>JANHMN010000004.1:132280769-132320894 GCA_030674055.1 Rhabdomys pumilio | reverse complement strand
TAGATAGATAGATAGATAGATAGATAGATAGATAGATAGATAGATAGGAATGATAAATGGTAAGGAAGGAAAAGAAAAAGGGAAGGAAAGAAAGAGGGGGGAGAGAGAAAGAGAAGGATGATATATAAATAATACACACAAATAGTGACTTGAGATGGATTATGTTCTGTGTCACTAGGTCTGAGTCTCTGAAGACTGGAAATAGTAATCACTGTGTATACTTGCTGAGAATGATCAGATCAAGTCACAAAAGTCCTCTAATCCTGAGCCTGATGTGTGCAAAGCTGCCTCTTCCTCATCCTGGCTACTTAAACCCTCAGGGATTCAGTCTGAACCTGCTCTCTCATCAGCACACAATCTCTTTAGTGCTAGGCCCATTATCATGGCTTTAAATATTTATCTACCTAATTTTCACCATTTAATCTGTTCAACTTAGATGTTTCCAAGCATCTCACAGGTAGTATGTAAATTTGAGTTTCTTCTCAGCGGTGTCCCACAAACCTCCCCTTCATTTGCTCCTATTTCGGGACACCACGCTCTAACTGGTGAGTAGTGCTGTTATTAGGATGCTCATGTGGGAACCACTAGTCACTTGTCTCCCCATTTTCCTGACATATAGTGCTGCTACCAATTTCTCCTTTCATATATAATATCCACCTCCCACACATTCCCCATGCTTTCCTAACCTCAGCTAGCCCAGCCCAGTCCAAATCACTAATCTGACCCATCTCAGATACAGGCATGGTGCTCCTGCCTGCATCCTTCCCTCTCCAATCCTTCTTCATACAGCAGCCATGCACATTCTTAGGAGATGCAACTGCTCAGTCACCCCCTTGGAGTCTTGTTGAACATAAAACCCAACTCCGTAATCTTCCCATCACTACTGTCCTCTACACTCAGGGACTATTTGGGAACCCCAAGACCATCCCTGGGGTTCACTGTAAGAACTCACAGAGCTTAGAATACTTGTTAAAATTACAGTTATAAGCTACTATGACAAAAGGAATCAGATTAAATCAACAAAGAAAGAGGCACAAAGGTTAATATACAAGAGAAACCAGCTAAAAGCTTCAGGCATCCCCAAGCAGACTCAAGAGTGTGGTCTCCTAGAAATGATGTGTGTGAGCACATATGGAACACCGCCAGTCAAGAGTGTGGGAGCCTTGGGGACAGCAGTCTTATTGGAAGTTAGTCACAAAGGCACACAATATGCACAAGGGTGACATCGGCCACTGATTTTTCTACCCCATATTGTTAGCATAAACACTCTAGTGTGACCCTTAAGTCCAATAGACAAAGATAGCTTTCAGGCTGGATATTCTAAGTGTTCTGTAGTCACTTGGTCAATGATCACACTATTTGAAAGGCGAAGATGCTGGACAACCAAGGCCTGTCCCTGTGGCCTAACAAGCTAGAATATCCTACAGTAGACCAAGCTCTTTCCCTCTCAGGATCTGGTGCCTCCTCCTCATTTGGAGCACCTTTTCCTAAATGTCACCTCATCAAAATGAACTTTCCTAACCACAAAATACAAGTAGGCCTGTTACTTTTATTATTTCCCATAGTACATTCAGAGCAAAATATTCTGCAATAGTTATTTATATGTTGTCTCTCGACTATTGTGCAAAGTGGGGGAGCATGCTTCTTGTTTCTCTGTGTTATTTACACTGTCTGACACACACTTGTTACTCAGAAGATATGGCAATGATCAGAGATGAAATCTGAGTGGTATCTGCCTTGGTTTTGGTTTTGTAATTTCAATGAATTTTAGAAACCATTCTAACTTGACAGTCAAGAGTACTCTCTCCACTACCCCTGTAACCAGGTCCATTAACTTGCATAGGTAATTTCCAGTGTTTGCCACATAGGCCTTTGTAAAGGAATGACAGACAAGCAAAAAGCCACTGTTTTCCTCACCCCCACATAGTCCAAGAGCCTTGTGGTCATTTACATGTCTACATTGGCCTTAACTATATGTACTTGCCATTTACAGTTTACCTGTGGAAGAAGTATTCAGTTAATTCAGTAACAATAATATAGCACAATTCTGGAAGAAACTACAGTGTGTGTGACTGTATTACCCTTTAAAATAAAGTGTGTATTTTATATAATATAATATAATATAATATAATATAATATAATATAATATATTTAACTTAACCAATAATAGTTCTAAAATAAATGGATAAAAACAGATGTTCCTCAGTTCAAGGAAATATGACATAGAGAAGAAAAAGATAAGTAACTCCAGAAGATTCTGATTCTCACTTTATTTATAATTTTGGAAATATCACTACAATAAATAGAAACTTCTTTGAGTTTTGAAGTTAAAAAAATTCTAATTGCCAGTGGCAATATTCAGAATAAAATCTATTTTTTTTCACAGTGATTCAGTCATGTGGCATAAATTTCATTCAGCTTTTGGACAGAGGTTCAAGAGCTAGAGTAGTTTTAAATAAACCACAGTTGAACAAGTCTGCCATTTCACAGTTTTCTATTTCAGTCCAAACCTTTGTCTTCTTATTGCAGGTCTTAGACATATTAGGAGCTAGCTTCTATTTACAGCCTCAGCATCCAGTTTCTAAACTATTTTGTACTAGCCTCTTCCTACCTACTGCTCTCAGGCCTCAGATATTGTGTAGTCTATCTGGTATTAGATAATCTAGTTGACTATACAAAGGATGAAAGCATAGCTTTAAATATGGGAACAAGCTTAAGTATTCATGTAAACCAGCATCACTCAGAGAACAGCCTCAAAGTATGAGGAGAACCAGGCTCTGGTCTCAGTCTCTGCCTGATTAGCTGCATCACTTGATCAGAGCTCTCTGAATCTCTTTATTCATGATGTAAGGGTATTGTACAATATGAACTCTACACTGTTTCTGCCTCTTTGGGTCTGGATTCTGTCAACCTTTCTGTTGATAACTGGAAGAGTTCATTAATTCACAAGAGTTGAGATTGTGTTCAACCACCCAGGCAAACAGTATAAGCTGATCAAAGATGAAAGCCCAGTGAATAGTTCTAGGAAGCTGCCACATCTACAGTGATAAATCAATTTGAGTTTCCCACTGCACTTATAGCCCTCTTCCTATAGAACAGGCAAGTCTGTGTCCACTGTTCTTAGATTTGGGCTAGATTCACTTTAGTAGAACATTTGGGAGCAAATTTGAGAACCTTCATTGAGTACTTCATGTTCTATGGAATTACCGAGCAGGATTCTGGACTGTTCCTCTCTAGTTCACAGCCCCCACTTTTCAGAGCCACTCTTCCTCCTACCATCTTCCTAATTTATATCCTTATTTTTCACCTAAATGACTTTAATATCCTATGGGTTTCTCTGCCCCCATCTCTTTTCCTTTCACAGGGCAGTTGGGTAAGATTATTTTCTCTGAAACAGGATGTCTGCAGAAATTTGGGTAGACACTTCCATTCGATATCATAGCTGTAGACAAGGCAGACCTGATCATCCTGGAAGACTTATCTTTCATAGCCTGTTCTCACTTATTGACAGATCTCACTAAACTGGATCATTCTTTGTTCTTATCATATCCAGTCTCATGTAATGAACACTGCCCCCTTCACTGTCTCCATTGGTTTAAAAAGTCTCACAAGTCTTTAAAGGCCACCTGTCCTCAAATAACTGAGGCGCATGTCAGCTCTCCCACTTGACGGGCTTTGCCTGTCTTGTGTTCTCTTTATTCATTGAAGGGTCACAAGGACACACCTACCCTAGACTGATAATTGATTTTTCAGTCCCAAATGGGTACAACCTTTTTTTTCAATTTGAATTCATCTATTACTGTAAGTGCTTTCAACTGCACTTCAGTTCTATACTCTATGGTAATGTACAAAAAATCCCCTGGAGTTGTGAGATTTCTTCAGTGAGTGAAACTTTATATGGCATTCCTATTTGAAAGATATTTTGTACACCTTACAGGAATCTAACCAGACATAGAGGAGGGCTTTCCTGTAGCTTGCTGCTTTTTGACATGGTATCAGTTACTCTCCTGAAAGTGTACCATAGCATTTTGTACAAGGATATGCATAATTCATATTTACTGGATAACGTGGATGCAATCACCTTAATGTGGGAATGAGTATGCATGAACAAAATCCTAAAGTATGTTTTATTTACGTTACAACTGCTGCAAATCACTACCGTGTTGAACGGGATTCCTATAAATCCTCAGTGTTTTATCAATTCGCTGTTCTAGATTTTTTAAAGAATATCTATTCTAATGACTTTTATGGCCCTGGAATAATAAAAGACTAGTAAATTGCTTATTCTGAGTCATGTGATTAGGCCCAGAAGATACTGAACTCTCCATGAGAAACTAATAAAAGTTCCATGACTGCCTAAGGACACTAAGCAGAGTATGGTAGCCTGCTGACTTTGGTGGCTCATCTGTCACCCTCCATGTGTTCAGTCCCCTTTTCCACATTACTTTGTCACCTCTGCTCCTGAGTCTCAGTTTCTCCCTTTAGTTTGTTGTACTGGTGTGTGGTTAGCCGTTGTCACAAGTAAAAGTTTGGAAAGAGGCTAGCCTATCTGGCCTTCCTAACTTCATTGTTCTGATCATATAACCACACCAACGGTAAGCTACAGCAGTGCAAGACTGTACTGAGCCAACCATATCTTGTGATCGGTGGCTGGCCCAAGTGAGCCAGAAACCAACAGACAGCTGAACAAGTTATAAATCCCAGACCTCTACAGAAAAGCTTTTGACAGGTTAGTGTCTGTGGACTCCTGAGCTAGATACACAGATGCTGTATTCTTTTTGAAATTGAATGGTTATTTGTTAGACAGCATTACTGTGCAACAGATAACTGGACCAGGTGTGGTGGTACATGCCTTTAGTCCCAGCACTCCAAAAACAGAAGCAGATAGATTTCTGTAAGTTTAAGGCCAGCCTGGTCTACAGGGCAAGTTCCAGGAAAGCCAGGGTGGCTATACAGAGAAATACTGTCTTAAAGCAAAAGAAAACATAATTGATATAGCAAGAGGCAAGATAGCCCTCAGGCCCAGACATCCCTTCCAAGGACATGGAAAAAGGGTCAGTTGCAATGTTTCCGAGCTTAAGTGTTCAAGGTTGACTAGTACTCACTGAGTAATCCGAGGTGTTCTAGAAAGTTAATTGTGTGCAAAATTGCTATTTTTAATTCAATTAGATGAGTTAGAAGAACATTGGAGACAGTTTCAGATCCTGTAAAATTTCATGATTCAGAATCATCAGAGTGAACTGCTAATGCATTTCCTACAAACTCATTAGCATAACCATTTTTGGCACAGTTGCAGTAAACTAACATGGGCTGCCTTTGCACAGCTGCAGTTAGCAACATCGTAAGGCGCTATGAACTGTGGGTGGCTTAATGGAACTCAACAGGGCCACAGAGCCTTATGAGGAAGAGTTCTGGAGACATTGCAGGCCTCGGAAGTTGTGATAAATTGAAATAGTTTTAGTCGTGAGTTGTTCCTATTACCACTCACTAGGACTGTAGTAAAGGGCTTGTTTGTAATGCTCTTATATTCAGAGGGGCCTCTATTGATTCTGTAAAAACTGTTCCTAAGGTTTTTAAAGTTTTGTGTTGAGTTTTAAGGTCTTTGCCTCAAATGTCCTGGAGCTTAAGGAAAATAAACTGAAATCTGAAATAAAGCTTACCTGGTGTCTTAGCTTGAGTTTCATTGCTGTGAAAAGACACCATGACCAAAGCAACTTTTATAAAGGAAAACATTTCTTTGGGGCCAGCTTACAGTTTGAGAGGTTCAGTCCATTATCATGGCAGCTTACAGGCAGATACAGTACTGGAGAAACCAAGAGTTCTACCTATTGATTAGAAGGCAGATAGGAGTAGACTGTCTTCTACAGGCAGTCAGGAAGAGTGTCTGTCTTCCACACTGGGTACCTCAAAGCCCAACCCCACAGTGATGAACTTCCTCTAACAAGACCACACCTATTCCAATAAGACCATACCTTGTAATAGTGCCACTTACCTTGGGACAAGCATATTCAAACCACCATATATATATACACACACACACACACACACATATGTGTGTGTGTGTGTTTATGTCTATTATATAAATAATATATACATTTATATTATACTATATATACACACACACACACACACACATATATATATATATATATATATATATAAATATATAAGTTGGTACATTTTAATTGAAAAATGAATTTTACTTAGGAAGAAATAAAATATCAAATGTTACTGAAGAAATTAGAACACTTATGTGGTACATTAGCAACATAAAACTATGCTGATGCTATAAGGAAAAAAAAACAATGGTAGGTAGTCAAAGGTTTACACATGGAATCACAGTGGGATCCAACAATCTCATCTCTGAATTTCTGCTCCAAAGAACCAAAAATAGGGACTGAAGCAGATAAGAGCATTCATAATAACATATTTTCAAGAGCTGAAAGGTAGCTGTACCCAATGTGCATCATCAAATGAACAGATGGCCCAAATGCAGCAGATTCAAGCACAGTCGGCTCTGTAAGTTGACTAAGATGTCAGGGCACTCTCCAGCACCCTGTGAGATGCCTACATACTGAAGCCCTGCAAAGTAATAGAGCCTAGGCACAAAATGACTGATACATGGAGCACATAGGCTCGCTCCACTCTTAGCTATGAGACCTGGAGGAAGACGGGGAGGAAAGTTATTGTAAGGAGTGTAAAATTTCACTTTGGGAAGATGGGGAAGTGCTGAAAATGGAGAATGATGATGGGTTTCCCAGCAGCATAAAAGTGCTTAAAAACTCCACACCTAAAATCACATAAACGTTCATTTTTATAGTGAGTATATCTTACCAGAATAAAATAAGAAAAGTGAAGACAAAAGCTCGTGATTATTAAGTAGTATCTGATGCCTTCCGTGTTCACTCAGGAGACATTTTTAATGAGGTCTATTTGCAGACAGCCCTACTTTGCTGGAAAAGCTAACATGACATGGTGTTGTGGTGAGAAGAGCATAGGTGACAAAGCCAGACACACGATTCTGAGCCCCAAGAACATCTCTTGTGACTATGGTTCAAGCTAATTAACGTTTCCTTACCCTTAATTTTCTCTTCAGTAAATAATGATGATAATATCTACCTAGAAAAGGTTTTTGAAACTATTAAACATTCTGTGAGTTCAAAAAGGTCATTTCTTTTTCACCAAGTCTTCTGATTTTTTCTTCATTTGGTTTGCTAAATATCACTTAGACTAACAACATTTTAAGGTGTAAGTTTCATCAAAGATCACAGACAGATCAAGGTGCACATAGGTTCTTAAAGAGTATAATTATATTTTATTTTTAAATCTATTTTTTCTACTTTGCAAGCTTAGCTCATGATACTACCCATGGTACAATAATTAGACTTTCACAGGCATAATATTGCTATTTATCAGTATGTTTAGTTTATGAAAATTCATATTAATCAAAATGCTTTTCATTTTGTTTATACAAATAGTGCAAAAATACATATCTTTAGTGACTAGTAGTAGATAATTGAAATTTTGAGTGACCCTATCATCCAACACAAATGAAATAGTTACGGCATCTTGTATATAGTGAGACCAAGCCTTGTGACTTCCATAGAAGGGCAGACTGAGAGTGACTGTGAGCCTCTGCTTACAGTATACAGGCTTTGAAGAGACAGATTACACTGTTGAAAAACTTGTCAGGAAAGTTGGTCTCCTGCTGCTACAGAGAATTACATGAAGTTATATCACATAAAAAATGAAGTATTTTTCCCCATGCAAAAGTCAAAAAGTGTATCCTATGGATATGCTCAATAAAACGTGTTCCTAAATCAGCAGAAGTGACTGCTGTGGCTCACTTTGCTCCTGGGCATGGCTTCTGTTTGTTCTTCTGGTCATTCCTTTGCTTGCATACAACGCAGCGTGGCGATGACTAATGAGTACAACCACCGTCAACACATTCTGGAAGAGAACAACATGCACAGATAAAAAGCTTTTTTAGAATCACAGCACCAGGGATTATATCTAGATACATTGGGAGAAAAACATTAATAAAAAAGATTTTTAATGTCTTTGCTAAGAATTTTTTTTAATTCAAGTCTTTTATGTTTATGTGTGTTCCCTAGTGGAAGCAATGACTTTGTTTAATTTGCTTCAGAGCAATATTGGGGGAAAAATGAGCAAAATATGCAATGAGAAAAAAATCTGTGCAAGTCCCCAGGGGGAGGACTCCTGACAGTATAATGGATGTTCTCCATTTCCTCTCGTCTGGAGTTCTAGGTGGTTGCAGGCCATACATTACCTCCTTTCGCGCCCACCATTTCCACCCACATTAATGGAGGGCCATTGCAAAAAAAAAAAAATGAGGCAGCTTGCAGGCTTATTGTTATTTATGGGATGAGATCATTGTCTCTGGCATAACACTCCATTGCCCTTCTTCATGCTCTCAAGACAGTGAGAAGCACTAACAGAAGTTGTTTGAAGTGAAGAATTGAGAACCCCCTCCAAGTGTCACTTTTACACAATTACTTTAAAATAGACGTTTCAATAAGCATTCCAAAGTGTTTGCCTTGATTTTGTTCCCATCATCCTCTACCTACTTTTCAGATGCAGGGAACATCTGCAGACCTAGAGGTGCCTGTGCTGAGGAAACAGAAGGTTTGTTACTTCTTTTCCTAAGGTCACCATTAGGAAAGTGTGAGCTTGAAAAACAACAGTTTATTTAAATTGTCAAGAAAGTGAATCCAGTGTATGGTGAGCTTTGACCCAAACTTCTGAACACAATAAAAAGCATCCCTCTGTTCAAGGCTATTAAAGTTTACATGCAATGTATCTTCTCTTTCCAAATCATCATGGAAAGACTCATCTTCATTCATCTTTGTCTCTGTGGGCCTCACGGCTCCTACTCATGCACCTTACCACCAAGCATCATACCAGTGAGCCCTATTCCTTGCAAAAATGACCAGTGTTACCTATAGGAGCTCATTGTTTCCAATGTCACTCTCGTTATTTTCTTCCTATTGTCTAATGTTTACACGTTCATTATTAAGTCATCATTCTAACTGAGATTCAGAACTCTTCCATATTCTAGGTCATAATTCCTTAGGCCATATCTTCAATTTAGCTTTGCTTAATTACATACATTTGAGTCGATAGAATTTAAATTTGAATATACTAGCCCTCATATACCATTGATAGTATTTCACAGAGCTTGAGGCTAGGTAGACAAGCAGGGTTTAACCTGTGTCTTTGCTTTTGCTGAAAATTCTGCCCTTTAATTCACTGAGAAGTTAGAAGCAATCAAAAGAGACTTCCCACAGACTCCCACAGCACTGCCGATTGGCATTGAAATCCATACTCACACACACTGCTCTGCCCCACTATTCCAACAATCCTCCCGATTCATAGTGGATTCTTATGTGGGCTGAATTAGATCCTCTCCTCTCCTCTCCTCTCCTGAACTTTATGTATCCAAGTCCTAAGTTCTAGTACTTCAGAATATAGTATTAAATTTAGAAATATGGTATTTGCAGTAGTAATTAGTTAAGTTAAAACTAAAGTCATCACAGCCGGGTGTAGATAGTCATTGAGATGGTTTGCCTATGCCTAGCCCCGGGAGTGGCATTATTTGGAGGTGTGGTCTTGTTGGAGTAAGTGTGCCTCTGTGAGCTTAGGCTTTAAAACCCTTGTGCTAGCTGTGTGGAAGCCAGTCTTCTACTAGTAGCCTTCAGATAAGTTATGTAGAATTCTCATTTCTGCCTACACCTGGACACTGCCATGCTCTCACCTTGATGATAATGGACTCAACCTCTGAACCTGTAAGCCAGCCCCCAATTAAATGTTGTCTTTATAAGGGCTTCCTTGGTCATGGTGTCTGTTTACAGCAGTAAAACCCTAACTAAGACAGTCATGCAAACCTATGATCCCAGAATTCAGCAGGGTGAGGAAGAAAGATTCTGAGTTGCAGAACAGCTTGAGTTATGTTAGATACTACCAATAGAGAGTGGAGGCAGAGATCATATTGAAATAAGTTAAGTCATTATCGCAGTGTGACTGGTAGCAATTCCAATATGACACCATGCTAGTAAGCTTGTACAAGCTAACATCACTCTCCCTTCCATGACTGCATCCCTGACAACATGGTGACAACTCTTCCTCTGCCAGGATACAATCACGCTAGCACACGAAGTGTCTGTTGGAGACATTCCCAGCCATGCTCCTATATCTTTGTTCCTTTGTATAATAAAATCATTGACAACCTTGTGCATGGTGGTTGTCTCTTCTTTGTCTCCTCTGGTCTTGTCGGAACTAAATTCAAATAGGATTTTTAGCCTCAGTGCCCTTGACTTCCATGTGACGAAATTCCATGAACCCACCTCAGTACTACTTCATGTTGTTTCTCAACAGATCCATTTATATTCAGTGACACCATTTTTTTTCCTCAGGTTTGTTTGCTGGCTCACCTCATCTCTCATTCTCTCTCACCTCTATCCAATGTTCCTACCAAATGAGTCCTTTAGACTCAATCATCATGACTTGTCCATCATTTATTCTGTCCCTCAATCCTTGAATCTCTGGTTCCTAGGTCCTCAAGAATCTGCTGAGATTCTACCATGGCCTTTGTATTTACAGGGAGTATCTGTGGAGGTGGGTATATATACGTATATATGTGTAAGTGTGTGTGTGTGTGTTTGTGTGTGTTTGTGTGTGTGTGTGTGTTTGTGTCTGTGTGTGTCTGTGTGTGTCTGTGTGTGTATCGCTGTCCAGAAAGACTTCCATGATAAAGCCCTTACCCATTATTCAATATCATCCTTCCTTTGTTTTTACTTTTAAAAGAAACACTAAAAGATTCTCAAAGCCAGAGTTAGTAACATGGACTATAAGAAAAGATTCCTACATGCAAGTAAAACTTGAATGAATTCCTGACTGTTCTACAGCTGATCTAAGATAGTCTACCAAGTACAAACTAATACTTTTGTACTCCTTTCAGTGCTGTGTGTCCTTCCCAACCAACTGTACTTCTGTGATCATGTCCAGTGCCTGTGCAGATTTTTGTGGTGACGTGCTTTGCTCTTACCACCATTAGTTTCTTTACAAATACTCATTATTTTAATGACTAAGTGTATAGTTAGTTTCTAGGTCTTAGATTCTTAGTTTTGAGATATATTCTTCATCCACCTTGATTTTCATATGCCCTTGCAAAGTGGCAGGTTTCTTTTAAGGGATTTGGGCTGCACATCTTCCAAAATGTAGTAACGAGATCATATTTGGAAAGATTCAAGCCCTAGTTGACTGAGCTAAAGATGAAAAGGACCAATTTGGGAACTGGAATTTCAGTGTTTGAAAGCACTTCTCACTCTTGCAGAGAATCTGGGTTTGATGCTACATGGTTTATAACACCTGTGCCTCCAGATCCAGGGAAGTCCTATGCCTTTTGTCCTCTGCTCAGACATATTCATGTAAAACATGGATATACCGAATTTTAAAACATAAGAAAAAAAAAAAAACACCTTTCATGGACTAATATGAGCAATGTTTCTATTTGTGCATGGGCTCACAGGAGACAAGTGTCTACACTTTTCTGTCTGTATTGATAAGTAATCCATACTCTTCACATCTGGAGAGAGCCTTTCATCACGTGACAATTAAGTTCTACTGTGTCTTAGAAAGAATCCCTTGACACATTACATCAGCATTTCTTAAGCCTACCTACTGAAATACTTTTGATATCAGGGGAAAGCATTATTCATCCGCAAGGGTTCAACTATGTAAACCAAAAGAGTCAACAGCAAATTTAAGAGCAATTGATGGTCTACCATTTTTTTTAAAAACCTGGAATTTTCCACTCTCTGATTTTTTTAAGATGATGTTTGCTTGCTGGATTTATATCAGCGATTGAACCCATGATTTTATATGTATCATAAAAATGTCCAGCTCTGAGATGCACCCCCAGGTCCAAATTTACCCTCACCGATTCACTCTGAAATAACTAAAATGATTATTTAACCATGCTATGTGTGTTTTAAAATTGTTTCTGGCCTTTTCTGCTGTTTACTATTGTGATTTTAAGCAACCTATAGGACCAAGTGTCCATTGAAATCCACAACCGGAATAAGAACGGATTAGCTGTCCTTGGTAGGTATGGCTCTGGAAACTATTGTACACACCTCACTGCTTACAGAGGCTGATCTCTGATCAGAAGGCTGCTTTTGGCAGCCGATAACTTCCTGTCTGATCCAATCCTCATCACTAATGGAATGATGCATCACTGTGTAATGGGTCCTGTTTTATTCATTTTGTTCTATTAAGCCTAGATCAATAATGCAACTAGCATCCTGAAGGTTCACATTCTACCCAACTCTTATTGCGGTGTTACCTATCTTAGCTCAAGATTTGGCTTAATAATAATCAATGCCTAATAAGATTTTAATTACCTGTATTTCTAGAGCCCTGTAACACAGTTTCACTTTAATTAACTTAGGAGTTTTCCAAGGCCTGTTCTCTAGGGAATAATTGCTAAGATGAATCCAGAGGAGAGGATAAGTTTACAAATGAACGCATAGGTCAAAACATGGTGGACTAAACCACGGGTGGGAGAGAGGGTAGCCCTCTGTGTGTGAAAACATTGAGAGGTGACAACGGAAAAGGAGACCAGACAATGAAGAAATGTCAGGTCTCACTTGACCTTGAATACCAGAACGATGAACTTGGAATTCATTAATTAAGAGCAATCGTGCTGCCAACGGGAGGCTATGGGATGCTTTTGATACAGAAAGTGGTATGATTGAAGAAACAGCTTTTGAAAATTAAGTGGGTTACTGTGGAATTGTATTCATCATTGGTAAGCACGGCTGAGGCTGTCCTTGTAGGCCAGGTAGAAGGAGAGAGGCATAAGGACAGAAATGAGTATTTGAGGATTTGGTAAAAACTGACTATCTGAGGCTATGGTCTCATTCGGATCGTCACAGCGGGGACTGGGGAGATAGAGATAGCTCAGTCAGTAAAGAATGTGGAAGACTTGAATTCAGAAACTACATACAAAAGCTGAACATGCTGATGTGCTTGTAGTACCAGCACTGAGGAAGCAGAGGCAGGCGTGTCCTTGGGGCTCCAAGGCCACCCAGTCTAACCAGCTAGATAAGTTCCAGGCCAGTGAGAAACTTTCTTTCATAAAAGAGCAAATATAATTGGCTCCTGTGTTTATCATTGTCATTCACACAAGTATACACACACACACACACACACACACACACACACACCACAAAATAACAGTTGGCAATTTGCAGGACAAGAACACAGCCCTCTGGTGATATTTTACTGTTTCATGTAAAGTGCAGCATCATTGACAAAAGCCATTGTTAGGTGACCACCCAAAGGCTTGCAGTCCTCCGATTTATATCCTAAATGAAATAAATATAGCTATATTTACATCTAAAGAAACAGCCTGTGGGGTAAGTGAATTCTCCTGGCTTCAGCCTTAGTGCATGCTGTTATGCATCAGTTAGCCTGAGTTTATCTGGAAATGTTTTGCACTTCAAATTACAAGATGAATGACTTCTGCTTTATACCAGCTCTGGACTGATAGTCACATTGGGCTATGGTCTTTGCATAACAGTTCGTTGTTCTGCCTCTGTGCTGAAAATGTCTGAGTCCCTGGCTCTCATGTCAGGATGACGCTCTTAGATCAACTCTTCCTGGGGATGCTAGTACCTCTTTGTTGATGTGGGGACATTGCTTGTTGCTGATGTCCACAGGTCTCCAACAATCTACAATCCCACACTCTCTTTCTGTGACTCGGAAGTACCATTTCTAGCGCCAGCAATGAAGTTTACCTGCAACTTTCTTTCTCTATTGTTTCTCTGTCATTTGCAGCTGTCCATACATTCTCAACCTGCCACATAGAGCATAGTCCTTACACCGTGAATCTCACATAATATGAAGGCTTCTCACACTGCCTGCCTCTGGGTCTGGGCTTGGGGTACTGTCTTCTCCCAGAGCATTGGTAGATCTATACTACATGTTCCAAGATGTAGAAGGCGGATCTCTGACACTGGTAAAAATGAATAAGAAACACAAGATGAAATATTGAGATTTAACACCCCCCTGTCCTTCCATGAGGGTTTGAAAATGATCTGCATCTGGAGTAAAAATTATATTTTTAAGTTATTAGTTCTACTTGGTTAACCATGACATAGTAGCTTCCCAGGCTGTACTAAGATGAGAGTAAGCTTTTCAGACACGTGTGCTGAGTTGCTGTTCTAACATAATATGCTAATATCAACATGTCTGATTATAGGTTATTCTGTTTGAAGCCTAATTCCTTTTAGAGAGTAACTAAGACTTAGCTTTTCAAATTTATCATCTTGGGTTCAGGCCATACATAGTGAATGTCTTCTGGAGTGTGGCCACCCCACATAACATGGCTGTCCTGTCTCCATAAAGCTCACCATGACTCATGGGTGGTTATAGACCAAGGAAAAGAACCTTACTTTTCTAAATTATAGATATTAATGATTGTGATACATCCTCTAGGATTTAGGAATACTGCAGACTGGTGTGATAAATGAACTACTAATGACAGTATTAACATCATGTGTTCGCACAAGAACTTTCTGTAATCTCTCAAGGCAAATCTAGAAGAAAAAAAGGAGGTTAATGGAGAAGGGAATACACAAAATGTACAATCATACATGCCACTGGAACCTTATTTAGAGTCTAACTGGAATTTTCATAAACGCAGAAGCAAAATAAAAATTTTAAAGTTAATTCCAAGAACTAAGTCGTCCGTGAATCTGGTTGTTTTGCACTGTGCTGCCCGACCTCGGCTCAGACTAGTTCACCTCACAATTTGCAAGCCAGTCATAGGCAATAAGTAGAACTCTGTCACCTGAAAAAAAATCAGATCAGATCTCATTATCTGGGTGTGTGTCTACAGGGTAGGAAGAATCACCTCATGTTGATTTTGTGTGCATAATTTGGCATGCAGAAGAGCATCACATACTGCCCGGGAGTAATAAATAACAAGATGGGTCCTGGCAGGCACTCTCATCAGACGCAACGGGAAGTTCACCTGTTACTTGCTTTACTACCCAGTATAGGAAAGTGAGAAGTGACTGGCAGAGTTGTAAGGAGCTCTGAGTCCCTGACATCACAATAGAGCACTGTTGGCAGCTGCTCTTTCTATTGCTTATGCCACTTTTTTCCCTGTTACACTTCCCAAGGAGTTTGATTATCTATGCTTGCAAGCATGCATTGATTCACTCAATCAATGTTTATTGTGTTCTAGGCTCTAGGCCAAGCCAGTATAGAAAAAAATTAAAATCCATTTTTCAGGAGTCTTATCAGTTAGTGCTTTTAATTGGTGGCAGAGATGTGTACAAACAACTTAAAAATGTTAAAGGATCAAAAAACTAAGTGTTTGGGAAGACAGAAACGAGCACAGCCACAAAGTTATATACAGTAGAAAATTAATGAAGTGATCCTCCAAGATGTTGTTGCTAGAGTGAATCAGTTTAACTTCATGTCCATTTGTGGTTATTCTCGCAAATTCTAAGAGGAGCTTCTCCTTGACCTGGCTTAGGTCAGGAGTCCACCTTTCAACCAAAGAAGGCAGAGTAAATTGATTAATTGATAGCTCCTCCAATAGAGCTTGAGGAACCCAAAGTTGTTTTATCAAAAGAATAGAGAGTAGCCACCGCAAAAACAAGAAGAGCAAAGGGCTGCTATGGAGATGCCTAGATGGGACACTGTCCACTACAGTAAGAGGCACATACTATCAAAGGTCTGGACAGACTGCCTGGAGCACAGGGATGAAGATCTGAGAAAAGAAAATTCACATGAGGTTAGAGGGAGCTAGGTCTTGTAAGTCTTCAAGCAGAGTGTTTGTGAGTTCATATCCACTCTGTAAATATGGGTAATTACAATGTTTTGTACACTGTGAAGCGTTTACCCTTATGTTATTCAGATGCTGATTTCTCTGCCTTTGTATCTTGTTTCAGTCCAGATATAATGCTTATACTCGTGGCTCAAATTTGTGGAAACAATTCTTAACATTTATTCTCTACCTTGTCAATAAATGCTGATCACCCAATGGCTGGGTAGAATAGAGAGTATGGTGGGACATGTGCTAGCAAGAGGAATGGAACGGGAGATTCAGATAAGCCAGGTGGATGGAGCAATTGGAGCTATGAAGAAGGGGCTCAAAGAGCCAGATCAATAATATGCAAGCATCTTGGGATGGGACTGGGAGGCAGCCAAATTAGCATAGGAGGTAAAGGTATACCATTTAACTGCTCAGCTATTGAGGTGCAGTTTTAAATAAATCTTGGTTTCTCTGTCAAGTTATTGGGGATTAGCAAGAGGTAAATACAGCTGCCAGATTAATTCACTGTTTACATTATATTAAGAATAATTCAGATATACTGAAGGATAGTAGCTTTACAAAGTTAGTCTTCCAACTACTCCCTGCTGTGGAGGCAGTAGGTAGAATAGAAGTCAGGGCTAAGAGTGACATAACCACTGAAATGTCAAGGAGTAGACTAAAAGCAACATGGCTGAGGTTGAGAGAGATGGATTCTAGAGAACTTGGTGCTCAATTGACAAGGAGACTAGACAGAACATTGCGATTCTTAATAGTCTTGGGTTTCTTACTTAAGCAAACTGTGTTGAGACTAAGAGATGAAATAAAAAAATAAAATTCTCTACTTTGAGGACACTGATTTATGTCCTCCCCAATCCCTGCACTCCCTAGAACATCCAGGTGGCACTAGCATAGAAAGTGACAGTCTGTAAATATTCAAAGATCAGCTAAGAGGTTAGGCCTGCAAATGTGGTAGTTGGCAGTACCCCTCATTCTTAAATATGAGTACGTGATAGAATACTCATATGATAGCAATATGAGTTAGGTGATAGAGATTTAGATAAACTTTCTTCACTGAGAATTTCTCTCTGCACAGTTTATCTAAGTGTAGCTTTTGGATGTATGAACTTTAAGAGGATATTTTACCAGTGACCAACATATGAGACAAGCCAGTAGAAGAAGAGAAGGGATGAAGCCAACCTGATTAACAGATGCTAAGTTGTGTTAGGTTGGAGCCAAGCCAGTCAGTGTTAGCACTCTAAGGTCAGTGTTAGCAAGAATATTGTTCTGCATATTTCAGAAAACTAGAAGAAAAGATTTTGAGTGTGTCCACTATGAGGAAGCCATAGTTGTTGGCCTTTTCTTCTTGTGAGAAAATGCCTGATAAACATCTTAAAGAAGAGTTTATTTTGTCTCACAGTTTGAAGAGACACAGTCCCTCATCAAGGAAGGCATGGAGTGAGAGCTAGTGGCACTGGATCCACAGTCAAGAAGCAGAAGCAATTGAATGCTACCCCTCCTTTGGCTTTCTCCCCTTATCTTTTCTTATTCATCTGTGACTCCAGCCCAGGGGATGGTACTGCCCATATTCAGATGGATATTCTCCCCTCAGTTAAACATTCTGAGAATGTTCTCATAGACATGCTGATAGACATGTCTTCTAGATGATTCTAAGTACAGTGTAGTTGATAAGTGTCAAGTATCACAGTGTTTGATGCAGATATATTTAACTGAGTTAAAATCACAGTGTGTGTGTGTGTGTGTGTGTGTGTGTGTGTGTGTGTGTATGCATGCCAAAATATCATTCTCCATTAATAAGCATAATTTGTGTTTTTACAAGTTTTTAAAAGTCTAAAAAGAAAATAACAAAATAATCAATATAAATAAATCTTACAAATATTGTGTAAAGTAGGCACAGAGGATTTAATACTGTCTGGAATCTGAATTTAGTTAAATAGAATTCAAATACAAGCAGAATTAATATATGTTACTTGTGCATGGATGAAATGTGCACTATACAATGACATAGTCACATCAGTATAGTCGAGTTTGTTTTACATTGTTTACCCAGTATAATTTGTCACCTCTGTGGTGCTTCACCTTGTAGATATACGTAATAACTTTTGTTTCTTTGCATTAATCCTTCATTTTTAAGCAATTCATATGATAATAAGCTGCAGTTCACAAGTAATGAAAGCTTTAATTTCACTAAAGTCAAGGAAAGCGAGGAATATACTCTAAAGTTAGGTGAACCTACTCTATTTTTCTGAACCCCACACAATAGGCTTAGTTTGTAGGATGCCCCCTTCTTAAAAGTCAGAAAACAAACAGACAAACAAAAAACCACCACCAACAAAAAAACAAAAACCCTCTGCTGTAAAGCCAATTGTGTTAGGCCATATTGCTAATATATATGTCTCTAAAAAAAATCAGTGGTGTAGGGAAACATCACTTTCATGGTTATCACCCCGTGGTCTTGTGGAGTTTTCTTCAGTCTGTTAGTTTTTTTCTTCCAAATTCTCAAAACAAAATGTTCAAGACTGGAATAGTTTTAATGAATTCACTCACAGTTCTGTATTGGGCTGCTGTAGGTAGTCTATGCCTGGTCCTCGAAAGTAGATGCATGGTCTTGAATATGACCTATGTTTTTTCCCTTCTTCTTGGTCTGCAGCCTTTTAGGAGAAACAACTGTATAGGTTTAAAAATGAAGACTGAAAGTGCTCTGATATTGGAGGGTCAGCAAGCCATGGGCACAAGTAGCAACAGCACCTCACTAAATGCGGTGTCAAAAGAGGAAAGTCCAGAAGAAGGAGGTTAATAGTGAGGCCTGAAGATGATTGGCAGGTAGGCAGAGCCAGGGTGTGGCCATACGAGAATGTCCAATACCAGAGAAAGACCAGCATCTGGGCCTGTTTTTAGGAACCTAAGTTCTGTATGCCCTAAGGATAGCAGGAGGAATGGTCCTGGGACAACCTTTCTCTTGAAACTTTGTAAGACTATATTCTTCCCATTTAAAACACTGTTTCTTACCTAATTGTTGCATCAAGACCTTAACCTTTCACACAGAAAAGCATCTAGGTTTTATGGTGGTCTGAAAGATGATCCTATTGGAGTCTAACTCACCTCAGAGATCTTGACACTCCTTATAGGGTCAGTTTAGGGCCTCTCCAAGTCAATAGCTTCTAGTCATTCTTTACCAAAACAGTTTTTCTTCTAAGGAACCTGAAAGAGCAGAAGGTGAAGGTATGGAACAGTTTGTCTGTTAATAAATTATCTTGCCAACATGGAAAACAACCCAACAATAAGGGACACCCAAGACAGGGTCCAGTTGTGTGTGGAGCTCACAGATGCCCTTTCCTGTCACTGGCTGATCAGTCATTTTCTGAGACTATGATGGCTCACCTCATACTAGAATTATATGTCGTGGATGAATCTGGTTAGAATCAGAGCCCCGGGGCCACATAGAAGTTTACCCCATATCATGTTTACCTAAGTCCGTACTTAGAAAGAAATGTATTCCTAAACAGCCACCATAAAATCATTTTCTCTCCAGGACAATGATCTTCTTTCCACCTCCCATGGCCTTGAATAATGAGAATGAGATGATTTCATGATTCCTGTCACATTCCCTTGAGAAATGTGTTCCACATGAGGCCTCACCTCAGAGAGCTGATTACCCAAGGAATTGTGGCAGACACTTGGAAATGCAGCTGAGAATGACAAGAAGCACCTTCCCTTTCTGACAAGAAGTTAATGTCTCTGTGCATATTTGAAATGAATAGTGAATTCACCTCACCCTTCAGGTGAATAGCAGCAAATAGGAATGTCTATTTGTTCCTGAAACAGAGCACCCTTCAAAAATTGTGACCAAGTCTTGGTGTTCTGCTACGTTGGTTGTTCATGATTTTGTGAGTGCTGTTTACAATAGACTTACTGGGCTTTCTCTCAGCTCTGGTGTCATCAGCCAATGGAGATTTTAGACAGATTGCATGACAGAACAAAATAAAAATATGTCCTTCTTAAAACATAATTTGATTTTGTGTGCATATCATGTTTATCCCATTTCCAAGCTTGGCTTGCTGTCTTTCTCTGAACTGCGTGATTAGAAAGCTGTCCTGGGAGATTTATTCCTTGTCATTTCCAGCAAGTGTGTAGCCCTGAGTGGGCATCTTATTTGTTCCCTGGAGAAAGAAATGCAACAATGAAAGTCTCCAACAGTGAGACCACAAAAATAAAAATATAATAGGTGACCATTTCTAAGTACCATAAAATCTAGGCTCACAAACTCTATTCCTTCCAACAGTTAAGGAGTGACTTAGTTCTTTCAAGGTAAAAGTTTGCTTTAGTAATTTCAATTTGACTCAAATCTATGATGCTTCCACATTACAGAGATCTAATGGCCTTGAGAACTGAGACTTGAGCCCACAGACTTTTCCCTAAATAAGAAAATGACAGCATAAGGCTTGTGATACCTCAGTATCTCCAGTGTCATGGAGACACAGAATTGGTCTGCCACAGTTACAAACAAGTGTAGTTGGCTGGTCTCAGTCATAGTAGAAGCAGGGCTTCCTGTACAAGACATCTGTAGAGTCTTGATGGCACGGATAGGACAGATCAGAATCTATGAGAGGAAAAATGGAAAAACTAGAAAGAAATTCAGCCCTGTGTATGTATATTTTTTTTCAAAGACCCAGGCTAAAGAGATTACTCAGTTGGTAAAGTGCTTGCCATGCAAGAAAGATAACCTTAGTTTGATCCCCAAGACCTATGTAAAACACAAAGCTAAGAGCAAAAACACAAAACATGATCTGGTGTGGTCATATATGCTTATGAGAGAATAAGACAGGTATATTTCTGAACACACAAGTCTGCAATACTAATCCTAATCAGTGTGTTCTGGGCTATTAATAGATCTTAGAAATGGCATAAAAGGTTGTCTTCTGGCATGTGCATACATAGAGGCAGGCACACACACAAACACACACACACACACATACATGCACACACACATGCACACACACACATGTGCATACACACAGAGGGGGGGGCACATACAAGCACAGGAGACCTTGAGACTCTTTCAGAGATCCTTAGCTTTCTATCCTGGGTCCTGCTATTCTTTCTAGACTGTTTAATGCTGCTCTCTGAGGGCATCCATAGATATTGACCCTTGGAAGCCATTCAGCTTCTCCAAGAACAGTGTGTGCTTTCATATCCACTTGTTTTTCTGTTGACCACTAAGTACTTCCTCCCTGAGACATCTTCTAGCACATTCCTAATTACATTTCCTAAAATGGCTTGGTTGGAGATGACCTCCCTTGACAATGCCCGATCTTTGCCTCTTCAGGGCAGCCACCACATTCAGTGTTTTATTTGTCTGACTCCTCACTATGCCATAAACTTGTTGGGTACAGAAACCAGGAAGGACACATTGCATTTCAGTATCCAAAACGATGTTTAATAAATACTTGAAAAATACTGACTAAATTAATGAATGAACTAATTTATATCTCCATTACCTAAAATTTAAACAATAGGAGAAAATCAAAATTTACTTTTAAAAATGTGTTTTAATGCTTATACATAACCATAACATTGGACAGATAAATATATTGAAGCAGATTTCAAGCTATACAGAGAACTTAAAATTTTATTTAATTTGTGTAATTACATGTTAATAAATGTATCCATTTGGTATACAGAACAATTGTATGTATTTGGCAATATGGAAAGAGATATTTATAAATTTTTATTTTGACAAATTAATACATTGAGCAGGAACCAATTCTTGAACTCTGAAGTGGTTTTTACTTCTCCAGTTGAACTTTATTGAGATTAAATTCTTAGGTTATAAAATACATTTGCAGACTCTTGCAGCCATTACCATCTCCTAATTCAATTATATTCCCACCCGCTCCCAAGAAAGCTGCTCCTATTACCAGTCACTCCTCATCTCATCTTAGCTCAGGCAATCACTAAGCTGATTCCTGTAGATTGGCTTCTTCTGGATATTTCCATAAATAGAATCATGAACTATGTGATTCTTTGGGTCTGAATTCCTTCTTTTGTCATGAACCTTTGAGATTGTCTTATAGTCACATGACTATCTTGTAGTCACATGACTATCTTGTAGTCACATGGCCAGCAGTTATTCCATTGTGTGTGCCTGCCTCATTTGTTGAACTATCCATTAGCTCACAGACATTTTGCATTGATTCTGATTTTTGGCTCTAGACTTGGGAATTTGGCTCTCTGGCTACATCTGGCTAACATTTGCATTTCTACCTATGAAAACTGTTTTGTTTTATAGTTAACAAAAAGATGATTCTATACTTAATCGTAATACTAAAGCAAGATTCTCACGTAACAAGTCTACATTAAAGCCTGCTCTGGACATGGAGTACAGTTTCTTAACGGCATCAATCCATATAGCCTTAGTTGGATGTTGTATGAGATTATTTTCTTGTTGCCAACTTGTCATTTATGGAACATAGAAAGGTAGAGGACTCTCCTTCAAGTGCCTTGCTCTTGTGAATCTTCACTGTACAAGAAGGGACATGAATGGAACGTCTTGATGCCCATAAACGCAGGACTGTCAAGTGCTGCCCAGTAGGAGCAGCCATGTGTCTGGGTAATTATTGTTTGCTTCTCTCCTCAGAAGCAAATTGCTGTCATTATCAACTGTCATCAATTACATCAACTATCATTTTGGTGTCTTTAGAGCAGTTCTCCTTTAGGAGGAAAAAGCCAAAAAGGAGAACTTTCATTCATTTCTCTAACAACCACTGTACCTTGTCCTTGAACCCCACCCAAGCCAGCAACTGTCCCAGCAATTGGCACCCCTGCAAGCATTGGTTTGTCACTTTTTGGCTTGTCCTGAGCAAAGTAATCAAGGCCATCATTTCAGGAAGTGCCTGATTTTAAATTTTTCTGGAACTTTTCACCATCACCCTCACCCCCACATACACGTGAGTATTTTTTCCATTTTCTATCAAATATGTGCCTACACACAGATTTAAATTAAAATTACAGAAAAGATGTTCTTATTATCCTTAACTCAAATGCCCCTAAAGCATGCAGGACTGTCTTTAAAGTTGTCTTTAGTGTGGTGGGTGGAAGACCATTGTCCTGTGTCCCACAGCCTTCTAACACCAGGGAAGCCTCGCTGTTGCCGCAGCCTCTAGTTATGAAAATGAGGACAACAGAGGATATAGCAGTCTCGAAACAGGCGGATATCAGTGTGTTGCAGATGCCCACAACAACCGCTGAACTTGCTACATTGATAAGAGTGTTGACTTGGTGCTGTTTCCATAGGATGGGACAGTTCTCCCCCCCCTCCCCAGGATTAAGAGACAGTTAATTTGTTTTCCTTTTGAATAAAATGTAACTTGATATTTTAAAGCATAGGCTTTGTCTTCTCCAGGGCCTGTTATTCCATATAACACTCTGATTTGAACCCGGGCGGCAGCAGACAATAGTCTGCATCTTGGAACACCTGAAATTTTTATTCTGAGAGAAATTGTATTCTGTTCCTTTTGATGCCAAAGTATCAATTGACTTAAATTCTCTTTTGCCAGCTGGTACTAAAATTGCCCCTAAAAAGAAACATCATGCTGGGCATGATGCTTCTTTCCTTCATCACAACACACTAACACTCATAAGAGAGGGGTAGGTAAACTTCTATAAGTTCAAGGCCAGCTTGGTGTAGTAAGTTCCAGACCAGCCATGCACGCCTGCTTTCATCCTCCGTAAGACTTGCACAAGATCAAGTCTCCCAAGACTCCAACTATGAATGGGGAAGAACTTAAAGTTCCAGCCCTACCTGAAGAGCTATTGACAATTGTTAGAAGAATATACATTTTCTTCAGGGATGTGGCTTCTGAGAGCCTGCCCATGTTTCCAGTAGATAGTCTTCTACTCATATATGTCCAGGCAATTCTAAATGATCTCAGTAAATATTAAATTGAGGGGTGTGCATAGGATATTGGAAGGCAAAATTGTATGGAAAATAAGGGAGGAATTGAAGGGAATGGACTTGGAGGGTGGATTTTATCCAAACTCATTACATGAAAGAAATAGGGGAAGAGGAGAGGAAAAAAGGAAGGAGGGGGTAGGGAAGGAGGAAAGAGAGAGAGAGAATCACACACACACACACACACACACACACACACACACACACACACATACACACACAGAGATGTCTTCCATAGTTGAACTAATGCCATTTCAGGGCACAAAAGGAGCCTCCTTCAGTTTGCTAGTCGGTTTTTGGATCCTGCAACCTCCAAAGTTGTAAGCCCTGTAATTATTTTAGTGAGTCTAACTGGTAGTTTTTATTCATGCTTAAAGAGCTTGTCTGTTTGCTGTAATAATATCCAATATCTGCAGGTGCTGTAGGCTGATTACACACTGAAGCTAAAAGCACAGCAGCTCACTAACCGTTTGATAATTTCAAAATCCAAGCCCGGCGTTCTCACTGAAGGGCTGGCGGGTTCTTGGTTTCCCAGTGTTGATCATCGTGCAGCTTCGGTGGTGACTGCCATGGTCCTCGCTTACAGGTCTGGTTCCTGTCATTTACATTTCCACCATCTTACTTTTCCAGCTTCAATATCTTCATGTGGGTTGCTACTCTGCATCAACCCAGCTGTTTGCAGTGGTCCATGGTGGGAACCAAGCATTCATAAATAGCAGTTTGCCCACGTTGCTGTGTCTGTCAGTAAAGACGAGAGCTTATATTTCACACCTCTTTAGTCTTTCAAATTAATTTTCTCATTAATTAATATTTATTATGTCAACAAATTTATATATGAAGGATAAGAAGTAAGTAAGGGAAGTAGGTCTTTCCCCACAGATAGCTTTAAAAAACAGTGTCTGTTACATCCCAGGAATAGTAGAGTGTCAGGAAGTGTAAGGAGGTGCTCCAGTTCTCATCCAAGAGTATACTTTGTCATTATTTGCAAAAGTTAGTATGAAAAATTGTCACACCCAGTGTTCTTTATTTTCTTCTGTCTGAGTTTGTGCCAATATCCAAGGATTTTTTGGTTTTTTTGAAACACGGTTTCTCTGTGTAGCCCTGGCTGTCCTGGAACTCACTCTGTAGACCAGACTGGCCTAGAACTCAGAAACCCACCTACCTCTGCCTCCCAAGTGCTGGGATTAATGTCGTGCGCCACCACTGCCTGGCATCCAAGGTTTTTCTTTGGGAATAAAAAGCCATGTAGATCTTGATTTCTGGGCTCATAATCACTAGTGTTGTGGGATAGAATACCCCACCTCCCATACATAATGGCACTGATTATATGAAACTATTTCCTACTTCTAAAATTCTACTCCACATTATCTGTCTTAATATCCACTGTGGAAATTACTGATACTAAATGCTTTGTTATTCAATAGATTTTTCTTCTAAACTTGGATTTTCTGTTTTTTAAAAAATTATTAGAGTCAAATAACAGATCTGGTACCATGAGTCTCATGAATTTACTCTTGGTTCTCAGGCTTTTTGATGATAGCAAAATTGTATAACTTGCTCTTGGATCATGAGAAATTAGAATGCCATGATTATCAAGATATTATAATATCCTTAGCATTTGGCAGCCCCTCTTCTGGCCACCATTATTAGCTGTCTTGCCTTACTGGAGCAAAGAAGAACAGTGGAGTTTTCTGTGTTTCCTCCTTCCATTCACAGCTGTGTAATCTTGGGTTACAGCCAGGCATGATGTGTGATGGTTCCATCTGCATATAACCAAAGCCTAGATGACCATGGGGGGTGGGGGAAGGGTTTTATGCAGCATGCTGGTTCCCCTGATTCCTCTCCATTCTCACCAATAAGTGGTAACTACTCTTTTGGACAATGGATGTCCCTATACAAAAGCCCCACTGTGACTCTCCTAGTCTCTGAGGGGGCACCTACTTATATAAAGCTTTGTCCTTCCTGCATCCTTCTATAAGCTTCTCTGAGACTTGTTGAGAGATTGTCACAGGAGAATAAATCCTGTGCCTGTCAACCTGCATGTCCACCCCACAACTGGGGAGAAAGCTTAGCTACACTCTAAAATTAGCAACAACCCCTTGTGTAAATGTTCTAGAAATATTCTTGGGGCTGACTCAAAATGAAACTGGTTTCGCTGTATCTGTGGAAACCTGCTCTCTTAACAGTCATGGGTCCCTTCATGGAGAATAAAAGGAAGAGAAAACAGAAAGATGAGACATGACCCTTGGAGGGAGAAAGTACAAATGTCCTATCTCTGCCATCCCCTTCATCTCCAGAAGTCTTGGCCTCCCCTAAGACAAGCCAGAAATCAGCCCACGTATGACCTTCCCCAAAACTGTGGCTATGGATCATAGTTTTACAGTCTGTCTTTTCCTTTCTGGAACAGCAAGAAAACTTGCATCCAAGTGGGTTTCTTCAACGTTCAAATGTTCAGCCTAAGTAAGGTTCAGTGCTATGTGTAGATTGGGAAAGAAAATAGAAATTAATACTTAATTTGGGCATATTTTATGCCATCCAGTGTCCTCATAAGAGGAAGAGGAAGAATAATATTATGTTATTAATATCATAATAATATTATTAATTATATTAGAGCTAAATTGCAATCTGGTAAGGATGTGGAAGTACTTGAAACTTAATTCAATTTTTGTTTGTTTTATAAAGGTCATTTCTTAAAATACCCTTGCAGGCATGTAAAGTGCTTGACTTTGCATTGGTAGCTGAACAAGTCAAGCTTTTAGAGGCAAATCACCCAGTTTGCATGTTTATTCTCACATAAACACATCTGTTTTCTTTCCTGCCTGCCCAAAACCCTCCTAAGCATTCAAAAACACTAGGGTGTTGGCAGAGTATAGACCTGTTCTCTGTGTGTTCCTGCACCTTAAAGAGAAACGTGTCCCTCACATGGACAATCATTCCAAAGACCAAAATAAATGCAGCATTTAGCAGTAGTTGTTGAGCTGTTTTTATTACCTTTATTTATTAGTTTGTTTTTATCTTATGTGTATAAGTGTCTTGCCTGCACATATATCTGAGTAGCACATGTATGCAGTGCCTGAGGAAGTCAGAAAAGGTGTTAGATTTCCTGAGATTGGAGTTACAGATGGTCGTAAGCCTCCATGTAGCTGATGGGAATCAAACCCAGGTCTTCTGGAAAAGCAGCCAGTGCTCTGAACCACTGAGCCATCTATCTAGATTTATCATCAGATTTGAAAAAACATAGTTTTAAAATAAAGATAGTAAAATGTGATTTTAAAAATGATCTAGCACACAGAGAATTCCATGTAGACATAGATGTAACAGAATGGAGGCTCCTGGTTCATCCACCAAGTGTCCACCGCTGTGCTGTTTACAGTAAGGCAGTGAGGTACATAGATTATTGATCTGAGTAGCCTGGGAGGTAGTGAGAAAAGCTATTTGTGATGTGAGTGCTATGGCATTTTGTAGTCATCTTTTTCTCTTTAAAAGATAAATATTTTTATTTATCTAACTTATCTAACTAAATTTTTTTGTTGTTTCCACTATGTGATTATGACTTTTGGGCTTTTAAATTCCTTCTTACCCTGGAAACAAGAGCACCTACATTTTTCACCAAATTAGCAGTAAGTCACTAGCTTTCAAACTGAATGCTCATGATATTTTACAAAGGTACAACTTTATAAACGTGTTTCCTAATGGACACATGGACTGCTGATATATTTCAGTCTCAAGGAATCTTGAGAATTTCCATGATTATGTGAGTATGGTAACTGTTGGCAAAGACAACAATTTAAAATACTAATCTAGAAACCTAACAAAATGAGCTTCTAAGTGCAGGACCGTGTGCTTGTGAGGCAACCATCCTGCTGCTGAGTTATATCACCAGTAAAACAAGCATTTTTAAACATGGAGTCTTCTTGTACTGCTATCTCCTTTAATGTATTTTTACACAGTGAGTTTAGACAAAGAGAAAGGGGCTCCTTGAGGCAGCAAAGACAGCCATCAACAAATTAAACAACATTACCAGACTTTTTTTCTTTCTATTATTGACCATTTCCACTTAGCTACTGCATTCCTAGAACTGACTTTAGATGTTTTAGTATGTTCATACCCCCAGGTCAATTGCTGCATATTTTTAGGCATTTTTTAATCCTATCTCAATAACTTCATCATTTTTTCATCTCTCTATGTCCTGTATTTTCTAAGACCTATTGAAACATGAGTATTAGTTCTGTGTGGTGCTCAGATTAGAGACAGATATAAAATGCAGATTAAATCAAATCAAGGTCTTAGGCTGTAACCCATAATCCACATTAAGAAGGTGATTTTTCTAAAGTGATTTACTATCTGGCACCTGCATAGACATCAATTGGGGGCATTTCGGTATAACCTTGTCAGGAGACTCAGGGATAAATCTAATAGTTTTTGACATTTTCATTCCTGCTTCCCTTCTGTTAGCCCTTCCTTCCTCCCTCCAATAAATATTTATTAAGGGCTTTTTCTGTGCTAAGTGCTTGGGCAAAAATCCAGGGGTGAACCAGAATTGGATCCTGCCCTGAAGGGGTTTATAATCTAGCAAGGAGGTTAAGCAAGAAGGTTCGTTGTATAAAATGATAGGAGAATTTGCAGGAAAGACCAGATTTCAGCATGAATTTCAGTTAAAGAAGACTGGATCTCTGGAAGACCTTAATAAAGAGAGTAAACGCTAATACTGTCACTTTGCTAAGTATTTTCATGATTTCTACTAAGGTTCCATTTCCCTCAAGTCTATGGGAAGACAAAGAAAGAAATGATGGCTTTGGTATAATTAATCTTTATAAAAAAAATCTTTTCTGCATGCATCAAAAAATGGAGTGAAATTTGTGCCTGTATATCATAAAATGGACTTACTCTTAAAATGGACTTCTGAGTCAGCAGAGACATGCGATCTCAAGGAGTTCACAAGAACACTGGCGAGCTGGGTGATTGGACATGCATACATGTTCTCATGTGTAAATTGTATGAACTTAAAGAAGTGAAGTGGCTTTGACCCAAGGCTGCAATCATGGACAGGAAAGATCCATTGGAAGGGATCTTTGAACAGAAAAACACCAGGAGGGAATCAGGAATCAGGACCTTAAACTCTGCTTTACCCTATCAATGTGTTTTCCTATAAGGTTTTTGCTTTATTTCTAACATGTGTGATGTGTAGGAACATGTATGTGCATCTATGCGTGCTTGTGTGTCCACTTACAAAGGCCAGAGGAGACCTGGCCTTTAATTAATTAATTAATTAATCAATCACTCCTTAACTTTTCCCTATGAGTCAGGGTCTCTTACTGAGTCTGGAACTAGGCTAGTGGCTAGCAAGCCCCAGCAGGTTATCCTCAGTCTCTGCCCATCCCCATTGTTGGCATTACATGCGTGTATGCTTCAGCCTTATGCTTCTTAAAGGGTCTGGGACCTAAGTTGGATATCCATGCTCCCATAGCAAGTGATTTGCCTATTGAGCCATCTCTGCAGGCTCAGAAATGTTTTCTTTATGGAAAATTTTAAGGATCTTTATGAACTCTGCTAATACTGACACTTTGCTAAGTATTTTCATGATTTCTACTAAGATTCCATTTCCCTCAAGTCTCTGGGAAGACAAAGAAAGAAATGATGGCTTTGGTGTAATTAATCTTTATAAAAAAAATCTTTTCTGCATGCATCAAAAAATGGAGTGAAATTTGTGGCTGTGTATCATCCCACTTGAGTGAATTATTGATCTTTGCAAACTACTGGTCAACTCACATAAACATCACTGTGCATTTCTTTGCCATTACTGGGAATTTTTCAAGGACTGCATTCAAAATAATCAAATGAGTACAGTAGATATCTGATTAAATAATCTTCTTTCTATAGCATTCAAAGTGCGCCTTTGACATCATCTTAGAAAAGAATAGAAAGAGAGCCATGTCCTACAACTACAGGGTAGATTAAGTAGTATTTGTGAAATCCTCATACGTGTTCTAGATTCAGAGTAGCAGCGAATAAATATCAATCTCCTCCTTGTCACCATTATCAATACTTTAGTTCTGTCATGGGTGTGTCCTATGCCTTTTCTGTAACTAATTCTTTAGTTAAGCATCCCCCACATGCTGCCCTTCAAAGATTTCACCCCAGGTGTCCACACTCCCCAGAAATTGGATTTGAGTGACAGTGACTGCCTACTGTTTTAGAAAACCCAGTCCAATTTCAGAAAATTTAAACTTACCACATATGAAACATAGGACATTTATTTTCTAACACAAGTCAGGAGGATGTTTATTCCATGGGTTCTCTAACCTCCTCTGAAGCCGTAAGGCTCTGGTTTTCCAGATGTGGTTCCATCAGCAACATCCCTGTAAATATAGGTGCCCATGCTGACCTGAGATGCTGTGCACTGGACACTGGCGTAAGACTCAGCAGATGCAGACCTTGTAGGTAGCTATAACATACTGGAAGGTCTGAGAACCAGTGCTCTGAAGCACTAGTGTTCATTCTCAAATCATTCACATTGATTTCATCATGTTTTTATATTCAGCATCTAAGAGATTAGCCAGTTTCATAAAGACAGGCACCTCACATTAGTGAGCCGCTCAGTGACCAATGTGCCTACTGGTAACACCAGCTCCAGCATCCCCCGCCCTTCATATCTCACAGCACACTTATGCAGTATGAGTGATCATATTTTACACCACACATCTTCCATTGTGTCAATTCTTCTTCCTTCTTTTATCTCATCTTTCTTTCCATGTTTTTCTATAAGTTAGACTAGGGGAAAGGTTACCACACTGAAGGCAGAGTCAACATTAAAGGGACAATTTTCAATACCATTTCTCATTGTCCTAATGCAATAGTCATCAATGTTTTCATTTGTGTGATTTCCCTACAAATGCCTTTAACTCAATGTAGTTATCATAGCTAGAAATGGGAGCTAACCAAATGTGCAGTCAGGGAGAGCTATGCATTTATGGAAAATACAAAAAAGTAAGAACTATTCACCTTCTTGAGATGATATAAGTTTGTGGGTGAGCAAGATAACTCAGCAAGTAAAAGTGCCTCCCATCAAACCCCAAAACCTAAGTTTGGTATCTGAAACCTACATAGTAGGAGGAAAGACCTAACTCCTGAAAGTTGTCTTCTGAACTGCACACATGTACACATCAAACAATCATCAATCAATCAATCAATCAATCAATCAATCAGTCAGTCAAATTAAAAGCTATTAGGGAAAAAAACATCAAGTATTGAGGCAAACTTTCTTCTTTGACATTTGTCATTGATTCTGAGATCAAAGGCTCAGCACAGTTTGTAGCTCTGTCAGAACAAGATCTGAGCCATGAATCCAAATGCCCAAAATGGAACTGAATTCCATGGTTTCAAATTTGATGTCAAGTTCCCTTTTGAAAGTGCAGGAACTCACAGAACCCTACAGCCTGTAGTAGCCAACTCAGTTGTTTCTACTTATCTCCATCATCTCTCAGAAGTGCCCCCATGAAACCAAAGAAGAAAGTCACAGAAATGAGCACTTCAAACAGGGGTGGGCGCACCGACCCCTCAATACCGAGTCTGTGCCCATGCCTGATCTCAGCACTGCACATGCTTTATGTGCAGCCTAGGTGCAGTTTGTCTCAGTGAGAAATCTGGTTTTGTTTTCATTTTATTTTCTCCCCAAGAGGCTGGAAAATAGGACATAGAGTCAATTACTTTGCCATGGCCATTCAGTAAACCTCAGGTTCCCTGTGCACTGGAGAGGAATGGAGGGCAGCCCTTAACAGGCCCTGGCTGTCTCTGGCTGCCACTCTTTGAAGAAAAGAAATGATGTAGAGAAATTGAATCATGATGCGCTTTTCATTTAATTCAAAAGCCAACTTCTGCCAGGAATCTGCTGGGGGCGGGGGGAGTGAGTTTGTGCTGTTAAATGTCGTGTTCTGTTTGTCCGAGTCCTTTCAGCTTGGCAGACAGAGCCCAGGCAGGAAGTCTAATCTGGAGCCATTGCCACAACTTACAAGAGGCTTAGAAAGCCATGAGGAATTCGGGGGAACTGTTTGGAAACAGGCTTCCCATAGTTCTTTTGGCCTTCTGTGCAGTGTGTGTGGACTATCTTCTTGTACAGTGACCTGTCCTCATGGACTGGTTGCTGAGGGATGTCAGGGGACTACTTCCAGTTCTATCAAGGAAGCCTCTGGGTGTGTTTATCTTGCAACAATCAGAGCTCTTATGTAAATATCAACAAATGCTCAATCAGAAGGCTGGGTAAAGGGGAGTATGGAAACAAAAGGGCTTTCTCTTCCCAGTTACACCATTTTCTACATGACTCAAATCCAATCATGGAGCTATTGCGATCAATTAACTTCCACAGGACTTTCTGAACACACTTTTATGCTGTGTGATAACTATGAAAGGGTACAGTCCCCCCAAAAGTCTGGGAGGAATAAAATCAGACCGGCTGTGGGAGAAGCTGGCAACTCAATAGGAAAAGCTCTTATTTAAGTCACATAAAAAGGTCAGTTACATTACCACCATGGCCTCAGTCCCACAACTTAGTCTGGAATATGGTAGCTCTTGACAGTTGCTACCTGTTGGACTGAAGTAGACAAGAATCATACACTGTCCAGTCCTTGGACACAGGATGTCCCATGCTCTTTGACAACTAATCTGCAGTCACACAGCAGACAACAGCTAAGATCATCCAAAAGGACAAGGGTTTCTGTGCTAAAGTCAGAGTAGGAGATAACCTAGGATTCTCAAAAAATCCTATCTATAGTAAGCATTAAAATTAAATGTATGAGGGAGAATCCGTTTTCCTCAGGGGAGTGCCCATAGTTAGATTTCATGTGCTTTAGTGGAAGATCTGCTCGTATACATAAGGACAGTCACAGATTGAACACACGTGATGTGTGGAAGGAAAAAATGGAGTCTGGGATGAGTTTGGAAGGATATTGAAAGGCTAATATGATCAAGACATTGTATACATACATGAAATTCTCAAAGAATAGATTAAAAATGGTTTGTGGGGTAGTTGTTGCACAAGAGGCATGACATACATAGCTACCACTCAAAGTCCCACACATAAGGGATGTGGTCAAAAAGGAAGTACTGGATTGAAGGGTAGGCTATTCTTAGAGAATACATAATGCTTCTGAACACTACACTATGAATGTCACTCTCAATGACCTATTGTTTCAGAGTCTATGCTTACAAGTTGGAAGATACACCTCCATAACTAAGCTGAAGATTGATGCTCACAGTTCCCCTGTATGGCTGGCTGCCAAAGGGTAATCATCCCCCATGTAAACCTTCCCATTTGAAAATCCATTCTTGGATAATGTTGGTGACCATGAAAAACAGACCTTTGCTCTCAGAGTTAATTGAGAGGGTTCAGATCCAAATTACTTTATCAGTCATTTAATCAGTGACATTTAAAGCAAATAACCTTTTATTTTGAGGTTGTGCAGCGCTACCAAAATGGACTAGAAGTCATAACTACTAATATTAAGCTCATTCTTCATTTTAGCATATGTTAGCATAATTTTATTTTTATAGTGAACTTTGTTAATATCCCCATGTTACAGATTAAAAAAAAAAAAAAACAGAGTCCAGGAAAATAAGAAAATTGTCCCAAACTACTGATTGTTTTCATTACTCTCCTAAAGCTTTCTAGGAGGATTTAGACTAGAAGGAATTACTGAAATGATGTAACTATTTGATCCCTCTCTCTGAGGCGATGACAGAGATCTGGTGTGTGTGTGTGTGTGTGTGTGTGTGTGTGTGTGTGTGTGTGTGTGTGCGTGCGTGTAAGTGTGTGTATGTTAATGTGTGTGTTTCATAAGACACTATATAAGTTCTGTACTTACAGCAGACAGAGGATACATACTATCTCTCTGAAAAGATCTCGGCATACTTTTATCTAGCACTGAAGAACACAGCACAAGTCTCAATACAAATCAAGGGTTGTATTTGAGTGATCTCCAAACACTGGAACTAGAAATGACTCTTAATATTTCTTTTATTGCTATAACACCTGATGCTTGATCATTTATAAAGAACAGAAATTTACTTCTCACAGTATAGAGGCTGAGAAATCCAGTGTCCAGGTGCTTGCCTTTCTGCTACATCACAACATGGCAAGAAGCATCGGTTGGTAAGAAAGTAGGCCTGCCAATTCAGCTCTCTCCTTTTAAAGACACTAATTTCATCATAGGTGCCTTAGCCTCACAACTTTCATTAACTTATCTTCCTCCATGTTTTATCTCAAATATAATCAACAATATTTGGAGATTAGGTTTCCAACACATGACCCTTCCAAGATTTACCATCCCAGGAAACCGTTTTCTCATATAGCCCCTCTCTGTTGCACACAACTTTTTGGATATGGCTTAGCTCTCCTTGGTTGTCTTTTCCTCATCTCCCAACTCTGCCAGGGAATTCCTAGTCATAGTCCAGTTGAGTTGATCTGACAGAATGTGAAGAGATTAGCATGCAATTCGTGAAGAAACTTAAACTCATGTTACCTGGTGAAAGGAAGATATTACAAACTTCTGAGAAACATACCTGAGAAGAGACAAATAATACTGTTAGTTCATTCATATGTCTGAAAGGCCATTTCCTCTTATCTGCTGAGACATTGGGGATGTGTTCAGGTAGTTTTGTAGGCAGTATGAAAACAAGCATGAAGATTTTAACGGTAGAGGAAAGTTGGCAAACTAAGCAGTCAAGAGCACCTGCAAAATTAGTGTCTGAGATAGTTTCAGGTTGGGATGCCTTTAGATGCCACAAAATTGACAGACATGTGCAGCCTGAGAATATTTTTTTCTAACCATTTAATTGAAGTGGTTTGCAACCTGTGGATAAGTGACCCTTTCACAGGGCTCACTTAAGACCATCGGAAAACACAGATATTTACATTACAATTCATAACAGTATCAAAAGTACAGTTATGAAACAGCAATGAAAAAAACTTGTATGGTTGTGGGTCACCACAATGAGGAACTGTATTTAAGGGTCACAGCATTAGGTAGGTTGAGAACCACTAGTCTAATGGCAGGTAATGGTGCTCCCAACACACCCTCAAGGGGGCAAACACTGAAGAGAAAGAAAAGGCAAATTCTTGAGAGATGGGGTGGGCTAAGCAAGTTACTTCAATTCAGAACCAGAGAGAAGTTAGAGTCATGGTTCCTAATAGAGATACAGCCTGAGGATTTATTGGACTAAGCCTATCCCTGGAAGTGATGCTACCATCACAAGGAACCAACAGTAGGCTTGGCTAGAGAAGGACAGCAGTCAGAGACTCCCAGAGGAAGACCCTCCAAGACCAGAACAAAATCAAAAGGCAGGTCACCAGATTTAGTTATCTAATAAATTTTGAAGGAGAGCTGGACTGGACAGAGGCCACTGGCTTGAGAAGATACAGATCTGTCAGCCAGACTGAGACTGCTATGAATGTAAACCAAGATACACACTGAGAGCTTCTTCAGGGACAAGACAGATGCAATAGTGCACTTGTATTTCCTAGAGGATAGACAATATCTCTCAGAGGCTTCCCACTGAACTAAACATGAGATGCGTGTTCCAATGAGTGTGTTGGTGGGGGTAGAGTCTGTTGAAATAAGCCTAAAATCCTCTGAAGACTCCATCTTCCTCTCATTTAGAGTCAAGCCTCTGCTTATGGGTCTATGTGCTGCAAGTGTGTGCTGCTCACGGCTCACCTGCTCTCTGTTGAATCGCTGTCCTACTGCTCAGCCTGATTCTTCTCGTAGGGCTCTCAATTTGGAGCCCGTTGTAAACATTACTTCCTAAAGATTGATGTTGATTTGTCCTTTATGGAATACAAAGGGAACTTGAGAAGTTATTTGACCTCAGAGCTTGCCTTCAGAGGAAGTCAGAACTAAACATCCCAGAGAAGCAGCAACCCCAATTGCAAAGACATCCCAAGAAAGTAATTTCACAGCTTTCCTTACTAACCTTCTTCAGTGTTTTCAGACATGATAACTTGCCCAGACAGAATGTGACTGTTTGGAATTTCTGATTTGGCTTCCTCATGCTCAACCTTAAATAGTTTTAGGGAGCCCGGGAAGGAACAAAGAATGTCTGGTAAATACCTTTATCTTCTGAAGGAGAATCCTAGTGATCCCTGTATTTCTTTTTAGCTATCTGACTATTGATGATTAACCACAGCTTTTTATTGTTTTGTTTGGTTGATTGTTTTGTTTACATTTTTCCATTTCATGGACTGTGAAATAGCACAATAAGAAACATGGAGTTACAGAAATATGAGCCTAAGTATCAGAATACCCAGCCTCAGCTCCTGTACATCTGTGCACAGATGGTCACACTTATGTCAAAGTCCCAGAAGCATCTCTGCCCCGTGAAGAGCTTACCCCAAACCTCAAAGAGCCATACTGCCTAAGTAAAATATAAAAACAGCATAAATAAGGTTTACTGTTGCCCTTACTCAAGTTTATTTTTTCCTCCTCTCTTCCAAATCATCAAGAGATAGCCTAGGAAAGATTCTTTGATTTTCAAAGGTCTGAGTCCTGGATAGCGAATGAAACAAATTAGGGTAATGTGAGGAGAGTGTGACATCATGTAGAAAGATGAGGGAGTGCTGGAAATGAATAGTGAGGCTCTCTTCACAGTCTCAAAACCAGAGGAGATCTACACAGAGAGGACTGTGTGCCCAGCCTCTAACAGGAGCTGAGACCCTAGTAATTACACAGTACCACACAGCTCACTGCAGCTCATCACAGCCAGTCGTTCTCCAATCTCAATGGGACACCAAGTGCAAAAGGCTCTACTGCTTGGGTTTATCCCAGGGGTACCTGGAGCAAGAAGAAACCAGTAATAAGTGGGCTTATGAGCAAAATGGAAGTTTTCCTGCACAGATGGTAAGAAGAAATTTGACTTCTTATGAAGATAGCAACTGTTGGTTTGCTTTCTTTTCTTTGGAAAAGACATTTGAAAATCACACTTGCAAGAGGAACAGCAGAGGGCTCGTGGAGGTGAACCTCCAATGTTCTTTTAATTTGCTGAAGTCATCTGGAGTTAGTGTGGTACAATGAGGAATCAATCATGGAGTGTGGACTGGAGATTGCCATTGATTTCAGAGAATGCTATCTCCTGGTGCATCAGCTTAGAGTTAATGCTTCCCTCATCCAGTGTTGGAACAAGCCTCAAATCTCTGCAAGCCTTTTCTGTACCCATGTTAATTATTCAGACACTTTGCCTCTGACTAGCTGAATAACAAGAAGTGATTGCTTCTCAGTCTTTGGTTTCAGCACCTTCAGAGTTTGCCCTTTCCCTTGCTCCCCTTCGACAGAAGGAAATATGGATCTGTGTCTTATCAGAGACACACATGCTCAAATGTTTCCCATAGTTTCTGCCTTTGGACCTAGTAATGACGAGATTTGCAACTGCTTATTCATAAAAGCAGAAGCAGCATGTTCCCAAAGTCTGACATCATTTTAAGAATGAGAGCCTGGCCTGGTGTTATGCTTAGCCTCATCCTATTTTTATCTGTAGGCTTAAAGACCTGAGAGTCTCCAGAACACAGGCTCTCCCGGGATTGCTCATCTATCTTTTGGATGTCAGTAACCGAATGTGTAGCTTGGATGTTGACCCTGCCAGGTGGTACAGGGTGACTAATAAAAAAGGCAGACACTGTAAAAAGTGACACATTGTTTACATTTGGATAATGTCACCCTCTCCTAGTACTGACATTATTTACTGGTCCTTTGTCTCTTCTCATCAACCTGTCCATGGTTTGAGCTTAAACTCCTGGGTGAAATATGTTGGAGCAGAAATAGGAATACTATTTTTTCTCATTTAGCAGGGGACAGAATGAAAAAAAAAAAAACTCTCCCTAGTCTGTTCCTATTGCCTCTAATGTGACTCAAAGATGTGTTTTAAAGTTTTTAACATAAAATAAGGACCAAAGAAGGTTCTTAAAACAAAAGCTATAATTGTGTGAAATGTAAAATTTCCTAAAAACAACGAATGATGACGACAATGATGATGATGATGATGATGATGATGATGATGATGATGATGATGATGATGATAAATGCAATTTCATGCCCTCTGGTTTAGTGTCAGAGTGATAGCATCACTCATTCCATTACTGGGGTCTCAAATGGATAGATATTACTTCAGTGATACCTGTGGAACGGCAGCATTTGCCTTGCCATGGGAAAAACTGTCAAAGTGGGAGCTGCCGCCCTTTTCACCTCTCATGCCTGATGTGCTCATGGTCTTCAGTCTTTGCTTAGCTGTTCAACAGACACACTGAAACACCTCTCTCTCTAGGTCCTCAGCTTGTTTCATCCTGTGCCCTCATGTTCTCAGGCCCATGAAAACTGCAAGCATTTTAGAGTAATAACGAAATAATTTTGGTCCAGCTACATATAACTTACTTAAATTTGATAAAAGCACCTTAGAGACACTAACACAAATAACTGGTAATTTAAGGGCAGTTTCATTTTATAGTTTCTTTCAAAATGTGTCTTAATATGACTTAATTCTTTATAATTCTACTTTGTTATATGAGCCATCTCTTCTAAGTTTTCTCATCATCTTCAATACTTGACAATGATTAATAGTTTATCCAAGAGACCAATTAAAGCCAATAATGAAGTAGCATGGAGAACGTGGTTTTGGAAATAACTGGGACAGTTCAATGTGCTTTGAAACATAGGTAAAAAGAAGTAGGTGTGTGTGTGTTGTATGTACAAATGTGCATATACAAAAATGTGCACAAATATGTTTACTTTGTGTGTATACACATATATGTACATGTACACAAATATGCAACTATATGCACATTGTGTACATATGTCAGGTATGTATAGATGTGTGTGAATATATATAGCACGTGTGTGTGTGTGTGTGCTAAAAAAGAGAAGAAACTAAAGAAAAGGAGGCTGGGAAAATCAGTGAAGAATGTGACATAATGTGAAGATGTGAAGAAACTGTCATAATGGTGACAGATTCCCTCACACTAAACATGGATACCAGTGGCCTGGGACAATCGGTCAGGACAAGGTGATAGCATAGTGCAATCACAAATGCCCTTCATCTTTGCCTTTGTCACTGCAGTATGCCACTACCTACTTAGTTACAAAGAATTTTTTGACCAAGAGTTATTAAATTTCTAAATGTATTCTTGCTTATACCAGAGATTTTTAAAAAAGAAACAGAATTTAAAAATTTAAAACATAGGCTCCCCTGAAAGAGAGATGGTGGATTGGAAGGTCTCTCATGGCAGTTTAAGTGGACAGGGAGGTCACAGTGTTGTTTCTTCTTTATTCATTTGTCAATAGTATGGACTTCTCATATCAGGATGAGCCAAGTTATGCTGATTGCAAAGGTCTTCAATACCAAGGACTTGTTACTTGCTGTTGTGTCCATTGCAGGTCAGCTTAGAACTGCTGGGTGTCATCATTACTACAAAATCTAGAATGCTGGAGCAAGCAGCTGCCTTCTGGGATGCTGATGATCTCCCAGCAGTGGGGAGAGCTATGGGAGAAGTGTGATGACAACAGATTGCTTTGACACTCATTGGTCAACTTGCATCTGATTGGCCAGAGCACCCAACACAGTGCAACAGAATCATAGAAGGCCAGAGGTATTCTCTTGTCATGAGTCTGGGAGCAAAGAACCGTGATATCTGTGAGCACTGGCCACACCCATCCTGCCCACATATGCCAGGCTACCTGTAATGGTCCCCATTGTTCCCATGTGGCCTCTGCATGCATACTGTAAAATCAAGCACCTAGATTAGCAACTGAGATAATGTTTAATAGAATCACTGATAAAGGATTTCTAAAAGCATATGGGAGAAAGGCTCTGCAAATGATTTCTAAAGTAATAGAAGATCTTTAAAAGGAAAATGGTAATAAATCAATAAAGACAAAAAAAATAATTTCCTACACAATAAAAGAGCATTATAATAGGTTTTTTGATACAACCTGGGGTATGAACAGGCATTAGCCAGACAAACCCATCGTTGATCTCAGACCCTGACAGAGAGGACATAGCACCTAAAAAACCTACTATAATGTTCTTTATGGAATTATGTAGGAAATTATTTTTAATTTTGTCTTTATTGATTTATTGGCTAAAGTGGTATGTATATTATTCCAAATGTTTGCTTAGAAATCCTTTCAATTTTCTTTATTTAATGTTGACTATTATCTGTAAAAAGAAATGTATGTACTTCATGCTATATTATTCATTCTGTAAGCTTAATACAGACTAGGGTGGGGAAAGAAGGAGGAGGAGGAGGAGGAGGAGGAGGAGGAGGAGGAGG
>JANHMN010000004.1:132269638-132280669 GCA_030674055.1 Rhabdomys pumilio | reverse complement strand
GGAAGGAGTAGTAGTAGTGGAGGAGGAGGAGAGGAGGAAGATGAGGAAAAGAAGCAGCAGAAGCAGAAGAAGCAGAAGAAGAGGAAGAGGAGGAAGAGAAAGAAGAAGAAGAAGAAGAAGAAGAAGAAGAAGAAGAAGAAGAAGAAGAAGAAGAAGAAGAAGAAGAAGAAGAAGAAGAAGAAGAGGAGGAGGAGGAAGGAGGGAAGAAGGAGGGGGAGGGGGTGGGGGGAAGAAGAAGAAGAAAGAAAGAAAGAAAGAAAGAAAGAAAGAAAGAAAGAAAGAAAGAAAGAAAGAAAGTTGGTTTTTAGGATGTGACAGGTGCTATTGCTATTACCTAGATCTGCTGGGGAACAGCTAACACTTCTCACTCACTAGACTTTATTTACTGGTAAGTCTCTTACCCTCTCTTGTCCTGTGGTACATGTTATGTGTTGAAAAGAGTTGACCACATAACTTACTTTGAAAGCCAGATGCCACTGAACAGGTCCCATGGCCTGAGCTAGCTTTGTTTAAATATGGTGGTTTCCTTGTTTAACAATAGCATAGCAAGAGTCAGCACTTATTGAGTGTAGTGAAAAACCTCTCAACTTAACTGGGTTTAGAATCACCTAGGAGCCTGCCCTGTGCCTACGAGAGCATTTTCAGAGCCCATTAACTAAAGGGAAAAAAGTCTACTCTGCATGAGGTACCATTTGTGGGCCAGGAGCCCAGGAAGAATAAAAATGGATGAAGGGGAAGTGAGCTGAGGGCTTTTTGCTTTTCTACTTCTTGACTGACATCCTGGGATATGAATTATGGGGGGTTGGATGAGGGGGTGCAGCTGGCAGTTACGGTTTCTTAGGAAAGAAGGTGGTGAAGGCAGGCAGGAAATTTAACTTTGTATTTAAATATAGTTGAATCCTGTACATTGAAAGTTGTTGAACCTTATCTGTTTCACTATTTCTGAGGCTTTCCTGTGTTAAGTTATAATTAATATACCTACAGTACTCTGGTATGCTAAGGGCTCCTACAGTAGTGTGTGAACATTGAGGGTGACTTTTCATATTCATGTTGCCTTCTGTAGAGTGGCGTTATTACTGAACCTCCAGACTTGAGTAAGTCTGTTTTCCCTGTTACACGAAAGCCTTGGGGCTTAGACAGAAATAGATTGGCTGCCCACTTTACTGAGGCTCTGGTAAGAGGTTTCAAAGAGCAAGACAGAGATGTCCAATGTAGATGACATTTATCTTTCTTCCTGTTTTGTCATTGTGGAAGAGCCATCTCTGGGCTTAGTTATTTTACATAATTTATGAGCTGACCATGGCTTCCTCTTGATTAACCTCAGAGCACATCTTCTCCAGCCTGTCTGTAGACTCTGCTGTGAAGAAAGACTTCCTTTTAAAAGTCCTGTAGCTTACCTTGTCTCCTCCCAGAACTCCTGGGTCTCTCCACAACAACACCCATCCTATGTGTCTCCCCAGTTGTGTCCTCGTCATAAATATCCCACTTGGGACTCACTATGCAACTGTTCACTTTGTGTATAACTGCGATTTCCTGGGCACCTTCATCTTCTTCAGCCTTTACCCTTGACCCCTTTGCTCTCAGATAAAGGTGAAAATATTGAGTCTTCACAAAGCAGAGCTGGTCTGAAATCAGACATGTGACTTGAAGTTCTCTACCCTCCTGACTTCTGCCCTCAAAAGCAAGCACGGTTAGCCCTTTCTCCTTAATATATGTGGTGTGTGTGTGTGTGTGTGTGTGTGTGTGTGTGTGTGTGTGTGCGCGTGCGCGCGCGCACCTTCTCTAATCTCCAGACTGAACACTCAGTGAAGCAGACTGGGCTGTTCCTCCAGGCTACCCATGGCAACCTGTCCAACACTAAGCAACTCTCTTCTCCAAGGAGCAGCCTTGGAAATGCTTCTCATTTCCAGAATGTACTGAGTCCTGAGCACTCTGTCTTTACGACACTATCTGGACATCTCGCATCTGTATCCATGCTCCGTCTACCAAGTCACTGGGAACTACAATCAGGTTCTTCTTATTTGTCTCCTCTTTGTGCCTCAGATTTTGACCATAACATTTCTGTCACCTGTGAAGCCATGGCATTATACCATCACAGCATTTCCTCCTCTCCAGCTTGTCTGGATCTACTGCAGCCCTTCTGTCAGTGTGCTTGCCAGCCAACAAACAGAATGATCTTCAAAACTGTTCATTTGGCTTGATGAACCCCTTGAAATCTTTGATTTCTCATTGCCTACAGAGTTAAAAAAAAAAAACAAAAAAACCAAAAAACAAAACCTAATATAGCCTCAGACACCCATTGCCCATTCCTCCCCCTCCTATGCACCAGACACTGAGGCTTTGTTTTGTCTAAGGAACTCACAGATTCCCTCCACTCAGAATCTTTGCCCAGCCATTTTCTCTGTTCAGAATATTCTGCCCATCACTAACATCAACTTGCCAATACCTACTCATTGTCTGCCCTCTTCAATAACTGTCATAGTTGCTGCTTAAAGGTTGGTTTAATCAGTGTTTGTAAGCTCCTAATCCAGGCACTGTGCCCATATTTCTTTCTCTTTATATATTAATTACTTCTCTTATTATTATGACAAAAAGAAAAAACAAAAAAATCCCAAAAAACTAATGAAAAAATCATAGTGCAATATTTTGGGGGGCTCACAGTTTGAGGAAGAACATAGGCCATCTTGGCAGGGAAGGCATACTGGTGCAGAGATTTAAGACAGACCATAAGAAGGCATCTGCGTTCAGACAGCAGGAAGTTGGACAAGAAAAGAGGTCACACTATAAAACCTGAAGGCTCATTCTTAATGACCCATTTCTTCCAGCATGGCTAAGTCTCCCAAAGCCCCACAAGATTCCAGAGGCACACCACAAGCAGAAGAACAAGTATTCAAAGGCACATGTCTATGTGCAATGTTTCACAATGAGGCCACAACACCTGGAAAGATACTAATACACACTAAATGTTGATTGAGTTGATGCATAAAATAGTCATAGATGCATGGACATTATAAGTGACCTTGCTCTAGACATTTACAACCCAAGAATATCTGTGTGTTTCAGAAAGGTTAACATATTAAAAAAAATCCCTGAATATCAGTTGATGCAGTCAATTACATTAAATACAATTTTATTAATTTAAAAAATGAACAAGCTTATCTAATGCCTGTCCTAGAGAAAGCCAGGTATTGCATATACCAAACCTATCCACACTTTCCTGGTCCCAGTGTCCAGAACGCTCCCATCTATTTATCACCAGCCACACCAAAATGCACTGCCCAAGGTCTTAACTAGATCCAACGCCATCCTTCCTTGGACAACAGTGATACTGTATAAAGCACACATTCTTTCATGAAGGATTAATGTTCCCCTAAGAGGGCATAGAAGCATTTGATTTGTATCTGTCTAATAATGTGGAATGTTTGCCTTTTTATACAGTTTTATTATGAAATGGTTAGTTGATTAAATTGCAATTGGAAAGGGCAATGCAAAGAAGTGAAATCTTCCTTCAATTATTCACCCTCCATGCCTCATTTTAAGTAGAACATTAGAATGATTGCATTAATGCATGTGGGAGCATGCTTTGCAATTTATTTCAACTATGACATGGTGTTAAGCGGAGTAACAATTGAAACTAAAAATCTAAAAGTCTTCATATTCATTAAAACCCAAACCCTGTTGATTTCTTCAGTTCTAGTATAAAAATTACCTCTTTGCAAACCTCAGGGTTTGTGTCTATCACTAGAAGTAATCATTGTTCTGGTCTCTTGAGCACAAAACCTTATATTTAAATCTTATATCTTTATATCTTCTATCATCTTATATCTTATATGTTGTACTTATAGCCCATCTTATACTCCATCTTCCAGGAAAACCATGTAGGCGTCCATAGTCACCCTGATAGCTGACTCAACCTCCTAGAGTCAGTCCACTTTCTATGTAGTTGACAGGACTTGATCATGCATAAGGCTCAGATATCAGACAGATTTCCTTTCCTATCCTCATAATCCAAATGCCTCAAGTGCAAAAGAGCCAATATTGTGATTATGGTTTCCGTCTCAAAATCATATGAATAGATATTCTTCTAAGAGCAAAGGAACATTGGGATTTTGTATGCCTCCCTGAGACCATAAAACAGAATATTCTAAACCAGATTTCTCAGACTGACAGTTATGTAAAAAGACTAGCAGCCCTAGCTATGACTTGTGAGGTGGAGAAGCCTCTCTGTGTACATATTTCTGTCATGGTCTCTTCTTGCTTCTGTGGTACCACTGTAAATAAGACTTAACTCCTCACCATCTGTTAAATCACAAAGTTAATCTAGTACCAGGAAAGTAATACTACTTTTTTCCTTCAGTTAGAGACTAAGAACTCTTCCCTGAGCCTGAGCTCCCTACTTTCTATCCTAACTATTCTTTCATCTCCCCTGCAATGACAAAAAAGCCTTCACAGCACTGTGGTCAGATTTCATAATCTTACAAGGATATCACATGTCACTGTCTGCCTCGTGTTTTACGGAGTACCCACAGTTCTGTAAATTAAATATGAGTGAGTGGTTATGCCCAGGAAAATCAATCTTTAAGCAGATTAATATTTCAATGTCAATTGTATAGATATTTATCCTCTTAATGTGTGTCTTGGCTTCCAGATGGAAAATAGTGAATGTATCATTTTGTAAAATCTTTAAATCAAACTGAAGACAAAGAAACTAAGCCAAATATACCATAAGACTTTGATGCTGACCATTGAAGAAGAACTAATGCCATAATTTGTGGACACCAGACAAGACAGACAAGAGGACCTTCAATTATTTCATTTCTGGCTTTTTCATTCCATGGTTTGGAAAGCAAAACATGAGTCATGTTTTGTAGAGTTGCCCAAAACAGACACAGGGTATTCAGTTAAATTTGAATTTAAGATTAATAATGATTTTTGATATATACATGTCTCAGATAATTTATGGGATATACTTATTTTGGAAATAGGTCAAGAATCCTTTTGCTCTATTTGAATAGAAATTGCAAATCATTTCAGGACCACAACCAGTCCTGAACTCTTGAGTGGCAGATCCATAGGTCCTTTTCTCACAGATATAGATGTTTGGGACTGTAAGGGCATGTAAACTAGAGGGTTGTGCCTCAGGCTGCATATCCTAGGGGCTGAATAGCTAGCCTTTAAAGTCAGTAAACTGTGGGCTTTAGAAATCAAGAGGCTCATGGCTGCAAGTCCTGATAGCCAGAAGGTTACTGCTTCGAGTTTTCCACACCAGAGACTTACAACTCTAAGTGCCAGATTAGAGGTCTGTCGCTCAAGACCTTGAGTCTGAGTGCTAGGAACCACCATCAAGTGACTAGTCCATAGCTGCTAAACTCATGGCCTTGGGTCTTAACCCTTGGTGGCTCTTGGAAACTATTCTTGTTCTTGCCTTTGGCACCTCCACAGTCCTTTGTGCTCTGACACCAGCCTCCTCTGAAATGCTTCCATGGTCTCCTCTTTATTAAGTAAGCAAGCCAAGCATGTATAACCCTGGTGGATTTGAGAGCTCAGAGCCTCAAAAATCATCATCTACCTTCTAGCTACTGCTGCCTGGTTCTTAAGGCTAGAAGCCCAGGATTGCATCTGCTCTTGGTGTTACTAACCCAGCCCACTAAATCCATGATAAAGATGACAAGTAAGCAATAAAACACCAATTGGGAGAAACTTTTATTGAATCTTTATGATGGAATACCCAGAAGTAGGGCTTTAGAAATGATTCAACACATTAAAGCATTTTTTCCCAAACTTGAAAACCTAACTTTTATCACTGGGATTCACATGACAGGAAAGAGTAAAGTCTGCAAGTTGTCTTATGACTTCCACAGGTGCACTATGGCTTGTGTCTCTCCCCACCACCTGCAACACATACTGAATAGACATAAACAACATTGATGGTGATGGTGATGGTGATGGTGATGGTGATGGTGATGGTGATGGTGATGGTGATGGTGATGGTGATGGTGATGGTGATGGTGATGATGATGATGCTATCGAGGGGTAGTATACACTGCAGAAGTCTTCCTGGCTGGTCCTAAGACTTGAGAAACAGTCTGTTCATACAGCTAAAAAGAGGCAAGACACATTTACAATCCCAACCCTGTAGTTGCATGACTTCTAGTTCCACCAATCACAAGCCTTAGATATCCACCAATCTTAAACCTTGCTTATGAACCAACCACTAGCCTCAGAGAACCAATCAAAGGCTTTCTGTTGGTTTACTGAGAAGTTTCTCTCCCATCTGCATAGAGGGTAGCTATAGGGTGAGCAGGGTCCTTGAGTGTTCAGAGCTGTGATACCAAGCTGGCCTAAGGTGCCTGGAGCCATTCTGACTGTAGCAAGGCCTCCTGAAGCAGAAGTCATGGATTCAGTAGTCCTAGCAGTTAGAGTATATTTTTCTCAGAGGGATGGTAGAGTACTCAGTGAAAATTGTCTGAAAAGGGCTTGCCCGGCCAACAGTTCCCTGCTCAAAGCAAATAGGTATAAGTACCAGTGGAGATTCTGCAGGTTTTCTCCAACATGGCCATGATCAGTGTCTGGCAAGGACTCTGGCTAATCTCGCTTGTCAACATTAACTACATCTGGAATTGTCTAATAGACAAGCAGCTGGCCACACCTGAGAGGGATTTTCTTGATTAAATCAGACCATCTGTTAGTGGCCCACGTAAAAGAACATGGACGAAGGAAGCTTTGTGCTCTTTGCCTGCTTGCCCCAACCCCTCTCTTTGGAAAGCGCATTGATTCTGTTGCTTAGGCCATCTCTCACTGGAATTTGAACCTACTTCTTCAGAATTCCAATGTAGACTGAAGACCAACAGATCTCTAGAAATTTTCTTGAACGCCAGGACCAGGTTGGGACCTCTGAAACATCCAATCTCATGAATGGAGCAAGCCAGTCCCTTGACTTTTCTATTTAACTACCCAGACCAGCCTTCAATCCACATTAATAAATTATACACACACACGTACATGCACACACACACACATTCTGTCATCTCTGCCCCTTTAGAGCTGATTAAGACTTTCAGTAGTGCCCTTGTGAGAAGCCACCTAAGAATGGTCTCCATTTCTACCCCATGTACGCTCATAGTGAGAAAACGTCCATCTAAAGCTAAGCGAAAAACCCTCAGCAGACACCTACCATGTGGACATCCTGGTCTCTGTACTGAGGACTTAGATGAAAATGATTACTATTGTTTAGCCTGCTCACTCTATCAAAATCGACTAGAGTGGCCTGAGCCAAGTATGATCAATGTCTAAGTGCAGAATATAGATTCGGTAAATGGCGCAAATGCTTCTGCAGATTTCTGGGCAGTTACAGTCATTCCCTAACCAACTTGGAATATGATGAAATGTTTGTGACCTTTAACTGAAAAAAAAAGCAGACTAGATAACCATTAAACACTGTACTATATTTTAAATCTTCTGATGAGCATATGTCAAGTATACAACACAATGAGTTTCATTGTCTTTTCGTACATGTATATGTAATGGACTTCCATCATCGTCAGCCCGTGATTTTGTCTTCTGCTTCCATCTCTAACGATGATCCCCTTCCTCTCCCCCCCCCAAAAAAACTCCTTCTGATTTCACATTTTCTTTTTTGTCTATAACTCAATGGGTTTCATTAGGGTTGTTTACAGGTTACCAATACCTCCACAACTTAAGAAAGCTCTCTCCTTCCCTCTGCAACTTAGAAACTAATATAGGTATGTACATACAGAAAACACACCACTTTTTAAAAAGAGAGCACAACAAAATAGATCAAAATGTGAATAGTTATCTCTAAGCTGTTATTTTTTTTCCTTTCATTCCCTATCTCATTATCTAAATTCTGAATTTTGAACATTGTTTTACTTTTATAATCAGAAAACTCAACTAAGAGACTTCCTGTTGCCTTTGTTGCTAATGAGCTGATCCCTACTTCAGAGGCTGATACTAAAGGGAAGAGCTGGTCCAAAAGTTCCCATGGACACAGGAGTCTTGCTCCAAAAAAGCTGTTCCAGCTGTAGCCAGCAGCCTCTTTGTGATCTTGGGACAGTTCAAAGCACGCCAGCCTATAGGGCTCTTACCTGATAGAAGTATTCTCTTTCTCTCCATTTTCTTTCTATCAGTCACTATCCATTTGCCAACTTCCCTGACAGCTTTACTCACTGGATAAAAAGATAAGTAAAGTCAAAAAACAGGAGGCACTCGAGCATGCAGCAACAGAAAGATTCTTCTAATGAGTAAAGAGATGTTAAGAGACGGAAATGATATAGAGACACTGCAGAGACCAGGCTGTTTCAAAGATCTGATCAGCTTTTCTATATTTACCTAGCTTGATTAAATCCCCAGGGCACTCACCCATGTATTTCACCTCTCTATCGCTTAGAAGTTTCATCTGTCTATCCATTCTTTTAGCAACAACACTGTAAATCTAGAAAAAGAACACACTAATTAGACTGATTGGATCATTGCATAACAAACATTTGTCAAACTATCACATTAATCCTATAAAATATGACTTTAATTTGTCAATTAAATATAAAATAAAACTTAAAGAGAACACAAAAATAAGTAAATTGTATTTTTCAATTTGACTCTGGCAGGAAGGTCATTGACCAAGACTTCTGACCTCTCCTTCTTGTTCTTTCTGTAACACAGAGCCCATTATCATAAAGCATATTTTTACTTCTCTATGTGTTGTAAAATAGAAGAAATCCTGTAGCTTGCATTGATAAGCTCGACAGTCTATTCATTTGTTATGTACAAGGCCTCTAACCCTTTTTATAGATGAAATCCTATTATTCAGACTTTCATTTGAACTATCTGCAAGTCTATACCTAGTTAACAAGGCTGCGCTTGAAACCTTTCTAGGTGTAATGATCTCTTTTACCATCACAGGATGTTTGGAGCAACCAGAACCAGGAGAAATGGCCAGATTACATAGACTCCATGGGTCACATGTACGTGCTGATGGTACACAAATTCATAGAAGAATAAGTGGCAAAGAGGACCAAGCAGGAATCACAAAGTGAGACTTGAAAACACACTGAGAAACATCAGCGATGGATTAAAACCATTATCTAAGAAAGGAATTAACATGTTCTTATTTGTAAGAACCTGTACCAGAGCTTTTAACAAACTATTTAAAGTATGGTTTTGTGCCATGCATATAAATAATAATCCAACAATACATCTTTTGCAATTCTATGCTTTCTGTAAATGCTAAGGTTATATATCTCCAAAATCAAAGGAAACTCAACTAATTTGAGATAAAGGAAAACCAATTCCTTCAACTAAACCAAACTACCCAAAACCAAACTATCCAAGCAGAATGCAGTTTTCCCAGGTAGAAATGGATTGGCTCTTAACCAGCCACTTGCTGTTACTGAGCAACCAAGCAAAAAGAGATAGGCCAGTTCTTTCTCTATTTCAAGACCCCTTCAGAAATGTCCCTGTTAGTCCTATTCTTGGTGTGACTCTGTTCGGACATCTCCACTCAGTTTTTAATTGGGAGAAAGTTTAACATTTAGTCTCATAAATGGTAGACTATTTGCACCAAAAGCTGTATGATACGCAGTGCTTTCCTTTCTAGTGGTGTGATCCTCAGGCAGAACTTGACTGCAGGCAGTTGAAGAAACCCAACCAACTCTTGTGTCTGCTAATCCTGCCTTCTGAACTTTTTCCCTGGGTCTAATATCATGCTGTACCAGTAATGTGTAAATTTTAACAGATAAATTAATAAATGACCCTCAAGTGGCAATCAGAAAATAGCAAATAATTGATTGGTGAAATTCCAATGAATCCTTCTATATACCATATTCAGGCAAGCACTATAGTGCTCAAATGTGAAAAATAAGACTGCTACACCCCTGCAGGAATAGTAGATCTAGACAAAGCATGACTCATTTCACCATAGTGTTCTCTTATACTTCCATTATAGCTTGCCTCATGTTAGGAATGATATCATAATTATGTTAATTAATAATTAATTCATTGCTCTACCTCTAAGGCAAAAGGAGGATAGTGACACAAGGAAAGCTGTGTAAAATGTGTAACACTAGGGCAGGCCTGGAAGAGGCAGGAGGCAGACAGGGCAACAAATTTAAGATAAAGTTTTTAGTGCAATAAATGCAACAACTAAAAAGTTGGTGCAGGGGAAATGTCAACTAGAGAACAACACAAAGACCAGGCTGTGCATACAGACCATAGTGCCCTCCTCAGTTAACAAAAACCAAGATACACGAGCATCCTGTGAATCAAAGTGGACTGGATGAAGAACACAGTAGCTTGGGCTTTGTGCCTACCCATTCTCTGGCTCCCAATGTGAATGGGTCATCTACATAATTAGAATTCTCACTGAATGACATTTTGGTGAACATAGTATATAATTAGCCTTATGCTACCCTATTTAATAAAAAAATTTTAAATGTGAAAAATAACAAAAACTTATGGCCCAACTGACAGAAAGTGCTGGAGAAATTTCCAACGGGCTTTTGTGCTTCTAATAAATTGTGTTGCATGAAATTCTACCAGGAATGTTCACCAACACTATTCCAGTGGTTCATTTTTCTACTTTCTTAACATTTTTTATTCTTTAAGAATTTCATGAAATTTGTTTTGATTATATTTATTACTCTCAGCAACTTTTACCAGACCTCCCCTCCTCCCTATGAACCCAGCTCCTCCTGTTCTCTCTTAAAACACACACCACACATACACACACACACCCCACACATACACACATACACACACACACCACATATACACACATATGCATACACACATATATGCATACACACATATACACATACACACACATACACACTCACCCCACACATACACACATACACATACACACACACCACATATACACACATACAGATACACACATATACACATACACACACATAGACACATATATACATACATACATACATACATACATACATACATACACACACATACACCACATACACACACACATACACACATATACATACACACATACAC
>JANHMN010000004.1:132176160-132266336 GCA_030674055.1 Rhabdomys pumilio | reverse complement strand
TGTGTGTGTGTGTGTGTGTGTGTGTGTGTGTGTGTGTGTGTGTGTGTTTATTTACCATCTCTTTTTCTAAGTAGATGTGAGGTAAAATTGTGAATTTTGACTTTGAGCCGAGAAACAAGGCAGGACTGCAGATAACAGGCATTCCTGCAAGGAACCTCTGGCAGCATGTGTATCGAACATTCTATGCTTTCTCCAAACAGGAAGCAACAGAGCATTATAGCTGAACGCACAGCTTGTGTGATTGCAAAGGGTCAGAGTCTGTTCTACCACTAATTAAATGTGTGCTTTTAAATAAGTTTATTTGTCTGAGCCCTCCTTTCCTTGTGAGTAAAATAAGCATAATGACTATGACGCCGGACAGTCTAGGACTGAGTGATGTAAAGTATGAAGTGTTCTGCACAGTGCCTGGCACCTTAGATATGCATCTGCTTTGCATGTCAGCACTACAAAGCCATACTGAGCCAGCAAGGTGGTCCTTAGACGGAGGGGGAGAAGGAGGAGGGAGAGGAGGGGAAGCCTTCTGGGATGGCTGTATTGAGATGAAGTTTCTCTCGTGGAGCTACAGGAGCTTTTGGTGCGGAGGACTGAGGCACCTGCTCTCTGAGCCGAATTCACCATGGAGATTGGTTAAGGAGATGGAGGTGGGGGAGGGAGGCAGGATGGTTGAGGGAAAGCCTGATATTGAAGTGAACTAAATCTGTGCAACTGGCTATTTTTGTCAGCCCAACCACCGTGGGTGTGTGATCGAGCGTCTACTTTTGATCCAGCTCTTTTTATAGATGCTGGGTTTTTGTAAAGGCAGCTAGCTCTCTCCCATCCTTCCTGAAGCTGCTGCACTAACTTGGAAATTGGTTTGTGGAGGATTTGTCATCTGTAATCTCAAAAGGACAACATTGAGATTAGTTGCTAGATTCTCCTTTAAGAGTAAAAACAGTCTCATTAGCCCCAGCAGGGATTCTAATACTGCTTTCCCCCACGGAGAAGGCAAATACATTACCATTTCAAAAGTGTTTTTGGAGTGTCAGTCCTGTTTCAACCTGTACAGGCAGCTTTGGTGAAAATAAAAGCCAAACATCAATCCATCCCGGCGGCCTACCCTCTCTTCTTGTAATGAACACTACAACTCTTGTAAAGGAACTTTAACCATGTCAAAACCTGTCCCAGTGATTGTCACTTAGACAAGTTCAATTAGCATCATCTTGCTCTCTCCCAAGAGGGTGCAGAGAACATTATTAAATGTTGGTTACAAAAGAAGGAAGTCTGTCAATTGGTGCTTTCAAAAATATTTTTGAAAGATTCTATGAATCTCCTAGTTCTGTCATTTTAGGACACAGGATGCTACCACAACCAACCCAATGCTTGAACCATAAGACCCATAATGAAATGCTGGACTTGTTTGGTAGCCATATTCACTGCAGGAAGAAAGCTGGACAAGATTCAGTGTCAGTATTCAGAATGGTTCCCATACCAGCAGCTGACCAAGCTCTTTCCTGTAATAGGCAGGTAGGTATCAGTTGGTAAAGGCGTGCTTTAGTCCAGAGAAGTACCTAGCTGCCTCAAGCACAGAGTAACTAATAGTACTAAGGAAGATTTTCAACAGTTTGGGATAAAAATCAGCCATCTTGCTCCTCCTCTATGTGGGTTCCAGGCATTCACACTTGAGCCTTCTTGTTAAGTTTCCTACTGTCTGTGAGTTGTATCATGGGTATTCTGAACTTTTTGGCTAATATCCACTTATCAGTGAGTACATACTATCATGGGAAGTAGGGAGAGGGAGGAAACGGAGTGGGAGTGAGAAGGGAGGGGGAGAAAAGGAGCGGCAGGATCAGGTATGGTGAGAGACAGGAGGGATGCCCATCCTATGCACACACACCAAATCCTGACGGTATTACTGAGGTCATATTGTGCATGCAGAGAGGAACTGGCATGGCTGTCCTTGGAGAGCCTCTACCAGCAACTGACTGAGACAAATGCAGATGCTTTTAGTCAACCATTGGATTGAGTTTGGGTACCGATATGGAAGAGTTAGGGGAAGGGCTGAAGGCGCTGAGGGGGATTGCAACCCCATAGAAAGAACAACAGTGTCAACTAACCTGGACCCCTCAGAGCTCCCAGAGACTAAGCCAAAAAACAAGGAGCATACATGGGCTGGTTCATGGCCGCAGCACATGTGTAGCAGAGGACTGCCTTTTATGGCGTCAGTGGGACAGGATAGACTTAATCCTGTGGAAATTTGATGCCATAGGAATGAAGAATGCGGATGGAGATGAGGTGAGGGTGAGCAGACAGGTGGGGGTGGATGAGCAGGTGTGGGAACACCCTCTCAGAGGTGAGGTGGAGAGGGAATTGGTGAAGTCATGGATGAACCAGGAAAGAGGGCAGCTTTTAGAGTGTAAACAAATAAAAAATAGAAATAAAAAGAGCCAACCATCATTCTCTCTCTCTCTCTCTCTCTCTCTCTCTCTCTCTCTCTCTCTCTCTCTCTCTCCCCCTCTCGTTCTTCTCCCACAAGGTAGGCATGAGTGATCTAGGCAGACTTGTGCTAATGAGTTAATGAGTTAGGCAGATTGTGATGTAGGAAGTGCATTTTCATTACTATAAACAAAACAAGAACAAGTATGTGGGGGAGGGAAGACAGTTGTTAGGTGGCTTCCACTCAGGACAAGGTGCATTTATCTGAAAGCAATTCAGTGGTTTATAATGGGCAGTGGGGGAGGGTCGTTGTCTCCTTGTCACCATCTTCCTGTAAGCATGACCATGAATCATGAGAAATTATAGTGACTTTGTGCCACCGTAGCTCTGAAACCACAGACACCTGATACCCTGATCTTCACAATTTTAAGAAGCATCCAGGAGTGCAGTTCTATTTTTTAGCACAATATTTTGAATTTGTACAAATAAGAGTCAGTTGTCAGGAAGAGGCTTTTTGATTACTTCTTTGTTTTGCTGTAGCTAAGCATTGAGGCTGTTTAAAGCCCTTGATTAGAAGCCGTTGGAATCATCATTTACCAGCAAGACTTATTATTTTATTCGTGTAAGTCATTATGTATCTGACTGAAAAAAAAATGGCAATAGTTTCCTATTTCCCATAAGAAATCTGTGTGTCAGATTTGATAGTCCAGGGTCAAAGTCTCCTATGCAAAAATAGATGAAGTTACAAAGTGAGCAAACACTGTCTCCACTAGAGATCTTTCAGACTTTATTGTGAACTGGAGTCATCGTCATCTGCCATGCTTGGTAAAAAATTGAGACAAAAATCCTCGCTGTGTCATTGATAGGCCTTTGTGTTCTGTGTGGTCTACTAATGAGCTGGTACTATCAGACTTGGACCTTCTGGGAGCACACGGCACTGTTCTTCTATGCATAGGGTGCGCACAGAGAGCATAGTAGCCGTTTACTTACCCAACTAGCAGTCAGATGCCAATGAGACTGTTGTCAATGGACATTATTAAGAAGTATTACAACAACTAAGCAGGGCTGGCTAACGGTCAACTTTTACACAAATTACAGTTTCTCAGTGTATCAGTCTGCACATTGATGGACAAGTACTTTGATCACTGCTGTGGGAGGAATTTTTAATGCATCTTTATTACTACTACTTATCATTATTATTACTGTTATTATTATTAATTATTTTGGCTTTTTGAGACAAGATTTTTCCATTTAACAGCTCTGGCTGTCCTGGAACTCACTTTGTAGACCAGGCTGGCTTCGAACTCACAGAGATTCACTTGCTTCTGCTTTGGGAGTGGTCAGATAAAAGGCATGAGCCACCATGCCCATCCATAATTCTTCATCTCTAATTTCCAAATCCCCGCAATAGTGCAAGCAAAAAGATTTCCCAAGTTTTGCTCTAAAGCTCACCCGAGAGCTAAACTTGGCTTGGTTTGGTATGGCACCACTAATGTAATTATTGTGCAGTTACATAACAATACGAATATTAAAATGTTTCCCTATAACCATCGAAAAGCAAAGGTGCGTGAACACAAGGCTGTGGATCAGAAGGACCTGATTCACATGCGTAGTGATGAGCGGTCTTCTGCAGCCTCAACTCAGTCCCAAAAGTTGCTGTTCATTAATTGAATGAGATAATGTGTCCATGGTTCATTAACTGAAAACTAAGATGACTGTTGTTTCTCATTAAGAAACCATGGCAGATGGAGCGCTGGGATACAACACATGCCTGGCATGCAAGGTCCAAGATCTGCCCACCTCCCTATATGAAAACATGACAGGCACGACATTCATGTGTTGTTGAGCAATGACTCCTGTTTCAATTTGTTTGAAACAAGTAAAACCCAAAACTGACTTTTAGAACCACTGCTTGTCATTTCCTACCTTATGAACAACTCCCTCCCACTTCTGTTTTATTAAAAATATCTTTTCTTCTCACATAATAGATCCTGATTAGTTTCCCCTCCCTGTACTCCTCCCAGTTCCTCCCTGCCTCCCATCTCATCAGGAACCACCCCTTTTCTGTCTTTTATTAGAAAACCAACAGGCTCCTGAGGGATAATAATAAAATAAAATGTAATAAGATAAAACAAAATTAATACATAAGGATAGATCAAAATAAACAGGAGGAAAAATGCCCAAGAAAAGGCCCATGAAACAGATACAGACACAGAGACTCATTTCCACACTCGGAAATCCCATAAGAAACACTAAACCCAAAGCTAATGTACACACAAGAGACCTAAAAGGTTAAAAGAGAGCAAAAATATATAAATAAGTAAAAATTAAAAAGCAAGGTAAGAGGGTTTTTTTTTTTTTATTGTTCTAACATGACATGAAACAAGGGACCACCAATGACACATTGTGTACATTTTCTCTTCCTCAATCTAGTGCTGGGGTCCTGGGTGAAGCCTGCTCTCAGGAGTAACTTGTTTTCCTGGTGAGACAACCTTGGAGAAAATTAAATTTTCACTTACAAGAAGTTTATCGACTGAAGATAGCTTCTGGTTATGGATGAGCTCATGTGTCCACTTCTCTCAGCTCTAGAACCCCATCTGCTACAGGTTCACTCAGACCTCAGACTGAAGACAAACTCCTTCCTCCATCTTTGTGAACTCATATGTGCACGAGTCTGTTGTATTTAGAAGCCCTTGCTTTCTTGGTGACCTCCATCTCCTCTGGCTCTTACACTTTCTCCACCTCCTCTTCCCTGGGATTTTCTGAACCCTGAATGGAGGGATTTGATGGATACATCCAATTTAGAGCCAAAAGTTCCAAGAACATTCTCTCCCAGTGATGTCTGGCTGTGGGTCTCTCGTATCTGTTGCCATCTGCTGCAGGAGAAAACATCTCTGATGATGGCTGAGCAAGGCATTGATCTATAAGTGTAACAGAATGTCATTAGTCATTTTACTGCTACTTTTTAGATTGTCTTCTTTTGTTTTGTTATGTTATGTTTTGTTTTGTTTTATAGAAGAGTAGTAGCTGGTTTTACCCTAGGTCTCTGTGCTACAAATCTCCAGTTCCTGCTTATTCAAGTAGTAATGGGTATGGCTTCCTTCTTGTGGAGTGGGCCTTAAGTCGGTTGTTGGTTGGTTACTCCCACAAGCTTTGTGGCAGCATGGTCCTCACAAATCTTGTAAGCAGGACACCACTGTAGATCAAAGGTTCAATAGCTGGTTTGTGTTACCTTTCTCTTTGTGTAGCATGAAAAATATCCTCCTGTATCACAGGCTCTAGCATGAAGGGTGGGGCTCTGTTTGGGATCCAGTTTGACTTCTCCATGTTCAATGAGTTGTGTGGGTGTTGTCTTCGGCAATGGAGCCTTGCTGTTAGTTTATGGAGAGCAACCTATAGTCTTGGCAACAGCCTAGGGTTTTTTGAAATACCTATGGGACTCTTTTGGCCAATAATCCTGGGACTCAAAGCTTCATGTGGTGACAAAAGATGTCCAGCTGGGGCTCTGTCTCCCCTGATATCTGGTGATTTCATTTAGATGCCATTCATATATGTTATGAAGCGACTACTGTATTGGGTTTCCATACAACCACTCAAATAGCCCTTAATTTTAGCTGTCTGCCCCTGTATTCACTCCCTCTTTTCCTTCACCCGTTCCCCTGCTTGTTTGATCCTTCCCTCTCAGCCCCACCATCCCAACCATCCATAACTATCTCTTCTATCTTCCTATCTTCCTTTCCTACAGAGATCTATCTGTACCCCCAGTCTCTTACTCTATACCTAACCTCTATGGTCTTCCGAATTGTAATTTGATTAACGTTGACTTAACAGTTAATATTGACATATGAGAAAATACATCGCATGTCTTTCTGAGTCTGAGTTGCTTCATTCAGGACGATTACTTTTTTATATCCTTCCATTCAGATGAGAATTTCATGATTTCACTGTTTTAACAGCTGAGTAATACTCCATTGTGGGTGAGGGACATCCGGGTTGCTTCCAGTCTCTGCCTACTTATGGGTAGAGCATCAGTGAACATGGCTAAGCACGTGTTTCTCTGGTCTGATGAAGCATCCTTTGTGTATATGCCCAAGAGTGGTATAGATCGATATTGAGGTAGATTGATTCACATCTTCCTGAAGAACTGCCACACTGATTAGCATAGTGGTGGCACAAGTTTGCACTTCCATCAACAACCAAGGTAGTTTGATTTACATTTAACTCTTGGTTAAGAATATTGATTATTTAAATGTTTCTGAGCCCTTTAAGTTTTCTCTATGGAGATCTACACCGCATTTTTTACTGCATTGGGAGGTTTTTGTATCTAGTTTTTTGAGTTCTTTATATATTTTGGATATTAGTACTCTATCAGATGTGGAGTCGGAAAACCCTTTTTCCATTCTGCAGGCTGCTACTTTGTCCAAAGTGTCCTTTGCTGTGTTTTTCAGTTTCATGTCCCATTTTTTAATTGTTGGTCTTAGTGCCTGTGCTTTTGGTGTTCTCTTCAGAGTGTCTGTTCCAGTGCCAGTGAATTCAAAGCTATTCTCCATCATCTCTTCTATGAGATCCAGTGTATCAGGTTTCATGTTAAAGTCTATGAGTCATTTGAAGTAGAGTTTTGTGCAAGATGGTAAGTATGGATCTATTTCAATTTTTTACAGGCAGCTGTCTAGTTTGACCAAGACTATTTGTTGAAGACACTGTCTTTATTTCAGTGTGTATTTCTGGCTTTTTCATCTTTTAATCAAAAATTGGGTACTAATAGGTTCCCTGCTTGCAAATGACTTAAGCTTGTGTCAAGTTGACATAAAACTATATAGCATAAACAGAGTATAGGTTTTCAAACTGTACCCTTATGATTCTCTGGATTTTTACAGGTTATCTATTGTTACATTCCCCCCCTTCCATTTCTAATTTTAGTAATTTAAATATTCTCTCTTTGACTGTTAGTTAATTTTGATGAGTTTGTCTATTTTATTGATTTTTTTTCTCTAAAAACAAACTCTGTTGCATTGACTCTTTGTTGTCTTGTTGTTGTTTATATTTGTTTATATTTTATTGATTTCATCCCTGGGTTGATTATTGTTTTCTGTCTACGTCCTCGGAGTGTTATTTCTTCTCTCTTGTTGTATAGCTTTTAGGTGTGCCATAAAATTACTAGTGTGAAGTCTCTTCAATTTTTTAACGTAGACACTTAGTGTTAGAAGCTAGCCTATCAGAACTGCCTTCATGTGTCCTATAAGGTTGGACTTGCTGTATATTCATTTTTAATCAATTCTAGGAAGTCTTCACTTTCTTTATTAATTTTTGTCTTGACCTACTTTTCATTCAGTAGTGAGTTATTCAAGTTTTTGTAAGTTTTTAAGCTTTGTGTTGTTTCCGTTGTTGATATCCAGCTTTAATTTGTGGTCAGATAGGATACAGGGTGTTGTTTCAATTTTCTTGTATCTATCAAGACTTGCATTGTATCAGAGATGTGATCAGTTTTGAAGAAAGTTCCATGAATTGCTGAGAAGAAAGGTTTAATGTTTGGGTTAAATGTTCTGTAGACATTTGTTAGGTCCATTTGGTTTCTAAAATCAGTTAGCTCCAGCAATTCTCTGTTTAGTTTTCATCTGGATAACCTGTCTGTTTGCAAAACTGTAATATTGAAGTCTCCCACTATCAGTGTTTGAGGGTCAATATGTGATTTGAGCTGTAGTATTGATTTTTTCATGAACTTTTTATGCCCTTGTGTTTGGACCATAGACGTTAAAATTTGTAGTGTTCTGTTGGTGAATTTTTCCTTTAATGTGTATATAGTATTCTTTTCTACCTCTTCTAATTGGTTTTCATTTTAAGTCTATTTTGTCCGATATTAAAATGGCTACACCAGCTTGCTTCCTAAGTACGTTTGCTTGGATTATCTTTTCCCATCTTTATACCCTGAGGTGATGTCTATGCTTTATGTTAAAGTGATCCTTCCTGTTAAAGTGATGTTAAAGATACAGGCTAAGTGAGGATCTTGTTTTCACATTCATTCTGTTAGTCTGTGTCTTTTTGATGGTGGGTTGAAATTACTGATGTTGAGAGATGTCAATAGACAATATATTTTGATTCCAGTGTTATGGCGGTTCTGGTGGTGGTGGTGATGTGTGTGTGTGTGTGTGTGTGTGTGTGTGTGTGTGTGTGCATGTTTGCACATATGTACATGTGCATATGTGTCTGTGCTTTCACTTTTTTTATTTGCTTGTTTGGAATTATTTATCTCTTGTGTTTTCTTGATATGGTTAACCTCCTTAGGTTGTAATTTTCCTTTAAGGATCTTCCTGTAGAGCTAAATCTATAACAGATATTGTATAAATTTGATTTTATCATGGATTTTCTTGTTTTCTTTGTCTGTGATGATGTAAAGTTTGGTCGAGTACAGTCCTCTGGGCTGGCATCTGTGGTCTCTTAGAGTCTGTAGTCCTACTATCCCATCCCTTCTGCTTTCAGTCTCTACTGAGAAGTCAGGTGATAATCTGATAGGTATGTTGTGTGTTACTTGGTCTTTTTCTCTTGTAGCATTTAATATTATTTCTTTTTTGTGCATTTAGCATATGATTATTATGTGCCAAGTATACTTTTTTCTGGTCCAGTCTATTATGTGTTCTATATGCTTCTTGTACTTTTATAGACATCTCTTTAGATTGGGGAAATGTTCTTTTTTAATTTTGCTGAAAATAGTTTCTGTTCCTTTATCCTGGATTGTTTTTTCCCCTTCCTTGACCTCTTCCTCTTCTTCCTTTTCCTTACCTTCTCCTCCTCCTCTTCCTCCTCTTCTTCCTCCTCTTCTTCTTCCTCCTCTTCCTCCTCCTCCTCTTCCTCCTCCTCCTTCTTCCTCCTTCTTCCTCCTCTTCTTCCTCTTCCTCTTCCTCCTCCTCTTCCTCTTTTTCCTCCTCCTCCTCCTCCTCTTCTTCTTCTTCTTCTTCTTCTTCTTCTTTTCCTCCTATTATTCTTAAATTTGATCCTGGGAAATCTTGAATAACTTGCTACTGAATGAAAAGTAGGTCAAGACTGAAATTAATAAAAAAAAGTAAAGACTTCCTAGAATTGAGTAAAAATGACTATACAATATGCCCAACCTTGTGGGACACATGAAGGCAATTCTGATAGGCAAGCTTCTAACACTAAGAGTCTATGTTAAAAAGTTGGAGCGACCTCACACTAGCAATTTTATGATCTATATCAGACTTTTGTTATTGTTGTTGTTTTTAGATTTAGCATTTTCTTTGACCAAAGTATCCATTTCTTCTATAGTGTCTTCAGCTAGTACTCTCTCTTCTGTATCTTGTATTCTATTTGTGAAACTTGCCTCTAAGGCTCCTGTTTGAGTTCCTATATTTTTTATTTTGATATTTCTCTCAATTTGGGTTTTCTTTATTGACTCTATTTTCACTTTTATGTGCTAAACTATTTCATTCAATTCCTTCCGTTCTTTGTTCATGCTTTCATAGATTTCTTTCAGAGATTTATTGGTTTCCTTTTAGGGACCCCTATCATATTTACAAAAGCTAATTTAACATCTTTTCATGTCTATTGCAATGCTCAGGGCTACCTGTGGTAGGGTTTCTGGGCTCAAGTGGAAACATATTATCCTGGCTGTTATTGGCTGTTTTAACATGGTCATCTAGGTACGTGGGTTTGGAAAGACTGTAATTCTAGTTGCTGATATTTGTTTTTGTCTTTGTTGAGTGATCCTTGAGTTTGTTCCTTGGTCTCTGTTACCCTGTCTGGTTCTTATGGGGGACTAGTGATTGTGTACTGCTTGATAAGGAAGTCTTCAGGGATCCTGCCAGATGTGGCCCTGGGGATTCCAGGTAGAATGTGTTTCTAGCTATTGGAAGCTGAAACTTTACAAGTGGGGAGTTCTCAGGAGTACACTGGAAGGAGGAAAGCAGAATGTTCCATCAGAATCTGCTTATTCCCATGAGAATGGTGGCAGAGAATGAAGAGAGGCCACAACAAGTAGTCTACTACAGGAGAGGAAACTGGAGGATTTGGAGGAGAGGAGAGAGATTGAAGATCTGAAGCTCATCTACCTGCTTTGCTGGCCTCCTTGCTTCTGTGGCAGTCTTGGCAGGCAGTTTCTTAGGGAGTGCCTGATGGAATTGCAGAGCTGGGATTACAGAATGAGTGGGGAAGAAGGTTGGAAGGGAAGATATAGATGAGCTACTGGAGAAGGAGGCAGAAAATAGGGGGAAGCCACGGCAAGTGGTCTGCTGCAAAACTGGGGGTGAGACTGGGGAACTGGATTTGGAGGAAGGAAGGGGAAGATGGAAGAAGATATGAAGTTATGCTACCCACCCATGTCCCTGGATCCCTGGATGGAATCAACAACATATATATATATATATATATATATATAATCTTACTATGAAGCCCAGATTGGGCCAGAACTCACTATGTAGCCCAGGATATTCTTGAGTGTAAGATCCTCCTGCTGTGTCCTCTTGAATACTCAGTGTAGTGACATGTCCACTATTTTCACATAGCCTATTCTTTAACAACACCCTTTCTTTAATCTCTAATAGACAAAACACAGAGATAATATTATCTAAATTTACTTAAAGTTTATCCAAGCCAGCCTGAGCTACATATTAAGGCCCTGTCTCAAAAAATATGCCTAAGTAAAAGCTAAAGTAAAAAAGTAAACAAAATATATACATAAATAAAAAGTAAAGTAAAAGACACCCAAGTTAACATATGTTGTTAATTATTTCTGAGTAGTATCAGAAATTTATTTAAGACAATTTTGGTTCAGGGCCTTATGAATCAAGTATCATTCTTACTGCAGTGATCTGTAGAAGACCAGGCATGCACATACACACACACAAACACACACACACACACACACACACACACACTCAAACATACAGAGAAGAACACACAAGCATATGTATGCAAATACATATATAGAACACACATACATGTATACAGCCACAAATAAAAACACACATGTACATACAATGGCAAACACACATGCAGAAGAACATGCACATATGTATGTACATATGTAGAACTCTCATGCATGTATCCAAAAACACATGCAGAACACAAATTCACTCATATACACACATGTAGAACTCTTATGAATGTATCTAAATACACATTCAGAAGAACATTAATGCATGTATGCACATACATGTAGAAGAATGCTCGTGCTTATGTACAAATACTCATGCAGAACACACATGTGTATACACATAAAATACAGAAAAACTTGCACATATACAAACATACTCTGAGATAAAACCAGTTACACAAAGCAATCATCCCTAGTTCAAATATAACATTAAAAATAGAAATTCCACACCACGAAACTTTATTTCATTCAGAAATTTACTTTAAAAACCTTATAAAATTATTTGTAGGTCACTGTATGTAGAAGATGTGTAGGAGAGACATGTATAAACATCTTCTTGATTTTTGGGTTCCATGCCTAACGTCTCACTTGATATATATGTTAACTATTAAAATATTTAAAAATTTCAAATTTTAAACACTTTGATCTCAGGTATTGTGGATAAAAGATGGAGATATACATGAAGAGGTGATATAGATACAGATGATAAAGATAGTCTACATGCATGTCACATATATTGTACAAACACACAGATATAAATATTTCTACATTCTGTTCTTACATTTATAGAAACTGCATAGAATCTAAATAATTCACAATTGTGCTTTACGACTATTGCCATCACATTATTGTAATGTTATTATTTAATTTTTTATGATTTTTTATTTGAATAATTTGGCAAAGGTTACAGAAATATTATTTGTATGCAGTAAAGCATATTCTTTCTGAAGATAAGTGTAATACATGCATGGTTAAATAAATAATTGATGTTTATAACTGATTATGTATATAATCAGTATTATGTATATAATCATGTATTAGTATATGTTTAGTTTTTAGCTGAACTTTCTTTTTTTTTTTTACTTTTATATTAGCTATTTTATTTACATTTTAGATGTTATCCCCTTACCCCAATTCCCCCCCAGCCAGGTACACCCTATCTTATCCCCCCCCCTCCTGCATCCTTTAGGATGTGCCCCCACTCAGCCCCCCCCCCCCTTTTTCCCCCCCTTGAATTCCCCAACACTGGGCATCCAGCCTTCATGGGACCAAGGATCTCTTCTCCCACCTATGCCCTACAAGGTCATCCTCCCCTACATATACAGCTGGAGCCCTGGGTCTCTCCCTATGTGCTCCCAGGCTGGTGGTTAGACCCTGGGAGCTCTGATTGGTTGGTACTGTTGCTCTCCTCATGGAGCCTCAAACCATTTTAGCTCCTTCAGTCTTCTCTCTAATTCCTCCATTGGAAACCCCATGATTAGTTAAATGGTTAGGGGTGAGCATCCACCTCTGTATATGTCAGACTCTGGCAGACCTCCAAGGAGAGAGCTATAGCAGGCTCCTGTCAGCATGCACTTCCTGACATCCACATCAGCATCTAACTTTGGTGAATGCACATGAGATGAATACCCAGGTGGAACAGTTTCCAGACAACCCCTCTTTCAGTTTCTGTCCCACACTTTGTCTCCATATTTGCTCCCATGAGTATTTTGATACTTTTTCTAAGAAGGACCCAAGCACCCACACTTCTTCATGAGCTTCATGTGGTCTGTGAGTTGCATCTTGGGTATTGTGAGCTTCTGGGCTAATATCTAATTATCAGTGAGTGCATATCATTTGTGTTCTTTTGTGATTGGGTTACCTCACTCAGGATATTTTCTAGTTCCATCCATTTACCTAAGAATTTCTGGAATTCATTGTTTTTAATAGCTGAGTAATACTCCATTGTGTAAATGTACCACATTTTCTGTATTCAGTTTTCTGTTGAAGGACATCTGGGTTCTTTCCAGCTTCTAGCTATTATCAATAAGGCTGCTATGAACATAGTGGAGCATGTGTCCTTGTTATATGTTGGAGCATCTTCTGGTTATATGCCCAGGAGTGGTATAGCTGGGTCCTCAGGTAATGCTATGTCCCATTTTCAGAGGACCCGCCAGACTGATTTCCAAAGTGGTGGCACCAGCTTGCAATCCCATCAACAATGGAGGAGTGTTCCTGTTTCTCTACATCCTCGCCAGCATCTGCTGTCACCTGAGTTTTTGATCTTAGCCATTCTGACTGGTGTGAGGTGGAATCTCAGGGTTGTTTTGATTTGCATTTCCCTGATGACTAAGGATACTGAACATTTCTTTAGATGCTTCTCAGGCATTCGAGTTTCCTCAGTTGAGAATTCTTTGTTTTAGCTGAACTTTCAAATAATTTCTGAACCAAATGAGCAACAATGTGCTTGTTTTCCAGATAGGGACTATTAGTTGTGATTAATATTGTCTGGATTTTGCCAAATTTTATTAAGCAATGAACAGTCCTTATGGGCACAATCAATAGCTTGTTCTTATTAAAATCTTGGCTTCAATACAGAATTAACATGGGATAAGATTGTACCTTCACAGCTTGCAAACATGTCTACTTAGCCAGTGTTCATTAATGCAAATTAGCTAATGACAAATGTTCTTGATAGCAGTATTTAAAGATCCTTTCTGAGATATTTTCTAGCACAAAACCAGATTTTCTACTTTATCATTGCCAACTTCATTAAATTGGAAGATATCATGACCTTAGTATTGAATCGTGGATCCTTTGCAGTGATGTGGAAAGGTCACTGTTTTATTAGTGCTGATCATGTGTCTGAGTATGGCTCTAAGGATGGGGTGGGACAATACCAAAGAGAGACGCCCTGACTCTCTCTGCCCAACGAATATACAAACTGAAGGACTTGATTGTTACAAAGCAGTTAACTTGATGTATTTGCTTTATAAATTCCCTAACTTAGATGTCATGTCTACCACCTAAGTGTGTGTGTGTGTGTGTGTGTGTGTGTGTGTGTTTTCTGGTTTTCAAAATGGCAGCTGTCATCACAGACCTACATCACATCTGCATGACCAAGAATTACCAGGCCACATTTATCAAACTGTAAACCAAAGTGACCTTTAGAGATCCTTTAAAGGTTCAAATGCGGTATGATCTCTGAGAATTGAGAAAGGGGCGGCCAGAGCTCTATAAGCAGTAAGATTTATTCATTGTCCCAGAAGAGCGTTCACAATGTACAGCAACTTGTTAGAAGATCTGGGAGGTACTCTTATTCTGAAAGAAATGCTGCCTATAGTTCCTAAGAAACTAGAGTCTTAGTGTTTTCCCGACGTTTACCCTGACCTTTCCAGCCCACTGAGCAGTGGCTCTGTGCAGGAAGTATGATCATGCTAGCTCATATGTCCATCTTGCTCAAAAGGGATATCTGAGCTTGTCTTCTGTTGCTTAAAAGATAACTGCCCTGTCTGTCACCCATGACAGACTAGGCCCCAGCCCCATTCGTGTTTCTCCTTTCTCAGTTATCCCTAGCTGAGAGCCAGGCCTGGCCAGGTATTGCTGGAGACATGAATGCACTGTAGTGGGAAATCCCATCAAACTTTGCATGCCCCATACCCTTCTTTAAGTGACCCTGTGGCTATGGTTATTCAATGGCTGAAGTTATTTGGTTGCTCAGAATTGGTTTCTCTGATAAAATGTAACTTAGTGCCAGTGCCTATAAGGTCAAGCCTACACGTACCTGACCAAGGACTCACACACAGAACCAAAGAGGAGTTAAGCAAAAAAAGAAAAAAATTAAGAGATTTTAATCACATTATGTAATCTGTATGTTCTAGCCAAACAGTACTTCTTCAGTAAGCACCTCTAGGAACATCAGGACATAGGATGGTATTCTCATCTTGATGTCACTTGGGAAGTGAAGCTCTAACCTTACAATCATACCTGACTTCAGTAGGTAATTATAAAGTTATTTACGCATTCCAAATAGATCATTTATTAAAATGAAAAGTTCTTTTCCTTGTTTTCTTAAACTTGCCTTGTAAGTATCCTGTGATATATTCTGACGTGTGAACGTACTGTGGGACTCAATGGATGTTTCCTCATCCCTGTCCTAGACACTTCCACTTTGTGCTACTGTTCTGTCGTCATTCAGGATGCCTTCTTTTATAGTCAAATCTTTCATCTCTCCAAAAGAAAATTTGCCTACCCACTGTCCCATTAGGACATAGGAACAGGATCCATTCAACAAGTATATATTAATAACTATTCAGTGCCTAGGTTTCACATTAGGCACTGGGAACACAAATGTACATCAGTTATAGGTTGTTATCTTACTTTAAAATCTAGAGTAATAGGAATTAAACATGAGTGATTTCAGTACAAGATGAAATATACAGTAAGAATGCACTAGGAATAAATAGAAGACGAAAGCCAAGGGGTAGGGAGGACCTGTCAGGGGTGGATCTGTCAGTCAGAGGAGGACCTGTCAGGGGAGGACACTTACATGGATATGTAGAAGTTAGGGGGAGAAGAAGTAAGGGGAACACTAGGGCTTTAAGCTCATGGAAGAAAGTACCAGATAAGGCTAGAAAAAAAAACTCTTTCCATTTAACTAAGTAGAAGGGATCATGTCAAGTACAGTGTTACAGAATGGAAAACAAACACCGACAAAATACTGAGAATGATTTGATTCAACAGATCAGCTGCTTATAAAGAACTACACTTGGGGATAGAGAGATGCACCCTAAAATAAGAGCACTTAGTGTTCTTTTCTGGGACCTTCCCAGCATCCACATCAGCAGTGCAGAACCACCTAAAATTCGAGTTCCTGAACATACACAGACACAAGCACACACACACACACACACACACACACACAAATAAAAGAAATCTCTGAAAAAAAATCACTATGCTTTAGGGCCAGTTTACTGGCCTCATGAAGGTCTAAAGTAAATATTTGTCTTCAATGGGTTTCAAATTCTCTCTTCTAAAATAAAGGTAGCTATTATTAATTTATGTCATTCTCTTTGTTGATTTACATTTTTGCTTCTCATGTTAATCAAGTCTGGCTAATACTCAATAACCAATCAAGCTGATATTTGAAACTGCATCACTTCAAACACCCACAATTTTTTTGATACTGACTGAAAAGGAGCTATGAGCAAATATGTTCTGAAACACAAATTCACAACCATAGTTTTGGCTCCGAGTTACAATGGGAAATTTATGTTGCTCACTAGGCTTCTGGAATGGCCCTCCCCAGTCAATACACCTCATTAGCTGGCAGCTCATCCCTCAAGCTCTGTAACAGTTCAGAGCCCAGACGATAGGACTGCCCCCTACTGAACAGTATGACAGAAGAAGAGAGCTCAGTAAGTCTTAGTGGCCATTCATCTCTAAAGTGAATGGAACCTCTTCACAGAGTGAGTTTTCTCCCCATGAGTAAAGGACTGCAAGAAGTGAGGGGAGCAGACTAGGAAAAGGCTCAGATGAAGAAACACAAGCTGCCGTCTCTTCGTGATGTCCTTTTTCCAGCTCTGCACTCAACTTCTATTTGGATTACCACCGTCAACATCTCTTAAAACCCCAAATCCCACTTTTGTTCTCACAAGACCTTCTGTTTGTTAGTCCTTCCCACTAAATCTGATACTTTTAAAATTGGTCTATTTTTAAAACCAGACATCTTTCAGCAAAAGGGTACTGAGTTTAAAACTGTTTAGTAGGACACTGTGCCCTGCATGGTAAGCCTTTCTTTAAGTTCAAGGTGTATCAAAGATTCATTTATTTTCATGTGTGTGTTGCATGCGTGTGTGTGTGTGTGTGTGTGTGTGTGTGTGTGTGTGTGTGTGTATAGTTTCTCTCAGAGGTCAGAAGAGAAGGTATCAGATCCTTTATTTAGAGTTGAGTGTTGGGAACCCAACTCTGTTCCTCTTGTCCTCGGAAAGAACAGCACTTTTGTTAAGTAGCATTGGGGATAATTAACCACCACAACACCTGCACAAAAAGAGATGATGTGAGGACTTTTGAAAATAGACCAACAATTTAAAAGAATCTTGGCCAGAAAAACCCTCAAAATTATGAAATGTATCTATTATTTCTAATAGTGTATTTTAATTTCATGTATTTTCTATGTCATCCTAGCAGCTCTATCAAAATCTAACATGTTGAGTAAGTAGACTCTGATGACATCAGCGTGAGTGTAATGCCAGCTTCAGCATGGGTCTCCCCAGCTTCCTGACAGCCCTTTATGCTCAGCTCATGAACTGCAGCTTCTAGAACATTCAGAACATTATCTTGAAACATTTTCTTGCACCTCATTGTCTGATAAGTTCCAACTCATCATTGCTGCTCAATTCAAATTTAACTCATTCTTTACTCCACCAGGCAGGATTGCTGACTCTCATCTGTGCCTGTACTCGTATGCTGTTGCTTTCTTACCCTGATTTTACACCCTGTCATTATGCTTTAATGAACTGTGAACAGTTTGACTAGGTAAAGCTTGTTACAGCCTAGGACTCCTAACAACATACGCTGTATATGTTAAGACTTTGACGCAGCCTTGGAATTTTTATCACTGAATATTCTTTCCATCCTCTTGTTCCACATCGCAAAGCAAATGGTAGAGATGCACTGAGCCATTGCATCTCCACCTAGTGCTGATCCCTGCTCCCACATGTAGACATCTAGGTGTTTTGGAACCTCTCACGTTGCTAGTAATTTGATGAGGCACACTCCGGCTCCCTTAGGTACCAAAATGGGAAGTATGTTTTCTGTTTTCCTGGCCACAGACAGGGCATTTCTCTCAGAAGGCTGGCTTTCTTTTCTGTTCTCCATCCTATCCTCATAAAGGAGGTTTAGAGTCTGCACAGAGCACAGAGCCAGATCCTGTGGCAGGCTTGTGAGTTTAGTAGTCTCCTTTCAAATGCAACTTTGTAGTGATTGAGTTAGAAGGTTACATCTCCCAGCATTCTAAGTGTTTACCACTGAGGTTGGAGTGAAATCTGTATCAACTGCTGGGACAGAAACATGGAATGGACCATGGCTTTTGCTGCCATGAGTACCCTACAGAGGAGAAATCTTGGTCTCATTTTATTTTCAAAAAGATATGATCTGTATTCTTAAACATATTGGAATGAATGAATGAAGACATGAGCTCCTGCAAAGACCTGAAATATGTCACTTTCCAGTGATAGAATGAATCATGCTTCTGTGTAGAAGGGGGCCTTGAGTTGCAACTGGACATTTTGAAAAGTCTCCTCTGGCTCCAGTGTATTCAGATCCTAAGAAACACACAGCAAGAGACACTAGCACTGCCTATCCATGACATGACTTGTAAATGTGGCAATGGTTTGGACATGGTCCAGACAGATTCCTGACCAATCCTTTGTGTGCCACCTCTGACTATAACCTGCACCTTCTCTGATCTACACAGAGCATGGTGCAAACTGCTTGTCTAGCGAGTGCACATCCAGGTAGAATGCCAATCTCCTTGTGCAAGCACAGCCTCCATTTCAAAAGTTCTATTGGATGACACTTGTAAAGGAACTGCAGCTGGGTAAATTTAGGATGTTGAAAGCATTCCAAGCCTAGAATATTCCTTGGCACTGAGCCTAGGGCATTTTTATTTGTTGCTAAATTCCATAAATATTTCACTTATTTTATACCCCCTTGCTGTCTGCATCCTTTATTCTTCTGAGGCTGGCAGCTAACCATTGCATTTATTCTATCTTGAACATTACAACTAAATTATGACACATTGTATATGAACTATGAAAACACTGATAAGTCTTGCATATCATACAGATTTATCTACACTTCCTATGTATCCATCTCATCTAATACATTCCTGATAATGGCACTCCACAGGAATGATTCCTAAAAGTAACTGCATCATAAGCCCTTTCCCTGGAGTTAAGATGCCCCTGGTTTTGGAAAATAAATGTAGTGAATTTAGAGGCCATAAACCTTACTTCCCTGTATATTCTTAGTAATCTTTTCCACAAGTTTTAGGTTCTTTCTCTAGGGGTCTGTCTTATACATTCTTGGAGACAATGTTAACTTTTAAAAAACTAATAATATAAAGAGGTGAAAACATGAATACATTTCTGAAATTGAAAAATCAGTTTAAGAATCTGTTGCATAAGGATGATGTGTTAAGCCTAAGAGGGACTGAGTCTATTAACCACAAAGGGGGACACTGATGTGGGTCCTTGAACTTGAGAGCAGGAGGACAGACATAGCTGCCTTCCTCATTCTCCTGTGCACAGTTCCTTCAGGGAATAACTGAGTCTTATGCATTTGTGGTGGGACCGTTTCATCACCGGCAACAGGATGAGCACTCAGTGTGCGCTTTTCATTCACTCTCTCATGTGATCGTGTATGTAGGCCAGGGACACGATACAAAACATACATATAAACCTTTCATCACAGCACCCGCTTTGGGGCATATGTGGGAGAAGTAGGAAAAAATGCACACATAAGAAAATGAGCCACTGATATATTTAAAACAGTACTTTAAAGAAAGTAAGCCAAAACATAAATGAGAAACATATTCCAGGATAGCACTGGAGGAAGCAGAGCCAGAGATGTGTCCAGAGGAAGCTAACAGTGAATGTCAACTGGGAAGAGTGACCCAGCGTGTGAGCTGCTGATGGAAGAACATTCAAGACAGAGAAAACAATTGCCTGTCCTGAAGCAAGAATAAACTCAGAGCTGCTGAGCCACCAGTGGGCATATGGCTAACATGCAGGAACCAGGTGCACAATGACAGCAAAAAGCAGCAGAGGTTACCTGCAGCCTGAGTTCCCACCAGCCCAGAGAACTGCTTGGTTGACACCTGTAGTAAGTCCATTTAGCTACATCATTCTCATCCCTTCTGGGCTGTTCCCAGCAGCATCCATCTGTGTGTCCCCACTGGACAAGTATGAAGAGACTTGGAACAGAGACAGAAGGACCCACTCCTGCTATTGTAGACCTTTTAGACTTTTGTATTAACTAAGTATCCTGGGATCTTTTACCTTCTCCATCCTAGAGAATTCTGTGACATTTACCCTTGCATCTTAGTAAAGGAACTAAAAAGCTCTTGGCAAAACTAAACTGAACTGAGCAGCAATGAATGGAAACTGCCTTGATGATATCAATCTACCACAAGGAGTTTGTCTCCTAAGTGTAAGGAATACTTAGGAGGGGCGGGGTACAGTAGTTACTTTTCTCATTGGTGAGACCAAATACCTCACTAAACCAACTTAAGGACAGAATGGTTGGGGTTTTATCTTTGCTCCTGGTCTGAGGGCAAACCAGGTTTGAGGGTACAGTCTCTCAAGGTGGGGACAGCATGATGGCAAGATTACAAGGTCACATAGTCACCATAGTCATGATAGTCACCATAGACACCATAGTAATACTGCATCTACAGTCAGGAAGGAGAGAGAGAGAGAGAGAGAGAGAGAGAGAGAGAGAGAGAGAGAGAGAGAGAGAGAGAGCCAGTGCTCAGCTTGTCTTTTTTTGATTCCCTTCCGTGTGGAACAGCTCACATTCAGGGTGGGTCCTCTCACCTCAATGTGCACTAGAACAGTCCTCACAGACACACCTAGTGGCATCTCCTAGGTGATTCTCAATGAATCAGATTGCCAGTTAAGCACAACAATCACAGGGAGGAAAGGCAGTGAACAAGGAACTGCCAACACCCCACCCCCTCAGCTGGCCCTTAACCACATGATTGCTCTTTCCAGCTTAGCCAGCCCCTCGTTAGCATAAATTATTAGATGAGATTAAAAGGGACCATCATCAACAGCAGAGACACTCCTCTGTCACTGTGTAATAAAGTAAGTGCAAGCATCCAGAACTTATCTCAGAAGAGCCAGAGACCAAGGCTGAAGGCTATATTGCAAATATCTCATATCAGATTTATAGACAACAAACTATTCTGTGTGGTAGTCATGAATCCAATACAGGATTCCTGAGTTATAGAGCAGCTATGCCTGGTGCTTGCATTTCTTGGAATTTAGGCATCTTATAAAGGAATCACAAATTTGTGTTACACACACACACAGAGAGAGAGAGAGAAAGAGGAGAGAGAGAGAGAGAGAGAGAGAGAGAGAGAGAGAGAGAGAGAGCGCACAGAGGACAATTCCCTGTGCTTGTTTTCTAATGGACAGATGCCATGGTGTTCTCTCTCTCTCTCTTTCTCTCTCTCTCTCTCTCTCTCTCTCTCTCTCTCTCTCTCTCTCTCTCTCTCTCTCTCTCTCTCTCCCTCCTCTGCTGGATGTTTGCCTCTGCCTGGCAGACATTGTATCGAGCAGACAACATCAGTATCATGAGAATCTGTACTGGAAAAATCTCCCTAGCCTATCCTTCTCTCCATAGGACAATGGTCATAAATAGAGGTTCCCTCTAAATACTTAATATTTAGGATCTAAGGCCTGCTGTCAACTTGTCAAGCTGTTCTTGGTCTACAAGAAATAAAACACAAAATATAAAATTAAAAAATAACAACAAAAGCCTGGATGACTCAATAGAAGATTGCATGAAGAATTCTACACCTTACAGTGTAGTGGAATGACTCAAAAGAAGATTGTATGAAGAATTCTACACCTTACAGTGTAATGGGTCAAGGGATGTGGACCCTATTTACATATTTTCCAAATAACCTTAAGCAATATACAGGCTCTACTTTCCCTGCTTCCTGACGAGCAAAACAAACATAGCCTCAGAATGAGTGAATTGCTTATGAAGAGCTGTCATCTATCTTTATATTTTGTGGGCCACACAATGAGGGACTCCTTGGGCAACTGCAGACATGTGGCAGCCAATCTCTTATAGAAAGCTACCAAACTGAAACATTAAAGTGTTTCCAGTGTTGTTAGACTAACAATCCCAGATTTGAATTGCTTCTTTCTAAGCAAACTTTGTTGCCTTATATTCTCAGTTAATGCCCCTCCTGCCATCCTAGTTCATTTCAAATGAATGGGGGCTGTTATTGCTGCTTTCTCTTGACTTTGATATTATCTTAATGGCCTTTTAATTATGTACTTGGGAAAGGTTATGGACAAGATTGTCCTGAAAGGCTTTGTTCTCACAAATACCCAGAAACAGCAGCCAGGCATACTATTTAGCACCTCAACTGGGCACACAGCAAGATCTGTCACACCTCAAGGAACACAACATGATCTGTCAGAGGCAAAGTGGGAAGGCAGATAAAACAAGACCCTATACTATAATTTCTGTGCAATGTTCAAGGAAGAGTCAGCAGGTTTGGGATTGGCAGGTTGATGACCTTCAATAGTCTCTGTAACTGCTGTCCACAGTTGCCTAGTAGTAGGACCTGGGGTAAGTAGGACAAGAAACTTGCAATGACATTCAAAGAGCTCTGTAATGGAGATGGCTGAAGCCTTGAAGTCTGGATTGGTTGGTTTGTGCATGCAATGGAAGTTTCAACACTAATGACCTGTGTCCTCTGGGTATTTGCAAGCTGCCTGGATAGTTAAGTTTCATTATTACCTATCTTATTAACATATAGTAGTTATATATAGTAATGACTTCTATAGAGGCAATTTCTTCACATTCAGTTTGATGTATCCAGCACCCTTCCCTATACCCTTTCACCCCTTCCTGGTAATCCTCTTCCTTTTCCCAGAGAGTGTTCACTCTTCTTTCATGTTGTTCATATGTATTGTTTAGCCATATAAAATCGAAGAAAACATGCTGTCTTTCTGAATCTGGCTTACATCTTTTACTCTGATGTCTCAGCTTTCACATATTTTCTTGAAAATGATGTTGCTTTATTCTTTGTGTCTGAATAAAACCCCATTGTGCACACCTTCTTCATTTTTGTTATCTGTCCCCTTGCTGACAGACACCTAGGCTTGAGTATTGTGTGTATTGTTACAATAAGCATGTGTGCACATATCTCTGTGGTACACTGACTTAGATTCCTTTGGTCAGATTCCCAGGAGTGGTATAGCTGGATCATATGGCTCTTCTATTTTTAGTTTTACTGTGGAAATGTAAATGAGTTCAACCACTATGGAAATCAGTATGGAGATTCCTCAAAAAAAAAATCTAAGAATAAATTTCTTAAAGGAGAAATGCCTAGACTTTCCCAAGGAGGAAAAAAAAAAAAAAAAAAAAAGCATGTGCCCGGGCTTCCCCTTAAACGCTTCTGTGGCAAGGCAGCTGTAGTTTAGCCAGGAGTTCCAGGGAAGTCACACTAAGGAGTTATTGTCTTTCCTAGACAAATGTGCCAATATCATTTAGGAACCAGATTAGAAATGTTAGTATCTTCCACTAATGCAACCCAGAGAATCCCTGAGACAGGATCAAGCATTATATACTTTAGCCACCCTGAGCACAGTGCACTTTGAAGACCATTGCTGTCTAGCCCTCTCTCAAATTACATAACGTGTACAGATCCTGAGCTCAGCTGAAGTTGAAGTTTGGAGCACAAGGTGAAATTTAAATTAAAAGTAAATAAATAAACAAATTTTAGGCTATGTATGGCCTGTGTAACACTTAGACTGTACATTACCTAAACAAACCCATTGATATCTAAAGACCAGCGCCGACTTCACTTACAAAACAGGGCAACATTGCTAGCCTGAGGAGTCTTGAGAAAATTCAGATCCTGTTTTAACAGGTCTGCCCTAGACCAGGAGCCTGCCTTGTAGCAAGTTCAAGGAGTCTTGGTAATTAATTGTTGCTCTTAAACCTCACTCTGAGTAGCAAAACTCTATTGAATATCCTATGACTGTTGTCAATGTCCTAAAATAGAGGGTGATCGAATAGAATCAAGCCACCTTAAGTTCTTCAACACAGACATTGATTCTCCTAATGCCAATACTTGATTCTATCTACCTTCCTCTTTTGCCAAAGGACCTAACTTCTCTTCTGGATTTGCAGTTATGAGGGTTCTGTATAAGTAAAGTCTTTGCACGTGCAAACCCAAGGTCTGAAATTATAGCAAGAGAGGCTGTTCCTATGAGAATATTGAGTGCGTTTCCAGAAGCAGAGGAAAGAAAAAGGCAGTTGTCAAGGTGCGGTAGTATTCTCATGCTTAACAGAAGCTCAAATCTAGATGAGGCACTGTTTGTTTATCCTGTTTATCCTTAAGCTACATTGAGCTACAGACTGAGGCATACCTTTCTGCTCTAGAGCAATGGTAATTTCTCTTCCAGTGAAGAACACTCTAGTGCTTCTATCTTCAAAGCTGCTATTTTCAAGTCAACAGTATTGTTAAGCTCCCCTGATTTGGTCAAGTGTGGCATTAAAATGGGAGGCAGAGCACAGGGTGGGCCTCATAGCTAATATGAACCATAAGAAGACAGAAGAGCAAATACAAATACTGCATAGGGAGAAACAGAATGGATTAATCGTGCAAGAGACGAGGTTCAACTTAAAATGAGTTCAAACTTCGTTGGAACATTCACATCTTGCATATTTCTTTCAGTCAAGCCTCAGCTACTTACAACCTATGAAGGTTCTTTTTTAAAAAAATCATTGTTATGAAGCCAGGAACTCATGAATCAGAAACATGTGCTCTACTACTGAGTTGCACTCCCGACTCCATTTTGTTGGACTCATTAGTGCTTAGCATTGGCCTATAAGATGAGCTTCCACAGGCTGCAACCACCCCATGCAGAAGGGCCCTTCTCTACCCTGAGGAGTAACTGCTCTTCAAAGGTGGACAATATTTACTTTTGATGATTAAGTTTTATTCCGAAGTTCTGTGAGCTCCTAATGCTTTGAGAAGAATGGTCTGCAGAAGAGAGATGAGGGAGAGATATAATAAATAAATTCCCAGGAATACTCAATTTATTGGTTTAGTTTAGCAATTAGAAACTAAGGAAATATAAAGTGTTGTTTTGGAATGGTTTATTCTTTCTCAATCTCTCTGTGTTTCATTAATCACAATTATACATTTGTATTTGAAAATTTAAGAATCATATATATTTGTCATACATGACATATTGTTTTGAAACATATATCCAACAATGGCTCTTTCCTTCAAATTATGTTTATTTCTTCATATGGTTATCATTTTCTATAATAAGAATATCTAAAAATCTACTTTAACAATTTACAAAGTAAAATATTGTCACTCTCATCAGACTGTTGTACAATAGTACTTTAGAAATCCATTTGCCATAATGCAGCTATTACATTGAAACTTGAACTCAAGTCTTCTGAGTCTAAGGTCCCAAAGCTTGGCCTTTCCCTTTACTGTGCCTCCCTTTAGTAGGAGCACTTTCAAGATTCAATTTCTCCATTCAGCAATGATATAACGGTTGGGTATGAGGCCAAGTCATGGAAGAGGATGCCTCAGAACCATTTTCTTTCCCTAGAAGATGTATGTAAATCTATTTGGTTTCCCTAGAAAAATATGTGTATATACAGTTTTGACTTTGTTATTCTGAGTTTGGGTTTGAAGAGCCAGCTTAGGGACAGCTTGCTTTAGACTTTTTGGTACTTATTTGGTACTTAGTTAAAAATCATCCACAAGAGGTTTTCTATATGCCTGGAACTCCTGTGGGTACTCTGTAAACCCCAATACACACACACACACACACACACACACGCACACACACACACACACACACACACACACACACACACACTACATATATATGTACACGTACACGTACACGTACACGTACACGTACACGTACACATACACATACACATACACATACACATACACATACACATACACATATACATATACATATAATGGAGACATATTGCCTACCTTCAAGGACAATGACATCTAACAAAGGCTAGGAAAAAGGAAGATGTATTTCAATAAACCTAAATGCCTCTTGTATTTCAGAGATAGGCCTGTAGCATTTTTAATGAAAGCAAAAAGGATGATCTAGATCCAGGAAATATGGATGAAGTAGGATCCAGAGGATTGGGGACCTAGTGACTATGGATCCAGCAGGGACAAACAACTAGCATGGTCTGGTGAACTTCTTATGTGGGGGTTGGCATGTCATGGTGGTTGCTGGGAAGTAGCAACGTGGCAGAACAGAAGCATAATGAGATCAAGCACGGTGATGCATCAATGACTATAACACAAAGAAGTTGATCAGGGCTGTGAGGTTATCACAAGCACTACCGTAGTTTTGTGTTTTAACTTGACAAAGGACAACTGCTATCTGGTTCCATGTTATTTCTGGGTGGGTCCTTATGTATCTGGAGGAGACTGGTAATTCATGACTGCCATATATACGCCTTATTTCTGTTGTGTCACTCATAGGGAACACTAAGTTCTGAATGTATTCCATCAGAATATTTTATTCACTGGGTCTGATGAACAAAGGATTTTGGGAGAGCATAGTAAAACAATGTTTCATGTAAGGATGATGGGTAGCCTGCCCCATAAAGGTCAGGAAGCCAGAGAAACCTTGACTATAGAGGCTGCTCTTTTTCTGCCTCCTGGATGTCCTGTCTCCTACCACCCTATTTCTGATCTGAGGTCTCTAAGCATTCTCAGGAAATTTTGCCACTTATTTTGGCAATAAGATGGAAATAAATCCAATCCCAGTGCTAGATTCTTCTCTGATTGTTGCCTTACTGGATCTGCCAATCCTAAACTCTCGGACTTTAAAGACCAGCTGTTTAATGAATTGAAGTTTCAGATGAAGACTGGAGGGCCCAGCCAATACCTGTCCCTCCTAATGACACGCCTTTCCCTCCACTGACTTGACTCCTAACATCTTTCTATAGCCTTCTTTATGGTCAGGGCTTCTATATTTTTGGTTGTAAGCCCAGCCTTTAGCAGCTGAGCCATCTCTCCAGCCCTGGTGAGGGCTTCTTAAGAGAGACTATGATGTTGCAATGCACCTGGACAGCACACTTATCTGTAGGAATCCTGTAACCTCAAACATGACCTTAACAAGAGCAGAGGCAAGCATTTCCCATGAGCTTCTAAGCTCTTGGGCCACAGGGACTTGAAACAGAGCTTAAGGGTTGGGGTTATCCGACTCGGAAGAAAGAGCCTGCTCAGTGCAGGATAGCAGAGAAATCTGGAGGAACAAATCATTTGCCTTCGCTCACTGAGGAGCCATCCTCAAGCCCAGTGCAGAAACACGATGCAGCTGTATTTGCAGTAGCTTGATTCTGGTAGAAAATGTAAAGGGCAGGAGAGACTCCTGGCAAAGTGTGTTTCCCAGCCATTTTCTGTGCTGAAGAGAGGCTGGGGTTAAAGGGAGAGATGCCTTCCTTGGGACTAACAAAACTGAGAAACCCATAAGGTGTTGGGAAGTTCCCCAGCTGGCTGTAGGCATGGAGCAGGTATTGCTTTCTCGAAAATCTCCTTCCCTCACCCATGAGCTCTGGAGATACTCTGAAGAAGGTTGAAGTGCATGTCCAGCAAGAGTCCATCCTTCAACTACTAAGCCCCCTCCTCTAAAGCAACACAGAAAAAGCTCTGCCATCAAGTAGCTGTGCTTGCTGTCTAGAGGATCTCTAAGTGCTATGGTACTTGAAGAACAGAGGGGCATCCCTCATGCCTTCTCCACAGAGAACCAGAATCCAGCACTGCCTGCAGAGGGCTGGCTGACACCATTACTTGCATGTCATTTTCCCCTGATGTTCAGAGAATTCCAGGAAGCAAAGTTTTCTTCCCCTAAATAACCCATTTCTTGTGGAAGATGTTGGTTGTCTCCAATAAACACTCTTTCAGGAGTAAACAAATAAAAATAATCAATAAACGGCTGTGGGTACTGATGAACTGATGTAGAGATGCCCAAGTCCCTGGTACTAACATCTCAAGCGCTCATTGAGCCTGAGGATGCTCTCTTGCTTACGAGGTAGCTGACTACAGTGAGGCTGTCAAACTACTGGGGATCAGGTTGACTCAAGCTAGACTCTGGAGAATTCTGAGAGAGGGGGAGAGTACCGTGGGAAACAGGGGCCAAAAAAGTAAGATGGAAGCCAGGGGTAAGGAGGGAAATTAGCTAAAATAAGTAGAAATGAAAAATCCTATAGGGGATTACATTAACTCTAACTAAACACAACCATGTGATATCTTAAAAGAGGAGCAGGGTGCTAAGTAAAATAGTGCACGGAGCGTTTCAGTTCTGTGGATGAACGAGACCAACTATGAAAGCTGTGTCCAGAAGTCCTGCCCAGATGGAAACAGCTGACTTCTAGCTCAAAAAAAAAAAGTCTCTGTCTTGCCAGCAGTGTCAGAATGTTCTAGATCTTCCTACCATGTGCACTGGAGAAGTGAGCAACACGAGACAGATGGAGTAGGAAAGGGCCCAGGGCACTGTAAAGAGTAGGCACAGAGGTACAGGGAGCAGACTTCCACTCAAAAGATGCCTGTGTGAAGCAGTGAGTTTCTGTGACCCATGACCCCGTCTCCCCTACCCTATAGCCTCCATTCCTATCCTCCTTCCTCTGGTATCCTCCATTCTGAATCTTTGATCACAGATCAATGTATTCTACATTATACATGGAAGTAAAGTTTTATGCCACAGATATTGATAGTTCTTGACATGACAACATACTTGAATCACCTTGGTGATCTAGAATTCTCAGACTGACTGCAACACACATAAAGAGAAGGGACCTCAAATCCCCTAAATTTGTCTAATGACTAGCCAAGGTCAAAGCTACTGATTTGATGAGAAGTGGAATTGGGGGGGGGTTATTGGTGCTACAGCATCTGACACTTCCTGAGGCTCTTCTGGAGAGGTTCCGCCAGAAGATCTGGACAAGATCTGGCGTCCTTGAATGATCAAAAAGGTGGAATCAGTAGATCTTGTAGCACCACATAGAAAGGAAGAAGTCAGTGTCTTTGGGTCTATTAAATCCATGTAAGAAAAGCAAGATGTGTTTAATGACTCAGGCTGAAACTATCTAGGTGGGAGTGCAAGACACTCAGGAGAGAGAAAAGCAGAGGAAACTGTTGGAAAGCATTGGCATAAAGTGGTCCCTGGAAGCTGGAAGATCGATGAGATTATTTTATGTGCAGGCTGTGGGGAGAACTGAGTCACTGTACTCAGCATCAGGACAGAGATAAGGGAGCCAAGAAAGCAGACTGAGGAGAACCACAGCAATGCCACCAAAGATAAAGGAGCAGGCGGTTCAGGAAGAAACAGCAGGGCAATGGCTGCTGCTGGGTCCAGTGTGGACTTGGTTCAATTTGTGGATCTGATTCAGGTCGAACCATTTTAACAGATACAGATGGAAGTATCCTGACCACAGTGAGGCTGAAGAGGGAAATGAGGATAGTAGAGCTAAATTATTCTTCTGCAAAACTGGCTGGGGATGGAAGCAGTGATGCTCGGTGGTAGCTGAAAAAAAATGCAAAATTCACATAAAGTTTATAAGGGTTTTCCTAAGTGTGTTTAAAAGTTACAGGGGAGAAACTATAATCATATCAATTTAGTTAAATTTTCAATGGAGAGACCTAGGCAACTGATATGTCAAAGACTCTGGGTGGGAAGAAGAGAGGAGTGGAGCTTTGAGCACTAAGGGAAAGGAGAACATTCTTCTATTATGGGTGATGGTAGTGGTGGTGCTGGTGGTGGTAGTGATAGTGGTGTGTGTGTGTGTGTGTGTGTGTGTGTGTGTGTGTGTGTGCGTGTGTGCACGCACACTTATGTACAAGAGAGCGTATGCCTGCTCTTGTACCTAGGAAAAAAAAGAACAATTCTTCTAAAGAAGATCGTGGTGTGACACCATTTTTATATAAACTTCCAACTAGAGAAGGTCAGGGTTGGTTCAGTGGTCATAACACAGAAACTGAGATGTAACATTAGAGAAGAAATGGAACTTTCAAGAATGGAAAAAACCTAGCAGTGGGTGAACACTGAATGTCAGGGAGTGATAAGTTTCAAAGTAGAAAAATCAAGGAGAGTCTTCAAGTTCAAAGGTTATAGGTGGGACAAAACGGCCACAACAAGGCAAAGGCACTCTGTAGGTGTCCTTGGTAGGAAAGGAGAATCAAAGATACAGAGGAGATACTTGGTGGTATGGGTTGTAGCCCATCACCAGTTAAGTCAGTGGAGTTTAAAGAGAAGAATGGGGCAGAAGGTGACGTATTCCCTGCTGCAGAGCTGCCCCCACTCTCTATTCTGAACCAAGTGGGACTCATAGCATATGTCATTTAAAAAGAACAAGGCTTTGGAAGAGGATAGAGGAGCAGAGACATTTTCTGGAATGGCCACTGATGAGAACACAGAGGGGAGAACAGGAGGCTGAACAAGAATGGATAAACAGAGGTCAGTTGAACTCGGGGAGCAGGCATCTTCAGTGGTCCCAGTCCTCCTGGCCAGGAGTGATTGTCTCCAGCTGTGCTTGACAGCTGAGGTGCAATTACACAGAGAACTGAGAGATCCAGCCTGCCCAGGCAGATGTGGCCAAATTCCAGGAGCCAGGCTGTCAGAGGAGGCTAGAAAAAGGGCAAGCCAAAGCAGATGCCAAAGATAGATTGAAATAGAAACACGCATGGTACATAGCTTCTGAGTGGACTACCATTATAATGCTCAACCCAAGCCAGTTTCAAATTTACTTTCCTGGTTCTCAAAAATGAAACCTGGTTCTGACTTCAAGATCCCCTTACTTACTGCTCACACCGCAACCCTCTCCATTTATTTCTTAAAAGGAAACAGGTCTACCCTCTCATGACTGGAGCTACCAGACAGATGAAGAAGCAGCCCAGTTTCCAGACTTCTCTTTACAATAAGCACATTAGATTTAAGTAGTGGTTGAATTGAGGTCCTTGAAAATGCAGAGCCTACGTTGTCATATTTTTGAAGAGAGAACATTGGTTATTTCCCACAAATATACTAATAGTGGAGAAAAGAAGAGAAAAATAACAGAAAAAAAAACAGTGGAGAAAAGGAGAACCCCACTCCACTGGCTAACCTGATTTAACATTTACTTTAAATGTGCCAAGTGCTGTTTATCTGGGTTACCTTATTATATGCCCTGGCCTGGCTGCATAATTAAAGGGCAACTGGAGAATGAAGATAAAATCATGTCAATATTTTACAAGAAAAACCTTTGGAATTCTCTCTTTCTCCACCAACCTCCTTGTGTAATGAACTTAATCTGAACTGGTAAAAGTTTTATATTGATGCCAAAGAAATGAACTAGGGCCAGAGATGAGGGTCAAACAACCACTTTATTTTTCTTTTTAACCTAATCCAGAATATAACATGAATATACTATGCTGGTTAAAAAATATACATACAAAGGGATAAAATGACTATCTAAAATTACACCCAAGCAAGCGAAATATCACAGCTTTAGTAACTAGAGAGAAAGGGTGTCTGTCTGATGTGAAGACATACTTAGGGTGTTTATTCTCTCCTTTTAAGTTATTATTTTTAAAATATGTTTTTTAAAGACGTGTTTATTCTTGTCAGTGAAAGAAATGGTGGTACAGAGGGAAAAATATGAATCGTTTCGTCTTTAAGGGAAAAGTGTTTCTTAGCTTATTTATTAGGTGGTAATACATTGCATTATAAAATATAAAAAAATTAAACTCACCTTGAGGAGAAAAAATCCAACCCCCTATATTTACTATAAATGAAGATATATAAGTACCTCAGTGAAAACCTATGTACATAAAATCTATATAATCTGAGAAAAACTGTGCAAAAGATTGTTTATCCCATGGGCTCTCAATAAATACTGACAGACAGTCATCTGAAATTAAATTTTATCCTTCACTTCCATTCTGATGCCTTCTTCCTCCTTCGGTGGCTAACTGAAATCATGCAACCACAAGAAGGGAGGCTTTAAACAGACACCATGCTTCTGCCTCATGTGGGATGAGCTCACCACTCTCCATCAAGGCTGGGCTTGAACACTGCCATTTATTTTCACAGTCAGGGGAGAGTGCTATTTTATTTTATTTTATTTTATTTCATTAATTAATTTATTAGTTCACTTTACATGCGAATTGCTGCCCCCTGCCTCCTCTCCCCCTGCTTCCACCTTCACAACCCCCTCCCCCACTGCTCATTCTTCTTCTCTTCAAAGAAGGGGAAACTCCCCATCCCATGAGTGCCAACCTTCCCCGGCACATCAAGTTGCAGCGGGACTAAGTGCATCCTCTCCCACTGAGGCTAGGCAAGGCAGCCCAGTGAGGGGAAGGGGGTCCAAAGACAGGGAACGGAGTCAGAGACAGCCCCAGCTCTAATTGTTTAGGGACTCACATGAAGATCAAACTGCACATCTCTACAAATGTGTAGGGGCCCTAGGTCATAGAAGGAACCAAACCCCATAGTGATTCTCTGCTGTGCTTACAAACAGGAGTCTGGCATAACTGTTTTCTGAGAGGCTCATCCAGCAGCTGATGGAAACAAAAGCAGAGACCCACAGCCAAACATAGGTGGAGCTCGGGAGTCTTTTGTAAGAGTTGAGGGAGTCAGAGGGTTCATGGACATCACAAGAAAACCTACATAATCAACTAACCAGGGACCAGGGGGACTCACAGAGAATAAACTACCAAACAAAGAGTGCTATTTTTAAAAATGACCTTTCCTGTTCTTTGGGAGGAATGATGCCTAAGGCTTGTAAGGTACAAATGAGGAGAGTGAGGTAGGGCATAGGGTTTGAACCAGTCCTGGATGATGTCTTCATGAGAAGTGGCAGAGAAGGCAACAGCCATTCATGGAACAATTTCCCCAGCAGGATAAGCTTCATATTCAGAGGCCAGGAGTGACATCTGAGTTGCTGATGAAGAGCCAAATCAGTAGGTATGGGAGGTTAATTATCAGCAGTATGGACGGCGGGGTAGTCATCAGAATTCAACCAGTTACAAGTATCACTGACAGAAACAACACAATCTCATGTGCCTGTCACTCTTCTTAAAACAAATATATTGCTGATCCACACAGTGAATCCATGTGAGTTCCTTTACTTTAGCCATGATTCTTTCCTCTCTGGGTCTTTTAAAAAGATCTCCTTTAAGGCAAATAGGCCCAAAGAGAAGCTCAGATGTGAAAAAGTCTAAGATTTGGAGCTACAGCAACTCAGGTGACTCTTCAGCCTCGAGGTACAACCTTGCTGGACTGAAACAAATGAAAGGCTCTCTTAACTTACATTCTTCTGTCTGAGAACTAGCAATAATAGTACCTGTCTGGCTGTTATAAGCACTAAATGAGATAATATATGAAGTATCCAGTACCAAATAGTTTCTCAATAAATTTGTTTCTTTCCCATTCCAGAGTGAACATTAAAACAACCCAGGAGACAAAGCCCTTGCTCAAACCCACTATGTCTCTCCATTAAAAACTTGCTGAGTGAGGCATTCCCTCTCCTATTATCTCACAATGAGATGGTCAAATTTGGTCCCTGGATCCAGAGCAACAATATTACCTGAGAGCCTAGGCTCCTTTGTGTCAGAAATTCTTGTGGAAGGATCCAGCAATCTGTGCTTCATCAAGCACTCCAGTAATTCTCATGTACATTAAACACTGGTGTGTTAAGATAAATAGGTTAATAACAGGTTAATCAGCCAGTACAATGCCTGTAGACCTCAGTAAATATTTTCTACTGAGTACAATCTCATACTTGTCTACACAGATCCATTTAGTGTTGCTAATACTTTACTTCAACTGGGGCATAGAGGCTGATATGCCTAAGTCCTAGACTTCATGAAAACAGTCATTTCTAAAGTTCTCTTCACTAACAGACCCGGTGACTGGTTATGTATCTTAACCAATCACCAGGCTGAAAACATGTCCTAGCTAGTAACCTGTCCACTGTGCAAGCATGAGGACCTAAGTTTGAAAATTTAGCACCAACATAAAAGAACAAGACATGGAGGTAATGCATGTAATCCTAGCATGATGAGAGCAAAGATTAGAGCATTCTTAGGTCCTGATGGACGTCTAGTCTAGTCAATCAGAAAGCTCCAGATTCGGTGAGCAAGCTTGTAAGAAAGAAAGAACTATAGAGGAAAGAAGACATGGAGAGAAAGGTGTGGGGAAGAAGGAAGATCAAATGGAAGGAAGGGAGGGAAGGAGGAAGGGAGGAAGAGAAGGAAGGGGAAGGAGGGGAAAAGAATAAAAGGAGGAGGCTGGTGTTGAAGACACCTGGTTTCATATACACACAAATATATACACAGTAACACACACACATGCATGCACACACACACACAGTTGTCATCACCTTCCTGTGAAGTCAGTTCCTCCTAAGTACCACCACCTCCCTTTCCCCTGAAGATGTTTCCCAATTACTCGTTTGGTAGCTGAGTACCAACAGCAGCCACCAGGTAATTCTCTCAGCTATTGTAAAGCCTCAGACTCAGAGACCAGTGTCTATTGCCAGCCACCCAGAGAACAAGCTTCCTAGTGTGCTTGAAGGTGCAGCTGGAGGCGTCCAGGAAGCAGAGTTAGTCTGCCACTTCTGATTCTCAATATAAAGCAGAAGTCACTCAGAAGAGTTTCAGCTCCCACTATGTCCCCCTACCCCCCCCCCCCACACACACACACACACCTTCTCTTCTACAGTCCTGCAGTGGGTGCTACCTCGCCAATGATTTTGAAATGTCTCATCAGTACTCGTCTGTCAGGTTTGGTTGACCACACACCTGCTCCTTCTTCCTACCTTGCATTAAATGGAAGAGAAAAACAAAATACAGCCTTGAGCTTGAAACACAAGCACTCATAAACGAACTTTTTTCGACAATGCCCAAGGAGAATCAGAAAACAAAACCAGGCGTTTCTCTCTTGTATATACCAGAGCCACCAAAGCATATGCATTGTTCTGTCAAGGTCTAACACTTGCCAGAGTGATTGCTGGAACCTTCAGGGAAAAAAAGATTGTGTTTATAATGAGAGAAAAAAATGGATTAATCAAAAGTCTAGCCTTCAGCTGTCAGCACCAGCATACAATATGTCAATTGGAATATGAGATGCCTTTGACAAGAATACCATCTTGCTTGCTTTAGTCAATCTTACTTGGAGCAACCTAATTTAAGCAATGATTTTTCTTTACAACAGATGAATGCTGCCCACCGAAACCAATAAGCTATAAAAGTTCTGGCATTGATTTTAGAATAAAATGGCTATTTCAAAAGAAGGCAATCATATCCTAGTATCCACAGTGCTGACAGTTCAAGTCTCTGGAGAGATCAAATGCAGAGGCGGACCCACTTTGTGAAATATACATAACTTTGCTTCAGTCATCACTCTGTGGATTTCAGCCTATAAGACCACCAGAGCTTGACTTTTAGTGACTCTGTCATAAATTGGTATAACTCTGCATATACTTGATACGATATGTCATACTACCTCCAATGAATGTTTCTGTGTACCACCCTTCCTCACCATGCCCTAACCAAGCATGCAGCTGTGCCACCTGAGGTATATCAAAACTCCATCCCAAACACCTGCCAGCTTCCCAGTGAGTGTGCACTCTGCTCATGTTCTGTGGTAAGGAGCAACGCCCTATGAATTTGAGGCCACAGATTTCCCAAGGTTCAGGCATACATAACATGGAATGTGTGTCCGTCCACCGGCTGTTGACATGTTGTCTTAGCATTCCTTTTCAATGGTGTTCCTCTTGGCACTTCTCTTCAGAGCTCGCTGACCCACTCAGCTTCCCATGTGTGTTTGAACCTTGGCAGCACATTGAGCTTTACCTGAAAGGGGATGTTCCCTGGAGTTTCTCTGCGTATAAGGATATACATGTGCATTTATATTTATTTTAGAAGTAGAAGAGTGAATGAGATGATGAAGCCTAAGGTTCCTAGCGTGTAGGAAATGTTCAGTAAGCATTAGCTTTTATGATTCACTTATGCTAACCTGCTCTTGGAAGCCTAGGCTACATAATTCTATGCTTATTTCTTCATTTGAGCTTTGAAAGGCTGACTTTGGTTTTTTGGTTTTTTGGTAGCTAAGAAAGAAAACAAACATATCATTTTAATAATTATGAGTGTTCATAGATCTACATAAATATACATCAATAAAGTAAAGCTCTTCATTTGGGGCAAAAGTAAGATAAGCATGCAGTGAGCCCTTTCTTTAGATTTGGTTCAGAATGAATTAGAAAGACTTTTTAAGCTGTTCTTAGATCAGCGTTGTTTGTGGTTCTGATTATTTTAAAACTTAAATCAGCTAAGGGCCCACTGGCAGACAGCAACTTTTATATTATATTAATTAACTTATTTTTATATGTGTTGGTATTTTGCCTGTATGTATGTCTGTGTGAGGGTGTCAGATCCCCTGAAACTGGAGTGCAAGAGAGTTGTGAGCTGCTCTGTGGGTACCAGGAACTGAACCTGGATCCTCTGAAGAGCAGTCAATGCTCTCTTAATTGCTGAACTCTCTCCAGTCCTGGCAGAAAGCAATTTGAAAAAGATTTTTCTGTATGGATTTTGTCATTAGTGATATGGTACAGGCACTGAAGCAGAAGCTGCAGACACCCAGATGGGGCATCTCAGAATACAGCTTCACACACTACTGGGTTTCATGCTTCTGTGATTTGAATGAAAATGGCCCCCACAGGCTCATATGTTTGAAATCTTGGTCCCAGTTGGTGGAACTGTTTGGGAAAGATTAGCAGATGTAGCCTTATTGGAGGAAGTGTGTCATTGGGGTGGGTTTTGATGTCTCTTTTCTTTTTTTATTGGATATTTTCTTTATTTACATTTCAAATGTTATCCCCTTTCCCAGTTTCCCCTCCAGGAACCCCCTATCCTATCCCCTCTCTCCCTGCCTCTATGAGGGTGCTCTCCCACCCACCCATTTCCATCTTCCCTCCCACCCTGGCATTCCCCTACACTGAGACATGGAACCCCCACAGGACCAAGGGCCGCTCCTCCCACTGATGGCCAACAAGGCCATCCTCTGCCACATACTCAGCCAGAGCCATGGGTCCCTCAATGTGTACTCTTTGGTTGATGGTCTAGTCCCCAGGAGTTCCAGGGGGTCTGGCCTGTTGACACTGTTGCTCCCCTGACAGGGCTGCAAACCCCCTCAGCTCCTTCAGTCCCTTCTCCAACTTTTCCATCGGGGACCCCACGCTCAGTCTAATGGTTGGCTGGGAGCATTCACCTCTGTATTTGTCAGGCTCTGGCAGAGTCTTGGAACAAAATACTCACGGGAGAAAATATGGAGACAAAGTGTGGAGCAGAGACTGAAGGAAAAGCCATCCAGAGACTGTCCCACCTGGGGTTTTCAAAACCTATTGTTTCAAAAGCCTATGCCAGACCAAGTTAGCTTTCTTTCTCCCTCTTGCTTCTGGAACAGAGTATGTAAGCTTGCAGCCACTACTGCTGTGCCATGCGTACCTGCTGCTATGCTCCCCACCGTGATGTTCATGGATTCTGACCATTTACAATCTTGAACCCCCAATGCTTTGTTTTATAAGTTATCTTCATCATGGTGTTTTGTAATGGCAATAGAAAAGTAACTAAAGCACATGCTAACATGAGACTTTGCCCAGTCCCGAGAAATCATAACATCCCAAAGAACCTGAATCTTACTTATAATATCTGTGAGAGTGCACTGGTGTGTTAGGATCTACATGCACATGTGTGCTTTTGTGGGTGAAGGTTTATACCGTGTCTTCCTTGATCAGACTTCACCTTTTACGTTGAAGCAAACGGCATACTTGAACCCAAAGATCTCAGATTAGGCTACTCTAGCTATCCAGCTTACTCTAGGGATCCTGTTTTCTGCCTCCTGGGATCTTCAAGTATAGGTGAGCCATCACGCCTGTCCTGCATTTATGTGTGTGCTAGGAATCTGAACACAGCTTCTTCTAGCTGCACAGGAAACACTTTTACAGCTGAGCAATTTCATATACCCCTGAGTCTCAGGGTTTATACATCCCTTTCCCACGGTGATTTTGACATACATTAACATATCAGAAACCCTGATTTTGTTTTTTATACTTAGCAATGAGTTGACAAAGTTCTTTAAACCCAAGACAAAGCCTAACAGGGCTGAGAGTAATTAGTGAAACAAAAACCATGTAATTAATTATACATGAAGCCCAATAAAAGAGGCACCATTTAGTTGTGATTATTTTAAAATACTTCTTTGGTGGTGCACGCTTTTAATCCCAGCACTTGGGAGGCAGAGGGAGGTGGATCACTGAGTTCAAGGCCAATCTGGGCTACACAGAGAAACCCTGCCTTGAAAAACAAAACAAACAAACAAAAAACAAAAACAAAACAAAAACAAAAACAAAAACAAACCCTCCTAGACCTGTTTCTCTAAACAGTTTAGCATCAAGGGAAATGGAGCACGTGCCAGTTCAGCTGATAATGCCCAGTGATTGAAAGCAGAACCATTTACCCAAACACTCTACCCTGCCTGGTACAACTCAAGTGCTCAATAAGTGATGTTAAATTATTAAGTACCAAGAATGTATTGTTAGCTTCAGTAGTAAGTACTGCTGTGAAGGCTTGTGCCCAGCACTTCTGGGAAACACAAGCAGCAGACTTCCCAGAGGAGGTGAGACTTGTGTGACCCTTAAGGGTCACTAGAAAAGCAGCAATCCAGGCAGATCAATGTGTTCCCATGAACATAGGAGAGGCTTTATACAATTGAATAATTCAAGTGGTTGCCATCATCCCCAGCCACAATGACTGGGGCCCATGACCATAACCACAGAGATCCTGCACTATGTCTTCACAGAGAGGAAAAGTCAAAGTCCTCCTTGAAAGTGCAAGGCCCTCAGAGCTGACCAAGAACAATGGAGGAAGAATAGAATGATGAGAGAGAGCCTTTGCAATCGTGCTGAAGTGGAGAGCTAGCATCTCCATTGATGTTGACTTGAAACTCTTTGAGTTGACTTGAAAACAAACGGGCTTCACTCAAGAGTTTGACAAATGAAAGTGAAGAAGCCTTTTGTGGAGGAGGATTCACTGTTCACAGGAAACAAGGAAACAGATACAACATCAGGAGTGCAGAAGAACTCAGTTACCAAAGATGAGGCCGAGAGTGACAAGGGAGAGGGCCTTATATGTAGGAAGGGCTCAGAGATCGAGAGTAACTTGTCCAGGATTCCTAGCTCAGCAAGCAGGATGGAGGTGTGGAGGGACAGCAATGGGAAAGACATAATTCCATCCACCTGAGCTCAGATCTGAGTGGAGATTCTATTCAGTACCACATCTTATCTTATTGGGCTACTGAGATAGGCCTCATACCTTTGGACTGGGATGAGTTCTCTTGTCTTGATCATCATATGTAGCCCTGTATCCTGTTGCCTATCTTCCCTCCTAGCTGAAAAAAAATGAGCAGTAATAACAATTTTTGGCATTATATTTTAGGAAAATAATTTCCCAAATTTATCAAGAGAAAATGTATGCTTAACAGCTCATTTGTTTTGTGTTTTCCTGCTTGACAGAACAATACCAGAGTTAGTATCTGTACTGGGTGAAATATACCTGCAAAATCACTGGGTTATATCTCCTAACAAAGGATGACAGGTACTCCTCAGCACAGAGTCTGTATCATCTATGACAAATGTCTTACTTGATAGAATATTTTCCATTAATACAACTCATTACACACATTCAAGTTAGTAGTTGCTAGTTGCAGGGTGTCAAAGAACTTACAGGAAAGGACCTACATAACTCTTTTGAGGAAAGGGAAGCTTTGTGTTCAGTGAGCAGAAAACATTGTTTCTGGATTGCACGTGTACACACCACACTAGGATGTCATGTCTTTCACCTTCACTCATTATTGTGTACAGACAGCTGAGCCCTGCCATCAAGATGAGGCTTCACTCAGGGTTCTTTGTGTGGTGTTTCTTTTCACCAAGCAGATAATTGCTGTGAAAAGTACCAGCATTTATGAAGTTTTCCAACGGACTTTTCTTACTTTGTTGTGTGTCATGTTGATAATATAACATGTGTTTCATCACCAGTGCTCTTTATTAAACCAAATAGACTGATGGGTTCTCTACGAATTTCAGTCAGCCTGCTTAATGTTCAATGTAATTCAAAGAAATATCCCTCTTTCCCTCATGCACAAGATCAAACAAAAAACCAGTGTGAGTGTAGTCACAGCTAAAGCTATGTCCCTGGGGAACTCTTTCTTCAATTTTATCTTCTTTCCTCTCTTATAGTTTCAATTTTGCTATCGCTAGGCATTGGAGTAGGTCAGAACAAGTTTTATGGAAAATAGCCACTTTCAAAGCAATCTAGCAGTGTTATCTGTAGAGGTAAATCTTTTTTAAATACCACAAACTTCAACATGCATCTGAGTCACGCTGAATGGTTTGTTAAAACACAAATTTCTGGGAATCACTACCAAACACTCAGATTTTCTGGGTCACAGTGCCCCCCAGACTTTAGTGCTAACATGCTCCATGTGATGTTGATACTTTTGATCTAGAATCCATACAACAGGGTCTTTCTTTTAACCCAGCAACTACCATCTCCATTTACCGCAGTTAGTGGTGCTGGATGCGCTCCTCCTTAGTTCATAGAGCTGATTCTTCTTTATTTTTAAGGTGTGGTGGGTGAAGCATGCATATGCAAATGTTCGCAAGCCTAGAATCCAGAAGATGACATCAATTTCCTTGAAGCTAGAGTTACAGGCAGTTGTGATCTAATGTAGGTGTTGGAAACTGAATGTGGGTCTTTTGCAAAAGCACTATGTACTATTAACTGCTCAGCCATAGCCAGCCCCATAATCATTAAATTTTTTAAGGCAGAGCCTCAATGTGTAACTCTGGCTGCCCTGAAATATTTTATGAAAACCAGGCTGGCCATCATGCTGCTTCTTGAAGTACAGTCTAAGCAGTGTGTATACTGAACTCATCTAGATGCTATGAGCAAGCATCTGTACCCATGATGGGAGCATGTTTTTTAGGTCATACCCATGTACCTTCCAGTACTGACTCTCCAACATTGCCTCCCTGACCACAGTGGACTCACTTGAAAATCTTCTATTTACTCTCAACTCCTGTTATGTACCAGGTTCCTCATCCCATCCTGCAAGAAGCTCCTTAAGTAGGTGGGTAAATAACACAAAATCTCTTGCTTGAGGAAGTTCCTTAACTAGGAAGATTAACCGCTCAAATAGCTTCAGGAAGTTCCTGAAACTGACCAGATTCACTAGCCCTTTCTCTGCCAAAGTAAGAAGGAAAAAAAAAAAAGCTGAGAGTCCCTCTCAGAATGAAGGAAGCTGAGCTTCAAAGAAGACTCTGAGGCAAGCAAGGTTGCAACTAAGACTGATACCAGAGCAGCTGCTAGGCAGAGGTGGAGATGAATTCAGGTACCTGTAAAGGGCACTCTCCAACATGATGAGCTGCCTGCAGGCTGTACAGTATGCTCCAGGTTCCCAGCTTTTGAGGTGCTACCCATGTTGGGGTGGGCTTTTGTGGTGCAGCTGTCATTGAGTGATTTCTGCTCTTGTAAGTAACTCCAATAAAACTCTTTGATTCACCAAGTTGGACTTTGGTGATATCTGTACTTTGCTCTGTCATGAGTTCCCCGCTGACATGTGTGTTGCATCTCCCCAGAAAATGTTTTGTCACAGAATAACTCCAACCTGTCTTGTCTCCTAACAACCTTTGCCGTTATCCCTTCCTCCCTTCAAGTCCCTTCTTCTCACATTCATGTCTTTTTGCTTAATCTATGCTACACTGATTCTAATCATCTGTATAAAAACAAGTTAAGAACTATGCATTGAGGCCTAAAGGGCTCACTCCTGAGTATATAAGACGGTCTTTGTTTTTTTAAACTGGATGTTTATACTAACTCTGTGAGGTTTATAGAATGTCACAGAAGTAATATAAGAAAAATGTCAGAGAAGATGGGAAATGCTATCTTCAGGGCATAGCAAAATACAAGCACAATCTTACAGCACCTGAGGTAGCCTTCACTGGGCATACATAAGATAGGATCTGTTAATAGCCAATCATGGACCAGGAAAGAGCTTATGGGGCCCTTCTCCTTCCTAATTAGCTAGTCCAAAAATTTATTTTCTTGAACCATGTTCATTAAGAGAACTTGCAACTGAATCACCCTTATCTAATGCTAGAGGACGCCCAATTTCTGTATTGAGATACAATTTGTATAGTATAAAATTTGCTTATTTAATGTATACAGTTTAGTGATTTTGTGATAGTCATTGATTTGTGTATCTGTGGACACAATTAAGCCTACAACATTTCCATAATTTCAGAAAAAATTCCAGCGCAAAGGGATGCATAGCATCCATTCCCTTCTGTGCCTTCTGCACACTCTAAGCACCCAGAGCCTACTCTCTGCCTCTGCTTCACATAAGTGCAATCATGTACTATGGAGTCTTTGGTTTCTTTCACTTAGTTTAATGTCTCCAAAGTTCATCTACAGTATAACATGTACCGGTACTACACTTACTTTATCCACTTTTACCTGTGGGCATTTGAGGTTCTGCTTTGAGGCTATTATGAATAAGACTTCCATGAGTGTCCATGAATAAGTTCTAACTGAACATGTGCTTCTATTTCTCTGAGAGCAGAATTGTTATGATGATAGGGTAAATCTATGTTTAACACCTTGACGGATTGCCAGCTGTGTTCTGAAGTGGTCACACCATCAACACCATCGTATAGCCCTAAGAGAAATAATGACTTCAGATTTTCCACATCTGTATTAATATTTGTTGTTTATTACCGCCACCCTCATGCACATGAAGTGCTATTTCATTGTAATTTTTCTTTGCATTTCTCTAATGGCTAATGATTGTGAGCAGCCACTGGCTATGTTTATCAGCCACTTACCTGTCTGCTCTGAAGAAATGTCAGTTCAGTGCTTTGTACTTTGGGAGGGTTATTTAATTTTTGATTGGATTATAAGAGCTCTTTTAAAATTCTGGTTGTAAATCCCTTTCTGGAAATAGGAATTGCAAATATTTTTGGCCCTGTATTATTTGTAGCACAAAGACCTTTACTTCTGATCTAGCATTGCTAATCCGTTCTTTCTTTAGTTGCTTGTAAGTTTTGGCATCATATCTAAGAAACTGTTGCTTAAGAAAGTCACAAAGGTTTATGCTTGTCTTCTTAAAAATTTATAATTTAGCTCTTTCATTTATCCTTTGATCTAGTCGAGTTGCTTTGTGTGCATGATACAAAAAGGGGACCCAATTCACTGTTAGCATGTGGATCTGACATGCTAACAAATCATTCCAGCACTGTTTTGTTAGAGAGATTATTCTTCCTCACCCCCCACCCAGTGAATTGTCTTAGTATCTTCATTCTTTCAGAAAATGAAGAGCTAAGGCAAGACAAACTAGCAATATTTTCTCAGATTAAAAGATTCACTGAGAATTAATTAGGTAGGTGGCTATGTGGCCTGGATACTGTCCATGTCCTGCAGTGAGTCAAGAACCTAATTTAGCATTAGTTGGATGCTGGTTAAATACTTTCTACATGTTGGATTCTAGGAAAGAAAAACAAATTGACTATAATTTCTATCTACTCTACCTACATAGGAGGACAGAGGAGCAAACAGTAAATCCTGGTATATGTGCTGCTTTGAATAAGTGTGGACCAAAATGGAAGCATAGTTCTTCGAAGGTTTATCTCTGAGGTGAAAGCGGAGCTTAGTCCTGAAGAGAAGAGAACTCAGAGCGAAAGGAAAAGAAAGACAGAGAGTTCTGTAAGGCTGGAGCCCTTGCAAAGATGGGGAAGAGAGCATTTGGTAAAGAAGCAGAAAGAAAATCAGTTTGAAGGCTCCAGCATACCTGCCTCTGAATTTGGGCCGTATTCTGTTGTCAAGGACATTAGACATAGTTCCCTGAAGGTCTGGAGGTTCTCAAGCCTCACTTTGAATTTTAGCTTTGACACAATGTGCTTCCAGGGTTAGCACTGCCGACCTCAAATCCTAAGCTGCTTTCTCCTCATAAAAACATGACTCGGGTGCTTACACCACTCCTCAAATAGGGATGTTTCCACCATGCAGACCTCAAGCACAGCCTGAACATCCTTCCTGACAAGTGGTGCTCTAGCCTGAGTAAAACGGAAGCTGGAGAAAAAAGTAATAACCCCTTACTTAATGCCATCAGCTCTCAACCTGAGACACATTACCTGAGCTGAGTACCCCTTGGAGACAGAGGAGAGCCCTTGAAATTCTGAGATCTCCAGGCTCCCAAATCCAGATATTGCTCACTCCTTTGAATGCAGCTGAAAAGCAGCCCTCCATCAGGTGTCATGGAACAGCCCAGAAAACAGTAAGGATCATGTCCTACCAGGGTCAGGACTACATGTCTACCTGTAAATCTCCCTACCTTCTACGATCTGTGTCTCCAGGGACACCAATAGTGTTCAAAGGGTTCTGTTTCTTAAGATGGACTTCTCACCTTGTGTTTAGTGGAAAGGGCCTCTTTGCGAATCATCTGCAGTATCCAACTGGAGCTCTGGCGAGGGAAGACTTGAGTGCCATTGTTTGTAAAAACAAAGGAGAAAAATGTTCCTAAACATTAGAGAAGTCCTGACTGTTACTACTAAGGAAATGGCAGAAAGTTTATCGCAGGGGAATACAGCTGTGCTCTCTAAATGCTCGCCACTCTCACCAGCTACTGACAAGTTTCCTTTTGAGCTGTTACTTCTGTGCTGGGTAAAATGGAGATGGCAGAACCTACCTTCTGAAGCCACTGTGAGGATTAGTAGGAGAATTCTACTAAATCCTACTAAGGCTTAGCTAAATAGCATAAACTAAGTGCTCCTTTAATGCCCACTCTGAAAACTAGGGCTGTGGTTATTTCTCATTCTCACTATGGAAATCAATAGGGCTGCTGCATTACATAAATTCGTGTAGCTAGGACCAAAGCACAGAAAGGGAGAGAGATTTGCTTTGCTCACAGTTCCAGAGATCTCAGGCCTTATTAGGTGACATCATGATGGCTGGTGCTTGTAGGGCAGAAGACTCTTCACCTCACAGTTCATAGTGTGTTGAGAAAGAAGGGGACTGGGTACCAGGCTTAGAACTTCAAACTATGCCTCTGGTGATCTACTTACTCTAACTAGGCCTCAGTTCCTAATGTGTTCAGATTCTCCCAAAATAGTGCCACCAGCTGGGGACCAAGCATTCAATACCTGAGCCCATGGGGACATTTCATATTCAAATAACAACAGATGCAACACACTGAAAATAGCCACATGTTTTCTCTGTGTGTAAAAAAGCCTGAGAACTGAGCCGGGGCCACAGCCACATGGCTCTGTGCAGTCACCTTACGCTCTGTGCTCTAAGTGCTGAGGACATTGTATTGCTCTTCTATTGGTCCAAATTATACCTCTTACGACTTTTTATGATGGAGATTCGTCTATATTTGTTTAGAATGATTTGTGTGCTGCTGAAGAGAAAAGCTTCCCGTTACTGGCAGAGAGATAGGACTGATCCAGCTTTAGCTAAAGTCATAGTTCCTCTAGAAAAATCATGTGAGGCTGTGATTATTCCATGAGCAATGGACATGGGCTGTATAATTAAGGAAGAGACACATTAACCAAAAATTATGATGATAAACAAGACGATGCTATGCAATTACCCTTTGCAGCAGGTAACATCGGCAGTTACCCAAGCCTCTTTTTACAGGACTGCTCACTTGAAAATCATCCAGCTTTGCTGTGGTGTTTGCTTAAATATTTAATTTACCTGCCTGCAGAGAAAGCAACTTCCTCTCTTCATCTTTTTTCCTTTGAGCTATAACTTTTGCTTTTGCCATATCAACATTCAAAGCTGTATCTTATCAAAAGAATTGGTTTATTTTTTTCCCGACATCTCTAAATATAAACTAGAGTCTAAGCAGTATTTACAACATAGAAGAAAGCCTGGTGTTCCTGTGTATTATTGAAGAGTGAGCTTGTGATGGAGAACTAATTGTGTGTTCTGTGGTCAAGTTTCAGTGAGAGATAGCTCAGGCCAATGGAACCCTGAGACCGGGCACATGTGAGCAGAGGATTAGGAGGAGACTTAGAAGCGGGGAGGCTAACCATGTTCAAAAGCAAAGGTTTGAGGAGCCTGACATTCAATAGAATACTGTAAAAACAGAGGTTAGGCTTAAAGCTCATACTTTCAGGAAGGTCCAAGGTCAGTTTGTGAGGTATAAATCTACATTACAACATAAAACCAGAAGATTCCATGATGACCCAGAAAGTCCTAGTCTGGAAGACCAGATGGCAGGATTCAGAACTTCAGTCCCCGAGGAATTCAAGGAGAAAGCTAAGCCAACATATCCTGATGAAGCAGGCAAAACAACCATTAGGAAATCTAAAAACACACCCAAAGACATAGGGTAAAGAGTGAAAGAAGAGTCCAACATTGAGATCCCAGAGCAGAAAGGGCCATACTGCTAAATCAGTGCTTCCTAGCCAAGAAGATACTTACAGGATCTAAGCAGGGCCAGAATGGACTCCGACTTAGGTCATATGCAGGTGAGAGCCTTGACACCACTGACATTTTGAACAATACATATTTTGAAATAAAGGGCTGCTCCAGGTCCTGTGCAGTGTTCAGAAACACATCTAGCCTTTACACATTAACCTCCAGTCATAAAAATTAAAAATGTCTCCAGCCATTGTTAAATAGCCCTGGGAGAGAAGCAACATTTTCTTTGGTGGAAACTATAAGTGGTCACAGCTGCTCGAGTTAAGTGGCTGCCAGAGTAAGGAACCAGGATGACCATAGTGCGCAGTGCTTGCTGATGTTTGTAACATCCGTCTTCCCATAGCTCCTGTCTGAGCTTCCTTCTTGCTCTTCAGCATCAAGTCCTTTCTGGTCATGTTTGTCATTTTTCCGATTCCTTCTATAAGAAGAATTCTATTAGAAAATTTCCATATCTACCCTAAACAATAGGTAGATGCCTCACAGTTCCTACAAGATGATAGTTACAAAGGCCTCTGCCTATATCCATTTGCTATAACTACACAGGAGAAACATACCCTATTCCAAAGAGGTCCCAAATTTTAAAAGATCCATAGTAAATGCCACCCTTGGCTAGATGAATATGTGATGCTTGTTTCTAGTCAGGGTCTGTCTCTGGGATGCCAGACAGGGCATTCTGAAAAGTCAGTAGCTTTTAAAATATTACTCTTGCCAGTTGGGCAGCAATGCATGAAATGGCAAGGATGAGGTGACATTGGTAACCATCTGGATCCCTCTGTCTATTGGAATCTCACATGGTCCCTTGTCCTTTCTTTCAGTTGGCTATTAGTAGATGGACATGTCATGTCGAGACTAAAGTGAGTTGATGTAGTGGCTCACACTTATACTTTGAACATTGAGAAGTTGATGCAGGAGAACTGACATGAGTTCAAGGATAGCCTGGACCACAGAATAAATTTCAGGACAACCTGGACTAGAGTAAGACCCTTCCTAAAGTAATCACACACAGATACACAGACATACAGACACACAGACAAATACACGCACACACACACACACACACGTGCACACACGTGCACACACAAATAGTACTCTAGAGAGGTATCAAATAAAATTGTGACAGCACTCACATCCTTTCTGACTAGGGTATTCTGGGTGGCATTCGAGAGCATCTGTTGTGTGAATTATTGATAGATGGGAGGCAATTGCTCAGGCTTGCTGAAGAGAGCATCATGAAAACTTACCCATCCTGCTTTCCATGGGCAGCTCTTCCCTGTGTGACGAAAACAGGTTAATTTTTAGAACGGCCAAAAGTATAATCTAATCTAATCATATCATCATTTCAACATTGATAGATGGATCTCTATAGATTACACAGAGCTCCTCAGGAAAACATGACTCATTTTAACCATAGGATTACTTGTTTCCTTTCCAGACTATGTTAAGTCTAGAATGTGGGGTTAAGCCTAGAATATACCCATGGGATTTTGGGTAGGACAGGTTTCACTTGAGATAGCTTTAAGATACTAACAGAAATTAGAGACATATCTAGTCTGTTTTAAGACATTCTTAGCTGAATGGAGTCCTATTGTTAAAGTATTGTCTGGGATGTTAGGTAAAATATTTCAACGTACCAGAACTTTGTTTTTGTTTGTTTGTTTGTTTGTTTTGTTTTGTTTTTTTATTGGATATTTTCTTTATTTACATTTCAAATGTTACCCTCTCCAGGTCTCTCCTCTGGAAACCCCCTATCTCATTCCTCCTCCCCCTGCATCTATGAGGTGAGGGTGCTCGCCCACTCACCCACCCACTCCCGCCTTCCTGCCTTGACATTCCCCTACACTAGGGAATTGAGCCCTGACTGGACCAAGGGCCTCTCCTCCCACTGATGGCCATCCTCTGTCACACACTCAGCCGGAGCCATAGGTTCCTCCGTGTGTACCCTTTGGTTGGTGATCCAGTCCTCAGGAGCTCTGGGCGAGTCTTCACCAGGAGATTTGAATAAATCAATTTTTGCTTTTATTTTCCCTGGACATATCTTTCTTATAATTTTGTATGTAATGATTTTAAGATATCATAGAACTTTATTGTCAAACATATTAGTCTGCAAAGAATTTTTATGGAATTATAAACTACCTAGTGATTCATTCCAAGATCTTATAAAGCTCTGGAAATTATTAAGAGAGGTGTCATTTGATCAAGTTTTAGTAGCAGTCACACAATGATAAAAATCAAAGGCTCTTTGCAAGCTAAAATACCCCTTTATTTATATTTCTTGTTGAATCTAATATGATTCTATGAGGCTATTTATTGTTTCCATTGATTGTAAATAAGAACCTGAGACACAGAAGGTCACCTGCCTGATGTCCTCATGAGTTAGCCAACACTCAGGCTCAGGCAAAGTCTACTTGCATCATAATTATAGAATCCCATTTTTCCTATATATGAGCCAAAAAAAGCTATTTCTATACTCTTACTCTTATTTCACATTAATACCACCTCTGTCACTTTGATTTTATACATAAATACATATGTTTTATGTATACATAAATTACATAATTTATATGTTTAAAATTTGTGTGTATATAAATATATAAATTCTTCTGCTCTCAATATATAAAGTCCTCATATAAATTTGTATTTCCCTGGATTATGCTTGTTGATATGTTTATAGCAATACAGGATAATACTGCAAGGATCCAGTATTCACCCAGGTGTCCTCAGTTTGGAGAACTCCCTAAATTCACAAAATGACTAAAAGCACCAACTCTCTACCAGGATCTAGAGGCAGAAAACAACCTAACCAACCCAAGGTCTTCTTTGGAAAGAGAAATTAGATTAGCCAAATAAATTTTGGCCCAAAGAAGAAGCTGCTAAACCAAGACAGGAGGGAAGTCAAGAAACGGAGAGGCTAGCACATCCACCCCTATCATAACTTCTGAGTGGCAACTCAAAGGCTCTTTGTTTTCCTTTCTTCTGTCTTTGACACAAACAAGGGTCAGGAGAGCCAGCTGTCCCCTGAAAGTCACCTTTCAAGACTTTCATTCTTAAAACCCTGTCCCCAACAGACTGGCCCCCAGACAATATTTCAAGGTGGGGATGGGTCTCCCTAAGGAAAAGGACACAGATATTGTCAAAATATGCTGAACTGCTTCTTAAAAGGAAGGAGGGCATGGGGAAGAAGAGAAGAAGAGGAGGATTTGTTTTATTCTTAGGAATGTGTGTACCCCTGATGGATCTTGAGTTAAAGTTGGAGTTGAAAGCATTTGTGAGCTGCCTCACACCAGTACTGAGAATTGAACTCACATCCTTTTGTGAGAGCAGTACATACTCCTAATGGTGAATCTATGGCACTGGTCTTCTGTCTATGCAGGGTCTCTGGAGTAAGACCATCTGTGGCAGAGTACAGCCCCAGGCTGGCCGTTTTGAGTATCTACATGGAAATAACTCATGAGATTCCTTAGAGTAGTCAACAGTTTGGCCTAAGAGGAACCCTGGCCTTCTTTTCAGTAACAACATGAGTGTACCTATTTTTAAAAGCTGCTTCTTTGTACTGCCTTTAAGTAAATATATAGATTTAAAAACACAGAGGCAAGATTTGGCTTTGTGACTCACAATAAACAATGCTATGGCAACACCCCCTCATCCCTGAAGCAGAAGCAAAGGATTCTACCCTCCCCCATCTCTCAGCATCTTGTTAGTATGTAGGGACAGTTAGAACAAGTGGTAATATGAATGGACTTTTCAAATTGATGTATATGTAGAAAAAGCTAAGCTGGGTATATTTTGATTGACAGAAAACCCAGCCAGTGCCCTTCTTTCAGAGCCATCTGTTTCCTGTGATTTGAGCAGCTCATTATTCATCCTCTTGCCCTTATTTACGTGTGTTTTCTTTGTGGGTGCTTTGGGGCCCTGGGAGGATGTTAGCAACTCCACTGAGTATTTTTAGCCTTTTTAATGTAGCTCTCCTTGTTCATAGCATCTTATTTGTCTTCCTATTTCCTCCACTAACAAGTCTCCTTTACAGACATCTGTGGGGTGGGCACTTGGGGGCTTGGCCCAGCCAAGGGAACTGGAATGATAACTGTAATACACAGTTCAGGGTCCAACAGACCTGAATCTGGCTTTGTCAATTAGCTTTGATGATGACATCTACTGGGCAGAATCTCGTAGGGAGAGAGGAGGACTTGGCAAACCAAGTAATCTGGAACTTAATTCTGTCTGGTTCTTCCACAGGAAAATAAAAAGAGACTGGGTGACCTCTGAGATACTTTGAAGTTATGACAGCCATGACTACAAAGGTTATAACTAGAATAGACCCCAGAAAATAGACAGGAGATGCAGGAATCATCATATAGCCACAAAATAATCCATTTACTCGAATCTTTATTACACTGAGGCATGTTTGTGTAATGAGTATTTTCAGGTTAGCGTTTGACTGTGTCCTATGTACAACATGCTTTTTGACCTCAGATCCAAGAGCCCACAGACAAAATTGTCAGTGCCATAGTAACATAAAGCTCAAAGACTGGTGAATAACATTGCATCTCCCATTCCTTTGACCCTTCACATTGGCAGAGTGCTCCTAAGATGGTTCATCAAAGCACTTCATGTGCACCTGGCAAATGAAACAGTGAGACACACCAGTTGGCAGGCATAGGGGTGAAAAGCTTTGTGGAGTCTTTGGACTTGGAATTGAACTGTGGTGAGCCAAGCTGTTAGCCCCCTAGGGTAATAAGTCATTGGGCTTTCTTAGAAAAGTCACCCATATTTTGTGTCTCTAGTTCTTGGCTTGTAAAACCACCATCAGAAATAGTCGTCTCTTGGCTACGTGTTAACCATCATAGATAGAGTTTTGGGGGGTGCTTATTGGTATTTTTTGTTTTTGAAGAATTTCCAGAATCCTAGACCTTAAAAATAATAGAAATTTAATGAGCAGTATGGTCATCTTCTTACAAATCTTTAGGGCTCTCTGTGCACACACACACACACACACACACACACACACACACACATACACACACACGTGAAATGTCACTAGGCTTTGTGGTCACAGGAGAATAAGAGTAAGGAGTAAGTTGTAATTTGTTACATAAGATATCAGTCTTACCACAAAATTGATATTGGGTGTGTGTGTGTGTGTGTGTGTGTGTGTGTGTGTGTGTGTGTGTCACACATACATATGGGGAGAGAGAAGAGAAGGGAGAGGGAGTATAGTTCAAAGCAATTGACTGCTGTGATCCTTGAAGAATTCATTGACATGTTCTTGTAGATGGAGTTTGTTGCTTCTGAAGAAACACTAATGAACACTCATTTGATATAGTCCCCTTTCTAGAAGCTCTGTTTCGTCAAGCCTGAGTAAAGCTGGACTCTCTTCCCCACTGTACTTATAAACTAATGTTAGTCTGGAAACAGACCATCTAAACAGCATTGCAAACCAACAGCCCTGAGGGTAGGCCATGTGATAATACTACTGTCACTTGCTGTGCAGTATTTATAATTAGTGCCCTTCCCTTTATAACCAATCGTCACACAGCTTGGGTTTCTAATTATGGAAACAGAATGGGTGCTCACATTGAGGTATCATTGTTTTTACTACTGTAGAAAATGAAGATCTGTGAAAAGGAAGGGACCTTCCTTGGCCCCTTGCTTTCAATCAGTCTTTCCAGGTCAGCTTTCACCTTGCCTCGCTTGAAGACAGTAAATGATAACTAGATGCACACTCCTTTCTCTAGACATCTTTCCGATTTGGTGAAGCGATGACAAAGGAACATCTCTAATTCCAACTCAACTCTGTGGCTTAATTTCCCCTCTGAAAGCTGTAAGTGTGTGTTTGGCTGGTGAGTTCGACTTCGGACGTGGCTGCCAAAGCTAACCGCAGAGCAGGTGACGGTAAAGAGACAAGGAGCGCTTCAGCAGCCAGTTATAAGTAGTTGGCTCAGTGGTGATCCTGTCTAGCCCAGTGAGCAAGGGGACAAACTACTGGCTGGTAGCCAGTTCCCTCCTGACTAGTGACTCTCTCGATCCTTAGCTTGTTACTCTTTGAGTAAATACCAACTGAGGCTTTGGCATACGAGTCTTGGGCAGGAAAAACAGACCTGTACACTCCACCTGCAAAGGCAGAGGTAACAGCATTTCCGACAGCTCTCTATTCGATAAATAACACTTTTAGGGCAACTTTCACTTTCATTAAAAGCATTTGTCTCTAGGCAATTTCTACTACTTTCTGTCACTATAACAAAATACCCCAAGGCTAGACGGTTTTTTAAAGAGGGGAGGTTTATGTAGCCCATAGTTCTGGAGGTTCAAGAGTGAAACACTGACATCACCATGGCTCTGGTAAGAACCCTCTTAGCTGCTTCACAATGGCAGTGACACTGTAAGACAGAAAGTCAGACTGACTAGGGTCCCCTGAGAACTGCAGTAGTCCCTCCTCACAGAAGCATCCAAAATGGCATCATTACCTTGTACTAAGTCTCAGATCTTAGCAATTTCTCACAGAAACACCACTTCAGTGGACAAGCTTCCAACACATAGAACCTCAGGGGATATTTGACTTCTGCACCCAAGCCACAGCAGAAAAAAAATTTCAGAGTGACCTCTTCAACCCCTCCCAGTGCTGACCTCGGGAACAAAGGACACCACTGCACTGCAAAGATCTGCATGCAGGACACTGTTCACAGCATGCTCCTGGCCTCTGGCATAAATGGTCAAACATATCAGCATACTTTCTTGAGCCTGCATTGAAGGCAGTATCCTTCCTGCCCATATCTTCTTCATCAGAAAAAGAAAAGAAGAAAGAAAAGAAGAGAAAAGACAAGAAAAAAAGAAAAGAAAAAATCTACTTAATATCTGAGCTTGCCCATGAAGTCATGGAAATGTTTCAAAAGCCATTTGACAAGGGTCTCCAACTCTGACCTAATTGACTTAAGAGGAAAGACCTACCCTGAATGTGGGCAGTACCATTCCCTGGGCTGGGGTCCTAGAGTGAGGAAAGAGGGGAAAGTTTTTCCAGGCTCACCTTCCTCTCTTTCTTGTCCCTGAGGCCTGAGGGGGTAACAGTCCTAGCACATGCTCCTCTGCCATGCATACCTTCTGCACCAGAATAAATCTTCTTCCTCCTCTTAGCTGCTGTTTGTCCAGTATTTAGTCACAGAAACAAGAAACATATCGAATACAATCCCAAACTGTCAGATTTTATGGGTCTGTGAAAATTTTATCTGGCCACAGAGCTCTCTTTAGAAGAAGCTTGACAATTGTGAAATCTAAAGCTAAATGAGATGATGTCAGGTCAGAACATGTAAAACCGAAGTGTCTCGATGACAGCTCTGGAGAGACGGTTAAAATGTTCCTCAGATCAGCACAAAACTGAATAAAGAGCTGTATAAAATGGCTGCCAGGGGCAGTGACATGGCTCAGCAAGTAAAGGAGCTTGCCACCAGGTCTTAGGAGCTGAGTTCTAATCCCAGGACCCATGTGATAGAAAGAAAAACAAGACTCCCACAAATTGTACTTTTGTCTCCACATGTGCACTGGGACACATGGACGGACACACACACACACACACACACACACACACACACACACACACACACAAAATTAAACTACTAAATATATTTAAATGACTTACTTTCTTAGTGATTTCATGTCTCAGACACTCCATGCCTTTGGAGGACCATCTCTTTGGTGTGAGTAGGTCATTGAGATGTATACCACAACTTTTTCCATCACTACATCACAAGACTCACTATAAAACTGCCGTTTTTGCAATGCAAAGCCTCTGTGTCTGAGCATCACTTAATGATGCTGGAAGCTGAGAGTAGAATCACTGTTCCCGACACAGACCCACTCAGCCTCGATACTGCTGCTTTGCTTTATGACTTCTGATTGTTGCCCTGTTCAGAGTAAATTGAAGATCTGGGGCCAGGTTGACAAGTGAAGACCAATGTATCTGAAGATCCTGGGGCTGAAATAATTTTATCTCAAATTACACAGCTACTGTGTCCCTTCCCACTTCACTTTGCATTATTCTGCTTCTATTTCTTCGGGAAAATGACTGCAAATATCATTTGGCTGTTGAAAAATGTTAAAGTTCTTGAGTGGAAGGAGATCTGTAAAATTTAAAGTATTTAAGATGAAAGAGCTTCACAGAGTTGGGACAGGTCCGAAGCCCAACTGCTTGTCTGAATCAATTGCCAATTTCATAAGTCTGAGATTATTATAATGAGTCTCATTTTTTTCTTGAGCCTGATCATCTGTAATGACTACTATTGTGTTTGAATCACATTGGGAAAATTCCACCCTTTCCTAGTAGCATATTATATGAAATGCCAAGGACTTTTTGGTGGCTCTTCCCAGGTGTCTACTTCTGGTGACATGTCACTATGGATTGCAGAGAAATCATTTTCTTAAAGATGTGACGTCCTGCTTATTCAACACTTTCCTGAGATTCTCGAGGAGCTGAAAATTCTTGTCACCTGGCAATGTGGCTGCCATGCTGTCATCATGTCACAGTGCCTTTGGGCTGACACTCCTCTATGTCTGTAGTATCAGAAACAGAAAAACACAGTTCATACAGTTTACACCCTGGACGTGATGTTTGAGAAGGATAATAGAAAATTATATAATACTGGTTCTTGTGTTTGCTATTTTAACTTTTATTGGCATGCAGTCTTCTACTTATAAACAAATAGTTTCTATGGGATGCCAACAGGAGCATGGTGGATCTCATGTCACTATGCCTTTCTATGTGCATAAGTATACCATACTTGGTGATGGCTTCATGATCTCTAGGTTTATATAAGTATATTCTGTGATGGTTTCACAGGTAGAATCACCTAGCAACACGTTTCTCAGAACACATCCTAGTTATTAAAATGTATGTGGCTGTACTAGAGTTGCTTAGAGATGGGCAGTGGGCAAAGAGAGCCTTGCCTTTATTTTAGTTGTTTGAATCTCTGAGAAGACCCTAAGCCTAATGTCTGTCAGGCTGACTGCTACTTTTATGTGATCCTTCCAGATCTTTCTTCCTAATTGGCTCTCCCTGTTTGTATTTTCCTGGGTAACTCCTAAGATTCATGTCACACAAGGAATGTTCACACCAGTGTCTATCAGCTAAGAATGAAGTTCAAATTTATTTTGAGAAAGTTCTAATGACCTTGGTTGAGTTTTTGAAAGGGATGTTTCTCCTGCTGGCGTCATTTCTTCCAAGCCATTGTCGAAAGAGTGATTACTTTTCCTATTCATAAGAATGGCCATGGATTTAAAGCTAATGATAGCAGAAAGAGGCAATGTGGTCTCCTACAGTCTCTACCCTATGACAGTTCTTCACATTTCACAAGCATGTGTTTTGCAAAGATTTATTTTATTTTATTTTTCATTATCATCATCATTATTAATATGTGTGATGCAGTGGGGAATGTGTGTGCACTCCACAGCAGGTATATGGAGGTCAGAGCAATTTCTCTCCTTCCTTCTTTGTGTGAGCTCCTGGGATTGAACTCATGTCACCATGCTTGAGTGAGAAGCACTTTACTCTGCTGAGCCCTCTCACCGCCTGGGCAAGTCCGATAAGTATCTTAAAGGAACCCTTTGGGGCCACTGTACAATGACATACTGAAGACAGCTTTATTCTTGGACCCTGGCAGAGGTCCTAGCTTCTGGGTTTGTTTTGTTTTGTTTTGTTTTGATTTTGTTTGTTTGTTTGTTTGTTTGTTTTGCCTTTACTCCATTATTTACCCCATCCAAGAACTGCTGTGAGCTTTTCAGAACATAAACCAAGTTGTATCCTCGGAATAATCACCAGTTCTTTTCCTGGGCTCCAGGACTGACCTCGGGTGGTTTCACAGTGATTTCCCCACCCTTTTGAAATCTCACTTATTTTCACTCTTTTCCAAATGAACTGCTGTCCTCCTGGGACCCTTAGGGATTCAGGGTTATTCCCACCTTCAACTCTCTTCGATCCTCTGACCTACTGCATGGAATTCTCCTCCCCTGAGTCCCTGAGTGGCTCAAGTTCACCTTCTGATGCTGAGGTCCCTTCTAAAGCTGTTCTTCCTCCACACACATCTCCTGACACTATCCCATCGACCGCTCTTGTGTATTTTTACAGAGTCTGCCACCACCCGAAGAAACTTGTTTGCTTGCTCTTCTTCACTGAATATAAACCCAAGGAAGGATCGGGGAACCGTTGCTTTGTTACATTCTCCATGCCCAGAGGAGTTGAGATCAGTGAGAAGTTAGGATCTAAATGTTTTACAAGACATGTTTGCTCCCAGTCACACAAGTACAGAAATAAGCCTTCCTTTCCCTGGATGTACCCTACTGTCATTTCTGACCCCATGACACCATACAGTATTTGTTATATGCAAGAGTCTCTGACTTCTAGTTACATGCATCATCCATGAAGTGTGGCTTATGGCTAAGCCTTTACAAATGGTCTGAGTGGCTGCCAAGACTAACCTAAATCCATAAGAAACCCACGAGCCTTATTTTAGAAATTAATTACATGGAACATTTGATGATAGCTTCTAACTACTAAGGAACTATGTTGATATGAGCACAGCTTCTGCACATTTCTCTCCCTAACAAAACTGTGTGGGAGAAAGGGAGGCAGAAAGGAATTACCAACAGCCCACATGCTGGGAAATGAGCTCCTGAATAATTAGAACTCTCTAGATTTCTGTTAGTCTTTTTTTTTCCTTTCCTAGAATTCTCAAGTCCATCTTTAGGAATGATGAAAGACACCAAGAAAATAACTATGCCTTGCTTATTTTTTTTCTTCATTCTCTGGAAAGAGACTAAAGTTAATCTATCTAAGGATTCATATAAAATATAAAAAATCAGTAAGAAAAATACTCTGGATTGTTAATAGAAACAATTTTTTTGGCCCCACTGGAAGATGGTACCATTTAATCCAGTATTTTTCTGACATTCTGTTTTATGTGATTAGAGATGAATAAGAACTGATTTTTTTATGTTAATGTATTCTCAAACTTCTGGTATATTGTCTGCTTGGCCTGGTAACTTAGTTTCCAGAAATCTGGTTTTCTTTGGTTCAACAGCCTTTGGCACATGGTAAAGAGGAAGTGATCTGTTCATCTATTCATTGCTGTATGCCCAGTGTGCACTTGCCAGTGCTGAAGATACAGAGTGAGGCACATCACAGGGTTATGATTTCCTGAGACCTTTCCCCATAACCAGCATACTGAAAAGGGCAATTCCATTTTTAAATTCTGGAGGATTTTCATACTGAAATGTGACTTGGAGACACAGAAAGGTCACTAGTTTGCCGCAAAAATAAAGTTGTTCATAATTAAATGTGAAGTGGGAAGAAAACTGAAAATAAAAAAAATTAAAAAAAAAAAAGCAAGATTTGGCATTGATCTCCACAGTGGTATATTCACTTTTTACTTGTAAAATTATAAATTGTGCTAGATTTTTATGTTAACTCTTAAGCATGAAAATAATACAGTAGAAATAAACATAGCTACATTGTTTTAAATGCACATACTCCTCTCTTACAAGACATGGAATAGGACATTCTGTTCAGGAAACCTTGCAACCCTTAGGATAAATCTCTTATAGCTACAGCTTTAACATGAGAAATAAGTAATAGCAGTCTCTCAATTGTGATTCAATTATATGTAATAGGTGAAGCCTTTCCCCGTTCTATAGACTGTCACTTTGCTTAGATGCTGGCATCCTTTACTATACCGAAGGATTTAACTTCATGAGGTCCCATTAATTTAATGCCTATGCTATCAGTATCCTGTCCAGAAACTCTTATCCTGTGTCAATGAGATCAAGCCTACTTCTTCCATTCTATTCTCCCAGATTCTGGGTACCTGGTCTTGTGCTGAGGCCCTTGATCCATTTGGAGTTGGATTTTGCTGTGTGATAGGTACGAGTCATTTAGATGAAGCTAGACAGTTTTTCTAGCTCCATTTGTTGAAGATACTATCTTTTCTCCTGTGTCTATTTCTGGCTTCTTTTGTTTTTGTGTGTGCTTTTTTTTGTTGTTTTGTATTTTTGTTTTTTGTTTTTTGGTTTTTTTTGCTTATTTGGGTGTGTTTTTATTTTGTTGGGTGTTTTGTTTTCTTTTTTGAGAGAGATAAAGAACAAACATGAACTTGGATAGGTAGGAAGGTAGAGAAGAACTGGAAGAATTGAAAGTGGAAAGAATATCATCAAAATATGTTGTATGAAACAATTAAAAGTAAATAAGATATTATTCTATTATAAAAGAAGTCATCCCATGAGATTGAGCTGCTGTAAAGAGAATGTCTTGAGTTTCAGAAGGTTCACTACACTCACACCTTGAACTGCATTTCACTACATCTATGTGTCAGTGTTCAAACAACAACCCTATTGCTCCTTGTGAAGCAAGACTGACATCAACATGGGACTCTTCTGAAACTGCAAAATTTCTAAAATATTCCTCTCTTTGCATCTAACTTAATATGCTCTGTGACAGACAAGCTTCCAGGCTGTGAATTACCATTGAAGTGTTGCTATCTCAGCCCTCCTTCTGTTTGATTCATTGCACAGATTGTTTTACATGATCAGACAATCGGCTCAGCCTCCTCAGGGCCACGAGGACTTGAGGGTATCTCCTGAGAGCTTAGATTTGCTTAATTCTGAATATCCTAAACTGATTATGTCTGTGCTAAAGTAAATAGCTTTGAAGACACTGTAATAAAATGAGACGGAATAATAATAGTTGAAAATGAGAGTCTTAAAGGATAGGCTTCTCACTTCCTGTTCGCCTCTCACTGTATCTACAGAGTAACTCAGCTAAGGCAGAGGTACATGCATTATGGGAATTCATAGGTCAAATCAATGGCAAATCTATGCCTAGAGCCCATATGCCATTGTTCCATGCTGGTGCTTTCCACACCAATCATCTTCTAACAGGAAGTTATCCCATCCCTTTGATGAGAAATCATCAGCTGATCATTTTTTCTGATCCTGCTTGTAATGAGTGTAGCTTCCCATTGACAACTGGAATAGAGCAGGGAATAGTAAGTACTTTGCCCAAGAACAGGAAATCATTCCATAAAAAGACTAAGGAAATCTAGACTGTGGCATTTAAGCAATTTTGATTGTACTTTGTAGGAAGTACTGGAAGGGTTAACCACACAGTACAGTTCCTCCAAATCTATACTCTACTTCACCCAGGTGTCCATTCAACCATAGTCCTTCTCTCCGTGTTCATTTTCAGAGCACAATGACCACTCAGGGCTTCTCTTCCTCTCAAATACAGTGTTGTACTCTGACTTTCAGTTGCATTTGCATTCCAACCTGTCTGTGTCAGTTGAGTTACAACTGGCTACAATTGCTATGATGGATTGTCATTCATTCAATAGTATATAAGCCCACAAAATATAGTATAATAAGAATGGACTGTTATTTTTATGAAAGCTAAAGTGAACACTTTCGAGATATTCAGTTAGAGTGTGTGTAGCCATTTTTTTCTTGTGAATTATATCCATACATGACAACATTAAAAGACTGAAGAGATGGAGATAAAAAAAAACTTAATAGCTTAGCTAGGGCATTAATGGATTAATTTCAGACTATTGGACTTATAACTGAGGATTCTATACAGTATGTTTCAGACGTGGACTATGGAAAAAAGACAATGTAGGGCTCCAAGCATTCAGCCAAAGAAATAATCTTTGCTTTTCCTTGTCCATGACATCAGCAACATAAGGTCATGTGACTAGCTGTTTGAAATTTTTGTGTTGACCTCCCCACAGTGATGTACTATAATCTGGAATCACAAGCTGAAATAAACCTTTTTCTACCCTACATTGCTTTAGGTCAGGGTATTTTATCACAGCAACAGATTTGAAAGTGCAATGTGTGTGCTGCTTATAGCTCTGAAGTGGGTAGGCTATGATGACCTCAGCTCAGTATGATTCTGGAAGTGGATTTTCGCCATCATAGTCCATTCTGCGTTTTTGCTTGATGAGCACACGGGAATAACTAAATCTCTGTGAGCCACAGCACACTTAATAAGAAAAATTACTGTTGAGCTCTCAAAGGGTAAATAGAGGTTATCCTTGTGAAGATGCAGAAAGAAAAAGCAGGCACACAGGAAGACCTAGAGAGAGGCAAGGAGTACTCAGGAGTGGATAGAACTGACACTCAGGGACCCAGTGTTCTAGTTTATATGTAATTTTCTGTAATAAAACACTCTGGCAAAATCCAGCTTGAGGGAAGAATGGGTTTATTTGGCTTACATCTCCAGGATCAATCACAATTCCAAGTCAGGGCTGGAATTGAAACAGAAACCATGGAGGAACACTGCTTACTGACTTACTCTCTGACTTGTTCAGCTACCTTGCCCAGACTCATCTACCTAGAGACAGTGCCACCCACAATGGGCTGGGTGTCTGGTGGCCATCATCAATAAAGATTCTCACAGACAAGGCCACGGGCAATGCTGACTGAGGCAACACTTCAGCTGACGTTCTTTCTTCCCAAGTGATTCAAGGTTGTGTCCAACTGACAATAAAACTAACCAGGATATCTAACCAGAGTATCTTGGAAGGTTATTCTTTATCCTGAAGATTACAGGGAACCTTAGAACATTTTTAAGCAGGAAAGTAACAAGAAATGAGATACACTTTGTGTTTTGCTTGGTATTCCTGGGTGCTTTGTCTCTTCTGACCTCTGCTGTGTCTGTCCAGGGGTGTTCTGGTTACTCACTAAGCAGTTACCTCTTCCTAGCTGCTGGTGCATTAAATGAAGCGGGATCTCAGGAAGTTAGGACCTTAGAAAGAAGATAATTGGTTTACCAGTATAAAAAGCCAATCAAGAGATGATGTGAGAGATGGTTGCTGAACCATCTCTCATTAAGAGTAGTTGTTATTCTTACAGAGGACCAGAGTTCGGTTCTAAGCACCAAGTGGTAGCTTAAAACCACCAATAACTCCAGTTCCAGGGGATATGCCCCCCCTCTTCTATCATCTGTGGGCAGGAGGCACACAAGTGATGCAAATACATACACAAGGGCAAAACAATCAAACACATAAAATAAATCTAAAAGAAAGTAAATTTAAAGACAATGCAAGAGACATGTTATAGCTCGTGCCTTTAATCCCAGCATTCACGAGCTGGCAGATCTCTATGAGTTTGAAGTCATCTTGATCTACATAGATCCAAGCCATACAGGGCTACATGATAAGACCCTGTTTCAAAAGTAAATAAAGCAAGATGACATGTATCTTAACTAGAAAAATTGGAGTAAGATTATAGAAGAGAATGTTGAAAAGATATAATTAAAGATTGATATATCAGTAGTTAACGTTAATTAGATGAGTGAAGCCAAGTAAAAAGGCAAGACTGAGTCTTGGAACCCTACTTCAGAAGAATTGGATGAAATATTGTTCTATGATGCAAGAAAAATGAGGAGGAGGGGATTCTGGGTAAATGATTAAGTTCATCCCTTTTGGATACATTGCTTTGAGTTGTTTATAAGGTATGCAAGTAAGCAATGCTTAGAAACAGAGAGTTTGCAATTCTCCATTACCAGGGAAAGAAACCAGTATGGAAATGGTAACTTAGAAGTGCTTACCCATAAGCAAAATCTCAAGGCAAGGTGACAAATGAAAGCCTCCAGGACAGCAGCTTGAGAGAGATAACTGTCAAAGTCAGTAATCAGAATACTACAGAGATGAAACAAGCCAAAGAACACCAAAGAGAGGAGCTTCCTGGATGTCAGGGGGATCGAGAGGGTAACAGGAGTCTCCCCACTGAGGTTATGTGAGAATTGCTTGATATCTGTTGAGTGTGATCATTAGGGTATCACTGGCCACGGTGCTGGAGAGGCTTTGGTGGGATGTAAGAAGAGATGCCAAAATGAAGTGGGAGACGGAAGGAATAAACACAAGTAAAAGATATGTTTTCAAGAACTTTGGCACTCTGGGAAGCGTTTCTTTGTGGCTGTAGCTAGCAGGCAGTCAAGATCAAAGCAAAAGCAGTAGGTTTTTCCCTATTGCATCTACTGTTTCTAACAATACCCAAACTTTTAAGGACTAAACAATGCCTGTCTTTTCAGAGATCTGGGGCAGGGAGAGCATTGCCATTCCTTTAGACTTCCACTTCATTTACAAGTGATAAAGTTTATTTGCACTTGAAATTTGTATATGAGATTTTCCTATGCTTATTCTGTATACAGCTGATACAAAAAAAAAAACCTTTACTAAAATTCAAGAGTCGCCGGCTTAGAATGTTCATAAACATTCTTTTTCCATGAGTATCCATCAACAAGAATTATAATCTATTAGTGTTTATTTTTAACATGTGCTCAGAATGTAAGCATGTCCGTGAATAAATGGGCTGAGTAGGAGAAGAGAAGCCAAAGAACTCCTCCCGAGATTTGCATGGAAGCCAGAGACTTCCTCCCTCAAATTTGACTGAGGATCCTCAAAGACTGCTAGGAGGCAAGGTGAGATTGAGGCTAGTTTCTGACAGGAAAGATCTAGTCTTCTGAAAGAACCAGGGGAGCCCTGTGCACAGAGCATCATGGGATGACTCCCTGCTACCACACTGTATCCTCACTTCTCTCACTCCTTCAGGGAAATAGATTACACTGCAAAGCCTCCATCGTCCATCAGCAGGGAAACAGAGTCCAGCAACATCTCTGTGCACACATCTTGCTCTATTTCATCTGAATTTACCTGTTTGAGTAGCCACAAAAATGAGCCATGCTTCTATAGAGAGTAAAAAAAGAAAAAGAAGTCTCACATAATGATGTTGAAATTCTGCCTTTTGGAGCTTCTAGTGAGGTATGCCTGTGTCCAAAGCCCATTAGCAATAATTGATGCTGCAAACACTCCCTTAGCTCTTAGCACTTAGCATATACCTTCTAGAGGTCCCAGAGGGTGTGTACTACTGTAGAGGAAGAAGAGAGAATGCTCAGTGTATTCCTCACAAATGCTCAGTGTATCCACCCATATTTACTGTAACAATCAAGACAAGCAAAGAAGGGGCCACCATCTTTTTTTTGGACCTTTTGCTCTAGTAGTAAGCAGGCTAGAAAAGCTTAACCTGGTTCTTTGCCAGGGTACTGACAAACAGTAAGGTGAATGAACAAGACTCATAGGTCTCGGGCCTGCTGTTGAGTTCCCAGGATGCCTTCCTGCGACCACATCCTTCAGTTAACAAAACCGTTCAACTCTCAACAAACACACATCATTCAGTTTAATTCACATTTTAAAGCTATTTCTATGTGCACTCTTGCCCAAAATGTATATGTCTATCTTGTTTGAAGCACCCCAAACATTTGTGACCTAGTTAGTTCCGAAGATAAAGCAAAAAGATGAACGTCTCTCAAAGTAAAAACCAAATGTTTCCTACAAACATTGCTCTTGTTGGGGATGCTTTCTATCTAGCTTGTAAATGTAATTTTTCTCCCTTCTCTTCAGGCCAAATTATGTTGTCAGTGATACTTACCATAAATGCACAGAGCTTAGGAGTAACTTTAAAAAACTCTGATAGCATGACCCCACACTCAGATATTCTATAGTAGAAGAATCTTGGAATACGTACACATAGAAATTTCTAATTTGTAACCAAGACTAGAAAGCACTGACATGACAGCTGATAACCCCATTCACAGCTTCCAGCTAAAGCTTACATTGGTAAGACATATCACACATACCCAATAAAATACCCTGACTTGCCTTTATTTTATTTTCTGGCATAACATCATCCAGATTGTAGGATCTAGCAAGTGAAAACTTATCTATAGCACAGTCAGCTGAATATTCTTCTATCTTTCATTAACTCTCTTAAAATGTATGTTTAAAGACTACTAAAAAGCTGAATAACATTTCCCCTTCCCCCTCCTCAAACCAAGAGAACAATGCTCTAGAACCTGAGAGTAATCACACAACTTTAGACATTCTTGTTTGTTGAGTAAATAAAATGCACTGGGTTTTCCAGGACCATGATAATTTTAAATATTCTTTCACAGTTTTCCATGATTACAGAGATTCTGCATTCATGAATGCATTCATCAGTTGTCTAGTCCAATGAGTTAAGGGGAAAAAATTACTTACAGAGAGTTGGATTTGTGAAAGGATGTACACAAAGGCACTTGGAGCAGACATCTAATGCTCCAGACACAGGCATCATGTGTCCGGTGATGCCATTGTAGCTAGAACATCTATCAAGAATAAAGAACTTAAACAACATATATATACAGGCAGGAAAATATGTAGTTATTCTTCTAACTTCAGACCCACACTTAGGAATGGTTCTCTCTGTGTGTTCTCTCTCTCTCTATCTCTCTCTCTCTATCTCTCTCTCTCTCTCTCTCTCTGTGTGTGTGTGTGTGTGTGTGTGTGTGTGTGTGTGTGTACATGTGCATAGCCCATGTAAGTGTAAGTACCCATGGAGACCAGTAGATGCAGTTCAATCCTCTAGAGCTGGAGTCACAGGTGGTCCTGATCCTCCTAACATAGTTTCTGGGAACTAAACTTGGGTCTCTGTAGGAACCGCAAATGCTCTTACTATAGAGCCATTTCTCCAGACCCAAATTTGGGAACATTTTAAACAAAAGACAAACAATGAATCATAAACTCAGAAGCTGTTCAGTTTGGAAGGGCACCTGCAGGAAGGGCTGAAGTGACTAAGTAAGACTTGGAATATAAGGGTAATTGCTGTGCTTGGAGCATGGGCTGTCCCCTAGGCTCATGTTAAGAGACCCTGGTGTGATCCAATCAGATCAGCTCCTCATTGGTCTTTCAGAATTCACAGACACTTCCCTGGTACTACAATATGTCCCCATAAGAACATATATTGGAATGCAATTGGTGATACTTTTTAGGGGTCTCACTGGAGGAAGAGGGTCAATGCTGGTGAGCACTGAGATTCTGTTTACACTGCTTCTTGATCTACCTCCATGACTCACCCTCCTGCTGCCACAGCTGGGAGCCATTCCCACTTCGTATTCTCCTTGCAATGATATACTATACCTTCAAACCATGAGCCAAAATAACCCTTCCTTTAGTTGCTTCTTGTCTGGTAATTTTTTTGTTTTAATTTTTTTTAATTTTTTATATTTTTTGTTGTATCTTCCCCATCTTTACCCCAAACATACCCACCACCCAACTTAGTATTCTTCTCTCTCTTCAAAAGGAAAATACAACCAGTGCAAAACCAGCAAACAAAACAAAACACACACACACACCCATGGAGTTCATTTTGCGTTGTCCCACTATTCCCAAGCACGGGGCTTACACTAGCATGTGATTGACATGCCCAATATCACTCCCTTGAACGGAACCTTAGTCTTCCTCGCTCAGCAGCTATTAAATGCAAATAGCTAAGTGTAGAACTTTGTGCCTATTTCTCCTTCTCCATGCTGGGGTTTTTATCTGGTTTGAACTTATACAGGTCTTTTGAATGCTGTCATGGTCTCTGTGAGTTCATGTGTGCATTGGCTCTGTAATATCTGAAAAATACCATTTCCTTGGAGTCACCACGACTGGCTCATACGTTACTTTGGCCTCCTCTGCCACATAGATTCCTGAGCCTTGAGGAAGATGTGTGACACAAACACCCCATTTAAGACTGATTGTTCCAAAGTTCCTGTCTATATGTTGTCCAGTTGTGTGTGTTACTTACCGTCTACTGAAAGAAGAAGCGTCTCTGATGAGTTTTCAGCCATACTGATCTATGACTATAACAATGCCAGTAAAGGTTGTCTTAGCCACTGCTCTATTTCTGTAAGAAGACACTGTGGTCATGGTAACTCTTATGAAAGAAAGCATAAGAGTTTATCTGGGGCTTGCTTACAGTTTCAAAGGTTAGTTCATTATCATGGCAGGGATCACAGTAGCACAAATGGAGACATAGTGCTAAAAAAGTAGATGGGAGTTTTACATCTGGGTCCACAGGTAGCAAGAAGAGAATATCCACACTGTACCTAGCCTGAGCATATGAGACCTTAAAGCTCACCCCTGTGACATACCTCCTCCAACAAGGCCACACCTCTCAATCCTTCTCAAGTAGTGTCACTTCCTGATAACTAAGCATCAAATATATGAGCCTATGTAGGCTATTCTTATTCAAACTTCAAGAATAAGGGATCATATCACAACATGGACATATGGAACTAATACAGGGTGTAAGGGTGAAAGGGGTTGTCATTTACATACAATATAACAAGTCACTAATTGAAGGAGCTTAAACAGGGCAGTAACACCACATTGCTTCGTGAATAGATTAGAACAGACTCAAGACAATCATCAAAAAGCCGATTAAATACAATGACAACGTTATAGAAGAGAGGTGCTGATTGATGGTTTGTTGTAGTCTGGAACAGATAGAGGTAAGTGGTCAGGCTTAAGCTGTTGGAAGTATATGAATGTAGGAAGCCACACTTCCCAGGTTTTCCTGACTCAAAGGTGGGGTGGCTTTCTAACCTTAGCATTAAAACACAGTGGGGATGCTGTTTGCTTTACCTGGGAGGGAGAACAGAGTAAAGGTGTGATAATGTACATGTGAATATATTAGTCCTAAAAAAAAAATCTGTTCCTTGGTTTCTCTGTTGGCCAGCAAAGCAGATAAAGCAAGTTAATAGGTAAACAGATAAGACCTCAGTGACTGACAGAAGAGACAAGCAAACTGAGAATCCTCATTATATAGAAACCAGTCAGAGTCATAAAGATGTCTTAAAAGTATCGGGAACCATAACCTTAGAGCAGAAATTGTTTGAGAAGGGCTAGCTGGTCCAGGTTTTACTGGAGGTCTAATAGAGATGCAATCATTAAGAAAAAAAAATCTTATCTTAGGTTTGAAATTTGAGAAATCAGGTCCCTAGGTAGAATGTAATCAACAGCAAGATGCTTGCCACAAGTTAATGAGTACATTCAGCAAAAGGGACCCAGACTGAAACATGCAGATACAGATGTTAGAGATGTGGGGTCAATGCACGGTCAAGGTTGTGAGGAGAGAAGGAAGATTTAGGCTTTATTACAAAGGCAGGAGAGAGCATGTGCAGATCACAGTTCCTCTGAGGAAGTTTAAGTGGGAACATAAAACATAGACAGTGACTCCATACATATACGTATGTATTTTCTGCTTCCCTTTCCCTGTAAATTTTCAGGAGGGACCCAGCACAGCAGATGTGTAAGGAAAAGGTAGTCAGAAGCAAGGAATTTCAATCATTAAATTAGTCAGGGATGATGGCAGCAACTTCACCAAATGACCCATTAAAGAAATAATATTTTCTACAACTACTTTGAGATTTCTCTTGAAAGTTATGTGGTTTAATGGAATACTAAGAATTTTTTAAACTTACCTCGATTTGTCTAAAGGAAAATGCAATGCATGACCTAATCTCGGTGCAGCACAAAGGGCCCAGTCTCACTGACGATGAACAGAACGCCCAGTGAGTCGGGCTACATTTACATTTAAACTACTAATGTATTTGCCACACAGCTTCATTTCCAAAAACAAAGAACTTACATTCAAGTTTCCAATTAGGGGAATTATCAAAAACTTAAGCTAGGAATTTTCAGAAGATAACTCTTAATGTAAACCCAAAATATTTGTACAAACACTATACCTATTCCTCCCGAGCAGAAATACAGCTCTACTGTGTTCCCAGCAGCAGAGAGTCTTTTACAGGGCTCTGTAATGATGCATCAAAACTAAATTAGCTTCAGTAAATTCAAAGAGCATGAAAGAAAATCGTTTGGTTCCAAATGGCTGATGTATGCATATGAAACTAAAAAGCTGTTTACCCTGCAATATAATGTATGACATAGCAGACACTATACGATAAACATGAAACTCCCGTCTTACAGAATAAAGAGGCCGTAATATCACCCTTTTGTGACTCCATCTGGCGTATCTTATAGTAAACTGCCACATTTATGACCCATGATCTTTTATGTCACTGGGAAATATTTACAGAAGGCAATATTTGTTCAGGTTTGCTTGTCATGAACGGCCACCTGTTTGGAGCTCTTGTGAGAATCGGAGTTTGAATTCACCCTGATTCAGGGTAGCTCTGTACATCGGAAATCTAATGTTTTTTTTTTTTATGTGTTCTTCAGTTTTCATTACAAATACAGGAGGGAAAATGAAAGAGATGACCTAATGTATAAAAGGACACAGATATAAATATGTGTGCTCTGTTTGTAATTGCACCAAACATCTGGCTACTATTAATCATACAGGCAGCAATTTGGTATTTTTCCAAAGACATAAGAAATAGGGTATTTGACATACTCCTGTGATTTTTAAGGTAGCTCAAGAAGATTGAGTCATTTCAAATTTAAAAGTAATCAAAGTTTTCAGATTTTTTGGTATTGCTTTCGGAGAATTTACAGATGTACATCCAGGTCATTCTTTGACACAATAAGATGGGGCTTGATTTGCCTGTGCAACCTATTCAGATTTATTGTTTACCAAAAACTGATACTAAGTCCGAATACTTTAAAGATTCCCCTGGTAATGAATACCAGGAAAATGTTTTTATTCTGTGCCATAAAACAAGGAGGCCAAGCAGAAATATTTCTAATATGAGATTGGCATAAATAATTACATGAGAACTTTGGGTTGTCACCACTGTGGACTGAAAGTATATTCCTGAGTCCATGTGTCCTACATGGATAATTCTGATTGTACTTTTTGGTGTATAGAGAATTATTTTCTAAAAAAAAAAAATTCAAAGCAAAAACCTTGCTAGATACTTTTGTTTTTTTTTATTTGTTTGTTTGGGTTTGGTCAATCCAGTAGTCCATTAGGGTAAAAGAAAGTAAACTATAAATAATACTGTGTGTGTCTCGTGGCTTATCTATGTTACTACTAATGGCATAATTTGGCACATGATATGGTACATAGAGCATATTAACATTTATTTCCCACCATGCTCCATTTCCTGCTTTGGGTGATGCTAGATTTGAAATCTCTAAAAAAAGAAAAAAAATGCTTATTTTCCTGTATTTACAGGAATAGATGTTTTTATAAGTATCATTAAAAATTTTAAAAGACTATCAATACAGTCTGAGAAGAACAGCTGTAAAAAAAACTAAGATTAAAATGAGCCTTCTCATTTGTCATCTCAGAAACCAGAAGTTCTGGCTCCCATGGCTTACTAATGAATGTATGGCTGCCAATCAATTACCCTACAGCCAAGAATATAATTAAAACAGAGCTCAATTACCACACAGGTGGCAGCCAACCGTCTAGGTCCTGAGCTCTGAGGAGGCCCCTCGGCAGCACTCGGAGTGATGCTGTTCTTCCAACCCCAGAGACCAGTGAGCTCATCTGCTACTTTCTATCAGCTTGATAAATGGATTCTTTCACTTGTGTTTTTTAACTTGACCATCCAGAAATGTGCTAGAAATAGGAGTAGCTTAATAAACCATGGCGGGGTTTGAGAGATTCGACATCTCACACCTGCCAGGCTGAAAGCATTTTCTCATCTATCTAGGGTAACCCATGCTGACACAACTTAGCACAGTGAAACCAATTATCCACCTCACCTACAGTAGCACGGTGCCAACTGGATTATAAAGATGTTACCTGCTAGGAATACATGTTAGCTCCCGAGGGATGTTTGTAATGCCATTGTGGCTTGCTTGTCCTGTAGATAGTAAATGGGTTTTTGAAAGATGGGAAAGAGAATGTGCAAAATAGCTAAAAGAGGGCTCCCATTACCTTTCATATTTAAATACACTATGGTGATCAAAACTTTAATTTGTCTAACCATGGTTTAGATTATTTCTCCCAAACCACCTGTCCTCCACAATGTTGCCTCTTTTTTTCTTTATATTTGTCCCCAACTTAATACACATAACCTAAATAAGCTTTTAGTTTTAAAGTAATTTTATCAGGATATTTTATTTTGGGTCAGGGCTGGAAAAGACACAACAGTAATGTACTTGCACTTGATCCTGAGATACAACTTTGAGCCTTAGCATTTTTATAAGCTTTAAAAAAAATAGCCCCAGGATTGAAATCTTGCAAGCTCTTCTTAGGTTAGTGCTAGTCTTGGGAACTCTCTTAGCTACATCTAAGACTAGTCTACAAAGAAAGACTTACCGCAAATGTCTGCGTCTCAAAGATTTCAAAATGAAAAGCCAACTTGCAATGCTTTAGCCACTCAAGCCTGAAAATCCTGATGTCCATTGGATCTTCAGCTCATTTTGAAGGGAAGTTTTCAGTGTATTTTTATTATTTTTTCCTATTGAAGCTAACCATGGCTCTTGAAGCCTTCCTCATAGAATTGTCTATTTCAGTGCATGTGAAAGTGAACTTTTCCTGTATTCACTCTTCCTCATCCGAACACCCTCAAATAACTAACACTAAGACCTCCAATCTCACCTCAGGAATTGTGATAGCCAAAAAATGGCAAGTGTCTTATTTGTGGGAAAAGGTAGGCAAATTCTCCTTCTTCCTTACTCGTCCCCCTTATCCCAACCCTCCTAACACAAACACACTAGCATAGCTTTTCTATTTCCTCTGTCCATCAGGCACCGATTATTGCACTATGGATTCCTGTGGTAGTTAGAGGGCACCTTCAATATGTCACTAATTGCAAATTTTTCTGGTTGTGTGCAGAAGGCCAGAATCTGATGAGGATCTTCTAGGAAAAGTCAACACACGATGGTCAAGACCCTAGATGACAAGGTGGTAACTCTGGGAAGAGACAAGTGAAAAAGAATTATTTTGGTCAGTTTTTCATCTCTATGAAATATACCTGAGATAACGAACTTATAAGGAAGAAATATGTATGTTGGTTCACAGTTTTAGTCTGAGACCAGGTAGTTCCATTGCTTTGGGTCAGAACTAACGGGGAAACTTGTGGTGGTGGAGTGTGTACTGGAAGAAGCTGCTCACCTCATCAAAGAGAATAAGGGGGGACACCAAGACAATATATGCTCTTCTAAAACATGTCTCTTACAACTCATGTCCTCTAATTCCCATGCCCCATAGTTTCTACTGCCTTCCAAAAGTCTATTCAAGTATCAGTCAGTAAATTAATCCATTGATTAGGTTAGAGCCATCATGAGACAGTAATTTCTCAAAGATTAGATGTACTATCAGGAAACCAAGCCATTAGAACAGGAGCATGCCTAGGACAGAAGAATCTTTTGCTATTCTTTTCTTTTTTAAAAGTTTTTAAAATAGGGTCCCTCTATGTTGCTCTGGCTCTTCTGGAGCTCACTAGATAGGCTAAGCTGGCCTGGAACTCACAAAGCTCTATCTTCTTCTCTGCCTTCTTCTTCTTCTAACTCTCGATGGGGGCTTTTCTAGGATCAACTTTGCCCACAGAGCTTCATCTTTAGATGTGTAAAGTGACTCAATGAAGTGTTCTTTATGGGGTTCAAATCCAAATACAGACAATAAAACTCTCCCCTGTGTGAAGACCACAAGGCTGAGGCCCATGTCCACCATCTTCTCAGTTTGATAGCTAACCTCAGAGTCCCAACATCATACTTGTTTTGAACAATTTAGAGTCAAGTACTGAAAGATAAGATTTTTCTAAATTCCAATTTAACATTATTTCTTTGGAAAAACAATTGAAAATTGAAACACTCATTGTCTCCTCAGCCTTGGTGTAAAACACTGCTAAATATGAATAGAGGACTTGACCTTTCTTAATGGAAAAAGTACTTTTAATAAAATACTGTTATCCTGAAAACAGAGACCATGAATTTTAAAAAGTGTGGAGAGAGCTATATGGGAGGGCTTGAAGGGAGGAAGTAAAAGGAAGAAATGTTCTAATTATAATGTAAAAAATAAAATTTAAAATAGAAAGAAAACACTATTCTCCCATGTGGATAACAAAACTTTTTAAAACAAAATTTACTTTCAAATTTACTAATGAAATTAATTCCCTGAATGCCTTTTCTGTAAAGTAGAAAAAATACATTGTAGTCTATAAAAAAAGAATAGGAAACCAGACAAAAAATGTACATGACCTTTGAGAAATAATCGAGACAACTTATCAAAGTAAGCATTTAGTTTTGGGCTTATGGTTTCAGAGAGTTAGAGTCCATGATTGGGAACAAAGTCATGGTGGCAAGAACAGCTGAGACCTCAAGTCTTAATCTGCAAGCAGGAGGCAGTGAGAGAGCTAATTGGAAATTGCTGGGCCTTTGAAATCTCAAAACTCAGCCCACTGACACACCTCCTCCAACAAGGCCACACTTTCTAGTCCTTCCCAAACCGTCCCATCCACTGGGATCCAAAACTCAAATAGACATGCTCATTCAAACCACCACAGCATTTGATTTACATTGTAAATGCCTTCATAGACAGAAGGTTCCCAGATTGAAAAAACATTCTGTCACTGGAATATAATTACTCTTCTTCAAAAAGCAATCAAATTTATTCTACAGAAAATATAACATGATATTTCTACATTTTACTTAATGACTAGTCATGAATATTGACAGAGTTCAGCCCCTAACTGTAGAACATTATGATTCTTGGCCAAAACTTTAGTTATTGAATAAGGTTGAATTTTATATAATAAAACATTCTCAGGGCAGCTTGCTTATTCTTCATCCAAAATCCCAGTATATTTAGCTTTAAAAGTGCCGGTAAAGCTGGGTATGGTGGCTCACTGCAGGCTATGGCAGAAGAATTTGCATGAGTTCTAGATCAACCTAAGCAACATAGTGAGTTCCAGAAGAAAAAACAAAGAATGGAGAGGAAAAAGAAAGAAAGTCCTTGTTCCCAACACCTCTATACTTGAGAAAATATGGATTTTGCCTAAAGCACTATACAAGATTCAGTTACTAATTCGTCTGTTGATTTTTAATAAATACATTTGCTAATAGCACAGTTCCTATGACCTCTTTTGTTTTTGTTAGACAAGATCTCATTCTGTAGCCCAGGCTGGCCTGAAACTTGTGGCAATCTTCATGCTTCAGCCTCCTAGGTATTAGACCTGCAAGCCCAGTTTCTACTACCTTTCTATAGATGTTCTTTTACCCTCAAATTCACCAAAAGCAAGAAAGTGATTAGCTGCTGTTGTGTTTCTTGTTATAGTTAGTAGAATTTCACATCTGCTTTCGAAAGTGACCATTTGTAAAGTGATGTTTCTTTCACACTTTCTGTTAATAGCAATGGCTGCTAAGAGGTTATTGTCAGAGAGAATACTGTTTGAGGTAAAACTTACAGGATCCAAGCCTTCCTAGAAGAGGGCAACGTTGATTCCCACTTAGGTTGCTGCCAGCAGCTCTTTGTGAGGACTTGTGTTACATTTACCCTGTTTCCTGTAGAAAATGGTTTATCAGCAGCTTAGACCATGATAGGGGAATATCATGATGTGAAATCTGAGATCCATACTCATTTGCCTCCCCTTGGGAAAACAAAGCAAACTGAGTCTCTGTTGAGACTGTGAGGAGATATAACAAACACCAAGACTCTTCTAGAGTCTTTTGATTCAAAAAGATCCCATCATATGAAGTAGTATTGTTACACAGTACATCTGGTAACCGTACACCCCCTTGTAGATTCTTGTCACTAAAGCCAAAGATATCTATTGATCACAGTGTCCCATTTTTCTGTTTTGTGAATAAAAGACTAGAACAAACTTGCTGATGTATCCTGAATGGTTTGAGGCCATCCTTTTGGAGAAAGTGAACATGACACTGAATGTAGTTCGAGTTTTCAAGTTGAGTATTTTAAAGGCCAATTGTTAGAATGTCTTGTTCTTGTAGATATTGTAGGTATCTCCTCTTCTTGCAATTGCTGCATTTTTGGATTTCCAACTATATCAATTGAATTGGCAGCTTTATAAACTAGATGACACAGTTTCTACATCAAGCCTTGTAAGGGAAACTGTACATTCCCTTCGCTATAATACAGTATATTGAGAGCTGGGATAAAGAGAAGTGGCATCAGGGTCACTGAGACCACCCGGGAGGATGCTTCTCATCTGGACTGATCAGATAAGGCGTCCAAAGAAGCGTTTAGGAGACCAAAGCATATTTCTCAAGCAGCTTTGGGACAGACTAAAGGCCAACATCATTTTCCATATCATGTATTTGCTGAAACAAAGGCAGAATCATTTCAGTCACTCTTCAGCCTTTATTGGGGCAGGGGGAAACAATATTTAAAAGAAAAATTAAGTAACTGATTTCCTTATTAAGTCTCTGTAAAAGATGAGTTTATTATTAGTCCTGTTATCCTGCCCAGATCTCTATTTGGATAATTATATTCCTCCTACCTAATTTATCTCTGTAGTTTTAATTGGTTTCAGAATTTTATTTCTCCTCAATTGTTGTGTAGTGTTGTTATTTGGTACTAAACAGCTGTTAGTTCTTCCACAGAGCTGAGTATTTTTCAGTAAGCAACATAGTGATTTCCATCTTATAGGGCAAATAATGTCATTTGCAAGAGCCTTGAGATGACAAATAATCCTGAAATGCATACACATGCTGTGTTAATTATTGATAGCAGTGGTTCCTAACCATACAGGCATCACACAATAGCACAGAATGCTGTCTCTAGTCTACAAAGTCATACACACGGAGAATGATCTTTGTTTCTTTAGACAGTATCTCTGTGTTAACATATACTCCAAAGTGTTCATTCTTCCAATTTTGTTTATATCATGTTGGTTTTAATTAAATATATGCTGCGGTATACCATGTACAAGAACAGATGCTTATTTTACTTTTTAATCAACTTGGAAGGAGTTCATTTGGCTATTTGTGTTTGGGAATGTGATTATAGACATTCTCCCTTCCATCAATCCTATGTGTACATCTTACTGGGATAACAATGATGAAAAGATCTGAAAGGGCTTACAGCTGATAGATACTCTGAAGCCTGACTTCAGTGCTTTTATGAATTCAGTCCTACTCTTAGCCATATCCCTGCTGCTGCTGCCACTGCTGCTGCCACAGCTGCCACTACCTCTGCTGCCATTGCCACTGCTGCCGCCACCATTGCTGCTGCTGCCACTACTGTTAAAGGCTGGGCTTAATGCCCATAATAAGACCATCATTCTCTGCTACCCATTATGGGCTTCATTTTAAGACAGAAGTTCTGGCCCAGGGTAAGTAGTAATAGCCTAGTTGGTAGACATGTCAGTCATTTTCTTTTTTCTTCTTCATTTTTTGCTCATCAAGTATTTCTTTGATTTTTTTGATGAATGCTATAGAGAAACCAAGAGAGTTTTCTCTGAAAACCAGTCTCAGTAAGATTTGTGCCTAACTCTCCTTACAATCTTCAACCAATTTTGAAAACCCATACAACTTTGAGGGACTTGCTTGCTTGTAGAACCATAATTCTGTATTCGTGATCTCAATACATGAAAGAAAAGAAGGCAGAAGCCTGTTCATTTTCATGGTCGGAGTGATATATACCAACCAAGGATATCACAGATATATCAACATTGGTATGAGGGGAGAAAGCAGGCTGGAGAGATGGCTCAGCCATTAAAAGCTAGGCTCACAACCAAAAATATAAGAGGGGAGAAAGCATAGATACAACTGACCTGGACTACAGTTTCCTCAAGCTAGCCAGTTCCATGGTCACAGAAAATTATGTTCTAAGTTGTTCTTTATGTCACTGCAATTATCTATCTCCAGACCTGCTTCAGATCCTCATGCCTTGTTTCATACTATAGCATCTCACCAGCTTTTCCCCAAACTTTCCTAATGCCTTACCAATCCCAGTTCCATGACAACCATTCCAGGTACTTAGGAACTATTCTGTTCTCAAAGAGGCACATCATCTGGTATCATCATTACACTTATGAAATTGCCATAAGACTTGTAGCACATGTCTGTGAGAACTGAGAGGCACAGGAAGCTCCCAGAAATATCTGAACTTATATCACTGTCCAGTGCAGACATCTTACTCCTCTCATTCTTCTATAACCCTGTGAGTTCATGAATCCGAAAGAGAAAGGAGCAAATTCTGAAAACCTGCAAAAAATGATGCAAAAATTGCGTTTCTCCCGGATCATTGTGGTGTCCCCAATGGCCCCAATGCTGAAAGGAATGCAAATGAGAAGCAAGGTTTCAAGAAGGCATTTGTTTGTTTGCTTGTTTTGAGGCAGGGTCTCACAGTGTAAGCTTGACTGGCCTGGAATTCACTGTGTAGACCTGGATTGCCTTGAACTGACAGAGATCCACCTAGCTCTGTGTTCCAAATGCTAGGATCAAAGATGTGGGTCACCACGCCCAACTTGTTTTGATTCCTACACTTGAGACCCAGTCTTAAGCATGTAAGACACATGTGGGCACATGTAAAACCAAGGACACATGAGAATGGCATGTTCCATAAAAGCGGCAGTTTAACATAGCCAGACTGAGACTAGGTGAGTGGATTTGGTAATATGGGCATCAGCAGTTTGAAGTCATGTAGGAGCATTCCTGTCCGCACAGCAGTGGTAATGTGTGGAAAAAAAAAATTGAAACAGAAGGGTAAGGTGATCCAATTCTATTAGAAGATGTGCAGCAAAATGAGCAAAGGCCAAAAAGAGTAAAAATAAGTTTCTCCAGAGTCCAGCAGCTAACAAAAACAAGTAGAAATGGCTTCACCTCACCCTTTAACGACCAAGTTACTGCAAGCATCCTATTCCCTCACTTGTGACCAGACATGCAGTCTACAAAATCTAGTCTGTTCTGAACTATTAAAATGTCACCAAAATGTGAAAACTGTTCATGACCATTAGAAGGCACAATTCCAGTTGGGAAGAATAAGTACCTAGGAACACACAGACAGAGACAATTTAATTAAATAAAACTTCTGTTGATGAAGATTGAGATTGGTATATAATTGTACTTCCATCAAAAGTTTTCCAATTCAAAACTTTTAATCAATATTGTCCTCCCTTTGTATATTTCCTCCCTCTGCAGACTACCATCTTCCCCGAGGATTAAGCCAAATTAACTACTAATTAAAACATAACATTTGGAAATGACTTGAGGGGCTTTGCTATATAATTAATAAAGTGAACAGAATGGAAATTAGTTCTGAAAACTCATTGACTCATTGAACAAGTGTTTTCCAAACACATGCTACCTGCATTTGTTAGCTACAACACTGCTGGGAATACCAAGATGGAAAGACCACCCTGCTTCTTGGAGCTGGGGCAGAAGCATGGGAAGGGAATAAGGATCTGGTCTAGAGAAAGCATTGAAAGAAAGTTCTGAGCCCAGACTAAGCAGAACAATAGGCCATTTGCTCTCCAGGGAAAATGTTTCAATCAAAATTCAGACGTCAAAGAATTGGGTGACAGACAGCATGTTTCACTGACTCTGCTCCTAACTACTAATACCAGATTTCCTCAGTTTAAGTACCAACTGCATACATGTATCTCAGTCTCCTTCATAGTAGAATGAACATCCCTACAGCATGTGGTAGCTGTGAAGATGACGAGAATCAGTTAGCATGTGTAGGAGCAAATCAGAGTCACACATGCCATTCATCAGCATCAATATTAGGACCAGGAACTGAACAATCCATAATATCAAAGTGGAAAAATATGTCCCAACAACAAGCAAGCAACACACCAGAGGAGAAAAGTGTTTGCTAGGTAGTCGCTGTGATGGCTAATCATGATGATGAACATGACTGGATCAAGCAATGTCTATACTAATGACATGCAACTCTTGAGGTGTTTGTGAAGATATCTCCAGAAGCAATTCAGTCTTGAGGCCAATGACTTAATGGGTGGATTCTTGATAGGATGGCATTATTAGGAGTTGGTGAAAGGTAGGAGGTGGGGCGTGGCAGGAGGAAATGGGACATCATGAGCCTGTCCCTCTTTCTGTATATCCATTCCATAATTCCTGTCTGCCAAGTGCAAAATAGCCTACATTATATTCTTGTACCACCATGATATACGAATGCTCAAGTACTCATGAAGCATGTCTGAATGTGCTATCATGGACCTTCTTCATTGAAACCATGGTCAATTAATAATCATCATCATTATCACTATTATTAATCCTTCATTAAAGTATTTATAGTTGATATTTTATTCTATAATAAAAAAAACAAACAAACTAAAACATCTGTCATCCATTAACAAGGGAAAAAAGCCTTCCACTGGGGCCACAATTTTTTCTAGGTATTCTCTTTGAACCCAGAGAAGCTTAAGAAAGAAGCTGCTATTTGCATTTGTCTCCTCTCTGGGATAGTGTGACAGTGTAGAATGAGGCTGCATACAGAGATTAAGGATCAATTTTAAGAACACTGTCTTAGACTGTAAATCTGTGTCCTCACAGAGAGCTATGCTCTCAGGGATTATTCTTTGTGAAAATAAAGATTCTGGAAACAATGATAAATATACTTTGCTCAGTCCATTGACGCACTGATGTCTTAACTTAGCCCATTTCCCCTCATTATCCAGAGCAATTGATGTTCCTACCTCACTAAAACTCATTTGTATTCTGGTTCTTTAAATAAGATAACCAAAAAAAAAAAAAAAATGCTTGCAGATGCCTTCAACATGCGTGACCTCACCAGCGTCATGCCTTATTGTGTTGGCTTACTATACACCTCACAAATGCTTTTCAATCTGCAAGTGTTAAGTGTGGATGTTGCAAATGTGACCCTTGTGTTTACTCAATGGGTAGCAGGAGAACTAGATGTGAATGAGGCAGAGATACCTGGCAGTAGTCCTGGCTGCAGCCTTGAGTGAAACACGACCCCTGCAGCTTCCGATTGTTCATTTGCGCAGTGGCAGAGACAGAACATGGTATGCCATGTTGGCAACCAATTAAAAACAGTAACCATTTTAATCGAAGGCAGGACTGAGTAAAGTCCTTTTAGGTGTGTGTTCAATGCCTCGCATGTACCTGTATCACAGGCTGGCACACTGAGGCAGTGAATAAGCCTAAGGCTCTTAACGCATTCAAGTCAGTGTGACAGTAAATAAAGAATGCAGAAAAATGGATTTAGATGGTTGTGGGTGCCCTGAAGGAACAACCAAGTAACAAAAAAGAAAAGCAGAAGAGCACAGAAGAACACCTTGTACTTAAAGAACATAGCCATGGGCAGTCTCTCTGTCTCTCTGTCTCTGTCTCTGTCTCTGTCTCTGTCTCTCTGTCTCTGTCTCTCTCTCTGTGTGTGTGTGTGTGTGTCTCTCTCTCTGTCTCTCTCTGTCTCTCTGTCTCTCTCTTTCTCTCCCCCTCTCTCTCTCTCTGTCTCTCTCTCCCTCTCTCTCTCTCTCTCTCACTCTCTCTCTTTATTTCCCTGTCTCTTTGTGTCTGAAGAACAAACCTACATCTCTTTCTCTGTCTGTGTCTCTGTCTCTGCCTCTCTGCCTCTGTCTCTTTGTCTCTGCCTCTCTTCTCTCTCTCTCTCCCTCTCTCTCTCTCTCTCTCTCTCTCTCTCTCTCTCTCTCACACACACACACACACACACTTTAATTCTGGCTATAATGGTAAAAGGATGCCTGTTACTAAAGAAATAAAGAAATAGGGAGAGTACAGTTTATTACACAAGCTCTAAGAGAGAAAAATATTTGAAATGTTTAGCACATCTGGCCTAAATATGCACACACTACCAGCTGGTGGGAGCTTTATGACTGTTTGGGGAATTTGCAGAGTTACGGCTTCACAGCATGGAGACCGTGTTTGTGATGCCCTATATTTCAAACTCTGGCTGCTCCCCAGTGAGCTGTAGAGATGGAGTACGTGAACCATACACTGCAGACCAATGCAAGCAAGCTGCTTTGGGGGGATTTAAGGTTGTTTTGAGAACTATATGTGATATCTCAAGTGAGTAAGGGCTTGTGAACTTACCCACCCTGCAGGTGTGAAGTGTTACTGTGTTTCCTGCTAATATAGACCTTAGTGATGGCCCCTATGGGCACCATTCACTCCTAGACACTCAATTTGGCTCTGTGTGTACCTTTGTTCTTTACTGATTCTATCTTCCTTGTGCTCAACGAACTAAATTTGCTTAGGACCCAACTCCAAGTTCATGGAGGTGAGGTCTGACCTTAGGTTGTCTGTAGAGGCAGATTTGTGTTTGACTTACTCACTTACTCAATTTCACCAAATCTGGAGAAATTGGCCAGCTGCAGGAACTGGAAAACACTATGTAAAAAGAATCTGGATGGAGAGAAATCACAACTTCTGTGTCACACAAATCTGAGACAAGAATAAACCCACATCTCTGTTTGGGTCATATATTTCTTCCAAAAGCTGTAAATGAAAGAAAGAAGTGGTTGAAAGCATATTCTTACCACATACACACAAACACATACATACACACAAATGTGGGCATTTTATCCTAAGTCCAGAGCTGAGTAAGTAGGGGAGCTGTGAGAAATAAACTGGAAAGAAAACGAGCAGGACAAACCCAGCTGGTAAAGTTGTTACTAAAAGACTGAATGTTTGCCTGGGTACCTTACACTTACTATAATTTTCCTCATGCTCATGATAATTTCAGTGCAAGTTACTGGAGAACCAAGACTCAGCTATCACTATTTTCCTGTAGTTTGTTATTATGTGTCATAATATATTTTTATCAAAAATAGATCAAATGGCTTGGCAGGTAAAGTTGCTTGCCACCAAGCTTGAGAACTTTAGTTTGATCATCAGAACCCACGGGACAGAAAGAGAACTAACTCCCAAAATTGTTCTTTGTAGCTCCATATGTACATCATGTTTTGCAGATGATATACATACATAGACAAATACATGCATACATACATACATACATACGTACATACATACATACAAACATTTTTTTAATGTCTAAATCTGTGAAACAGTAATCTATAGTATTTTTTTAAGGCTTTATAACATCCCTATATAAAATCTTTGGATATTAATGCATAGCTGTGTCATAACATAAAGAGGAAAACATGGTTTTTAGCATGTGATGTCATAGTAAATAGCATGTGATGTCGTGTACTTTAGCACCATGATGGGCGTTGCTTGAGTTAACAGTGTCAGATGGGTCTCCAAAGTCACTATAATCCCATACTAACATCAGTGTCATCAAGAATAAGTCTGGAATTTTCAGAAACAGAAGTATCAAGAGATGTTTGCAGTTAGAAAATATTAGACATAGCCAAAAGAGAAAATCTTTTATTACCATTGCAGATTACATCATTTAGTGAGACTATAATGGGGTGCCAGGTATTAATTAGATCCCAGTCTCAGCCCTATCTCTTTACATCCTGTCCATCAAGCCCCCTGACACAGAAGGTTCTTCATAAAACCTCCATGACCCTAAGTGTATATTCATACCTTTTCTAAGCTCTTAGCAACAATTTGTCCTCATTGAACTAACTTTGTTGAGGATTCTACTCAAAGCATCACAAAAATAATACAATTATAATTTTAAACCTATTTTAATCTTTCTTGGTCCTATAAAATAAGGCCTGGAGACCATGACAGATGCTTCTTATTATTACACTGTGATGTCTGCCTAGAACCAGGTGCTTGATAAGTATTTGTTGACGAAATGTGGTAGAGCGTTTTTTATGTCCTAGATCTGTGTGACCCATTAATTTATCTTAGCCAGCAACAACCAAATAGCCTTTAAATAGGGTAAGTTATACTTAAGTACCTAGTTCTATGTGATGATGTAAAGGTGGTATTCCATTCTCATGTGGAGGTTAGTCCAGATACTGTGTGTGAGTTCTCTCTGCTAAGACAAATATTTCATGACCAATTTCTAGCCAATTTCTTTTCTAATGTATAAGAATTAGTTCTCGTTTCCCAATAAATTTTATTTCCCTAGTGGTAGGATGACATTTGCAAATTAAAATTAAAGTGAATGAAAAAAGATATGTGGAATTTGTAGCAATGTAGCTGGCCTCCCTAAGAACACCATTCAGAAAGCTATTGTCTCCCTGGAAGACTTGTCCTTGGTCATCCAAGATTCCTGGCCCATCATGAGAGTATGAAAAGGATCCAGTACAATTCTACAGGCTCTCTTAAGTTGAGACTGCTCTTTCTGGTTTCATTTGTCTAAGTGTCCACTGAAGACTGTCCCCTTTGACTGACATTCAAATTCCTTTTCTTGTTTAGATGAGACAATATTTTTATTCAAAGTCAACTCATCCTTACACAGACACTGTCCTTAATATGATAAGGGTAGATCCCTTATCATAATTGTGTGTTATTGTCGTAATAAAACAATTAGAATACAGACTCAGATCCTTTATTAGCCAGGAGCTTTGTTTTTTGTGGTACTAGGGAACCAAACTCCCATGGCTTACATATTCTAACCAAACCTTGTACCCTATTCTCAGGCTTTTGCTGAATATAATCCAGAAGTTACCCATAGTGCTTTTCTGCATTGATTAGAAAGACTTCCATGACAAGGCTGTTGTATTTTTCAGGAGTTTGGTTGCTGGATATCAAGCAAGGTTGGCACTTAGCAGACAGACAGCATGTATGTGTCCTTATCACTCCAGCCTAAGGTCCACAGACACTTTTATCTATGATGATGGGGACAGGCAAAGGGCATAGCATCAACATGTCAGCTGTGAAAGAATAAGTCACAGCCTAATTGGCCTCATAGCTATCATGGCTGTCAAACTGGAACATAAAAGTAAAGAGAACAATATCATTTTCTCATGAAGAGACATGTTCAAACCATATTTATATAAGCTCTCCCACCCACCCTCTGTCCCTCCCTCCACCGTGGGTGTGTGGGTGTGTCCTTCCCCTCCCCCCTCTCTCTTTCCATATATATATATATACATATATATATATATATATATGTATATATATATATATATATATATATATGGGGGTGGGGCAAGTAAAAGTTTCCCCACCCCCTTTTTTTGGTTGTTGTCTTACTCCCTGAGACAGTCTCACTATGTAGTTCTCCTGGATCTTACTATGTAGACCAGGCTGGCCTAGAACTCACAGATATCTGTCTGCTTCTGCCTGTTGAGTGCTGAGATTATGCATGCAAATCTGTGTATACAAGTTTAAAAGTTGACACCAGGTGTCTTCCCAATATCTTTTCACCTTCCTTTTTGTGACAGGGTCTCTTATTTAACCTAGAGGTAACTGCATAGGTAAAATGACTGACCAGCAAACTCCAGGGGCCCACCTTCCCAGCTCTTAGGTTATAGTCTTGAGTTCTTAATATACCTGGCTTCTTGGAAGGATGATGAGGACCCAAACTCAAGTCTTCACGCTATACAACAAGACTTCACCAATGGAGTCATCTTCCATGCCCCATCATCCACTGTCTATTTCTTACTCAGTAGACGTGTTAAAGAAATAGATTTCGGTTTTCAGGAACAAATTTCTGCAATGTGGAGTCATCTCAATAATTGCATCTTTTTAAGCTTCTGGATTTAGAGTCACTATTTAAGATGTCTTTCCCCATTCTGAAGCGATAAATACAATTTTCTTCTCTAATTTTCATGATGTTATTTTAAAATATTTCGTCTATTTGGAATGTATTCTGAGATAAAAGAGTAGATCCAAGTATTTTCATCCACATTCCTCACCACACTGTGCAAAAAGTAGCGCAGACCTCTAAGTGATTGTGCTCTGATCAGTGCTCGTTGTTAACCTTTACTGTTCATTTATCTGCTTGTCCTTCTGGAGAAACCAAATTAATTTTACTGTTAAGACCTTAATTTTTTATTAGATTTTTTTATTTACATTTCAAATGTTATCCCCTTTTCTGGTTTCCCCTCCAAAAACCTCCTGTTCCATCTTCCCTTCCCCTGTTCACCCACCTACCCAATCCTACTTCCTTGTCCTGGCATTCCCCTACACTAGGGCACGGAGCCTTCACAGGACCAAGTGTCTTTCCTCCCACTGATGTCAGACAAGGCCATCCTCACTAAATATGTGGCTGGAGCCCTGGGTTTCTCCGTGTGTACTCTTTGGTTGGTGGTTTAGCCCCTGGGAGCTCCGACAGGTCTGGTTGGTTTGTATTTTTTGTTCCTCCTATGAGGCTGCAAAGCCTTTCAACTCCTTCGGTCCTTTCTCTAACTCCTCCATTGGGGATCCTGTGCTCAGTCCAATGGTTAGTTGACTAAGAGCGTCCACCTCTGTATTTGTCAGGCTCTGACAGAGCCTTTCAGGAGACAGCTATATCAGCCTCCTGTCAGCAAACACTTGTTGGCATCCATAATAGTGTCTGAGTTTGGTAACTGTATATGGGATAGATCTCCAGGTGGGGCAGTCTCTAGATGGCCTTTCCTTCAGTCTCTGCTCCAGACTTTGTCTCTGCATTCCCTCCCGTTGAGTATTTTGTTCCCCCTTCTAAGAAGTACTGAAGCATCCACACTTTGGTCTTCCTTCTTCTTGTGTGGTCTGTGAATTGTATCTTGGGTATTCTGAGCTTTTGGGTTAATATCCATTTATTAGGGAGTGTATACCATGTGTGTTCTTTTGTGACTGGGTTACTTCATTCAGAATAATATTTTCTAGTTGCATCTATTTGCTTAAGAGTTTCATGAAGTCATTTTTTAAATAGGTAAGTTAATACTCCATTGTGTAAACGTACCACATTTTCTGTACTTATTCTTCTGTTGAGGGACATCTGGGTTGTTTCCAGCTTCTGACTATAATAAATAAGGCTGCTATGAACATAGTAGAGCATGTGTCCTTGTTATGCATTGGAGAATCTTTTATATGCCTAGGAGTTATATAGCCGGGTCCTCAAGTAATACTATGTCCAATTTTCTGAGGAACCATCTGACTGATTTCCACAGTGATTGTACCAGCTTGCAATCCCACCAACAATGGAGGAGTGTTTCTCTTTCTCCACATCCTTGCCAGCATTTGCTGTCACCTGAGTTTTTGACTGGTATGAGGTAGATCTCAGGGTAGTTTTGATTTGAATTTCCCTGATAACTAAGGATGTTGAACATTTCCTTAGGTAGTTCTCAGCCATTCAATATTCCTCAGTTGAAAATTCTTTGTTTATGTCTGTACCCCATTTTTACAAGGGTTATTTTGTTCTCTGGGGTCTAACTTCTTGAGTTCTTTGTATATATTGGATATTAGCTCTCTATCAGATGTAGAGTTGGTAAAAATCTTTTGCCATTCTGTAGGTTGCCGTTTTGCCCTATTGACAGTGTCTTTGCCTTACAGAAGCTTTTCAATCTTATGAGGTCCCATTTGTCAATTCTTGATCTCAGAGCTTAAGCCATTGCTATTTTGTTCAGGAAAATTTCCCCTATCTCCGTATGCTCCAAGCTCTTTCCCATATTCTCTCCTATTATTTTCAGTGTATCTGGTTTTATATGGAGGTCCTTGATCCACTTGGACTTCAGCTTTGTACAAGGAGATAAAAATGGATCAATTTTTGGTTGTGAGCCTAGCCTTTAACAGCTGAGCCATCTCTCTAATTGTGTTCTGTGAGAAAAGTTTTATTTTAACAGGAAGGGTAATATGTAGGAAGAGCTAAGGGGGAAGGAGCACCGAGAGGAGAAGATGGAGTAAGGAGAGGAGAAGTGAAGTAGATGAGAAGTTAGGTAATGAGAGAGAAAAAGAGAGAGAAAGAGAGAGGGGTCATGGAAGCAGAAGTTCACATGTCTCCACCAGTCAAAGATAGTTTACATAACTAGGTTGGGTATTAGGTTACACTTCTGATTGAGCATTACCATACTTATAAAGTCTTTGATTAACATTTAAAAAAATTGTATAAAAGCAAAATGGAAAAGGGGGCACGGGATAGGGGTTTTCTAGGGAGGGGAAATGGGGAAAGGGGTTGGTATCTGCAATGTAAATAAAATATACAATAAAAAAATTTTTAAAAAATGGATCAATTTGCTTTCTTCGACATGTTGACTGCCAATTAAACCAGAACTATTTGTTGAAAATGCTGTCTTTTTTTCCCCACTGGATTGTTTTAGCTCCTTTGTCAAAGATCAAGTGACCATAGGTGTGTGGGTTCATTTCTGGGTCTGGAGTTCTGGTCCCTTGATCTTCCTGCCTGTCTCTGTACAAATACCATACAGTTTTTATCACTACTCTGTAATACAGCTTGAGGTCAGGCATGGTGATTCCCCCAGAAGTTCTTTTATTATTGAGAATGGTTCTCGCTATCCTGTTTTGTTTGTTTGTTTGTTTGTTTGTTATTCCAGATGAATTTGCAAATTGCTCTTTCTAACTCTATGAAGAATTGAGTTAGAATTTTAATCGAGATTGCACTGAATCTGTAGATTGCTTTTGGTAAAATGGCCATTTTTACTATATTAATTCTGCCAAGCCACAAGCATAGAAGATCTTTCCATCTTCTGAGATCTTCAGTTTCTTTCTTCAGAGACATGAAGTTCTTGTCAAACACCTTTCACTTGCTTGGTTAGATTCACTCCAAGATATTTTATATTATTTGTGGCTATTGTGAAGGGTGTCATTTCCCTAATTTCTTTCTCCGATTGTTTATTTTTTGAGTAGAGGAAGGCTACTGATTTGAGTTAATTTTATATCCAGCTACTTTGCTGAAGTTGTTTATCAGGTTTAGGAGTTCTCTGTTAGACTTTTTGGGGTCACTTAAGTATACTATCATATCATCTGCAAATAGTGATATTTTGACTTCTTCCTTTCTAATTTGTATCCTGTTGACCTCCTTTTGTACCTAATTGCTCTGGCTCAGACTTCGAGTACTATATTGAATAGACAGAAAGTGAGTGGGCAGCCTTGTCTAGTCTCTGTTTTTAGTGGGATTGCTTCAAGTTTCTCTCTACTTAGTTTGATGTTGGCTACTGGTTTGCTGTTTATTGCTTTAGCTGTGTTTAAGTATGGCCCTGAATTCCTGGTCTTTCCAAGACTTTTAACATGAAGGGGTGTTGGATTTTGTCAAATGCTTTCTCAGCATCTAGTGAAATGATCATGTGGATTTTTTTTTGAGTTTGTTTATGTAGTGGATTATCTTGATTAATTTCCATATCTTCATCCCTGGGATAAAGCCTACTTGATCATGATGGATGATCGTCTTGATGTGTTCTTGGATTCTGTTTGCAAGAATTTTATCTAGTATTTTTGCATCGATATTCATAAGGAAAATTGGTCTGAAATTCTCTTTTTTGTTGTGTCTTTGTGTGGTTTAGGTATGAGCGTAATTATGACTTTATAGAACGAACTGGGTCATGGTCCTTCTGTTTCTATTTTGTGGAATAGTTTGAAGAGAATTGGTATTAGGTCTTCCTTGAAGGTCTGATAGAATTCTGCACTAAACCCATCCAGTACTGGGTTTTCTATTGATTGACTGATTGATTGGTTGGTTGGTTGGGAGACTATTAATGACTACTTCTATTCTTCTATTACTTTAGGTGTTATGGGACCATTTAGATGGTTTATCCAATCCTGATTTAACTTTGATACCTAGTATCTGCCTAGAAATTTGTCCATTTCATCCAGATTTTCCAATTTTGTTGAGTATAGGCTTTTGTAGTAGGATCTGATTTTTTTGGTTCCTCAGTTTCTGTTGCTATGTCTTTCTTTTCAGTTCTAATTTTATTAATTTGGATACTGTCTCTGTGCCTTTTGGTTAGTCTGGCTAACGTTTTATCTATCTTGTTGATTTTCTCAAAGAACCAGCTCTTGGATTTACTGGTTCTATGTATAGTTCTTTTTGTTTCTACTTGGTTGATTTCAACCCTTAGTTTGATTATTTCCTGCTGTCTACTCCTCTTGGGTGTATTTGCTTCTTTTTGTTCTAGAGCTTTCAGGTGTGCTGTCAAGCTGCTAGTGTATGCTCTCTCCAGTTTCTTTTTGGAGACACTCAGATTATGAGTTTTCCTCTTAGCAGTGCTTTCATTGTGTCCCATAAGTTTGGGTATGTTGTGCCTTCATTTTTATTGAATTCTAAAATGTCTTTAATTTCTTTGTTTGTTTCAGTCTGTTAGTCTACTTCTTTTTATTGGGGAATTGAGTCCATTGATGTTAAGAGATATTAAGGAAAAGTGATTGTTGCTTCCTGTTATTTTTGTTATTAGAGGTGGAATTATGTTTATGTGGCTATCTTCTTTTTTGGTTTGTTAAAAGAAGATTATTTTCTGGCTTTTTCTAGGGTGTAGTTTCCCTCCTTGTGTTGGAGTTTTCTATTTATTATCTTCTGCATGGCTGGATTTGTGGAAAGATATTATAAATTTGATTTGGTCATGGAATATCTTGGTTTCTCCATCTATGACAATTTAGAATTTTGCTGGGTATAGTAGCCTGGGCTGGCATTTGTGTTCTCTTAGGGTCTATATCACATCTGCCCAGAATCTTCTGGCTTTTATAGTCTCTAATGAAAAGTCTGGTGTAATTCTGATAAGTCTACCTTTATATGTTACTTGACATTTTTCCCTTACTGCTTTTAGTATTCTTTCTTTGTTTTGTGCTTTTGGTGTTTTGATTAATATGTGATGGGAGGAATTTCTTTCCTGTTCTAGTCTATTTGAAGTTCTGTGGGCTTCTTGTATATTCATGGGCATCTCTTTCTTTAGATTAGGGAAGATTTCTTCTATATTTTTGTTGAAGATATTTACTGGCCCTTCAAGTTGGGAATCTTCAATCTCATCTATACCTATTATCCTTCGGTTTGGTCTTCTCGTTGTGTCCTGGGTTTCCTAGGTGTTTTGCATTAGGAGCTTTTTGCATTCTGCATTTTCTTTGATGGTTGTGTCAGTGTTTTCTGTGGTATCTTCTGCACCTGAGATTCTCTTTTCTATCTCTTGTATTCTGTTGGTGATGCTTATGTTTATGCCTCCTGATTTCTTTCCTAGGTTTTCTATCTCTAGACTTATCTCCCTTTGTGATTTCTTTATTGCTTTTATTTCCATTTTTAAATCCTGGATGGTTTTGTTCAATTCCTTTACTTATTTGGCTGTGTTTTCCTGTAATTCTTTAAGGAATTTTTTTAATTTCCTCTTTAAGGATTTCTACCTGTTTACCTGTGTTCTCCTGTATTTCTTTAAGGGAATTATTTATGTCCTTCTTAAAGTCCTCTATCAGTATCATGAGATGTGAATTTAAATCAAAATCTTACTTTTCCAGTGTGATGGGGTATCCAGGACTTGCTGTGATGGGAGAACTGGGTTCTGATGATGCCAAGTAGCGTTGGTTTCTGTTGGTAAGGTTCTTGTGCTTGTCTTTCAACATCTGGTTATCTCTGATGTTACTTGATCTTGCTGTCTCTAACTGGAACTTGTCTCTCCTATGTGCCTGTAAGCCTGTGATCTTAGGTGTGTCAGCACTCCTAAGAGACCAGCTCTCTCCTGGGCAGGGTTTGGGTGTAGATGGCTGTGGGACAACCTTAGGTCTGGGGTGCAGATGGAGACCTGAAAAATTCTGTCCCTAGCAGCTCCACTGTTCCTGTGCCCTGTGTGTTCCTGGCCAGTCCCACTTTGGACAGATATTAGAGCAAAAGTGGCAATCTTACCTCTGAGCTTAGGAGTGAGAGCACTCCTGAGAGAGCAGCTCTCTCCTGGAGAGATTTGTGTGCGGAAGGCTGTGGAACAGCATTAGTTCCCGGGTGCAGATGGAGACTGGAGGGATCCTGTTAAGACCTTAGAACCCTTCTGTTTTAAATACTTTCTTCACTAGCTATCCTACATATACATATACATATACATCATCATATACATATACATATACATATACATATACATATACATATACATAT
>JANHMN010000004.1:132149278-132176150 GCA_030674055.1 Rhabdomys pumilio | reverse complement strand
TACATATACATATACATATACATATACATATACATATACATATACATTTCAGAATCATCTACTTTAGATCACGTCTTAATAAATACCCTTAGGGAGATATGACAACTTTTTTAGTTGCCTCCTATTCTGATCCAAAAAGTGAAATGTTTCTTCTTTTGTGTTTTACTTTGTAGTCTTCAAAATGCTAAGGAGTTGTGAAGGTTTCAACATCGCTTGCTAAATTTTGTCTTGAGATTGTATTCTCAATGGAGTCTCTTTCTCATTATACCTTCTAACTTCCATTTCTATAAAAGATAGTTGACCTTCCTTAATTGAGTTTGTGTCTTACTGACTTTTCTCATTCTTTGCATGTTCTTTTTGCTAGCTCTCCTGAGTTTCTCAGGTAAACACTCTTGTCTAATTACTAAAGCCTGATACTAATAGATTCAACTCCTCTGGAATTTTTGTGCTTCTGATTTTTTTTTAATTTTCTTCAGTTTTGTTAAAAGGTAGTTCTCACAGGAGGCATTCTATTTTCACTCTAACACCAAGAGAGATCTACTTTTGTTTCTCCATAATTTTGATGTCATTTAGGGATGATATAGATGGCACAAAAAAGAATAAGTAAAAGTACAGATGGGCAGATGGATGGATAGATGGACAGATGGGTAGATACGTGGACATATGAAGACATTTTACTATTTTAAAGAATACCTATAAATTACTATTTGAATTGGCATTTTTAATTCCAAATAGTTGATGGAATTATACTACTAGTTCTATGAAGAGCATAATATGGGTTTGTGTGTGTGTGTGTGTGTGCATAATATGGGTTTGTGTGTGTGTGTGTGTGTATGGTGTGTGTGTGTGTGTGTGTGTGTGTGTGTGTGTGTGTGTGGTGTGTGTGTGTGTGTGTGTGTGTGTCTGCTAATGTAATTTCTGTTAGTATAGAACTTACTATCATTACATTCTAGTATTTTAGGAATAGGTACTTGGTCCTGGTTTTTTGTTTTGCTTTGTTTTGTTTCTAAGGTGTTTCCAGATTTTTCTTGTTATGGTTTTACATGGATTTTCATCTTGAACACATGAGTTCTTTGGGCCTCTAGCTTTCTTTGTGTTGTACACTTCAGATTCCATCATCCATATTATAGACACTATGAATAATTGGGAAAGCTTCTGGATTTTGTGTCTTGGCAAAGAATAAATGACAAGGAAATGTCCTTTAATATGACAATTGGGACCCCAAATGGTCACTTGGAGATACAGAAATGAATGAGATCATGTCTGGCTTGAAGAAACCTAATCTCTAATGTGAGGGTTAAACATGTCACTAACAGATTACATAAAGGAACAAGAGGTTTCTGTAGTGGAAAAATGCAGGAAATACTGTGACAATACAGAAAAAAAAAAGTTTAGTAAGGAACAGTGCACTGAGCTCAACCAGAATTACCGTTATTTGAAGAATGCAAAGCAAACACCCAAACTGAAACTTGCGAATCACTGTCCCTTGGATCTGCTATAGCTGCTGAGCTTCATTAGTGGGAGCCTAAAGCTTCGTGTACATTCGAAACAGCTAAGTGTTAGGTGGCAGCTTCCCACTGGAGATGTCGAATCCCCACTTACAGTCATACCATAAAGCAATGATTTATGACCATTGACTCTCAAAGATGATTTTCACACAGAAAAGAAAAGAATAGGGACTGTAATGTTCCCTGATTTATGGAAATGACAATAATGAGGAGGCTGGAAAGAATAATGATTATGATGTCCCCAGATTCACAAAATTGAAAATGAGGAGCTCCCAGAAGAGAAATAACAGATTGTCCATAGTAAAAATGGCCAATATTTTTCTGGCTCTACCTAGGATGCATTAAACAATGATTAGATTACCTTTTCTCTTACAAAGAACCTCTCTGTGTGTGTCTCTGCCTCTGTCTCTGTCTCTTTCTGTCTCTCTAGATAGATAGATAGATAGATAGATAGATAGATAGATAGATCCCTCCCTTCCTCTTCTTCTCCCTCTCCTTCTCCCTCTCTCTCCCTTTGTCCTCTCCTCTCTCCTACCTGTTCTTTGCTGTCTTCGTATCTCCTGTTTTTCTTTCTCTGTAAAATTTTTATTCAAAAAAATTACACACAGCACATAAAAGTATACAAACCCTAAAGTGGATAACTTAATTTTTCACAACTCAAACATATGCACGTAAACATAAACCCCTCAAATATTCCCCAAAATGAGTTGATTTGCCTAGTTTTAAACTTTATATAAAATTAATCATCTAGTTCATGTTTTTTAATCTACTTTCTGCTGCTCAATGTTATATTTGTAGTAATACAGCCATGTTGGTACATGTTGATTCTATTCTCATTACTGTATAGTATCATGTTGTAGGCAGTAACACAGTTTTCATTTTTGGTTGGTCGGTTGGTTTGGAGTTTTTTTTTTTTTTTTTTTGGTTTTGTTTTCTTTTGTGTTTGTGTTTAGTCAAATCTCATTTTGATTTTGGAGTTTAGTTTTTTGCTTTTGTTTTTGAGATAGCTCTCAATAGACGGTCTAGGCTCTCTCAGACTTGATACCGTCTTTTGGCCTAGAATTAGAAATGGTCACCACTACTTCTAGCTTTTTTATATACTCTGATACTAATGAGTGTAAAGGTGTCTTTTGTTCTCCTGATGTAATTGCCATCTCAGAGGCTTACTGTTGAGTAAGCTCACTCTTTCTAGTCCTTTCTGAGCTCTGACTGGCTGGTTTATTTAACCCAGCTGTTCTAGTTCAAACTCCTCTCCAAGCTGACTGAGTCATTCTGGCTTCTCTCAGGTCTTTGTATGTGATCCCTTCCGAGAGCAGCCATGTCCTGGATCAAAATTCTTCTACAAATGACCGTTTAGATAATTTCTGTATTTGGGTTATTGTGAATCCTTGTGCTACTTACTGTAATCATGTTTGGTGTTGAGTTCTCATTATCCTAGTTGTCAGGTATATATCTAGAGATGAAATTACAGGTCATCAGAAAGCCATGTACTTAGGTCTGAAACAGAAAGTTTTCTGAAGTAATTGTACTCGTTGACTTTACACCTAGCACTGCGTTGGACTTTATGCCTTCACTGGTGCTCCTAATTTTCATCGTTGTCATTTTAACCATTCTGTAAGTTAATGCAGTACTTAACTAGTTTAGATTAAAGAGCTTATTTCTAATTAATTAATAAATAAATAACGAAAGGAATAGAGAGTTCTTAAGTCACCAAAAAAATTTAATTCACTCAGAGGCTAAAATTACCCTACTGAGGACATTTGCATTTAGATACATAGTGAACACTGAGGGGGCTCATTCTTTTAGATTTTAATTATTTTCTTGTTCTCGTGTTGGCATTTTATTCGGCACACCATAGTTCTAATAAATAACATCTCTAAGTGTGTGGAATAATAATTGTTCCACATTAATTATTCAAGACAATGGACCAAAAAATAGGGCCTGGGTTACAGAGAAAACAGTGGGCTGAGCTACAGTAATTACTAGGAAAATCGGAGAGGTCAGTGCTTGGTAACAAGAGACAAAGTACATCAGAGCAAAGGAAATGATTGAAGCTAAACAATGCCTGTGGACTAGCAAGTGACACGCTGTGAAAAAGGAGCTGCAAAAACCTTCCTTTAACCTTGTAGGGCTTCTTGTCCACCAACACTCAGGAACTAGTTAACAAAACCTACCCTGGTGAGAGTGAAGGCCAGTTCTACCATTAGCTTCATCAAACTAAGAAATGGGAACATTCTCCTTACGATAACAGGAAAGTTGAGATGTCCATGAACTCTGTGAGAACTCACATTCCTGAGATGCCCGTGCACTCTCTGAGAACTTACATTCGTGAGATGCCAGTGCACTCTTTGAGAACTTACATTCGTGAGACACTGACCGTTTCTTAATTTATTTTTAACTCAATATTCTACACAGAATGTCTTGAAGCAAGTCCTTAAATTGGTACATATTTTGTTTATTCCCTCTCTGTTAATTCATATAGATAGTTTTTATCTGTTTGTTTTGTTGTCTCATTGTGTAGCCCAGGCTGGCCTAGAGCTTTTAATCTTCCCGTCTCAACCTCCTGAGTGCTGAGTTGATAGGCATGTATCACACTTTTTAAAATATGTTGTGTCACATGCTTTTGCCCCTTAAGTAGCTCATGTCCTTATCATTACCAAAGCTTTATTTTTCTTTGTCTTCTGTGGAAATAGAGGTGAGTACAGAAGAAAACGGGAATCATTGTCCACTGTTCTATTGTGTCTCCACTGCTTGTCACACCAGGAAAACCATGTGATAAATATGTCACATAACAGAAAAAACTGAACAAACCAAGAGGCACTAACTCTGGGTTAACACTTTCTTCAGCCCTTCATTGACTAATTGACCACCAAAACTTACTTTTCATATCATATGCTTTAAAGGGCAAACAGTGAAAAATAGGCCTATTACCTCAAGTTTTTAAATAGAAAATTTAGCAGGAAATAATCCACAGCATGAGAGAAAGTGTGAAAAGAATGTTCTTGAGGAAGGGTAGGAAAGCATGAAGAATTCCCTAAAACCCAGAAGTTGAAACCCTAATATGAAAAGCCTATGAGAAAGGCTGGAGAGATGGCTCAGAGGTTAAAAGCACTATTTGCTCCTCCAGAGGACTCAGGTTCAATTCCCAGCACCCACATGTCAGTTCACAGCTATCTATAACTTCAGTTCTAGGGGATCTGACACCCTCACACAGACATACATGCAAGAAAAACACCAATGCACATTTAAAAAGGAATTATCAAAAAAATTATTTTAAAAATAAGTAGAAAAACAGAAAGGCCCATAGAGAAATAATTAAAAAGGAGAAAAGATAATTAATGTCAAAAATGCAGAAGATAGCAGTAAAGCAAGAAACAATGAAAAGATAAATTCATAATGAATAAATTTAGAAAAACACTGTGAAAAGAAGAGAATTGAACAGATTTCTACAAAATACAATGAATAAAGAAGTTAATGACAGCTGCTTCTTGGATTTCAAAGCTCCCTGAACTCTGTCCTTCACAACCTGCAGCTGCCAGTGCACTAGGCAGCTTATTTTAACAACATTTACAATTTCCCTTTGGGTTGAAGAAAGGCTGAGGGATAATGAAATAACTGTGAACAAAACCAAATATGTTTTGTCTGATTGATGCAAACTAAACATATTGCCAAGATTTTGAAGCAGTTTCTTCCAAAATATGCACAAAGTCCGGCAGTGCCTCAAGTAGTCTGGTGGCCAATGGAGATGCACTTCAGAAAGTTTAATCAGACTGGATAGAGTTTCAATATGAAGTCACAAATAATGTCTTTTCCATAAGAAATGTCCTGCTCAGTGCACCTGAATCCAAAAGTCTTGTTCCTGTTCATGGAGTTTTCTCACTAGAGAATTTAAGGGCATCTTTGCTTTTTAAACTTCTGTTAAGGAAGACGTAAAATTAGGTACTTTTGTTGCTCTTTTCCTCATTCTAAAGAAACCAGACCAATGACTGACCTCAGATGCTGTTTCTTCCACATAGTATCTCATCCTAAGGCCTCCGGCTATGAATGTTGGAAGCCAAGTGGTTCAAATAGTTTTTTGATGGCCCTGTGAGCAAGCATCCCTCTCTCGAAGGCTATTCTCCCTCTGTCCATGGGTAGTATAAAAGATCAACAAGTTCTCCAGAGTTAGGGAATTTTCAAAATCTAACTTTCATGAACACTGGTGTAATAGGTCCTGGAAAAGGGCACAGCCCTGTAGAAAAATAATCTTCCAAGGAGGAAAGAAATACAGTGACCTTGGAGGAGATTCTAAAGGGTTCTGAATGAATCAAAAGTTTGTACTTGTGTCATCTTGTTGGTGGTTTTGCTATTTCTGAAGGAGGGGTTGGTGATTCATAGGGCACAGACTTGCTAAAGCTGTGAATGGCACCTGCACATTGAAAAGTCCCGCCCTTGCCTCACCCTGCACTCTCCCTCCTAGAACAGGTGTGTTCAAAGCCTTGCCTGTAAAAACTGTAGGAACTGTCCCATCCTCTCTGTCTAGCATTCAATAGGGGATCCCTCAAGGGCCAATGTAAGGGAAGGCAACCAAAGACCTTGTAATTCTTTCCACGTAGAGACTAGACTGCATAGCAATTAAGTGTTTTACAAATATCTTTATGAGCACCTGCTATCAGACAAAAAATATGATGTTAACTAACAAGATTGTTATTTTACCAATGAATAAAAGGCTGGAGGGATTGGAGGCATTATAAGTGTTATTGTTTCAGTCTCAAGTTTTCTTTTACAAACAGGCTTATGTTTTGAATGCTTTGGTCCACAGCCTCTGGCATAATTTTGGAAGTCATGGAGCCTTTAGGAGGTGGGACTTAGTAGAAATAAGTAGGGGTGGGCATGTGGAGGTTCCTGGAGTCCTTGGCTCCTAGCTGGCTTTCTGTTTGCTGGTCTGTCCCAATTAGGAGGTCCTACCACATGCCCTGGCTACTATGAATGCCACCACACCTTTCTCATGGTGTCCTGAAACTGTAAAATCAACCAAAAGGAACTCCTTTCTCCTTACAGATGTTTACACCAAATGTTTTGGTCACAGCAAAACAAAATTAACTAATCACCGGGTTTACTCAACAGAGCTAATGGGACAAATGTTTATGCTTTTGAATTTTATTGTTAAAATACTCTACCCATTATAAGCAGGAGAAGGGGTCTTGCAACCATTATATTAATAGATAGGAAATTTACTATACTTCAACAACAAAAATCCTTTTTTAAAACTGGTATTTGAGCATGTGGCATATTTTTTAATTTCAGCTACCAGCATATCAGTACCAGGAGTTTTAAGCCAACTTAAGCTATATAGCAAGTTCAAAACAGCTTAGGCAACTTAATGAGACCTTGTCTCAAAAATAATATCTTGGACTTTTGTATGTTTTTTTAATGAGGGATGTCCTTAGTGGTATAGCATTTGGCTAGCATGTACAAACTCTGGGTTCAGTAGTTTTAAAATAAAATGTAGTCTTACCATGCTGATATATAATAAAAGTATAATAAAGAAACCTATTTACTTATATCAAGATTTTTCTATTACTAAAAAAAACTATTTTTGAATGAATCTATTATTTTCCTAAGACACAGCCTAAAAGGATAATTTGGCTTGGAATGACTACACAGCACTAGCCAATAAAACTAGAACTGTCCAAGTTTCCCAGCAAAATGGCTCTGCAACCGTGAGACTGTCACTTCTGCTTCCCTCGACATCCTTTGGAAACTGTAACAGTATCCACAGACTACTGTCTTAAGGACTAAGTAATATGAACTAGCACTACGTCACACCAAGTTATCTTTTCAATAATAATGATATAACTCTTAAAATTAATCAACAAGAATGAATATCATTTATGATACTTTCAGAATGATCTGGCCTTACTTTCTCAATCATATGCTAACATTCTAGGTATGTGTCTCCCCTCAGTACACTGTCAGTTGCTCCAGGAGACCTCTTTGGTCCACATATAGTGAACAAGGTACACTACATCCAGCAGCTTCTCTTTCCTTCCTGCCATTTGATTTGTCGCCAACTCTTTTCACTCAGCACTTCTTTCTTTCCACCATGGCTCCAATTTAGACCCTCCAAACCTCACAGTGTGAGATGAATCCCGGTACTGCTTATCAGTCATGCAAAACCATTGCTCTATCTAGGAAAGAAACAGCTTCATCTCTAGAACAGTGGAGAGTACATCACAGTCAGATGAGCAAAATGGCAAAGACAATGTACAGCAATGATTCTGCCAAGGTATTGGCACAGCCACGCCATCTTTTAACCCTCTCATGTCTTGTTCCTCTGTTTCCTGGAAAAGAGATTTGTGTGCATACCCAACTACTAAACTACCCTCACTTGAAAGCAGCAGGTAGCACAGAGGTAGTCCCAATTTTTGTTTGTCCTGCCCCAGCTACAGCACCCAGTCCAGAGGTTGTTGAAGCTCTCCTTAACTCCTCAGAATTCTGTAGCAAAACACAAACTCTGCAAGAAGCCCTCTTACCAAGCTACTGCGGGGTTTCCCGCAGCTGGGCTCTTTTTGTAGATCTATGGGTATGGTCCTAATTGTCTGTGTTGGTTAGGATAGTGCCAATGGGAAAACTGCAATTGTTCTATGAATAATAATTAACTTAACAATGTAATGCCATTAGGGATGCTCCAAAAAGTCAATGAAGTGATGTGAAACCAGTTGTCCTTCAATGCATGAAGGACTGGTTCTAGGCTTTCCATAAGATGCTACAGTCCACTACAGTTCAACTCTTTTATGTAAAATGGCCTACTGTTTGCATATAACCATAGTATCTCATATACTTAAAATCATCTCTATGCCTGCAATACTTAATATAATGTAAATGTAGCTTAAATCATTGCTACAATGAATTGTTCAGAAACAGTGACAAGAAAGTATAATATATATATTCCGTTCCTCCCATGAGCACTACTGTCTTTACCTTCCTGGGCTTTTCAAATCTGCTCAACTCCAAGTAGATAGCCCTGTTTGACCCCCTCTGTCACACCATTTCATTAAAAATTTCATTTCTTCCATTCTAATTTATTCAAACAAAATTGTTCTTTTTAAAAAGTTCATTGGTTTATGAAGTTTCTTTTCAAAATTATCTTCTTCCTGTAAGACTCTTGCTCTTTCTCCTTCTACAAAGTCCATTTCTGTTCTTATTCAGTCTTTTTATACAAGTCGAAAAGATTTTTTCTTATCTCTTTACTAAAATCTACTAGGGTTTTATTATGGTGCTTCTCATGAATTGAGAAACATCTTCTTATTTAACATTTATTTCCCCCTCTCTCCCTGCAAACAGTTATCTAACTGACAAAATAGAGGACCCCAGGCTGTTGGGGTTACCTGGAACTCTTCCTGGGCTTACCTCACACAGCCACATGTTAATTCATGGCCTGTGTGCCAGAACAGATGCTGGAAGAATCTCTGAGTTTAGCTGCTAAGTCTTCATCTGTGTTTTAAAATTATTAAAAGCATAGTATGTATTAATATTTCTAGTTATTTTCCTGGAATTATTCTGCAGTGTTCTGATACTTAACTAAATAAGCTTTATACAGTAGTGGAATGGGAAGAGGAACGCCAAAGGTATGATACCCTAAGCCATGAACCTGCTACAGTCCTTTGATCCAGAGGCCTCAACATGGCCCTTGGATGCCCTGAACCTATTTGTGCTGTGCAGTGTGGTAACCACAGCTGGGAATATGACAGGATGTGAAAGGATCCTTAGCATTTTTTAAAGAATTTAAACTAAAAGTTACTTTTTAGCATATTCATTCTAAATACAGTCTTACATGTCATATATGCTTATGTATACACATATACATTCATTGAACCCCATGCATACACACATACATGTGTGCTCACATGCTTATTCAGCCCATTCATACACATGCACATGTACAGATACATACACACTCATTGAGTACATGTATGCACACATACAAACAAAAATACACTCATTGAGCCCCACACTTACACATATACATGTACCCACAAAAATACACTCATTGAGCCTGCTTATACACAGATGTGAGCATATATATACATTTATTGGGCCCTTTACACATGTGTACACAGATCTGCATACTTATTGAGGCACACACACATGCACACATATGCACACACATACATACTGAACAACACACATATATGTACTCATCGAGCTACAAACATTAAGTCTTAACTGTGCAAAGTTTTTTAAAAAGTGGATAGTAAGTAAAGAAATAAACTGCTGGTTAATTTACCTACTGTAGACAGTTACAGGAAGGATGGTTTTGTTGCTGTTTAGTTTGTTCAGTTGTAACAAAGATGAAAGAGAAGGGAGTCAGGTTAAAAAAAGATATAAGTAGGTAGGTGATAGATAGATAGATAGATAGATAGATAGATAGATAGATAGATAGATAGATAGGCAGGTCACTTGCAGTCGAGTTCCAAGTTGAGCGGCTTCCAGTCCTTGGTGTGTATTACCCTCACCCCTCTCTTCACCCATCCACACTCTTGCATCCTTCACTGCATCCTTTCCTGCCACGCTCATGTACTAACCATTCTCTCTGAACAGTTTTATCTCTGTCTCACCTGCTCTGATCACACAGCTCCATAGTACAAAGGGTCTATTCAAAAGTACAACACTCTCCTCAAATGGGAGAAGAGATTATTTATTCTGGAGGCAAACATGAGTGACTGTGACCCAGGAACACAGACTCAGTTTACCCCAAATTCTGTATTCCAAATTCTGTAATTCCAATGTGTTGACAGTTTCTTGAAGAAAATAGTAACAAATTAAGAGAGCTGAGGTGCTTTTCAAACACATTGGTGGGAACGTTAGGTAGGCAGGTTACAGAAAAACAAGAAAAGTTCTGCTGTAGGTCCCACGTATGACAGCATCTGTAGTGGTTGGCTGGAAATTAGAGGGTCCGTCATAGTTAGCCTCAGCTGTCACCTTAGTACAGCCCAGAATTGTTTGAAGGAGACTTAATGATGGGATTGCTTAAATAAATTTGGGCTGTGGCCATGTCTATGGATGATGCATTGACTTGATTGATGACTGATATAAAAGGCCTATCACACTGTGGACAGTTAGTCCTGCCCTGTATAAGAAAGCTAGCTGAGCAACCCAGTAAGCAGCATGTCTCCATGGTTTATGCTTCTCGTTCCTGTCTCAGGCTCCTGACATGATGTCTGCCAGTGATGAACTATGTGACCTGAAATTGTAGCATTGGTTTTGGTCGAGGTGTTTATTACAATAGACAAAAAAGTAAAACAGGGTCTCTTCATGTATTTCAAATGATTTTACCCAATGGTCATGAAAATGTTAGGTCAGGCACAGGAGAAGGAAATGAATGACTATTAAGGGGGTTCACAATACCCCAAGGGAACCTGGCTTTGGATTTGAACTTTTCAACATCTCCACATCATTGAAATTCTAATCAAATAAGTCTACTTCAAGGGAAGTTAGGTGGCAAGCGTAGTTTTTCTCAGGGACTTTCAATCACAAAACCCTCTGGTGGTACCAAGTCATTTCAGAGTGACTCTCCTTGGGAACTAGCTATTTGAAGTGGGGGATTAAAATATCACTTTGAATGTGTGAAAAGGCTAGCTTGTCCTTCCACAAGACACACACCTTTACAGGTCTGGCACTTGCGGTGGCCCTGCAGTTAACTGTGTGTAGGAAGTGTGTTTACTCCCTTCTGGGACAGAAAGGCCAAAGCCTCAAACATGATATATACTTGGCATCTGTGTGCTGAGCTGTGTAGCAATCTAACTGCAAAGATGAGGCACAGAAACAAGAGTGGGGAAGAAGTCTGAGGCGGTGGTGCCCATTGCTCGTGTGCTGTGGACTGTTGACCTAAGTGTAGAGTGAGTTCTCTAGATCTCACAGAAGTAGTCAGCCCCCTCACCTTCCTGTCTGCTCTGCTCCCCTAGTCCACACATCACAAGTCACCACTCCACTCCCCTATCCCAATCTCTTTCAGCTTGCTCTTAATCTCCTACCTGGGCTAGTCTCCAACAGCAGGCTCCATGATCTTTGTAAGTAATTACAAATCACATTGTCACCCAACCTTTAAAACACGTGAATGGGGGCAGCAAGATGGCTCAGCATTTTAAATAAAGCAACTGCCCCCAAGCCTGACAACCTGAGTTCAAACTCTGAGACTCACATGCTGAAAGAGAGAAGTGAGTCCTGAATGCTGTCCTCTGACCTTGACACACGTGCCATAAAGCATACAAACACACACACACACACACACACACACACACACACACACACACGACAGGGTTGCCTTTCTACTTCTCTAACATCTGGCATGTCTGTCTGAGACCCATCTCTTTCCTGTCATTTAAATCTCAGCTTAAGTGCCACCACTTTATTTTCTTGACCCCACAAAGACTCATGAGAGTTGTCATTGTAGCCTTCACCCTATCCCTGATCTCATTATCTCTCTGAGAGTAAGACATTTTGATCCTTTTTCTTTCACATCCCCTCCTTTTTAAGGTCATTTGTAGCTTAGGACCCAGTACACACACACACACACACACACACACACACACACACACACTGCATACACACATTTGAAAATCATTTTTTCTCATACAATATATTCTGATCATGGTTACCCACCCCTCCCAGTTCCTACCCACCTTCAGTGCCCTGTACTTGCTCAGCACTTATGACCCAGCCAATAGCCAGACGGAGGAAGCCACTCTGAGTCATGCTGTGCAATTTTCAGCACCTTGAAAACAGGTGATATTTTCCCCAGAGTCAGCTGCAGGGCTCTGCAAGTGTTTCCCTGTTGCCATGGTGAAGGCTTTATACAGCAAATCCCGCCTGGAAAGGAGCTTCTCTGTGCTTTTGGAGTCTTTGCACAGACACTGCCTCCCAAATGGACTCTGCCAAGGGCACTGCTCAGGGCAGACTTTTCATTAATCTTTATCTGAGCTAAATTGAGTTGAGACTTTGATACCTATGACACTCTGCTGCCACAGGCTCCTTGTCAAATGCCAGTTTCCAAGATCTCATGGAGAAGACACAGCATTCTTTGTGGGAAACACAATCCTCAAAAGGCAAACACCTGTAATTTTTCTGCCCATAATAACAATATATAAAAGCCCACATATAGAAGCCCGGGTTCTGTAAATGAATTTCATTCTCTCATGTAATTCCAAAAGCCATCTAGGTGGCAGATAATATTATTAGTTCCCTTTTCAAATGAAGAAACCACGGCTGAAAGTTACTAAGTGGATCATTACAAGTGCTAGAACTGAAAGAGATGAAAGGCCAGTATCACCCTAGAGGCCATGAACTTTGCTTTCACCTGTAAGGGGTTTCCAGGGAAACCTATATTGGCTCTTCAAGGACCGTGAGCTTTGAAGGTGTATGCCCAATGAACATGACTAGTAGTGAGTGATAAAAATGTACTCTTGGGAGCTGGAGAGATGGCTCAGTGGCTGAAGAAGAACAGAGTTCAGTTCTCAGCACCCATACTGAGTGCCTCACAACCACCTATAACTCCACCTCCAGAGTATCCAATATCCTGGCTTCTGAGGACATGCACTATCATACACATTCTCCACATAGATGCATACACAGACACATAGACATAATAAATAATAATAATAAATCTTTAAATTTTTCACAATCATTTGTTTCTATCTTCTCCATTCCTTGGCACTATAGAAACTTCAGCTATAGTCTTCCATTCCACAGATAACAAGCATTTTTCTCTCCACTCAGAGGCAATTGCTTTATGGCAAAGACAGTCTTTGTTTGTTGGTTCATGGAGGTTTTTTTTTTTTTTTTTAATTTTTGTCTTGTTTTGTTTAAAGCAGAGTCTCATTCTGTACCTCAGGCTTACTTGAAACACACTAAGTAGCCTAGGCTGTCCTTGGATTCACAGATATCCTCCTGCCTCAGTTTCTCATGTGCTAGAATTATAGACATGTGCAACCATGCCCAGCATAAATCAACAGAAGCATTACAATGAGCAGTGGGCATCGTTGTACAAAAGTTGGAGCCCACTGAAGGCCAGTTCTCTGACTCTCACGGGCTGCCTTGCTTTGGGCTCCTTCTGCTTGCCTCCTTTGCCAGTCTGGCACATGTGTAAAAGATGACTCCCCTGTAATCTGTCACTGCTAGGCTCTTCCCCTGCATTGCCCTGCCTCTCCTGCAGTTACCAGGTGGTCACTGCTGGCTTCCTCCTCCCAACTCCCCTGTCTCTAAGGTATGCTCCATATTATTCTGGCTGGATCCTCCTGCCCTTGAAATATGCCTCTTTTGTGATATCTTTAAATATTAACAATGACTCTCTTCTGCCTGGCCTACAGGTATTCTCACATTCTTTCTTCCCTCAGAACTCCATATTCAGACTCATTCCAAACAGTAGTCATGGCCATGAATCTGAAATATTCAGTCTTTCTTAGTCTAGGAATACCAGCCCATGGATCCCATATGCAGAGTTAAGTCTTACTGGGAGTCTCACATCTGAAACTAGCTTCAGACTGGCAATGGGCGATGTAACAGCCCCAACTGGAAGGAGAGTGGGTAAGCCCCTCCCTGTCAAGCTTCCTCTAGAGAGTCCCCTTACAGCCCTTTTCTCTCTTCTACACTGAGTTTTCTTTTTATATTTTGCTGTAGTAAAATACATATAGCATAGCATTCGCCATTTCATGGGCACACTGTTAGAGCTAAGTTGTGTGGTGTGAAGTGTGTTCACATCATTGCATGATCATCACCCACTTTCAGCCCCTGGTGGTTTTCCTCTTCCGAGACTGAAGCTCTGAGCTCTGAGCACACTCACTCCCCACACCCACGAGCTTGTACTGCTTTTAGCCTCTGTGATTTTCAGTGTTCACAGGACCTCGTATCAATCAATTGCTGCCTTACAACTATCTTAGTCAGTGTCTTATCTTGGAAACATGACCTAGAGTTCCTCTCCTTTAAATAATATTCCAGTAGCCGTATTGCTATAGTATGTGCAACCATTGATTCTTCTAGAGACACCACATTGTTTTAACTTCTCGACTGTTGCGAAGGATGCTCTTAACCACTCACCATGCTGCCTTCGATTCTTTGAGGAAGAGAACTAGAAACGGGATGGCCTGACTGTACACTGATTTTTGTTTAGTGAGTTGGGGAATTCTCTTACTGTTTTCCATACTAGCTGTATTGTTTTATGGTCCTTCTAATTATGCACAAGATTCAAAATTCTTTACATCCATCACACTATGTACTTTGTCTTTTCTAGATATTACCCATTTTAATGGTTAAAAAAGTAAAATTGTATAGTAATCTTATTTTCATTTCCCATTGAGTGAGGCCAAGCATCTCTCCCTGTACTTATTGGCCATTTATACTGTGTCTTGAAATAGTATCCCATAATGTGATTCAGTTTTGTTACAAGTCCAACATCTGTTTGTTTTTTTCCAATTTTCTGCCTTTGATTTTGGTATCACTTCTGAATCCAACTTCACATAAAGGTTTTTCTGACTTCTTAAAGGATAATTACAATTTAGTTCTTATGCGCAGAGCTCTTAGTTCCTTCTAGAAGGATCTATATGCTACTAGCATGGCTTTTCTGCAGAAATATCAGATGCAAATTTTCCTTATGGTTGCTTTGGCATCATCATTTACCATCATATCATGTCGGCATCCAAGTTGGTGTTGAGGCATCATAATGGTACCCACATCAAGGTTGAGGCATGAAGAATCCGATTCTAACATCTCTATAATGGGAATACAAGATGTAGGAAATGCAAGTTATCTACTGTGTTTCTCCCTGAATCCCACAGAGCCTACGTACAACTGGGGTAGCAGGTCAGTGTCATGGAGATCTCAATTTAATAAGAATGAATCGGTGGTAAATTCTGTGATCTCTGTGAACAGTAAGGAAGGGAAACAGGTTTAGCCAACCTGAAGATGGGGAGGCCAAGGTGTGGTAAGAACAGTTGGCAAGCACACAATGTGGGCTGTGGACAGCTGTTCCCTTACTTCACAGGTTTCAAATGCAGGATGAGAGATTAATTTAGGTATTTCCTGAGAATGTGTATCTAGGTTACCAAGGATGCTAAGTCTCTCTGTTTAGAGGTTGTTTTTTTTTTCTTCTTAGATAAAATAAAGAAGGAAGGGTGATGAATAGACTCCTTAGTCTTCTCAATAAGAAAATGATATTACAGGAGAAAAATCTATATTTTTGAGAGTAATCAATTTCTTTGCCTGACTAGTCAGCAACTTTGAGCATCGTGAATTAAAACTGAAAGCACTCCCAGCTGTGATGCTCACATCTGTTGCTTATTTCCTTTGCACGACTTCTGTGCCATTCATGATCATGTGAATGTACATGACAAGAAAAACTACATAACATAACAGCTTTGTGTTGGTTTTAATTCTCAGTTATCTGCCTTTTTTTAAAAAAAAAATATTTTAATGCTGGGTAGAAAGCATTAAACAGCATTCAGGTCTGATTTTTGCTATCTGGGTCACTTTTTAGCTGCCCACTGTTGGCTTGGAAGGGATGTTAATTGAAAAAAATCTGTCAAATAATCCAAGACTTAACTCCTGTTTGGTTTTAGACTGAACCACCTGATTAGCAACCGGAGATTAACCTTCCTAGGCTGGTTAAATGTGGGGAAAGCCAGCTATAAGTAAAATAGCTTTCATCCTCTTAACACATAGCAAATGCTCAGGAGTTGAAGAAACATGGCAGGGGAGATTTTGATGTAGCCAAGGAAGACAGTTTGACGTTGATTTTTTTTTTCCACAAGCAACCTATTAAATCCATTGTGTGAGCTGGCCTACTAACATTTTCGATTTTGAGCCTCCATTGTTGTCCAAGAGGATTCAAGTCTACTTTATCTATGGGGTGGATGTCACAGACAGCTCTGCCACTGTGTTATCTTGAGTTCTATGTATCTTGAGCTCTGTGTACTACAGTTAGAGGAGTCCTCACACTTGGCATAGTTTCAATAGATTTTATCTCCTGGCTGTAATATTATTCCCTCCATAGCTACAACTTTCTATCATTTTCTCCCCTCTGCCTTGGTCCTAGCCTTTCTTAGATACCCCACAAAGAAGCCCCTGTCTGCACAACCCACACTCTCTCCTTCAAGGCAGTGATATATCCTTCAGGCCCTGGAGAGTCTTCCTGCCTTTTCACTTTAACCCCAGGTAGAGTAGTATTTTTTTTTATAATGCCCAGGCCATCCCATCATGGAATCTAATATCTTACAGTTATAGACATATTCACCTGTCTTAACTTCATTCCCTATGAGTTTCCTGGAAGAATGGATGGGACATGTTCATACTTGGGGTCCCTGTATCAAGCACACAAGTGTTTGTGGTGGTTAAATGAATACATGGTCATCCCTAAATCAACTAGAATTTCTAAAGTATTAGAAGTTTCATCTTAGACAAGGAAACTAAAGCCACCCTTTAAGATATTTTATAGAGATGTTTTAAATCCAGATATTCTGCTATGGAGAAAGATGCTAACCAAAAAATTAACTTAAGTTATTCCTTTATAAGAACTGAGTTTATAAAAGACAAGTAAGAAAAAAGTGTGTAATTTCTAAAGCAGCATCTGGGAGTTGTAAAGAGAGTCTAACCTCCAGCTTACCCTCACTTGTTCACTAATTTATTCAGCAAATATTAACAGATGCCTACTTATTAAACAAAAAAAGATCAAAGTCCATTGCTGGAGTGACACACCTCCGGGTGGCTTCATTTCTTCTCTAGGTGGGCTCATTGCTGTTCTGGGCCTTCAGCTTCAAGTAATTCTATTCTTTCTTCAACAAAATGCCTTTCTGATTGTAGTTACAACCACGTAGAAAAAGGGAAGCGTTCTTGTGAGAAATAACATAAAATATACAAGGAAAGACAAGGTTAGAGAGAAAAGTTAATTTCTAACTGATTCTCTCATGAGGAGAACTCAGTTTAGGTATTATTTATTGGAAAAAAACACAGCACAATTGGATCAGAGCCTGAAATTACCATCGAGCCTTGGTAGATGATATGCTAAGTGCCTATAGCAAGATAACTTAATTTGTACAGTATCTCAGCATGGCTTTTCTATCTGGCCTAATAGCCTCAGGATTCGGGTTCCTGAAGTAATCAACATCACATCTTAGACACACTTATGCACATTTTATCAACAAGAAATGGGTTAATGTACCAAGGCCATTTATTATATGGCACTAGAAGAGAGTTTGGCAGGGCTTCCTGGATTTTTTTTTTTTTTAGTGTGAATATTTGATCAGAGCAGTTCTGATAATCTCCTAGGATTTTGTTAGAGAAAGGACAGATTTGTGGCTGCAGGGTTTCAGTGTTTATCTAGTTTAAAACCTTGGACTTGTGACAAAACAGCACATGGCCTTCCATCTGTTTGCTCTTTCTGTGGATCCATTTTTTGAGCAGATTGAAGAGATCTATTATGCTAAATATATATTCTATTCTATAGTTTTTGAGCCAAGCTAAGATTGTTCGTTCATTTTCAAGCCCTCTAAGAATGGAGATTCTGGGGTACTGCTTTCCCCAAAGTCTCAGACTAAAGTGTGCACTGAAAATAAGGTTGGTGAATTTTCCATGCCAGCACTCAAGAGGCATGGAGTTCTTAACAGCTGAAACAGCATCTTGTATTTCTTACTCTGCCTATTTGTGCCTTTTGTGCTCTGACTTGGAGGCCCCCTCAGGCAAGCCTCCTCCTGTACCTCAGTGTAATCTCCTCTGCTTTGTCATGGTTCTGCCCAGACAAGAGTCTGAATATGTGCCTATAAAGACAAAATTCAATCTGATAAAATGAATAGTTGAACCAGTAATTTGCTTTAGATTATACTGCCCAAAACTCATTCTCCAAGCTTAAGGATATTAGAGGCCCTGATTACATTCATGAGACGCTGTCACCTAGTTCTTATATGCATGGGTAAACTTATAAACTGTGACAAGCAGAAATGAATTCAGTAATTAGTCCAGTCTACACATAATGTTAAAAATTAGCTTTGACTATAAAAAGTTTTTCCAGTCTGGAGATCTGGTTGAGTAGAAAGCACTTCCCTGGCTTGCAGAAGGCCCTGGGTTCAATCTCTGGTACCATCAAACCAAAGAGAAGGATTTTACCACACTGAGTCCATCTGAAATCCTCAGAATGTATAGAAAGCTCCTATTCTTTCCTAAAGAATGCTCTCTGAGCAGTGGTAAGACAGCTTCAGAGTCAAGAGTGCATGAAATAACAAGAGGAAGGATACATACCTAACAGTTCTTCATAGGTTGTCAAGGCTGCTGGAGAATCTGTTCACGTTGCTCTTCAGCACCACTCTGAGGAAGGTCTTATGTTACAACATCACAGATGTGGAGAGTGAGACCTAAATATGAGGTCACTCACCTCAGGCCACAGTAATACTAAAGGTGGCTTGCAACTGGTACCCAGATCTCTCCTCTGCTTCTTTCTGGTATGGTATACTTTCCACATAGTATTTTTTAAAATATCTATGAATACTACTCTGTAAACCCTTTTCGAGGCCTTAAAAATGTAAACAAGACAAAAAAACCATATCTGAGATTAAAGCAGTCAAATGGCTATTTTCATGAGACTGGCCTTTGTAACCATGGAGACAGATGTGTCCTTCCATGAAAGGAAGTGATATTGTAACAGAAATTATTATTAATTGTGGTGGGGGTAGAGAGGGCATAAGAAGAAAATGATGTCATTATCACAAAAGGAAAAGGCCAGATATTTCATAATTGGTCACTAAAAATCACTGCTTATCAATGGAAAGAATCCAGTGCCTGTCAGGACTTTTCATCATTTCTTTTGCTTTTAGTGACATGGTCTTTGTCATCATAGTCGGCTTGCCTTCCAGTGACACACTTATACCTGCTGCCATAACAGCAGGGATTCTTAGAGTGTTTAAAAAAAATTTAAAGTCTTCTTTGATACTTGCCAGGAAAGAAGGGGGAGAAGGAAGAAAGACCAGCACATGATTCCCATGGAGCCCAAGCTAATATATTCTGTGACGTCACATAAAATCTCAGGCTTAGCAAAGCTCTTATTCGAGGTTAAGTTACTTGCTTTTGAAATTTAAGAAGCTTCTCATTTGTTTTCTCCTCTACAAACCAAACATTATAAACTAAGAATCAATTTTAAATACTGTGGATGCCAATTCAAACTTTCTGCTGCAACAACTCATATCCAGTCTTCTTTTTTTGCTCAGTAATCATGTTGATTCAAGTTTATCACATGTTAATGGTCCAGCCATGGTGTATTCCATCACTATTCCAGGAGACCACCCCTTAGAGCCAGCTCCCACTGCTCCAACACCAGTTTGCTTCTCTTACACTTGAATTATAATTGTGTTAGTTAAGTTCAAATTGATGAATGTCACCAATGAAATGGGCACCCCAAGAAAAAGTTGTTTCAATTGAAAACAAAAGAAATGCCCTGAAAATATACAATGCAATAAACATAAAATGAAAACCTGGTCTTTTGTGTGTGTGCATGTTAAATCTTTTTACCATTAATTTATTTATTCACTTTGCATCCCAATCCCAGCCCCGCAAACCTATTCTTAAAGCAATGTATATTTTTACATTTTGTGACAAGGGTGACCATAAATCCATATTGGCTAAGCCAGGCAGACATGTGGGAAAAAAATATAGAAGTTATTAAAAATAGCCTAAAATACCACAGTAAATGGTTTGGATATTATGCACAAAATGTTCAGTGATTGAAGCATCTGACAGTATGTATTGTGTTTAAGGTGTGGCATCATACAATCAGGCAAAGTCAGTCTCCTAAGTTTGGCAAATAGAAAGTCCCTCTTACATTCCCAGCAGCAGGTTTAGTAGTTAGGAACAGTAGTAGTAATTCCCAGAGCACTGAGTACAAGAGACAATATAACTAGAATTATTGCAGAAACAGAAACAAAGAAATATTACCTTTAAGAATTTATGAACCTACATTATTGTTGTGGAAAACTATGAAAATCTGAAATTTAACTCACTCTCAAAGTATTTGTACAAGGCCACTGGTGGTGGCAGAAGACACAAGACTACTAAGACAAAGGAAAAGTACCATGGCAGTAGTCAGGACATTAGAGGTTTCTTGTGCCAATTCCTATGTCCAAGTTCCCACAGGGAAATACTAAAAAGGTCAGATGACTCTTCATTTATAGGAGATGTGAGAACCCTTGGCGTAAGGACCAAAACTCATTTATGATAAGCAGTGGTGAGTCTACCTTGCTTTGGTAATAGAGATCGTTGTCTCTATCTTGTAAGGCTATGTGCTGGATTCAAACATCCTTGAGATAACAGACCAGGACAAAGACAGAGCAAAGTTCTGCTCAAAGACATCTGTGAAGAATTATCTCCCAACAATGAGTGGATATAAAAAGTCTAATGAAAGATATTTAATGGCAGAGGTTATTCTGGCAAGAGCCAGAATCAAGACTTAAACTAAAAGCATTGAACATAGTGTTGATTTAAAAGAGGAGAGGGGGGTTGTTTCTGTGTAGAACATAAGAGGACAAGAAAAGGCTAAGCAAGAATAAGCCAAAACTGAAAAACTGATCACTATCTTTGAATACAAGCATCTCAGAGAATCACTTGAGAAATGCATACTCCTCTGCTTCTAGATTCTATCGCTCCACAACACCCCAGCAAATAGGGCAGTTGGCTTCATCAAGTGGTACCAGTGAACAGCAGGCAGGGAAAGGTCCATTGGAGATGTCTTCAAGTGGATGTTCCTCTAGTAAGGTTCATCCCATGGGTTTCAATAGCCATTTGCCTTTAACACGGAACATGGAACTAGCACAGGACTGAAGAAAAGAAACTCTACAAGTGAAGCAAGCCTGTGACCTAAACCAAGCAAGCTGACTTAAACCGCTCCACTCTTAATAGTCCATAGGTAATTTGTCAAAGCCTCACCTTTATTGAGTGCAGTGGTGTCTTTGAATGATTAGATTTGTAAGTATGATGTTTTATTGTGAAAGAAATAATATTCCCTATCCTCCTCACCCTCAAATTTAAGCCAGACTGATGCAGGTGATACTTGCCTGGTGCAGGGTTCTGAGCCCTGTGTCCTCTTTATTAGGAGTCCAGCAGGATACCTCCAAAACTAATCGCCTGTCTTTTTTTAATGCTGGCACTGAAAGTTGTGAGAACTGGACTTACAGTTCTTCAAAATAAAGACCTGATCTTGCTCTGTAGTTTTCTTTGAGCAAAGAGCTCCCCAATGTGCAATTTCCAAAGCCCTGAAGGTGTAAGTAGAGTCGAAAGCACAAATCTCACAAGACACAAGCTGAAAATTCACAATGATCTGATGAATGGAATAGTATGGAGAACCAACGTGGAGAAATCCTGTCAAATACAGAGCTCCTTTGCTAACCAGTGAGAATCTACTAGAAAATAATCATTCCTTAATACACATGATCTCTTTCAGTAGTCATGTTCCCTGCATTCAACAGATATTGTGCTACCGATAAGGTTGATTGCCTCAGAAAGCACACGGATGTCAACATCTGACCTTCTCCAGGTATGTCAGTTAGGGCGCTTTGTCTGTTTATATCAATTCATATTGAGTATCTCATCCTTCACTAGTTTTGGTGGGGAGCAGCAAACTTTAAAGTGAGATGTTTTGCTCAAATGATTCTCCACAATTTAGGCTAAATTTTTGGGTTGGGAGAATTTGTCGGTGGTAGAGCCTTTCTGTAGGGTGTGGGAAGCTCTGAGTTCAATCACTAGCAATAACAAAAAGCAAGATAGGAAGAGTAAGAGGGAGAAAGATAGGCAGATGTGGATCTACCAGACATCTCAGCTGCCTGGGACAGCCTGGCAGAGACAGGAACCTAGCATAGCAGACCTCTGAGAGGCTCTACCTAGCAGCTGACTGAGATACCCACAGACAAACATTGCACAGAGGTCAGTGACCCCTGTGGAAGAGTTAGAGGAAAGACTGAAAGGCCTCACAGAGATAGCAATCCTACAGAAAGTCCAATGGTATCAACTAACCTGAACCCTTGGGAGACCAAACCACCAACCAAAGAGCTGATCTGAGGCCCCTGGCGCATAAGTAGTTGAGGACTGCCTTGTCTTGCCTCAGTGGGAGAGGATGCACCTAACCCTGCAGAGACTTGATGCACCAAGGATGGGGGATACATGAGGGAGCTGCCCTCTCAGAGGTGAAGGGGAGACAGATGTGGGAAGAACTCTCCAAAGGGGGACCAGGAAGGAGAACAAAATTTGGTGTGTAAATAAATAAATAAATAGAAAGACAAAAAGAATAAAAAAAAAGAAAAATAACTATACCAATTTCAGTTCTATTTAACTAAATTGTTTACTCTTGAATTTGTCAAAAACTTAATCGTAGAAGTAAGAGACACCAGGGTTCAAAGAAGATTGAGTAACTTGACATTACTCAAATTCTACACACTGAGGGTCCACATTTCTTTTAAAAAATAGAAATGAAAAGGGCTAAGATAGTTCACAATGTGACTCTGTTTTAAAGTAAGTCTATGTATGCTACATGAGGTCTTCAATCAAAAGAATACAGAGCAGCCAAATGCATGAGCTAGCCAGGGCTTGTTACAATCTAAAGTGCCGCCCTAAAGGTTCTTGGAATTTTAGTTATTTCCAAGCTAGAGTGTCCCTTATACAAACAGAGACTCCCTCCTGTGCCACAGACTCTGGGGTTACTTCTTTGCATTCTCATTCCTTAATCTATTTTCACTACACAAAACACTACCAACAACATTCTCCTGCTCTTCAGATATTGCTGATTCAAGGTAGAGCTCAACACTATCCTCCACAGGACTCCCTGACTTGAGATATGAGCATCTTTCCATGTGGTGGGTTTTAATTCTACCAAAATGAGTATGAGCTCTGTTTTATCAATTAAATATGTCTCAAGTGAAGGGTAGCCCCCATAAGACGAACTAGAGAAATTGGTGCTGGTTGTTCCTTGTATACAGCTCTTAATAACACTGTCTGCCTGCTCCTGGTTTAGGCACAAGGACCAGAGGTCCACATCAGGACAGCCATGTCCCATCCATCAGCTGCAGCTCCTCCAGAGACCAGCATGCTGTTGGAAACTCTTGCTCCCCTTCTCCTCCAGACTGGAAAAACCTCCCTGCCCTAACTGCTGGGCAAATTCAGGTCCTCTTGGTTTCCAAAGCTACTTCTTAGGGATCTAGGTTATTTTATTCTTTGTGGGGGAGGATTTTTGGTGGTGGGGGTGTGTTTGTTTGTTTGTTATTGTTTTTTATGTTTTCTATTCACTCTTCTTTTTTATTTTTCTTCTTTTTTAATTGGATATTTTATTTATTTACATTTCAGATGTTATCCACTTTCCCCATTTCCCCCCCACCAGAAACCCCTTATCCCATCCCCCTCCTCCTGCTTCTATAGGGTGTGCCCCCACCTACCCACTCACGCCTTCCTGCCCTAGCATTCCCCCACACTGGGGCATTCAGCCTTCACAGGACCAAGGGCCTCTTCTTCCACTGACGCCTGGCAAGGCCACCCTCCTCTACATATATGGCTGGAGCCAGGGATCTGGTTTTTAACAATGGCTGTCTTCCACATTAGAATCCTCTGGGTTTTTTTTATAGATCCTTTAACCATCCTTAGAAGTGACTATTAGTAGGACTCTCTTCTCTTCCCCTCTCTCTCTCTCTCTCTCTCTCTCTCTCTCTCTCTCTCTCTCTCTGTCTTCCCTGACAATAAGTTTGAAGAAAGCAGTTAATTACACATAGTAAAGTCTGAGCCCTTTAGAATCCATAAGTCTTCCATTTTCTCTAAGGGTGTGGCCCCTGTTAGATTGTCCATGCTACGATGGACAGCCAGTCACATCCATGAGTATACGAGAGATGGGGTTGGATCTGGAAAAAGTGGTGAAGTGAAAATGGAGTTAGGAATAGGGAACAAATGTGACCAGAGTACATTATATGACATTCTAAAAGAACAAGTTAAAATGTTTAAAGGAATTCATGACTTTTAGGACATGAATCTAATGTTTAAATTTTATCATCATACAATCTACTCAATAACTTTCTGTTGAGCCAATTAATAACAGAGCACAGTTTACTAATCCAATAGCAATTAATCTACAGCCAATGGAAATGTCAGAGACCCTGGAAAACATTTTTCAAGTACTCTAAATCATTTTCAATTCCAATTTTAAACTTTATTTATTTCCAGTTTATTTCCTAACAAAGTAATTCCCTAAGGATCCATCAAACACGGTAAGACATGAGGAAGTTGGCAATGTAGCTCAATGGTAGAAGGCTACCATATAAGGCCCTGCCTGGGGTTTGCTTCTCAGCACCACAGAAACAAATTTTTGAAATAAAATAAATTATTTGATTGACAAAATATAAGTTCATATTGCTGCTTCCACAGCAAAGCTTGTGTCTTTAGAAATACATGTAGGCTTCAGGTAAGGCACGCACAGAGGTCTATCCTCTTCATGCTAATGGTCTAACCTCTTCATGCTAATTTATATTAGTATCGTTACCCTGTGAAAGACAATCTCTTACATATTATCTGAGGATTTCACATTGAGGGCTATAAGTTTCATTACAGTTGTTTACAGGGTAAAATTTTCACTTTGGAATCCAGGACCTGGAGAGACGGCTCAGCAGTTAAGAGCACCTGTTGTTCTTACAGAGGACCCAACACACACATCAGGTGACTTACAACTGCCTTTAACTCCAACTCCTGGGGATCCAACCCTTTTTCTAGCTTCCAAGGACAGCCACATACATGTGGCATACACACCTACATACATATGGCATACACGTATACACACACATAAACATATGCATGAGTTTTTAAATTTTTAATTCTTGTAAATAAATTATAAGACCCATGCCTACAAATACATGTCCCATAAACTACATAATGTGTAAAATAGAGGAAATCTCCTATGTGTAGTCTTCTGAAACTGTGACTAAAGAAAAAAGTGTTCAATCACGGGGAAATTTTTGATTGTTAAAGCCTGTGTGGATTGGGACTACTGGGTGGGCTCCACAGTCCTCTCACTTTTTCAAAGGCTGGGTGGAGAGGAGAGGCTCATTTTTCAGGGGCTGGATGGTGTGGAGGGGAGCTTGTGATTTTTCTATGACGATATTGGCTGGCAATTACTTTTCAAAGTAATTAAGCTTATTTTTACAATTAACTTGGAAATATTTCTTTACTTTTGCTTAAAGGGTAGTTAATTGAATGTAATAACCTATTCAAGCAATTGTATTGTAGTCAAAGTTGTGCTGCTGGGTTCATGTGGGACTCCTCAAGCAGGAGCAGGAGCGGACTCTGACTGCACTGCCTGCCCTTGGATCCCTTTTCTCTAACTGGGCTGCCTTGTCTCGCCTGAATACAAAAAAACCTAGTCTTACTGCAACTTGATATGCCACGTCTGGTTGACACTCATGGGAAGCCTCTCCTTTTCTGAGGAGAAGGGGAGGAGGGGTGGATGGAGAGAGGTGAGAAGGAGGAACTGGAAGGAAAGGAGGGAGGGGAAGCTGAGTTTGGGATGTAAAGGAAATAAATAAGTTAATTAATTAGTAAAGAAAAAAATAACCCAATGCAATAAGACACATCACTCAAGCACAATTATTTCTCCTTTGTACTAACTTCTCTTTTTCTCATTACCAAATGTGTGTATTTTCTAGTTAACTCAAAATTTACACAGTATTTTATATTTTTTTTATCTTATAAGAATTTTCCAACATTTTTAGTGGCTTTTTATTTTTAACACTAAACAACTAAATGCTATTTGAATGTCCCAGTCAAAAGCAACTTTATAAGCCCTATCTTCTGTTTTGTACAGCTCAGAGTCTCTTCCATTCTCCATGCAGCTTTAGAACACCAAGTGAATGCCCTGTATACAGGCACTATGTTCTTATTCCATAGGAAGGAGAAAGCAACTCTGACTATCCTGAGCAACAGCAAAAACACACCAGCAAATGGTCACTGGTCCCAAAGCACATTTTCCATTCCAGTAGAGGTGAGCTAAAGAGAAGAGACTCTTGAGCTTCATTGGAACCTTCTCTTTCGAATTTGAGATGATTTCATACATTTAGATGAAGAGTTCAGTCTTGAAACAACTAAAAGCCCACTTTCTGGGGAAGGTTTGTGGTTACAAGCAAATGTCTGTACTCTGGTGGCCAAACACTGTCCTGGTCCACTGGACAACATCGCCCCCAAGTGGCCTTTCAGCTTCTGCTTAAACACCAGACCTCCCAAGCTAGCATCTGGTTTGTTTGGTTATGTTTGCTTGCTTGCTTGCTTGCTTGCTTGCTTGCTTGCTTGCTTGCTTGCTTGCTTGCTTGCTTGCTTGCTTGCTTGCTTGCTTGCTT
>JANHMN010000004.1:132079028-132139679 GCA_030674055.1 Rhabdomys pumilio | reverse complement strand
GATAGATAGATAGATAGATAGATAGATAGATAGATAGATAGATAGATGGAGGGAGAGATGGAGGAAGGACAGGGCAGGGAGGGAAAGGAAGAGGGAGGAAACGTAAGCTTTGGAGTTAATACAGTTGCGGTCTTTATATTGAAAGTTCCTTAGGAAAAGTTGCTACACCGTGTCTGTCTGGTCTTGATGTTAAGACCAGGCATCTCAGTATCGCTGGTGCCTTCCTGCAAGTGTAAGTCATAAATAATACACCTGCAGTGTCCTGAGCTGACAGAGAGGTGGCACATATCATTCCACATTTATCACTGCCTGTCTAGTACATATAGTTCTCGTTTCTCACAATATTATAACAGGCAAACATCACAAAACAAGACCAGCCAAATTAAACAGCTTCAATCCTATTGTATGAGATTTAGAATGAAAACATGTCTTCAAAGGAAACCACAGTCATTGAAAGCAGCAAGTTTTTTGGTTTTAGTTCTTTTAAAGAATGCATTTTCAAGAAAAAAAATTACATTGCAAACAGGGAGTAACTCTACCTCCCTAATGTGCCATTTAGTTGCTTTCTGCTGCACTTTATTAAGTAACTGTACAGAGCTGCATTTTCGATGTGCTAAGTGGAGACACCAAGCAGCCTTCCCATGTTGCATAGTTAAACTGCCTGCACAAATTGGCTTTTCTTTATCACGTGACACTGGGGTCACGTTCCTCTAATGAAAAAGAAAGAAAACAGAGAGAGAGAGAGAGAGAGAGAGAGAGAGAGAGAGAGAGAGAGAGAGAGAGAGAAATTTGGAAATGAGGTAAGTAATGTGTGCTTCTCAAAGTAGCCGTTGCTGTAAATCTCCCAGAGAACCCGCGGTGGCTGCCAGTGGCCACGCAGCAAGACTACAGAAAAGGTCACTAGAGAGTCCTGGCTTTTTCTCTTGTTGCCTTCTCTGCTTGGTACATGATGTCTCTTGTGGTGGGAGTTGCTCCTCTCCCTGATACCTTTTCTGGAATAAATGCAGTCCTCCAAGGGGAAAGAGTGTCTTTTGGTTTCTGCACCCTTCACCATGTAAAAGAGGCTTGGATTCAGGAATGGAGCTTTTAATCTCCTATACACCCAGCAGACTGGGTTGCACAGAGGCTAAGCTAACTACCGTTCCTCTCTAGGAAGGCTTAAAGATCATGTGCTGTGTGCTCCAGAGTGTGGCTTTCTTGTCTGCTAATGTTTGGAGTACTTTTTTTAGGACGTTATTTTATTCCCCAGTTCTAGCTACACTGTCACGAACAACAGAAGGTCTTCCTTCATGGAGACTGGATATTATTCCTTATGGCTTCTTTATCCAGTCTCTCTCCTTGCCCATCACTTGGCTGCTGTCAACAGCAAAGTGAGCATGCTGTGAAAACATCTCTTAGCATACAGAGTCTAGATCTTCTGAGTAAATGTTGTGCACGGATGCAGCTAAGTCATGGGGAATCCTGTTTTCTTTGAAAGCTGGGCCTGTGAAGAGTACACTTGCCTGCATGTAGGATGCTATAAAAATATTGTGTTTCTTGGTCTTTTGAGAACTTCGCTTATTTTTTCTTAAATTGATACTGTACTAAGTGACATTCCTGCCAAGAGTACACAGAGATTCTCTTTTTTTTTTCCCCAGTGCATTTGGGTTTGTTTGTTTTGTTTTGTTTTGTTTTGTTTTGTTTTGCATTGTTTTGTTTTGGTGAGGGAGTGTCCTAACCATTACAGTAGATAGGAGTGACATTTTATTGTGGGTTTCTTCCCTCCTTCCCCTCTTTCCCCTCCTCCCCTTTTTTCTCTCTTTCATTTTCATTTTCACTTGCAAGCCCAGTAGAAGAAACTAGCCATTTCTTTACTTTCTTCTAATAAGACTCCTCAGCCCCTTGCCCATTTAACTGGATCATTTTCTCCCATAGAGCTGTTTGAGTTGCTCAGAGATTCTAGACATTATTCTCTTGCCTGACATGGTTCACAAATATGTCTTCCAATGGTTAGCCTCTGTCTGTCATGGATTTTCATCGTGGTATAAGGAACGTACCTGTCTTTGCTTTCCTTGTGCATGAGTAATTGTGTTGATTGTTCCCAACAAAGTGGTAAATTTGGATTTCTTTGTAGTTGTTTTAGCTTTTAAATCATTCTCAGATAAGTAAGCCCAGTAATGAATACAAGAATTTTTCAGTACTCGCATGTATAGTTATTATGTTCCTTGTAATTATTGCCAAGTCTCCTCTGTATTTGTGTTTACTAAAGTGTTAACTACTTCAAATGAACATCTGTGTCTGTGACAGTTTGTATATGCTTGGCCCAGGGAGTGGCACTATTGGAAGGTGTGGCCTTGTTGGAGTAGGTGTGTCACTGTGGGTATGGGCTTTCATACCCTAGTCCTAGCTGCCTGGACTAGCAGCCTTCAGATAGAAGGTGTAGAACTCTCAGCTTCCTCTGCATCATGTCTGCCTGCATGCTGCCATTTTCCCACCTTGGTGATAATGGACTGAACCTCTGAACTATAAGCCAGCCCCAATTAAATGTCCTTACAAGAGTTGCCTTGGTCATGGTGTCTGTTCACAGCAGTAAAAGCCTAACTAAGGCAGTGTCTTACTGTGTGATGATGCTGAAGCATGTTGCAAGTGCTGATCCGGCGGCAGCAGCTATTCACAGGAAGTATGTCACCAATGGGGTCTGCAGTCAGCCATTCACCTCATACAAATAAGTATGTGAGGAACTGGCACATCTAGCTTAGAGAAATACACACATTGAACCCATCTCAAATCCTAGAAGGAAGTGGGATGATAGTTGCATGGTTCAACTTGTTTCTTTCTTGGATAGTGATACAGTAAAACCCATGATAAAAAAAGAGAGGCCATGCTTGCTTTTCAGCCAGATTGCTTGTCTAGTCTGAAAAGAGTCGATTTGTAAATGTTGACCTCTCTATACATTTGCAAATTCTCCCAGTGGAAGCATATCAGGAGGTTCAAATTTGTAAATTATGAGCTCTCTCTCTCTCTCTTTCTCTCTCTCTCTCTCTCTCTCTCTCTCTCTCTCTCTCTCTCTCTGTGTGTGTGTGTGTGTGTGTGTGTGTATCTAATCTCAAAGCCATTATGTCATTTGCTATAATGTAATTTTCGTAAAAATAAGAATTTGTTCATATACGCTCAAGCTACAGTCAAGAAGGGCTTCTGCTTCTTTATCTTCCATGACAGACTTTCAGGGAGACAGACAGGTCCTGACAGCTGGGAGTTCCCAAGGGTGGGCAGAAGCAGCTGGCACAACATGCAAAACAAGGCAAATTCCTTGAAACTCAGCTGCTTTGGTCCAAGAGTGTCTTCATGCACAGGGTGCAATGAGGGACCCAACCTGTCATGAGCAGTGACTTTGGTGGCAGGCATCAGTGGGTGCCTCTCCCAGCCTGCATGAGGCTTGGACTAGATAGTTCCTGGTTAATCTCAATTTACTAGGCCCCCCCAGACCCCAAAAGCAAAGAAATGGCTAATCCACAAAAGATTATGACTCCTGTTAAAATAAATGCTGCATTGAATGCTTGTTACTGTTTCTATTAATTGTGTTTCTGTTGTTGTGCTGAAATACCACAACCACGGCAGCATCCATATACATATATACACATATACAAACACCATATATATATATATATGTGTGTGTGTGTATACATATATATATATGTATATATGTACACATATATATGTATATATATATATATATATATATATATATATGCGCACACACACACATACATACACATACGTATATGTACAAAAAGTTTATTTGTGTATATGGTTCCAGAGGGATAAAGAATCTATCATGGTAGGCATGGCAGAAGAGCAGAGGGCTGATTGATCACATTGTTAACAGCAAACACAAAGCAAAGAGAGTGAACTAAAAATGGGCCAAAGCTTTACATTCTCAAAGCCTGCCCCAGAGGCATGCTTCCTCCAGAGGGGCATCCCATACCGTCTCTAAGCAGCACCACTAATTGAAGACAAAGTGTTAAAATACTTATATTTAAGGGGGCATTTCTCATTCAAAACAACTGGGATAGTATGTTTCCTGTGATGATGGCAGTCCTTGTTCTTGTAAGGGCTGTTACCAACTTGGATTTCTTTCAGAAATGCTAGACATTTGAAATTGAAACAAATTTATAAGAAATTAAACCATATTTAATTTCTATAAGCCAACTTAAATACATCGCACAAATACTTAATCTTCAGTATAAATGAAACCTAGAATGTAACTTATTTCCAAGTAAACAAGAAATAGTAGTTGGAACATGCTAGTATTTTTCCCATGGCCATTAGTTAAAAGTGGCTGTTAATTATACACTTAGTTCTCTCTCTCTCTCTCTCTCTCTCTCTCTCTCTCTCTCTCTCTCTCTTTCTCTCCCTCTTCCTCTCCTCTCTTCTCCTCTCCTCTCTTCAGTCTGTTAAGTTTTCTCCCTTTTTCCTTTGATTCTTTCTTAATCTTTTCTTTATTTTTAAAATTTTTATTTTATTTATTTATTTATTTATTTATTTATTTATTTATTTATTTTGGATTCTAAAGACAGGATTTCTCTTGCTGGCTGTCCTGAAACTCACTCAGTATACCAGACTGGCCTGGAACTCAGAGATATACCTGCCTCTGCCTAGGAATAAAAGTGTATGTGACCACCACTTTTACTTAAAACCTGAGATCTATAACATTTTGAACTGTGACTAAAATTTAAAATATATGAAAATTTCCAGAACACTTACATTTAAAAGATGCAATGATTTTTAAGATTTGGGGTTTATGTTGTCATTGTGTGCTTTGCTAGGAATCAAATCCAAAGGCTCAAGGATGATAAACAAGTGTTCCACCACCAAGCTCCATCCCCAACCCCCCCCCCATCCTGATTTTATTGAAAACCTATTTATATTTTAATCATCAATCTTGGGATTTAACACGGACGTTACACAAAGAGTGGAGATTTCCAATCTTATTTATGAAAGATGGGTTGAGTATTAACTTACACTGGGTCATTAAAAGTTCTACCTTAACTGTTACTGTAATTAGAGAAGTCACCATTTTTCTTCACTAAGAAAGTCTGTGAGCTCACAGGTTACTTCTTTTCTAGCACATAGCCAACTTGGATGGAAATAGTTCTACCTACCTAACACACAATTATAGCATCTTCACAATAACCCACAAAGGGCAGAGTAAAATTCTTCCTTCACCTACGACAGAACTCAGGTACCCAAAGTCACAAGGACAGTTAAATGAAAGGCTATGACATAAACCCAGATTGCCGTCATGACAGAGACATGGGTCTGTACTATCCCAGGCACTTTTTGGTTACAGTGGAATGTTATGGAGTATAGGGGTGATGTTTTTATCTCTCTGAACACAGAAGCTAGAGGAATGTGTCTGTGTCCCCAGCACTTAGGCCAATGCTGAGGCAGAAGGACTGTAAGTTTGAGGCCAACCCAGGCAACGCAATGAAATTCTGTCCCAAAAATCAAAACAAAAATCATACAGTAAGTCAAATTAAGCTACCTCGGTGCTGCCTATAGGGATGTCTGATTTCATTAATAGATTCTAATGGTTTGTAAGCATCAGCCGTTTGTTTCCATATAAACAGCACTCCGACAGGGCTTGTCAGCGCTGAAAGCAACTTGTCCTTTCAGTATTTCAAACATTCCCTCTGCAATCTGGTTTGCACTATTAATTTCACACTACTAAGAAAGCGTTTACCAAGCAAAAGTAAGCCTTCCCAGCTTGGGCCTGTCAAAATGATAATACATTTTAAATTAGTGGAATTTTTATTAGGTTTTTAGACATTTTAATGGATTTCAAAATTCACACCAGATAATTATCCAAAACTTCAAGTATCTAACATATCCCTAAAAGAAATAAAGACAAGAAAAACAAAAAGGGAGGAATAGAAGGATGGAGCAGGAAGGGAGGGAAGGAGAGTGAGGGAGGGAGGGACCAGCTCAGTGTCCTTTGGGCTATCATCCCATAAAGAGGTGGTTGTCATTAGTGCAGTAACCTAAGAGTTAGGCTGTGCACACAAAAGGCATCCATGGCCTACCTCCAGCAACTGGACAAGAGAGTAACCAGCCAACTTGTGCCAATGGGACTAAGCATGCACACAGGGCGTGGTTCCTTTCTGCATACATCCAGGTAGAAAAGTCCCTTGATTTCTAAGACCAGAATCCAGCCTGCCTTGTGAATGCTTCCTTACTCTGATGCTAACTCAAACCAATTACAGAAGCCATTAAATGCATAACGGTTTCAGGTTGAGGAGCCCTGTGCCCCTCTGTCTACCTGAACACCCACCACTGTCCTTCATGCTCTTTAAAAGAGCAAAGCAGTTTCATTCCAAGGTTTATATCTTTATAATAGCTTTATATCTTTATTTCCATTTGTATCTTTAAAAGCGGGTCTTTTATTCTGAAGATGTTTTCCTATTTTTCTTCTAGTTTTTAAAATCAGAAACAAAACGAGAACAGAAACTCCTTTGGGAGTTCCTCTTGTCGACACCCTCAGCTTGCTGTAGAGGAGGCATGAATAATTGATTGAATTTCCATTAGGGTCAACCAGAGTGTATATTACCCACAGTGTGATGCAGCGGGGGAGGGTGAGCAGGAGATAATGATCCAGGACCAAGACTAGGGAGTTAGAGCTTTGTCCTATGAATTCAAATGTGTCCTGACCCATAATTGACTAACACAGGTATGGAAAATAACAGAAAGACAGAAAATAACACTGGGATCTTCGGGCAGAATGTTGCATGGAGTTTCTCCCAGCATTTACTCTTTCTCATAGCTTGATTAGCTAGCTGATGGTCTTTCAAGAGTGTTTGTAAGAGAATACAAATTATGCTGGCCATGCTACGTGAGATTTCCGGTTAATCAAATCTCAAGCAAGGGTTTCTGTTTGGTTTGAGAGTGGGTGTGAGACAAAATCAGAACGAGTGGTAACTACTTGTACAGTGTGCTTGGCACATGGACAGCTCAGATTCAGAGTCTCTAATAGAGAATAATCTTTAGCCCACGCCTCCTGCTCTGGTTGTGTTTGCTTTCCAACAATCTCATCTGTGTCTCTTCCCCTCCACCCACAGCACCTGTCCAAGCAAAGCCATTAGAGTCCCTTCTAAGAAGTGTGCCCACTGGCCTTGGCTTACACTGAGGACCAATCTGAGCTTGTTTTCTTTTTCTGCTTCACATTTTGAATTGAAACACAGAACAACCTGGCATCTCCTGGGAAGTGCCTGGGACGCCTGATCAGTCCTTCACTCCCCAGCCTTGTAGCCAGGGGTCACTCCCCACTTGGCTCCATTCTGTTGCCACTGGCCAGTAGTTATAGGTGTCGTCTATTCCAAAGTTCTAGTTCCAGGCTGTGCCTGAACTGCCTTCCTTTTCTTCAGTATCCTCTTTCAGAGAAACTAGAAAGCTCCCTGAGGTCTAAGGACATATTTTTGGTGTGGGTTTCTTGAGAACTTATATTTTGCATGCATACAGTGCTTAGCACTCACCAAGTAGTTACTAAACAAAGATAATAATGACAATCACCATCATTACCTACTCACTTAGAATAATCTCATAATAATTGCAAATAAATGCTAATCTTCCCCTCCTTCTTAGCTTACTTGTAAGCTGTCTTCCTCTTCAAGTCTCAGAATTTCCAGCATGCTCCCACCCCACCCCCACCTCGCCCTTCTGAAGATTCAGCTCTGTTTATAAAATACTCATTTTCCTGCTTATCGTTTCTTATCATTCTGGTCTCTTGTGAATGGCTCCTCACTGAAGCAATCTTTAGCTATCCTCAGGAGTTCCCCAACATCCCAACATCCCATAGAATGGAATGGTAGAAGTGTGGCAGAGACAAACGAATCTAAGTGGAAATGTGGAAGCATAGGTGGTTGCTTGGCTTGGGGGTCGGGGGGAGAGGAGGGGTGAGAGAGCAAGAGCCTGGGGATGAGAAAAAGTGCCTGTAACTGTGTTCTATCTGCCAGCAACTCCACTCCAGCCCACACTGTGTGTGCTGAGAGAGCTGAGGCTAGCCACTGCAGGGGCAGCAGAGTCAAGTCTGCAGGGAACTGGGAGTGGATAGTAAGCAGCAAGAGAATTGGGGAGACATTCCAGTAGGAAGCCTCGCCTGTAAGTAGCAGTGAAGGCATTCACTTTTGGGTGAGTTATTAATTACCCTTGCCTTCATTCTGAGGATAGACTGATAACTAGAAAACAGCTGCAGCTGGGCCAGATCACACAGTGAACTTGGGGCTGAGCTTAGGCCAGTGCATGAGTGGGCAACAAGGAGAATGTTTCATGCGGGCCTGGAATTTTGAAACAGCAAGAAAAGGAACCAACTCAGAGAAGAGAGGAAAATATCACCCAAGGGAAAATGGTACCACAGGGTGGCCCCTCTCTTGGGTACAGAAGACATTTACACTGACCAGTGTGGAGGAGAGAGTTTACCAGTTTGCCAATGCTGAGAAGGCTAGGTCTAGCAAGCGATCTGGGTTTGTAAATCTGAGTCGTGGGAAATGTGAATCTTCGAATTCCTAGATCCAAGTCTCACAGCACCAATGTTATGCTTTATTTAAAAAAAAAAAAAAAAAAAAAAAAAAAAAAAACAGGATATGTTTGGTAGAGCCAGGTATGGTATGGTGGGAGGGGTGCCTCAGTGGCTAGACCATGCTGAGGCATCCCTTCCCCCTGAGGTATCAGCCATATGATGGGTATAGTATAAAATAGAATGTTTATAGGGCATGGGAAAGGGAGTTGAGAAGGGAGTAGAAGCAGAGAGGAAAGGAGGAGAAGAGAAGAGAAGAGAAGAGAAGAGAAGAGAAGAGAAGAGAAAGAGAGGCTGGCCAGGAACATGTGGAGAGAGGAGGGAGAGGATGACAAAAAGATTAGGGAGTCAGGGAGAGTAAGAGAGTAAGAATAAAAGGGTAAGAGAGAATAAGAGACCAAGGAGGGGACAAACAGTCCCTTTTTATAATAAGCCAGGTCTACCTGGCTGTTGCCAGGTAATTGTGAGGTGGAGCCTAGAAGGAATGCTAACAGTTACTGCATTTTTTTCTTTTCTTCTGCTTATTGGGGCATAGCCTGTAAATCTACTCATATTTAAAGTGAGCTATGAGCCTACAGTAGACAGAATTCTCTGCATGGCCTATCCTGTGGCAGCATCCCTGTGTGAGATGACATTGCTGTGGTCATTTTCCTAAATGGAGCAGTCGTCAGTGACTACTTGGGCATGTTCCAACATTACCTGGTTATTTCCTTCTTTTCACTTTTTACTTCTCAAGGTGACATGTGCATTCGCAGGAGCATGTTGTCTAATTCATTAAAATAAATGTTACAAACACAGCAGATAACTATGTTATTCATCAATGAAGGAATATTCTACAACCCAGTATGGGTGCATTGGGTATTTTGGGTTTTACCTTCAATTACTTCATGTTCCAATTATTGTTTTCTAGTACTCACATGCTCTCATGTTTTCATAGTTGGTATTTTTATATTGTATTTTAACTTCAACATCTCTCTTCCCTTTCCTCCCTCAAAACTCTCTCATGTAACCTTCTCCACTCTCCTTCAAATTCATGGCCTCTTCTTTCATCACTTGTTATTGCATGCATACATATATTTATAGTACAGTACTATATATATATATATATGTATATATATATATATACACACACACACACAAACACACAAACACACACACACACAAATATATGCCAAGTACCAGCCTCGACTTAGAGAGGGGTTCTGAGAGAAGAAGTGTCTGGGAGCTGCAAAACAACTTGAAGTCAAATCATGGGTGACAAGCTGACAGCCTTTGTGCTCTCTCTTTATCTGTGTGTGTGTGTGTGTGTGTGTGTGTGTGTGTGTGTGTGTGTGTGTGTTCGTTCTGCTCAGGACAGCTTTTTCTTGCTATTCTAAACACTCACTAGAAAGATCATCTCTTTCAGATCAAAGCCCAGTTTTTTATTTACATATCAATTCAGTCATTACCCCAGGTTCTCTTTTGATAATCTTATAAATCTGCAGCCCTTATGTCCCAGACCCTTGATTCTTGGAAAAGAACAGCAAATATAAGCACCAACAATAAAATAGCTGAGTGGTAACCCACCCTGAAATTACCATTCCTACCACACCTGGGCCTGGACCTAAACTACCTCTGTACCAGGTTGACTTTGAACTCAAAAGTCTACCAGCTTTTGTAAGCATAAACAAAACAAAAAATAACTTAGCTGGGTGGGATTCTGTGATCACTATTCCCTAAATCTCTTTATCTTCTTCCTTAGTATCTTTTTGACAAGCTGGCTTATAGTGCATTTGCCTCTGTTTCTTTCAATCTGTGAAGCTTCTTATACAATTCATATTGCATCCTTTTACTTTGCATAGTTAAAAAAGTATATATATTTTTGAACTCATGTTTTCAGCATTTTTCCCACAGCCTTAAGGGCTGTCCTGATAGTCACAGCATTCTACCATTTTGCTGAGCCATTACATACAGCCTCACACCTCGACTCATGCTGCCTCTGATTGTCATGGAGTCTTTAACCTTGGCAGAGAGGACATTCCTCAAAGGAAAAACATGTAGTAAAATACATATATTTTTATACAAACAAGCCTTATACCCATAGCAACCATCAACACTCATGGAGGCCAGTCCCTGCTGATTCTGTTCCAGAGGTGGGAACCATGTCATTCAGTCCCTAACACGGACCACCATTTGAGTACATATAAGGTTACTTTTATGTTTGTTTTCAGGGCTGACCATTTGTCACTGGATAACTCATTTATGCACTCTTTCCTAGGAAGGACCACCTCTCCTGCTCCCAGCTTTACTTAGTTTCTGTAGTGCTTTGTTTAGAGTTGATCCTTTATGGACTTTCCCCCATCCAGTTTTGAACATTTATTAGCGTCTTCTTTGTTTAGCTCATGTCTAGGCAGTCATGTTGGTAAGACTTTACAGGTGTAGCTTCTGATATTACACAGAGACACAATCTCACAGCAAATTCCTTGATCCTCTGGTTCTTAAAATCTTCCTGCCCCATCTTCTGAAATGTTTCTTGAGCCTTAGGTGTGAGAATGTTTTGTAGATGTATCCATTGAGACTAGGCTCCATAACTCTGCATTTGATTAGTTGTGGTTTTCTATAATGGTCTTCATCTGAGAAGATTTCCTTGATGAAGGATTAAGACAACACTTATCTGTTGGTATAAGAACAAATGTTCCTTGTTGTTAAGTATTATGCTGCTTTAGTAAAATAGTGGTTGTAGATTCTCCAGTAACCATGGCTTCATGGTTACTGAATAACATAGCACTGAATAAGTTAAGTTAGCTAAGTTTCTAGTACAGGCATAGCATTACTTTTATTCAGCAGGCTTAAATCTAATTGTAGAGCTATTGGTTAGATCCAAGACATATATGCAACTAGAACTTGTAAGGCTATCCTGCCATGCTGGCATTGATGTGCTTCATAGGCATTATAGATGGATATGACGGTTGCTTACCTCCCTCCTTTGAAAGCTTGCTTGGTTCCTTCTAGTACCAAAATGCTAGTATCAGGAAGGAGATATTCAGGTCAGTTCTAGTTGATGACACCCCAGGAACGGACTCACTCTTAAAAGAGACACTAGGAAGCTTATAATCCCAGAACTTGAAAATGGAGTTAACCTGGGATACATAAGACCCTGTCTCAAAAAAACGAATAAAATCCTCCCTTCCTTGCATTAGTTATAGTCCAGCCAGCCTAGAAGATGTGAAATAAAATGTTCTGGATTGATTTGGTACAAAAAAAAATTTGAAAGTCTCACAAGAGAGTAAGCTTGAGGTATAGCTGAATACCTATGTCAATGAAGACTCCTTCATGATCTTTTAAGATTAAAATGTGGTCCCTGGAAATATCCCAATATCACTTCTAATTATTTACCATGAAACAGTCTATTTCTTCCTCCAAAGTCCTCATTTATTGAAACAAAAACTGGGCATGTAGCCAGAATTGGGATAAAAAGGGTAATTGATGGAGAACAGCTCCCCCTAAAGGTGAGCCCACCCAAGCTAGCACCAGTTCTGTCCCTACTGTAGGGAAAAAAAGCTTCTAGCTTAGGAGGAGCTTAGAGATAGGAACAGACTCTAGTTGGTTACCTGTCCTTATGGGTAAAGACAAAAGGTTCAAGCCCTTGGAAGGCAAGGAAAAGTATCTGTGCACCTGGGTATGGAAGAAAGAGTGAACAAGGAGAGACTCGGAGACCTTCATCATGGCTCAGTCACATCAGAAGGGACAAATGAACTATACTAAATTAGACTTTCATTGACTTGGAAACTTGTGCCTTTGTGAACAGGAGGAAAGATTTTCAAGTTATATACATGTTTCAAGATATATAAGGAGCTCCTCAACTTACCTGCTGTGCTGTTAAGCAGATGTACAGAAGCACATTACCCATGTGGGACAAGGATAACAAACTCAACTCAAGAGCAAAAATGACACCAAATGACTCAACTTAAAAATGGGCAAAATAACTAGAAATTTTTAAATAGTGTTGGGATGTGGGGCACATAAATGAAATGGCTTATGTGTGGGCCAAAGGGCAATCTACAGGAGTTATCTCTCTTCTTCAACCATATAGGACTCAAGCTCATATCCTCAGACTGGGCATCAGCACTACATAAGTATCAGAAAAAAGTTAGCCAAGTCCATGCTGAAATATTACCTCACACCTGTTCAGATGTCGACCTTGTGCTGGTCAGTTTTTGTCAACTTGGCACAAACCTAGCCACACCTACCTAGAAAGAGGGTCCCTAAACTGAGGAATTGTTTCTATCAGATCGGTCTTTGGCATGTCTTTGGGGGCATTTTCTTGATGGATGATTGATAATGACACTGGGGGTAGTTGCAGCCCTGGGCAGATGGGCCTGAGATATGGAAGAAAAAAAGCTGAGCAAGCCAGAGGGAACAAGCCAGTAAGCAGCTTCCATCTGTAGTTTCTGTCTGTTATTGCCTTGAGTTTCCAGCCTGACTTTCCAAGTTGTTCATGGTATTTATCCCAGCAATAAAAAGCAAAGTGGAACAGCCATGATCAGCAAAGGAATGGGAAATCCCTTGTAAAGTTTGGAGAAAACAGAAACCTACCTTGAGGAAAATGTAAATTATTAGAACCACCATGAAAGACAATGTGGAAGTTTCTCCAAAAACTGAAAATAGAACTATCATATGATTTAACAATGTTGTATCTAAGAACATATCCAAAAGAATTGAGATAAAGATCTCAAAATGCTGTCTTCCACATTCATTGCAGTTTTACAGTAGGCAAAGCCAGGAAACAGCCTACAGGTCCATCAACAGAGGAGAAAATAGAAAATCTATGGTGGCTACATAAATAGAATATTATCCTATCTTAAAAATGAAAGAAACCATTGTGGCAGCATGGACTGGTAAAGCTCAAAGGCATTGTAGTCAGTGAGATAAACTAGGCTCGGGATAAATAGTATACAATTCCATGTAGGTGTGGTTGTAGAATAGCTATGCTGAGACACAAAATGAAATGGTTTCCACAAACTGAAGAGAGGGAAGTAGGTGTCTCCTACTTCCTTTAATCACATCACATGATTAAAGTTCTAGTTGTGTAAGATATAGGTATTCTAGTGACCTGATGTGAGACATTGTATCTTAACAATCTGTATCAGGCACCTGGTAATGTTTTAAGAAGACTGCTCTCAAGTCAACTATTACTACCACAGTAAAAATATATGTTGAAGGCTGAGCATATGGCTCAGTGGGGAGGAGCACTGGCTGTACATGCATGAGGACCTGGGTTCAGATAGGCAGCACACTTGTAAACACCAGGTGTGGCCATGTTTGCTTGTAACCTCGGCTAGGGGAGGGTATAGGAGACAGAGACAGGAGGATTGCTATGATCTGATGCCTAAACAACCCAAAAACAACAAAACAACAAATTATAAGCTCCAGCATCAGTGAAAGTCCCGGCTTAAAGGGACAAGACAGTGATATAGATCAGGACACCTGATATCCTCTTCTGGCTTCTGCATGCATGTGCACACTCTCACATATATAACACACACTCAACACATACATATAACACATACACTCACAACACACATATAACATATACACACAACACAGAACACACACATATAAAACACAACATATACACACAACACACACATATAACAATACAACATACCCACACATCCTCACAATACACATATAACACGATACACTCACATATATAAATAAGTAAATAAAAGCTTAGAATCCAGTGTGTAAAGTATGCCTATACTCCATGTATAGGCTAAGGCAGGAAGAGCAAGTCTTCTAGGCCAGCCTGGGCTACGATAACAATTTCAGCTCCAGCCTGAGGCACATAGTATGGCCTTGTCTCAAAAAAAATAAATAAATAGAAAATTCAAGCTCAGTGAAGTCATATATTATGGATGCTTTGAAATCGAGACGAATGTGATCAAGGCTAGATTCTTACGCAGTCATTGTTCTTCTTGTCTTCATTTATTCTTTGAGCCTAAAGGAGCTTAAGTTCATTAAGTAAGAATGTAAACATACACTAACTTACATCACATATTATTTAGATGATAATATTTTTTAAAAAGCCCTTGTGCTTTTATTTTAAAGTCACTCTGTAGACAGCAAATACTTGAGAAGATAGAGTTTGTATTATAGGAGACAGAATAGCTTGTTTCCTATGACATGAGGTAGAAGAGTTTAATATCATGTAGTGTCTCAAGTCAGAACGTCACTAGTGACTGTTGCCCATGAGAGTTGTTTCTTCATACAAATCCTTTGTGGGTTAACAGAGAATTGTGACCAAATGTAGATATCAAGAGAACAGCTACAATCTTTCCCTAGCCTAGGAAGGTAGCCCTTTGCTGTTTAAGAACATGCCCAGATAAAAAGAAGCCTCAGCTTCTGCTTGACAGCCTCCCCTGCCCCACCCCCGTAGCCTGCTGAATCACTGGCCCTGTGGGTACTTGCTTGTTCAATGAAGAGTGTCTTGGGAGAATTGGTTTGTGGTGCATCTTAAGGAAATTGCTTCTTTTGGCAGCATCTGGTTATGACCTGGCGTCTCAACAGTGCAGCTATGATTATAATTGACTGGCATTCTGAGCAGAAAGGACAATGACCATGTTTCTCAGGCACATATCTCTGGCAAAAGAGCCCTACTCCTGCCCAGCATGTCCCAGTCTGTCTTTAAACAGCTTAGCTCTAAGTATTCATCTTTCATTTGTTCCCTCCTTTCTCCATCGGGTCTAGTGTGGTACTCTGTGTGCAGTAGGATCTCTGGGGAGTCTTTTTTAGAGTTAGTATGCCTGGCTTTTGGTTTTCTGGGTGAAAAGAAAAATTAGAAGAAAGTCTTTATATTTTCATGTATCTATTGAGAAGGTCTCTGTGGCTCTAACATCTATCTTGAAGTGCCTAGCTCTAGTAAATTGCTGTGAGTGACACATGGTAGTTATGGTGACAAGGAGTTCATATGGAAGAGAACAGCTTTCCCAGCAGGCTTCCTATGAAAGGAGCATGCAAATGTGGAAGCATGGTCTACATCTTTTGCTTTGTCTCATTCATGAGACCAAGGAAGCACAGCTATGAAGAAAAGCCTCGGCTCTGTATAGCCCCTACATATGCAGCAGCAGAAGAAAGGACATGGACTCAACACGACTTCAGCTCCCAGCTGCAACACATGCCAGGGAGCCTTTGGTTTTAAAAATAAGAGAAACTTGACCCAAGTTTTGGATCTTCCAAAATTGGAAAGATAAAAGCAGTGGGTGGCACCCCACCAAGGGGATCTTAGGGATATGGTGTTCAGGAAACTGTCTGTTACAGAGCATACTGAGAGAATTGTTAGTTGCTGCCCACAAAGCCTCTGGCAGGGCTATGCTGACCAACACAAGAAGAACCTCAACTGTAAGTGACAGGCACCTGGCCAGAGAGTAGAGATGTTCTGCCCTTCCTTGTTGGAGTAGCAGTGGAGAAGGAAAATGGTGTAGACCTGTCTGTCACAGCTCCATGGGACTGTGGTGTCCACCCACAAGTATCTTTCTTTCCATTAAGTACTGCCTTCTGTTGTGGGTTATTTACAGCATGGCCAGGATTGGGCAGATTGCATTAGGCGGAGAGATCCACAAGGTAATAGTATCTGCCGCCCTTCAGCCTTTTGTGCAATCCAAGACCCTCTTCCTACAGAACACATCAGTTTCCCCCTGTGAGGGATCCACCACTGAGGGCCACTCAGACACAAGTTTAGCCAATCAAAAGTCTCTGTTAGTTGGTCAGTGACTACACTGCATGCTTGAGGCTCTAGTCAAATACAGTGCCAAGCCTTTCTCAAGGTGACCTTCTAAAGACAAAATTCATATGCCAGGTTGACACAGCTTGGTAAGCAAGAACAGTTGGCCAGAAGAGGATCTACAGAAGCCAAAAAGCAAGGTTAGAGCATTTCAGGTCTTTCCTAGGAACTAATGAATACGATGGATTGATGGATTGAGCCTTTGTTCTAGTTTTGGCAGGTGGTGGTGTCTATCTGCTGGCTCCCGGGCCTGGATAGCACTTGCATCATGGCAGCAGTTCTACTAAGGTCTGGGACCTGTTACACCCCTCCCTAGAAATAGGTTTTCTTAAAACTCCCAAAGCCTTTTTGCTTAGCAGGGGAGATACTTTTTTTTTTTTTTTTAAGCAATCCAAGGCCCTTTTTCCTACAGACAGACACCAGTTTCCCCCTGTTGTAAGGGATCCACCATTGTGGACCATTCAGACACAAGTTTTAGCCAATAGGAAGTCTCTATTAGCTGGTCAGTGATTACATTGGGTACTCACCCATTTACCACAGGCTGGCCTCTATCATGCTATGTAGCCAAGGGTTACCTTGAGCTTCTTATCCTGTTGCCCTCATGAGTGCTGGGGTTATGGGTATAGGCCACCAAGTCCACTTTGTGCAGTGCTGGGGACTGGGCCAAGGAGTGTGTGTGTGTGTGTGTGTGTGTGTGTGTGTTTAGCCCTTCACCTACTGAGCTAAACCACAGCCAGGAGTTTCTGTTCTCTGATTGAAGCAAGGTTTCTTGCTATAGTGAGACTTGAGACACACACTCGCATGCGCGCACACACACACACACACACACACACACACACACACACACACACTGTGAAGCCTTTTTTCATTTCCAGACAAGACACCAAGAGGCACATGTGGACTTTCCTGTTTCTGCCCACTCAGATCTACAATTTAAAAGCAAATTAACTGTGACTTGCTCCTTTTGCACTGGGGGACTCTTCCTCTTCACTTATTTTTGAATTTGAATGGGACATAATTTCAATTTTCAGAAAACTTAGCACTCCTGTATCTCTAAAAACCATCTTCAGTAAAGTAGCTTTGCTCCAGGGACATCAGTGGACTCACTAGAAGGTTTCCAGAATTTTCAATGCTATCTTAAAGTTAGAGTCTTAGACTGGATTTTATCCTGTCCATGATGAACCCTGGCAGACCAGATTCCTTTTCAGTCCCTGGCAACCTGGATGCCTGAGAATCTGATTTCTGCCTTGGTCTGTATCTAGTGTCATCCCCATGTTCAAAAGTGGCAGGCCAGCTCCAGGCACCCAGGTACCCTTGGGCCTTGGCCCACACTCCCTGAGCAGCTCCAGCATGGGAAATTACATACAGACTTGGAGAGGAAGACAATTGTTCAAAGGCAGAGCAGGGACAGGAGGCTGAGCAGATGAAATGTTTACACTGCGGGTGAGGCTCTCCGCTCAGCCGCCAGAACCAAATAACATCTGTTGTGGTCCTGTGGGGCCCAAAGGTTCTCATCACACCCTGTCAGAAGCAGTCAGGGGGCTGGCCTGACTGTGTCACCATCTGTGTGCCAGGGACTCCAGCCAAATGGCCTGGAACTGGAGGGCTTAATTTTTCTCCATCCAGGCTGCAATCAAGAGAAACCTCGGAACAGATGAGAAGCCTTGACTTCACCCTCACCTACCTGATCTGCCCCAATCTCACCAGAAGCACGCGACTGCTACTTTGCCGTGATCAGGAACCCCTGGAGCTGCTTTCCACCATAGACTCTGTTCTCCCACGCCCTCCTCCAACCTTCAACTGCTGCTACTTTGGAGCCCAGAGAATACTTGCCAAGAAGCTGAAGAGCCAGGGCTGCAGTTTTGAAAACAATATCGGTTGGCCCTGTCATGTTCTCTCAGAAAGGCAAGCACTGGAGACCTTCCTCTGGGCCTCTGTAGGCAAGACTTTACTCCAACAAGTCTCAGATGATGGTATTTGTTCCTGAGAGAAGGGGAAAGAGGCACCACCCCATAATAAACAGGGAAGCTGCATCCATCCTCATCTTATACACAGCCCCCTCCCTTGCCTCTCTAGTGTTAGCACTTGGCCAAGCAAACTCAGAATCACCTGGGAGCTAGGTCACACCCTCTCCACCCCTCAATCTGCATCTTAACAAGAGCCCTGGGGTGATTTGTTTGCTTGTTGTTTGGAGAGTTGCCCTGCCCTGTCCTGCTGGCTATAGATAACAATCACAGGCTTTAAAGGAACACCAAGTTGAAGGAAATTGCTTTGGTAAAATCAGGCTGTAAAATGGAGAGAGATGAAACTGCTGACACTTCTGAGACAGAAAAGCTCTGCACCAAAGCTGTTCATTTTAGCAGTTTTACCTCGAGGTCTGTCCGCACTGTCCAGCCTCCCGTTCAGAGACTGGAGGAGAAAATGTATGCAGGCTCCTGTTCCTAACAGCACCCAGCAAATAAAGAGGGAGGTGTTTCCTGTAATTCCCAAGGGGCAAGGAGGGCCCTGTCCTCATAGCCACCTTCTGCTGCGGCCAGGAAACAAGCCAGTGGAGACCATTTGGAACTTCCCTTGTCACTCAGAGTCCATTAAAGTTTTACAACATGAGAAGTACTTCTTCCAAAAATAAACTCCAGAGTTATCATTTCAGTAGGCTGAAGAAAATGTACAGCTCTTACATTATCACCAAATAAGAAAATTCTATAACAATCCTAAATTTTTTCTGATTCTACCATCTTCTCTTCTTATCAGGAATAATAATAATAATAATAATAATAATAATAATAATAATAATAATAATAATAAAGCCAGATGTTTAATTTATCTAAAGCTTAGCATTGAGGCACACCTGTGCTCAACACAGATTACCCCCCTCTCTCTGCCTCCAGCATACAAGAAGCTGTTAGAAGAAGGCTGAGAAACTGAAATGTCTTTGGGAGGTTTCCCCCAGAAGGGGAGAGAAGGGCTGGGAGGGAGGATGCAAAGGAAGGGTTATAGTGAATGGAGGATGTCCATTCGCCTCCAGGAGGTTCTCATGGATCTCCTTCCTGGTCATTCAGTTCTGATTTTGGACTTCATAAAGCTTACAGTCTGGCTCTGTTATTTCAGCCATTTATACTCATAAGGATGGAAGTGTGTGTGTGTGTGTGTGTGTGTGTGTGTGTGTGTGTGTTATATGAATGTATTGTATATGTATATACATATGCATATATGTATAAGTATATATATGTAATGAGTGGACATGTGTAGTGTATGTGTTATGCATGTACTGTATAATAAGTAGACATGTGCACAGTATATGTGTATGTAGTATGTAGGACACATGTAGTGGAGGAGGTGTAGTGTACAGTGTGTGTGCATGCACGTGTGTGTTTATATGATTGTGTTCAATCGTGCTCTTCACTGTGAGTTTCTCAGCAATGGGTACTAAGAACAATTGTCAATGGACCCCAGTAGTTGTGCTTTCTGTGCATTGCAAACAACAGACAATCTGCTGGCAGGAGTCTGCAAGCAACTGCTTCTTCCTGATACTATCTTCTACACAGTATTGTTAAAGAGATGTTCCGATTTGTGAAATAATTTAAAATCATGAAATTTCACCTCTCCGTTTTTAAAACGTCCAGATTTCCGGTTTCCTTTGAACTAAAGAACTGTCATCTCCATTTCCACATGGCTACAGCTAGTTAAGGTTGTGGCCACTCCCGTCTCGGGATACCATCTCCGGACCCCATCACACCCAGCTGGGAGAAGATACTTAGAAAGCAGCTAGGTGGCTCTTTATCTCAGAATATCAGATAAAATAAGAACGGATGCACCGAGAGGAAGTGAGCTCCGTGTGGTTAGACTCTGTGGTTGTTCTGTGCGGCATCAGCACCATCAGCACCTGCCTGCAGCCTGCAGTAGAAATCAGCATCATGGCCAGCCTACCTGAGTAGCTCAAACCAGTCCTCAAGGATGCATGCACTTCCCAGCTTTCTTGGAACCACATGCTTTGCCCTGCAGTTCCAGGTGATTTCCTCCCGAGAACAAATAGCCACAATATATTTGAGGTTCTCCACATGTTCTTCCAGATCCCATGTTCTCCTCTAACTTTCTGAGGTTACCTTCAGTCTAAATTACCTTCCTCTTCCATTATTTCCAATGCCATCTGAGATAGGGTCATATGTAAGTGCTATGCCCCTCCAGAATGCTTCATGGTCGACTTCAGTTCTTGCTTTTCTGGGTGGATGTGTACACCATGTCTGACTTTTTTCTCATTGCCAACACTGAAGTAAGGAGTCCTATACTTGGCATGAGTCTCTTTATATACCTGAAATTGGAATTATGAGTCACAGACATCATTTTGTGTTTTATTGCCAATTCTTCTTCAAAATAATATCATTGCTACAGCTTTCTGAGGAGCAATATACAAGAGCTTCCTTTTGTCAGCTGTTCCCTTGATATTATAGAGGCTTTTAACTTAGGCCAGTACAAGGATGAAAAGACACAATGTTGTTTAAATGTTCATTTCTTGATTACTAGTTAGCACATTTTAAAATATATATTATATACAGATATATATTTATATTTATAAAATTATATATGGCTTAATTGTGCATGTTCACATATGTGCATCCACACCTGTGAGTACAGGGGCCCTAGGAGGGCAAAGGCCTCAGATTCTTTCTAAGAGATGCAATTACAGGTGGCTGTGAGCCACCCAGTGTGGCTGGGAAACGACTCACATCCTTTGCAAGAGCAATGCATGCTCTTAACCACTCAGCATTTCTCCACTCCAAGGGTGCAAATCTTTCCACAGTTCATGGACTGTGGGATTTCCCAAATATCATGCATTGTCAAACATTCTATTAAGTTAAGAAAACATTTTTCAGTTGTGTACAATGGTACAAGTCTTTAACCACCACACTTGGAAAGCAGAGGTAGGTGGGCCTTTGAGTTCGAAGTCAGCCTGGTCTACTGAATGAGTTTTAGGAAAGCTAAAGCTACATAGAAAAACTGTCTGAGAAAAGAGAAAGGAAGGAAGAAAGAAAGAAAAAAAGAAAGAAAGAGAGAGGGGGAGGGGGAGGGAGAGGGAGAGAGAGAGAGAAGGAAGGGAAGGAAGAAAGGAGAAAGACATTTTTCTGTTCATAATTTAGTAGGAATTCTTAACCCTACTTTTGAGTGTTGAATTTCATCAAATATTTTTCTGTGTCAGCTAAGAAGATTCCACAGTTAGTGACATCATCACTTATAACCTATTGAGAATAATTTAATTAATAGATTTTAAAATAGTAGGCAAAGGCAGTGAGTGACACATACCTATAATCCCGGCAATCAGGAGGCTGAAGCAGGAGGACCACAAGTTTGAAGCTTGGAGACCTTGTATTTTAAAAAAGGAACGTGTGTGTGTGTGTGTGTGTGTGTGTGTGTGTGTGTGTGTAACTTAATTATGTCTATGTTCCTTGAATAAATACCCAATGGGAATACATCATGCTAAACTAATTGACTATTTATAAATTACATTTTTTTTTAATTTTTATTCTCCGATGAGACTAGACCAATGTTTTCCACTTTCCTATCCACTTTCAGTTACCAGCGAGATGAGTTACATACTTTTTCCTCTCCATACAACTATTTGGATAATAAAGGGATTATTTGTTCCCTGGAAATTTGTCAAGGCTCATGTATAAAAACACTAAAGCTTTGTACTGGTGAATGTTCAGATGTAAGTAGTGATTCAGCATTTTGTTAGTCGTATAGTTAGACTGACTCTCTCTCTCTCTCTCTCTCTCTCTCTCTGTGTGTGTGTGTGTGTGTGTGTGTGTGTGTGTGTGGAGAGAGAGAGAGAGAGAGAGAGAGAGAGGCATCTCGTTAATTTATTGTTTTCTAAAACTCATTCAGTATATTATATAAAGATGAACACCATAATGTGACATTTAGAAATTCCAGCATTATTTGTAATTGATAACTTCTTCCCATTTTATATATTTTTCTAGTTATCTCCATTTCTCCATCTTCTAACCCCTCCCTTTCTCCGCCTTTATAATGTTTTTATTTATACACATCATCACAAAGGTCAACTCTGAGGAGCAATTTCTTCTGATGAAATGTTAAAATTATGATTGACCAGGGAGACATATGTGGGGTGATTTCTAAATGTGTGGATTTGGGTATAAGTGTGCTGCAGGAAAAACAAACAACAAAAAAACTGTCTCCTGGTTATTTAATTCCCATTCTCCATGGGATTTTCCACAGAATTGACATTTTTATCTGTTCACTTGTTCTGTTAGTAGTGGTGCTAGAGATTGAACCCAGGACCTTCTGCATGCTCAACAACAGGTTTATTTCTAGCTACATCCCTCCATACCTCCATGGGATATTTTCTTAACTCAGACCAAAAACATGAGTGTTACAACTTCTGATCCAGTGAAGCTCTGTGATGGTTTGTCTATGCTTGGCCCAGGGAGTGGCACCATTAGAAGATGTGGCCCTGTTAGAGTAGGTGTGGCCTTGTTGGAGTAGGTGTGTCACTGTGAGTTACAAGAGTTGCCTTGGTCATGGCACCTCTTCACACTAGTAGAACCTGAACTAAGACAAGCTTCACAACCAAATCCTAGAGATTCTGAAACTTGCCTCAGGAAGATGACAAATAAAATTTCATAGTCCACAAATTATCTTTCTCTGTATTCTTAACCATATAATTGCTCTATTTTATATATTCAGAGCAGATACCTAGATCAAATTATGAAAAGAAAAGCATGTATGCTTCTTTACATATATCCTTCCATGTGTTTTCTGCCATGCTGAACCCCAAGATTGGTCTTGAGCCTCTTTCCTAACCTGAGTGCCTGCTCTCTGACCTTGCCCTTCTGTCCTGCTGAGCAATGCAACCTCAGACAGACTATGGACTTGCTTTGCTAACCGTGCACTTCCTGTTGTACTAAAGGCTGCTCTATCTTAGTCTTACTGTTTCACAGATACCAGAAAAAAAACAAGAACAAAAAGACAGAGAGAGAGAGAGAGAGAGAGAGAGAGAGAGAGAGAGAGAGAGAGAGAACTGAACATCAAATATCATCCTCTCAGGAATGTATCCTCATTTACCACCCACATTTCCCTGGTCAGAAAGAAGTAGTTTCAGGCTGTGATATATAACAGCAATAAAGTTTTTGCCTAGCATGACTGAAGCCCTAGGTTCAATTCTCAGTGTCAAAGAAAGCAGGAACTGTGGAAGGAAGCACAGGGAGGTAAGGAGGGGAGAGAGGGAAAGGGAGGGAACAAAGTATTCTCAAGCTAGGCTTCCTCAGAAAGGGACCAGAATTGCCTGCCTTTGGCTTACTTTGCAGAGCCTAGCATTGGCCCTGGACCTAGTCATATTACCTCCCCTTACACTAATCCTGGCAGTGATGGTCATAGCCTCAACAAGCTTCTAGTGGTTCAGACTTGTTAATCTCAACAAACAGCAGCAATTTAAATGGCTCATCAGCTTTTTCATCACAGTGGTGACTGGCACACTGGGAATAGTTAATCTTCATCAATAACTATCAGTGGCATGGAAGAGAGGTAAACATCTTAATCTAATGGCTTACCCAAGGTCACACTCAACTGTCAGCTGAGCACATGGCTCCCATCAACAGCAATTTCTTCTAACCAAAACCCGATTCACTTCCACAGGCTCTGCTCTCCAGGACAAAGGGTGCATTCTGTCTGGACTATATTGGGAATGCAGATTGTTAAGCATTCCCTAAGCTTGGTGAGAGGTTTCTGTCACTATTCAGAGGCAGCAAGAAAGTGAGCTGAGTCAGATCCTGATTTTGGAGCTGGAAATGAAGTCATTGAGTCACAAATGCCTCACACACACTCAGTGACCCATTCATCTATGACAAGAACAGTCCAAGATCATATGTGACAGCATTTAAGTGGCCATGTTTGGAGATAGATCTTGATAGTGAACATTCTACTAAAGAGTGAATGGGGAATGCTACTTTAAAATACAAAGCGAAGAAACTTAGCCAAATGCATGAGCAGTTTAGTGTACCAGACCCAATGGTTAATGTACAACGTGGTTCCTGGTTTTCCTGCATCATCTCATAATTGTCTCATAAAAGCCCCAGCTAGGACTTTTCAGGTATACCCAGTCTCTAGTCAAGAAGAGGAGTGTCAGATCTATAGTCTTTCCATCTAAAATGACTTGGGTGGATTCTCTTGGCCTCCAATACAAAGGGGGCACTGTAGGCTCCCATCAGAGGCTTCTCTTCAAAGCAGCTTTGTACTTTCTGAATTTTCAGGACTCTATTTTCCTAAGTATTTTATTAGTCTAACTAGTTATCCATTAACTTTTTCCTCTATCTATTCCTTAGTCAGGACCTAACCCAACCATTCTCCACATGACATCTTTCATGGAGTCCAGCCCTCTTCCCCAACTGAGCCCAGAACTGTGAACTTTTTCCCTCTGACCCAGAACAGAACTTGGTTGTGAATGGGCCTGATGTGGGGAAAAGCATCTACAGTTCTAGTCAAACTGTTTGTCTGGCCCCTAAAATTCTACTATTTTCAGTAGAAAATAGTTCCATTAGACAGAGGCAGCCTGTGCCACATGTGTCTTGTCCCCATGAGATGTTAAGCTCATAAGAGTGTGAATACCCAATCAAACGTTCTGCATATAGTGTGGTCCTCATTTGATTTCCTCCAGCCAGTTAATTTTGTTTAATCCATCTATAATATCTGTGATCATACCCTAATCATCAAAGGCACATTTTAAGCTTGGTGGAGAACCAAGTCTTAAGTACATTCTGCAAGTCTTTCAGTCAGGCTCCTTGATGCTGCTGTTCTTGACGCTGCCACACATTTTAAAATAAGGAAGCATTCCATCCACATAAAGGTAAATTATACCTAGCAGCTCACCCTTTCTCAGGCCTCGGATATGAACAACAACAAAACTAAGCTGTTTGTTCCTCAGTAATACAGGTTTATATTATGATTCCCCAAGTAAGAGGATGGAACATAAACTGCTATGGCCTCACAGCATCAAGGAACACCAGCCAGGCATTCTTCTTCATAATGATTTTATTTAGAAGTCGTAGAAGAGACATATAGAGAAGTAACAGTGTGCTGAGTACAGGGAGATCTCATTTCTTGGAGCAGATTTTAAATGAATTAGAAATGTATTTTTGCCATCTGCTGCTGCTGCTCTTGTGAAATTTGGGATTCACAAATGGCAGTTTTTGTAACACTAACTCTGGGACTTGAAAATTCTATAGCAGAATCTGTAACCTGACGGAGATACTCTGGATTGCTTTGGAAAGCTCTGCGGCTCAATATAATCCTGCTTTCTGTTGGGCTTCCCCAGCATCTGACAGATCCTGCGGCAAGCTTCTTGGGGCAAAGAGAAGAAGAGAGCTGTTTCTACTAGGTATTACAAAACACATGAAAAACTCTTCAAAATACTTCCTGTGGTGTAGACAGCTTCATTACACAGCTAAGAGGACCACTCCCTGAGACTGAATACTTTTTAATCCAAGGATATCATGGAAGAGGCAGGAAGATACATTTTCATATTCAGAGAGGTAAACTAACATTGCTATAATCAAAAAGAAAATGAAATGCACAGTGACTAGAAGGGAGTGGCCAGTTCAAAACTCTTCACATCCAAACAGGCCCCACTGTTTTAGATTCTTTATTTCTAGGCTTTGAAATAGGAAGAACAAAAAGCAACGGAGACCATGCTCTCTAGTCATCTGCCAAAAGGTCATATTCAGATTCTAACTTTCTAGAACATTCTGTGCAGCACAAATGATCTATCACTCCACACAGAAATACCTGAACCTCACTGTGTCCCTTCTCCCAGAGTACTTGGCACCTGTGAGACAATGGACAATGCCAGAAAACTTGGTAAAATTGAGCGTGATGAAGCCCCAGAATCCAGAGGGGCAGTAGGAGCTTCAGCAGCTTCTGACCAGGGCCCCATCACATGACTACAACTCCCTACAAAGGAATGTGACCTATGGTCACATAGATCTGAACAGAGTTCTTTATGCTAGTGAGATATCTAGAGGCCCTGAGAGATAGACAATAAGCTTCCCTTCCCAGACATTCCTTCCTGCAAAAGGTATTTAATCTCTGGTATGCACTCATTTTCCACAATGAATAAGCAATAAACAGTTTGGAACCAAGTACTGTCCATCTCATCAAGAACAGCTGTGGAGAACATAGAGAAAGCCTTCTTCTACAGAGACACACCGTCTAAGTCTCCTACAGAAGGCCTCTCTGCGCTCCTGGACTCACTGCCTCTAAGCTAAGCTGGAGTTCCCCATTCCTCCTGCCCCAGGCTCGTCCTCAGCCTGGGGGCCTCAGCCGTTCTCAGCCCCCCACCCCCAGACTTACAGCAGCATCTGGATGTCCAGGATTCTGAGAGTCCTCCAGGCCCCAGCCTCCTCAAAGGCCAAACTACATTCCCAACTTCCTGTGAACAGGAGTCTGGGTGTTTGGGAGTCCCCCACCCGGGATCCTCATCACAGGCCCTAGGACCCCAACCCTCTGTTTCAGCTTCTCTGCATGGTTTCCAGCTGTGACTGGATGCCTGGGAGTCAGGGATCCCCAGCTTTGGCCTCCCACATCTTAAGGCTGCATTTTCCCAACCCTGAGTAGTGTATTGGCTTCCCTGGAGCCCAGCACTCACCATCGGGCATAGGGTAAATGCAGTCTAGTATCTCTGTGTATCCCGCAGCCCAGCTGCATTTCCATTCCCAGTGGGAGTGGGGGGGGGGGGACACAAAGCCACAGCACCAAACCTACAAATATGAAATTGCAAGGCAGGGAAGGAACCAGAACAGTAGACAGGGCCGAGACAGAACACCACTGCTTAGTAGACACAATAAAAATAGCCCAACAAGGCAGGGTTCCTCATACCTGAAAAATTTGGGTCTCTTTCCCAGGAAAACACACTGACCTAAAACCACCCATTTCGTCTGTTCAGACCCCTGACACCACAGGAGCCATCAGCAATGGGTGTGCATAAACTCTGAGCATCTATTCATTTACAGAGGGTATAATTGCATTACCCATCACCATGAACCCACTTTCCAGATGAGAACACTGAGTCTTAGAGAAATCAAGTAATACCAGTGTCAGTAAGAAGGACATAGTGCAGAGTCTGCCTCAGATTCCATGTTTCTCCCATTGTATTCTAGAGATTCACTCCTTCTGCCTCAGATGCGTTGTGTGATCGACTGTTTTGTTGTTCTGTAGTATTCAGTCACCCAGTCAGTGTTGGGCATGGGGTCTGTCTTAGGGTGTTATTGCTATAAAGAGACAGTATGACCAAGGCGATTCTTATAAAGGTAAACATTTAATTAGGGCTGTCTTACACTTGTAAAGGTTCAGTTCATTATCATCATGCTGGCAAACATGGCGTCATGCAGTCAGACATGGTGCTGGAGGAGATGAGAGTTCTACAGCTTGATCCAAAGGCAGCGGGGAAGAGGCTCTCAGAAAATACTTCCAGGTTTTACCTCAGTGATGCTGGTCTCTTCTTAATCACCACTAATTTTTTGGTTCCAGTTAACGAGCATCAATTGTCCCAGGAGTCCCTTCTATTTTCAACACTAAAGCCAGAGCCACATGGCCAAAGCTACTGCGCTCTGCTGCTTGCTGGGGCTGAAACATGGCCCCCTTGTTCTATTTCATCTTCACCAGCTTTCTGTTATCAGTGGTTTTTGTTTGTTTCTTTAGAGCCTATGCTTGGCTGACTTGGAACTTGCTCTGTAGTGTGACCTTGAACTCAGAGATCTGCAAGGCTCTGTCTCATGACTGCTGGGATTAAAGACTTGTATCACACACAGCACCTTGATCTAAGCTCTTCTTTGTCTGAAGCTTGCTCTGTACCAGGCTGACCTTGAAGTCAGAGATCTACTTGCCTCTGTCTCCAGGACTAAAGGCATGTACTACCTTGCCTGTACCTAAGCTTTTCTTTAATTATTTTCACAAGCTCTTTATAAGTTCTGGATTGTAATTCATTCCATATATAGTCAAGTTGACAACTGAAATAGCTATCACAGTTTCCATCTTTGAAATGGGTCTTAAATCAGATATTGGTTGGTTATTCTATTGGTTGGTGACAGGATTGCCATTGTATACCTTGCAGGTAGGACACCATTGTTGACTCAACAGTTTGTGGCTGGATTGGTGTTTACATTTCTCTCTTGGCTGCATTACAGAGTGCCTTTCTGTACCAAAGACTACCGAGCATAGGGGTGAAGGCTCTAAGTAGGTATCATTGCAACCTCCCCATGTTCAATGAGTTCTGTAGGTGTTTTCTTAGACTGTGGGCCCTAGATGTCAGTTTAGGGAGAGCAACCTATTGTCTTGGCAACAGCCTTACTTATTTGGAGATTTCTATGGGACCCCTTTGGCCAACAACTCTTATATATAACCTAATCCCTGTATTAGAAAGTTCACTTAGTAATAAGATATCTAGTTGGGGCTCGGTCTCCATTATTTGGAGATCTCAGTTAGTTGCCTTCATATATTATATGTATATATTTTAGGAAGCTTGTACTGTATTAGATTCCCATAGTACCGCAAATGGCACTTAATTTTAGCCGTCTCTTCCCATATTCCCATCCTCAGCCCCCATTTCCCTCCCACTCCATGTTCAATCCTTCCATTTCAGCCCCCTAATCCTGCCTTGTCCATCTATAATTATGTGTTTTAGTTCCCGTTCATTGGGAGATCCATCCGTCTACCCTAGTTTCTTACTCTATACCTTACCTCTATGATTCTAGAGGTTGTAGCTTGTAGGTTGTCACTTCACAACTAATGTCCTTATATAAGTGAACACATACCATATTTATCTTTCTGATATGGGATGCCTAATTTGGAATGAATTTTTTTCTTGTTTCATTCATTTTTCTGAAAATTTCATGAAATTATTTCTTAACAGCTAAGTGGCAGTCCATTGTGTAAATGTACCATATTTTTTTTTATCCATTCTTCTGGCAAGGGACATCTAGGTTGTTTCCAATTGCTGTCTATTATGAATACACCAACAATGAACATAGTTAAACAAGTTTCTCTGTAGTAGATAAAGTATCCTTTGGATAGATAGCTGGATCTTGGGATATATTTGTTCTTATCTTCCTGAGAAATCACCACACGATTTTTATAGTGGCTGTATAAGTTTGCACTCTCACCAGAAATGGAGGAGTAGTCCCCTTGCTCCATATCCTCACCAGCATGAGTTGGTGTTATTGTTACATGTTATTGATCCTAGCCATTCTGACTGGTATACATAAGATAAAATCTCAAAGTAGTTTGATTTGCATTTCCTTAATAGCAAGAATGTTGAACATTTAAGTGTTTCTCGGCCATTTGAGTTTCCTTTAATGAGAATTCTCTGTTGAATCTGACACCATTTTTATTAGGATATTTCTTTTCTTGGTATCCAGTTTTTGAGTTCTTTATATATCTTGAATATCGGTGCCCCTGATGTGTAATTCCTAAAAGTATTTTACCATTCTGCAGGCTGCTGCTTTGTCTAAATGATAGTGTCCTTTGTCATGTAGAAGCTTTTCAGTTTCATGGGGTCCCTTTTATAGATTGTTAATCTTAGTGCCTGTGCTAAGTGTTCTTAGCACAAAGTTCTGTTCCAAAAGTCTTTCCCTGTTTCAATGAATTTAAGGCTATTCCCCACTTTCTCTTCTATCAGATTCAGTGTATCTGGTTTTATGTTAAGTCCATGTGGAGTCGAGTTTTGTACAGGGTGATAAGTATGGATTTTTTTTTTTTTTTTTTGCATTTTTCTATATGCAGCTATCCAGTTTGACAACCACCATTTGTTGAAGGTGCTGTCTTTTTGCCAGTGTGTATTTTGGTTTCTTTGTAAAAAAAAAAAATGTGAGTTTGAGGAGATTGCAGTTGTAAGTGCTGACATCTGGTCTTGTCTTTCTTGGTGAGTTTTCCAATCTTTGTTTTCTGTTGCCACATAGGAAAATGTAGTATCTATGTGTTGTCTGATAGGAAATTCTTCTGGGATCCAGATGGGTATGGCCACTGCATCCCTGGCTGAAGTGTCCTGTGGCCTCCCAGGGAGACAGACACCCTTGCTTTTCTTATATTTTCAAAAACAAACTGGCTTTTCTGAGATAATCTGGGGCTACTTTTAAAGTGTTGACATAAACTAGAGTTTCAGATACATCACCTTCAGCAGTCAAAGAACCTGGCAGGCAACCCTATCTCATGCAGGAAGAAACCTGGGTTCCCAAAACATGTGCAACTTAGCCAGAGTTTATGTAGCTGCAGTGTGGCAAAGGCAGGATCGGAACCAGTGTGGAAAAGTCAGGAGCTAGCCAAGAGCTGGAGTGCTCGCCTTTGTCTTTCCTCCTCATCTCACTTGTTCCTTGTTTATTTTCTTTTAAGACCTCTATGAAAGTATTCTCCATGAAAAATTTCCACTGTCTTACCGCTCTAAACAGGTGGCCATTAGGTTCTGAATTAAATAAGATTACTGTTTAAATCAGTATGCAAATTTACCTTTAAAAGCAGGAAATGTGTTTAAAGAAGCGGCTACAATAACATTCTGCTTCTGGAACTATGAGCTTTGCAGTGTCAGCCGATCAGCCCTTGGGAACAGATAATAATTTTGTCCTGGACTACTGCACAGCCAGAAATTTTGGTTTGACCTTAGGGTGATGAATGTGTGTGATTTAGAACTGAAGACTGATAAAGAGGGGAAGGTTTATGCAAGGTGACATGCACACACACACACACACAAGATAGCCATGGTGTGTTATGACTTGCTATTTTTAAAGCGATTGTTTGCTTTCCGTGATAGATTTATCTAGACTGACATTTATTCTGCTTATTAAAAAAATTCACACTCATCAGTTTATTCTGTAGGGATAATAAAATATATTTCATGTCCAGAGTCCTATTACACTGGATTTATTTCCATTCCAGCATGGGGTAAAAATATAGCTTTGATTTGTTCTTTCCAACTCTGTTGAAGGTTTTATCACCTTGACTTTATGAATTTCATACTTGAAGATATTTTAGTTACATTTCTGGGATTCCTATCTATTTTAACACAAAACAAATATTAGCACAATTCAGACTAAAAAATAATTAAAATACTTTTCACAAGAAAACCAAAATAATATTGCACTAAATGAACTATATAAATGTGTGTGTGTGTGTGTGTGTGTGTGTGTGTGTGTCTGTGTGTGTACACACACGTTTATATGTGCACCTACATATATGTGACAAAATAGCAAGGACACAATAGTGAACAGGGCAGACAAGTCTTAAAGAAGATCACAGACCATACAAAGGCAGTTGAATTGTGTGCCACATGGATAAAATGCACATGAGGAGGGAAAGAAAAGGGAAGGGAGAGGGAGAAAGGGAGGGAGGGAGGGAGGGAAGAAGGAAGAGAGGGATAGGGAAAGAGAGGGAGGGAGAGAGATAGTTATTGGATCTTTATCCGTTTCTTAGTTGAAACAAGTACTCTTAATTCATTATTATTATCTCATCTTTTGTGTCCATCTATCTATTCAACCCTGGAGAAATGTTGTGAAATAGTGTTTAAAATACAGAAGGTTTAGCCAGATTCTTTTTCAAATCTAGATGTCTGCTTATAAACTTAAAAGTCAAATGGTTCATTGAACTAATTTGTTATATGGATATTGAATATGAATGCCAGAGAGCAGAAACGATTTTGAGACATTTTAAATTGGTTTTAAATCCCAGTGGATATGAACTCATATGATACTATGACAAAGCCTATTGTCCATTTCTTGATACCAGCTGTACTTTGTGAGTTCCTGCCCTCTACCCTGCTCGGTTTGGGACACAAAGGACAAAGCAGTAACCTAGAGTGTCACTTTCCATAGTCCTGTGGCATTAATCAGCTACCAAGATTTTTCAGGGGGATGGGTTTTGTGAGGTAGGAAGAAGGTGAATGACAAAGACTAACTTCAACATTGAACCAGAGTTCTCATGATAAAAAAGAGCAAACTGTATCACCATCTTCAGGAAGAATATTATGGGTAGAGATAAGCTAACCAAAACTGAGGGGAGTGACTTGAGAGACTGTGTGGATGCCAGTCACTGTCATAGGAGAGTGAAGGAGATGAGGATACAGAGCACACAAGTGTGAAGCATCCTTGGTCCAGTGAGTTTGTATTTTATTCTAAATGTGAGTGAGAGTCATTGGGACTTTTTTTTTTTTTTTTTTTTTTTTTTTGGTTTTTCGAGACAGGGCTTCTCTGTGTAGCCCTGACTGTCCTGTCGAACTCAGAAATCCGCCTGCCTCTGCCTCCCAAGTGCTGGGATTAAAGGTGTGCGCCACTACCGCCAGGCTCGGACATTTTTAAAAAGCATTTTATGTTTTAAAAATTGAAGTTAGTGATGTGACAATGCACTAATTCTTGGAGTAATGAGAGAATAAATCTCCCGACGATTACATTAGATTGCATGTCATGGCACTACCTCCTCACTTAACTTCCCCTTTGTGGCATAAAGATGCCATGGTGATGCTTACTGCATCAGTCTCTCCAAGTCTGATATAAGACAGCAGTGGCAGTTCATCTTGTTGAGGTACTGATTGGCCTAAACTACTTTTGCCAACAGTCTTATAGTCTTAAGAGGGGTTCTATTGCTTCCTGTGAACCTAAGAAGGTCTCCCTATTTTTCTAGAAATGTAATTTCACTTTCTAGTAGGTTTTGGGTTTGTGTTTTTTGCTTTGTTTTTGGTTTTGGTTACTGGAAGCTAAATGCAGACAGAGGCAGGAAAACCCCTCACGTGAAGGGGAGAACAATTGAAAAGTATCATAAATATTTGGGTGGAAATATCCATGTTTGTTTCCTGAGATCCCTTAACTGCTAAGGATGAGATATTAAATGGTCCTATGAGCCACTGGACCTGCCCCTAAGACCCCTAGAAAATTGTAGGGAAAGTGGATCAGTGTTCCAGAAACAGTAGGTGAGTCTGGCACAATGGTTCATTTCAACCTTTGATAGTGACAAATCTGATAGGCAGAATAATGGCTCCCCAAAGATTTCCACATTCTACTTCCCAGACATATCAGTGTTGTCTTACAGAGCAAATGGAATTGAGGTTGTTGATCAGCTGACACTAAAATTGTCAACTTGTCCTGTATAATGGCAGTAGGTACTGTCTTAGTTCAGGTTACTATTGCTGTGATGAAACACCTTTACCAAAGAAACGTTGGGAGAAAGGGGTTTATTTGGCTTACACTTCCATAGCACACTGTTCATCACTAAAGGAACTCAGAACAGGAACTTGAACAGGCAGGAGCTGACTCAGAGGCCATGGAGGAGTGCCTCTTATTGGTTTGTTTTCCATGGCTGGCTCAGCCTGCTTTGTTATAGAACCTAAGACCATCAGCCAAGAATAGGATCACCCTTTATGGGCTGGTCCCTCACCTGTCAATCACTAATTTAAAAAAAAAAAACAAAAACAAAAACAAAAACCTCACAGTTGGATCATATGGAGTCATTTTCTCACTTGAGATTCTTTCCTTTCAGATGACTTAAGCTTGTGTCATAATTACATTAAACTAAGCAGGACAGGTACCCTGAAATTACAAGGTTCCTTATGAATGGGAGGAGTCTGAAAAGAGTTGCTGGATGGCAGACATGCAGAGATTATAATGCTTTGAAGATGGGAAGAGGTAGCCAAGGCACTAGGAAAGAGGGAAAGACAAGGGAGTGAACTGTGTTATAAAGCCTCTCAGAAAGCACAGCTTTGACAATAGCTTTGACCTGATTTTAGTCCATAGAATGCTGGGTCAGGAACCTTCAAACTGTGGAACAATTATATAACAAAAGTGTATTGTTCACTACACTGGTGCCAGTTTGTTACAGAAGCAAGTGAAGACTGGTGTAGCAGATGAAGCTTCCACTTTGTGACACAAATATGGAAGGCCAAGACTATCAAGATGAACACAGAGTCACAGGCTTGGGGTCTCACGAAGAGGTAAATACTCGTCCATAAAGCTCTGATAGACATCCTTCTGCAGAACAGAAAACAAAACAAAGATCTTTGGAACCAACATCCATAGCCAGCAGCCTGCCTAAATTAGTACAGGAAACAGCGATATTTTTGATTGATTTCTGTATAAGTTTAAAAATATCTGGGCTAATGAATATAGATGTTGATTAGGGATATATTTTGCTCCTAATTTTAAGGGTCTATATTTCATTACCATTTAAGTTGTCATTTACAGCTCATAAAAGCTGAAGGACAAAATATCCTTGCACTATTATTTTTTTTCCGGTTTCTTAAGTGAGTTTCTGTAAATCTTCATGAATCTTTGCAAAGAGCTTTGTCGATGCTCACTCTGTGCCCTGGCAGAGTTTTGGTCTGCTAAATGTTTTAGAGGAGAAAGATAGCATAGGATGTCTTCTTAAGTGGCTATTGATATTTAATAAGACATTTCAGCCAATATCTCTTCCACAAAGCCAACACTACTCCATTTGTTTGTTGTGTAAGCCAGAGAAGGGAGGATACCAGTACCTGAATTCATCGCAGTGGTAATTACTGTGAGGTCAGCCTTTGTCACTTTCTGAATTTTCTCACTCTTTGCACAACTGCAATGTGTGCTTCTCACCTTCATTCCCACCCAACTATGAGCTTTCATGATTTGATACCAACACAACACATTATTTCATGAGTCAGTAAATGATGGAAATATTTGAATTATGTTAAGCAGATGATTGGAATAATTGTGACCAACCCCTAAGCTCTGATTTTGCTGGTTCAAATTTGGTTTTATGTGTGAATGTTCAAACATGCAAAACTTCTATAACTATACCTCGTGCCAATGTAAATTGCCAAGATTGTCCTAATATGTACAATTTGTCAGCATCAAGTATCACATGATTGAATACTAAATTATTAGTTCAAATACACTGAATTCAAGAACCCGGAAAATATTTCAAAAGAAAGCACCACATTTGAGAAGTAGAAATTCCTTCCCATTGTACTTCTTCCCAATGACTAACTTTCATAATGCATCTTAATCGAAGGCTCTCCTACATCAGGACTTTGGCACTAGAAAGGAAAGGTAGAGATACCAGTCAGTCAGAGAGACTCAAATTCTCAGCCTGATAAAGACATCAAGATCGGAAATATTCACTTCAATTTCGTTATCAGTAGCGGCTTACCCTTACTCAGCATTTTTTTCATTGCTTCTGTTTGGTTGCATTTTTTCCTAGACTACTGGAAGACTGGAAGAATTTCATAGAAAATATCAATTGTGGTTGTACCTACAAGCTCATCGATATGTGTGACATAAATGGACGATCAAATTCTAGACAGTTCCAGACTTAAGTTTCTCATTGCATCCCAACAACAGAAGCATTGCTTTGTTCCTTCCTAGACTCATACCTATATACTAACAGAAACTGCCTCTTACTAATTTTATGTAATTCCTTGGATTTAGAGTGCAATTGCCAGTTGATATTTTGGATGACTTTCATTCTATGGATAACAAACAATAATATTAATTATAATAATATTAATTAATCAAGTAAAAATAATGATATAGTTGATTATAGCTGTTTTACCCAAACAATAATAGTAATTAGAAGAGAGGTTATAGATCCAGGGTAAGGCACTTACCTAGCATGCATCAGCCCTAGAGTTTATGTCCAGAACCACAAAATTTACAAACAGGGAGAGGAGCGTATTAGGTAATACTTCCCGATCCTAATTTATCCACTTTAGCATGATAGTAAACAACTTATGAATTTACTCGAACATCACATTTAGAAAACCAACTTTCGCCAGTAGCAAGATATTTGACATATTCTGATCTCCTGTCTTCGTTTTGCATAGGTAATCACAGGTCCAAGTTAAGTATTTTACATGAAATCGATTTAAAATGAACACGTGAGTCAGTAACTCAGCTGTGCAAAACCCTGAAGCTGAAGGTTTAGTCCTAATTATTAGTGATTTTCTACCTGTCTCAAATTGATGCATTCCCAGCTCCTCTCTCAAGCACTCCCCTTGCTTCGGGCTGTCTTGATTTCAGCCTTGAAAGTCCTTTTGCTTAAAGAGGAAGAGTAGCAGTTTTAAATGGGTTCTAAAGATAAATGATCAACACAAAATCCTATTAGGAAAAAAAATTCTCGCCCTGATACTTTTTCTTCATTCACAACTTTGACTTCTTGGGTATGCTCTGTTCCCAGATATGGGAGGATTTTTATGGGACTGTCACAGACCCAGTGGAACGACAAAGACGTTCTGGGCAGTTGTTCAGGGTGTTTGCTTCAAAGTCATCACCTCTAATAGTGCCAGACTTTTATGTGTTTAGGGGGCTTTCCAAACGCAGCCCTGGACCCTGAGACTTAGCTTATCTGTCTTTCAATTTTATACTTCAAAGCCTGTTTTATTGAACGGGGATTAATTTTCTTGTGGAATTCATGAGTATTTGTGGGTCTAGCAAAGACTCACATATTTGGAAAGCAAGGGGTGTTCCTCTCCTCGTGACGGCTGAGATGTTTCCCAGGCTGTGGCTACAGGCTGAAAACACCTTGCTACTGATAACTGACTACTCACTTGTCTGGCACAATGAGCTTTGGCCAACATTAAGGCAGCCAAGGCAGTCATTAAACTACACCTACACAAAGCTCTTACCAAGGTGAGCCAGAAGGTCCCCTCCTCATTCGATTTCCAGTGTTGCTGACCCTCCTAGAAATGTATACAAATAGATTGCTTCTTCATGGGCTCATGAATATTGCTTCTCAGCCAACCTGAAAAACTTTAAATTCAGAAAATAGTAACTATTTTTGAACCTTAGCCATGGACCTAGTACTAGGCTGAACCAATGGAATTCTGAAGGTATATTTTCCATATATTGGCTTTTGACAAGCTTTTCTAGACAGTTTAATTTCAGAATTATTTTACTTCCTTCATCTGTTTTTGAACCTGGTTGGCATGATTGAAGGATGAGTGCTTCCTCCATACTTATTTGTGCTCAAGTTCAAGAGACAATGAAATATTGGTTACATATTAAGCAGGGATTTTCATAGCCATTATTATTTGGGCCCTGTGTACTCCTCTCCCATGGAAACACTAGGTCAAAGGTTCAAGTCTTTGAAGGACATAGGAAGAGCTTCAGGCCAGCATCTAGCACTGATGTTAGAGGTTCAATGTGAAGGGTAACAGACAACCAAGAGCGACCACAACATCAGGCACATTTCAGCAAATGACAGCAAGACACAGTATCAAAGTTACAAAAGAGACATAGCCCAGCCCTGGGAAAAACTCTGATATCTCAGAGTCTGTCAGCCTAGCATTGTTTCTCTTTAACTAAGGCAAAACAGAATTCACATCTTTACCACCTTTTAAATAGTATGGTATAGGTTTCTTCTATACATTGCTATTGTCAACTAATCAATACTGAACAATCCACCATCATGATCTAAGGTGGTAGGGCTTCATCTCTTTCTTTCATAGGGCATTCTCACGAAGGTGCTGGAGTTGGTGGCATTAGCAGACAGTGCACTTACTTTCTTCTTTCACATAGTATTAGAATTAATTCCTGCTTAAGGAGGTGTTTTGTGTTTGGGCCATTTTATCTTTAAGGTAAGTTTCTAAAAGTAGATGTACTGAGTCAGGGTATATGAACTTTGCTAGTTGCTGGAAAGTAATTCCCTTTCACCAGTGGCTTTTCCAATTCACATCAGCAATCAAAGTCGAGTAGTATAGAGTATAGAGGGACACTGAGGAGCAGGGCAAGGATTTGATGGGCTGCAAAGCTGAGTGCTGCGATCTCCTGTCAAATAGGAAACAGTTGTGGGTGAATCTAAAAGGATGCTGGTGTGAACTGATGTGTTGAAGGGAGAGACACACTTGCAGAAGAAGTAGACAAGAAACTAAGCACTGAGATAGGACACTTCAGCAGTGTGGAGGGTTCAGCCATGATGCTGGTCATGAGCTTCTGCTAGCATTACTCAGCAGACTGGAGCAGTGGGCTATGGGCCATAAGTAGAACTGTTAATGTCAGGAGTCGACATTCACCTGTCAGAGGAGCAAAAGGACATGGGCAAGAAAGCAGTGAAGTTAAAGGTGGCTGAGACCACAGTGTCCATAATGAATGCCTAAGGACATGAGGCTAAGAAGAGTAAATAACAAAAGCTGTGGGACTAAAGAGCTTGAGAAGTATGGTAGGTGTCATGGAGTAGAGAATATGGCTGGGGAGAGTAGAAATTGTGATAGGAGGGCAGGTTTTTAGAAATTGAGATCTTAAACTTGGCGTATTGCCAGAGAAGAGAGCAAGGTTCTAGATTGATGAATTGGAAAATTGAACTTGATAAGGTTCACAAGTATCAGGAAGTTGTATTACATGACCATGAATGTCCTCTGAGATTAACATTGAAAGTAAAATATTTGATAAATGGAAGAAATTTATAGTATTATTTAATGTTGGCAGATCCTGTTGTCCAATTTATAGCCAAAGTTCATATATATATATATATATATATATATATATATATATATATATATCAGTAAATAACACAGTTACTTCAAGAGAACCCTTTCGCAGCAGGGTTTTAGAAAATAATGTGGTCCATCAGCTTTCTTTGTGTTGCTATAGCAAAATAACTGAAGCTGGTGCCTTCCTTTTAAAAACTCTTTGTTTGGGAGTAGTGGATAGATAGTTCACAGAAGCTAACAACTGTCTGTAACCCCAGATCCACACAATTTGACAGGATTATGGCCTCTGAAGGCTCAGCCACACTTGCAGACAAAACACTCCTGTCCATAAAATGAAAATAAATACAATTTCACAAATACTTAAACTTTGTATTTAGCTCATAGCTCTGGAGCTCTAAGATCATGGTGCCAGCTCTTGCTATGCTACATCATGGTGGACTATGTTGTGGCAGGAAGATGTATATAAAAGAGTGATCATCAGGCAGAGGTTGACGTAGGAACAGGCTCTTCTGCAGCAACCCAGTCTCAGAACAATTAACTTGCTCTGTGAAACAGGTATCAATTCCTTTCCAGAATGACATCCTCAGTGATGTCCTTCTAAGATTCTCCTAAACATTCTGACCCTCTCTCATCTTGCCACATCAAGGACCACAATCCAACACACACCCCTTTAGAGGTCAGGTCATATCCAAGCTCTAAAATATGGCTCCTAGGTGTTAGCTGTATACACTTTGAGCATTTAGTATAGTATTACTGACTTGTTCTGTGATTTGGCCTGTGATGGCTGGCTAGTAAAGAAAATCAATATGTCTCTGTCCCTCTGTCTTATTTTATATCCATCCGTGAGAGAGATGTAGTAAAGAAAGTCTCACCATGAGTGGAAACATCAGAGGTGGGTTGTTCTGGTAACCATCCACTCCTAACTCTAAAATTCATATCTCTGTAATTAGGGAATTTTTAATATTAGCATGTATCCATTATACAAAGTGATGAATTTTTAGAAACTTTCTGGTTTACATTTTTTTTAATTTATTGTCTCAGAGTGGGGCATATGTGGAGGTTAAAGGACAACCTGTGAAAGTTGATTCCCTCCTTCCACCATGTGGTCCCAGGTATTGAAAGATCGGTCATCCTACTTAGCAGCAGATGCCTTTACCCTGAGCCATCTTGCCAGGCAATGTCATTCTTCTATGTCGTGTACTTGGCTTGTGTTCACCACACATTGCCCTATATTGTCTCCCTGATCGTCACACTGGTTCCTTCCTCTCCCCAACTAAAGACTATGAAACTGAAGGAATGCAGAAAATTCTGATTATATCCATCCATCTAGGCTGAAATGTTTTATTTAAAATTGCTTTCAAAACTGAGCACAATGGTGCACACCTAGTGTCCACTCTCCCCAGCAGACTAAGCAGAGGATCACCAAGCTCAAGTCTTTGGCCAGTCTTAGAGCTCTGAAGGCAAACACTGAAACTCTTGAGTTGACCTTTCAAATTACTTGCAGTTTGTAGGTGTCAGCTACATAGGATACTGGTTGTTTTCCTTCTTTGGAAGCTTACATGATGCCTTCTGATACCAAGAAAGCTAATCATTAGGTCATTCAGGTCAGTTCCAGCTCAGGATTCTCTGGACCCTGAGTCTGAAGCACACTGCATCTTCAACCATACAGACTTGCCTTCCACCTCTGGGTAATCAAGGGCAATAGCAGTAGTCTGCAACATCTGTTGAATCTCTTTATCAACTCTGACCAACAACTTAAAAGAGAGCTTTTCATGCCTAGAACCGGGGGCTTGGGAGGATAGGTTATTAGTTGATCTTTGGCTCTTGGAGCCAAATGAGAAAAGTTTATTTGAACTATATATGTATATTTGTAGAGACTTGAATGTTTTATAGTTCTTTTTAGATGAATAATTGTTTGGCTCCTTTTAACTTTTTTGGACATTCTTGCTGTTACTTTATCCTCTCCTTTCTTCCTTCTGTATTTGTCTCCCTTGTATGTAGTCTTCTCCATGGAAGACAACACCAACTGATTATCCAGTACCATAAAGTCAGCCCTGAAAATGTGCATGAAAGTAACATTAGACTGAACAAGTTGTATTTAGAAATATACAAATGTATACACATAAATGCATGTAAAACATGTACATGTATATGCATGTAAAAACAAGTAGTGATAAGAGGAACCATGCATTCAGGATGGTAGATAAGAGGATTTGGAGGGAGGGAAGGAAAGAGAGGAATGTTTTGATCATATTATAATCTCAAAAGTAAAAGAAAAAAGCAAAAAAAAAAGGAAAGAAGGAAGGAAGGAGGGAAATAAGGAAGGAAAGATAGATAGACAGACAGATAGACTTGTGAAAAATCATACCAGTTCCTTGACATAGAATAAGTTTTCAAATTATGGAATACTCCTAAATATTCAATGACCCTAAATCTCTAAAAAGATTATTATTTTCCAGGACTCATGAGTCCCCAGGTCTAGCTGTAGAGCTACTGACAGTTTATGGACTCTGGGGAGGAGAGTCAGAGATTTTTTTTTAAGGGTATAGTCTTTAGGAGAATGACTGTCTTTAGTGGATGGTCCTATTCCCAGGAATATATGAGCAGCACAAATTGGTGTATTGTTAAATGAAAAAAAAAGACAGGAAACACAAAATTAAAAAGGAGTGAGGAAGGGAGGAGGATCTCGGTGGAATTAAAGAGGCAAGTAAGAAAGAGTATGATCAATACACACTGCATGTATGTATAAAATTTCCAAAGAATTAATAAAATATTGAAAAGATGCTCTTCCCCAGAAAAGCTAGAATTCTAAAAAAGCAGGTATTCCAAATCTGGGTCAGATAAATAACACAAAAGTCTTTCTCTTTGGCTATACTAGGTTTTGGAAAGAAAAGAAATATACATATTTCTTTATTCGGTGGAGGTATAATTTTATTTAACAAGGATTTAATTTTGTAGAGTACATGGATGGATAAAGCATAATATTTTTTATTTGATGAGACTATATGCCTGAAAAACAGATAAAAATCATGTGTAAATAAACAAAGAACTACCCCAAAACAGGCTAATTCCCAGATGAATTATGTATGTTAGAAGGGATATGTGGGTTATTTATAAAAGGAGTTTTGGAAAACTGCATAGTTAAAATGTTTCTACTTCTCATTTTAAACTTTTATGCCAACATTTTCCCATTATTCTATTTTTATCTAAATGATTTGCTTTGCATACATAAGATGGCCATGTCACCAATTATTTCTGCAAGTTGATGTGTTTACAGGTTAGTATTACTAAGACCTATAACTACTGTACTATTTTTAAGTGTACACAGATAGTTTAAGATTCTTTGAAATTCAATTGTCCAAAGTAGCAAACTTTCCATACAAGATTAATTTCACTTTATGTTTCTGTTGTCCCCTGAAATGGACAGCAGAAAATTAGACAAGAGGAAAGAACCCAGGTCCAAACTAAATTAGTCTAGCTGGCTACCTCTATGTATCCTTTGGACTTAAAAATAAATTAAAATAATCCTCATCAATGCTACCATGGTACTTTGTGTAAATTTATGCTGGAAAATTTGTCACTTAGTAGTGTAAATTTTTACTTAACTGTTTTCCTAAATCAAGGCACTAGAGATATAAAAATCTTGTCTCATTCACTTCAGTACTCCTTATACCTTATATAACCTAGATGGGTAGACAGATGGATGGGCAGGTAGGTGTGTGTGTGTGTGTGTGTGTGTGTGTGTGTGTGTGTGTGTGTGTACGGAAGAATGGATGGATGGATGGGTGGATGGATGGGTGGGTGGATGAATGGATGGATGGGTGGATGGATGGATGGATGGATGGATAGATGGGTGGGTGGGTGGATGGTTAGATGTATGGATGTATAGATGGATAGATGAATGTGTGAGTGAACTGATGGATGGGGTGTAGTAGATTAAATTTAAACGAGAATGATTCCTATAGGTTAATATCTTGGGCCCCAGTTGCTCAAACTGTTTGGAATGGATTGAGAGGTGTGGCTTTGTTGGAGGAGATGTGTCACTGAGGATGGCATTTTAGGTCTCAAAAACTCTTGTCGCCGGGCAGCGGTGGTGCACACCTTTGATCCCAGCACTTGAGAGGCAGAGGCAGGTGGATTTCTGAGTTCAAGGCCAGCCTGGTCTACATAGTGAGTTCCAGGAAAGCCAGGGCTATACAAAGAAACCCTGTCTCAAAAAAAAAAAAAAAAAAAAAAAAAAAAAAAACAAAACAAAAAAACCAAAAACCAACCAACCAAACCAACCAAACAAACAAACAAGAACTCTTGTCATTCCCAGTGTCTCTCTCAACCTAGTGCTTGTGGAACAGATGTAAACTCTCAGCTACTACTCCAGCGCTATGCCTGCCTGCCTGCTGTTATAATCTCTACCATAATGATCACGAACTCTAATCCTTCGAAAATGTAAGACCCAAATCAACTCCTTCTTCTATAAGTTACCTTGGCTGTTATGTCTTATCACAGCAATAGAAAAGTAGCTAAGTCAAGTGGATGGACTAGTGAATGAGTAACAGCCATCCCTGAACTCTTAACCAAGATCTAACAAGATCTGAAGAAGCAATCTTTATCTTCCTTTATCCAAGAAAACAGCTGGCAAATACTGACCTCATTTTCAATGGGTTTCTGGTGATATAATAACCAAAGTATGCTACAATTTCTCAAAAATTTCTAGAAGCTAAGCTTGACTTCTAAAAAGCAAAATAATTGAAGATATTTAAAGCCAACTGAGAATGATAAAGACCACCTAGGCCATGGAAAAGCTTTTCAAGGTCTCTTGCCTGTCCTCCACTTTCTTCTGCCATACTTGCCACCTCTAATATCCACCTCCCACAGGGCCACACTGCTCTCTATTCCATGTTGACCATTCTGCTGGAACTTAAGGGAGAACAGTTGAATTGCAGAAACTTTAAATAAAAACAACACCAGCAGTCTCAGACCTCTCAGAACCTTGTGGAAATTTCCGTGTGCTAAAATTCCAGAAGAATTAGAAAATTACATGAGTTTAATGACATGGGAGCATTTTGATAAGGAAGAAAGGTTACAGCAAAACAAAAACAGAGGCCGGGTCACAATAACCTGTTCTGGGCTACGGGTTTTGCTTTGTTTTACTTATAGTACGAGGCTCAAACTCGGGTCCTCATCCATGCTCACTAAGCCTACGACTGAGCTCTGCCCCAGCCCCGGTATTGGTTTCTAATCAGCTGTAGGTACAAGTCCTGAGAATACCCTTAGGGGCCACTAAAAAGAGAATAACTGTTTGCATATGTGACATAGGCCTGCTTCTAGCAGAAAGAGCCATCATTCCACAAATACTGAATCTAGTCCAAAAGCCCAACATTAAGCCTGGACTCACCAGAAGGATTGGGAAGACTGGTAATTAGACCTTACTCACAATACATGAGGCATAGCAAGCTTATTTGGGGCTGCCAGAACATCAGGAATTAATATGAGATGTCTGGGGTTCACATCAGGAGACATGGGGAGCACAGATTCCCACAGGCCAAACCCACAGGAGTTCTTCCTCAGCAAAACTTTTCTCCACTACATCGGGAGCGGGTCACTATTTAACTCGCCCTCACCCTTCTGGTGAGTTGTCAAGCCACCCTGGAGCTTCCACGTGTGTCCTGCATGAGCATAGCTGTCTGCAGCTATGGAAGAAGAAATAAGAACACAAAAAACAAAGCAAGGACCTAGCAGGTCTCCTTTGTTCATTCTTCTCTTCTAAAAAAAGTCAAGTCTGCCGTTTTAATGTCTAAAACCCTTCACTGCTTTTCATGCGAACTTTGTTCTCATTTCCCTATTGAGCTTGTGACCATAGTTGGTTTCAGAAACATTCCAAGAAATCTCGATCATAATTAGTCCTAAAATGAAGTCTAATTAATAAACAAGAGCATCTATAATTTAGGAAAGCCATTTGTTACTATCATTTTTACAAGCAAAATATTTAATAGTTTCAAAGATACTTAAACTGTACCATGAAAAAAAAGCTGCTTGGATAGTTTTAGGAAAAAAAAAAACATTTCCTCTCTTAGAGTAGAAGTTAGTTTGCAAATTAATGAGATGGAGCCAAAATAGAGAATTGCATTGTAAGGGAGTGACTCACAATGTTTTGACTTTCTAAAATATAACTTTCCTGACAGCAGACTGCCTCGTCATTTGATTGCTTTCTAATGAATGTTAAGTTCTGTCACACTTCTGTCACCAGAGCTATCCATTGTGACCTCTCATTACCTGTCCTTGAACAATGCATGGGGCAATTATGACTGAGAGTCTATGATTACAAGGATATACCTTCTATATTCTACCCAGAGATACAGTACCATCAGTGCCACCATAAGAATGTTGCCATTAATAGCAGACAAGCAAATCAATGTTTGTTTGCTTAGAAGTAAAAATAGTTGCTTGCTGATAAGTATATGTTCCTTGTTCCTTTTATTTACAAAGAATTAACCAACCATGAAGTATCCTTGATAAATAAAGCCAAAGTACTTCAAAAACAACTTAAAAGTACATTTTCTAAAGCTGTCCAGAGCATAAGAGAGAATATGGATTGTGCAAATAGAGTCAATTCAAGGCTATAGACTGCCTCACTGACCAGACCCGGCTTAGCACCCCTGCCTGAGGTCTTGTGCAGCCTAGAACCTGACCTCAAAGCACACAGAGAATTATTTGGATTCTTTCATCCCCCAAATCTTCACACACACACACACACCCCACAAAGCTATGTGTAAAAGACTTCTAAGTCAGACTGTACCAGAGGAAGGGTGTCCAAGCATCAGAACTTCTGTCTTTCTTTCTTTCTGTGTGTCACTGTAATTAGGAATGTAATTAGGATTGAGAGGAGCCCGGAGAAGGCCTTCCAGATGTCTAGGAACCTAGCAGACAATGCAAACATCTAATGGAAGTCTCCCTTGAACATTTAGAATATGATTTAAAGTCTGAGCCAATCAGTTCTTACTGTGAGTTTCAGTTCGTTTGTCCCTCCTTATTTGAGTTGAGAAAGTCAGTCCCCTTTCTACTTCCTAGGACACCGGTCTGTAGGACCTCTCATCTAAAACAGGTGCTACGCTAACATTTTATATATTAACTATACTAGCTATATACTAACAAAATGTATATCCCCTGCCATTTTGGTTTTATTCAGTGAGGATTTATGGAGGCACTGTTTTGTGCCTGTTTAGTTCTGTCATTTCCTCAAGCACTATGTTCTCAGAGGAGCATCCCTGACCCCCAAGTCCACGACAGCCATCTTCATGGCACTAAGCCTCAGTATTTCCTTCACAGATCTGATTTTAATTGTAAATAAATTCACTTATTGGTTATTTGATTAATGCTTGTCTCCAGAAATTGAAAACAGGAACCATGTCTAAATTTGTTGAGCAATTTATTCCAATGTCTGGCACTCAGTACCACTTTGTCAGTTGGTGGATTGGTTGAGAAATGATGAATGGATGCAGAGATGGATGGATGGAGCACCCACGAGCCCATGGTGCATTACAGCAAAATGAGCATGACTAGGCTTAGAAGGCAAGTGAAGCTAGAAAGGTGAAATTGGGACAGAATTACAGAGCCTCTCAGAAGCATTGCCACGTGCCTTGTATACAAGAAGCTATGAAATATCAAAGCCACAATGACCAGATTAGGAACTTAGGAGGCTCACGGAGACTGAAGGATGGAGAGAGGCCTAGGAAAATAAGAGACAGAGGCTAGAAGAGAAGAAAGGTGCTAGTGTGGTCCAAGTCATAAGTGGTAAGGTTTATACAAACACTGCAGCTGCAAAACAGCAGGAGCGAGTGTTGAGTCACACAACCTCAGAGGTCCCTGCTGCTCCTTAGAGGCCAACAAGGGTTGGGAGAAATACCCTTTGAAGGATGCCTCCACCCCTCTGACCTAGTAGACCCATCAACAGAAATATTCTCAACCCAGGGGCTGAGCTAAACTATCTTATACCTATGGTAGTATAAGAAGGGAAAAGAAGTCACTATTTTCCTTCCTGGTTATTTTTCGAATTGTCTCAAAAAGTTTAAAACTTCAGGTTTAGTCAGACAGCCAACCAACACTGCTCACATTCCAAAATTTTTCCATATAAATAAAAAGAAAGAAAGAAAGAGAGAAAGAGAGAAAGGAAGAGAGAGAGAGAAAGAAAGAAAGAAAGAAAGAAAGAAAGAAAGAAAGAAAGAAAGAAAAAGAAAAAGTGGATATGGCCACCATCATTACAAAGCTTAGAAAGTAATTAACCCAACACAGGCACAGAAGGGCTAGGACAGGACAGTGCAGCAAATGATCTAATGGGAGAAACACGGCATGCACACATTGGAGCTGCACCCAACCTGGTCTCAGGTGACATGGGGGGACAGAGGACATGTGTCCTAATTGCAAGTCAGAGACATGCCAGTGAAGTGAGAAGGAGAAAGACCATTACCAGGTATAGGACCAACACACACATAGAGTCACAGACAAAGAGAACATTATAACTCATAGGAAGATGAGGTTGTTCATTTCAGAAGCTATTGGGTAAGATAATGTTGAGAAGCACAGAGTCTCAGTAAATCACTGCTGATAATGGCAGCAACTCTCCTGGAAATGTACATTTGAGAACCGCCTGTGTCTAGATGGTGATAGAGAACCACTGACATGACTGAATGAATAGAAAGAATGTTAACAGTGATTGGCTGACACTGGGCGGTGAGACTCAGCTTCAGGGGTGGGGCAGGCATGAAGGAAATAAAGAGCAGTCAATGTCAGCATGGCATTGGAGGAAGTGGGCGACATCAAGAAGAGGAAGTGGTACATAGAAGAAACTTCTATCAAGCACCTGAGAAGAGGCTGTAAGGACCCATTGCATTCTGGGTTAAGTCAGGATCAGGGACGACCCCAAGACAAGCAATTTTATACATGGGTAGGAACAAAAGTAAAATCACAGTAGGTGAAGAGAAGCTACAAAAATGGATAGTTAGTTAATATGCACGTGTACTTATTAAAATAATCCAGATGAGCAGCACAAGAACAAGCGTATTCTGACTGTCGTAATGAGATTTTGCCCTGTGCTGTGGTTCAGCATGCAATAAAAATACCTTCAGGGTCTGGTTTTGGATGCCCCCATTCTAACTTTTTATCATGCATTGTCAGGCACTGGCAAAGGAAAGGGAAAGAAATAATTCTAAAGTCATTTCTATAGAGGAGACTTCTTGAACACATCATCCAAGCATAATGTGTTTATTCTTTTCTCAAGGATTTTTTTGAAAAAGGAATTAAACTCAATATAGCATCAGTAGCAATTTTCTGCATTGCATGTGTATTCAGTTGGAGAATTTATTTTCCTTCTTAAATATTAAAAGGTCTCTCTGGAGCAGAAATTCTGATGACAGGCTACATCTCCAGGCGCCACTCCAGCGTCTTCTCAATGACTTTTGGAGATTTGAGACCAGCTTTGCATCCCCTTAATTTACAGGGAGCACAGACAGATTTGAAACTGGCACTTGTCCTTGTGTGTGAACATTCACTTCTTCTGTGTTAGGATCTCTATTTACCCTTAGACTAAGAAGATTTAGTCCAACCAAACTCACAAATGAGGTACACACACACACACACACACACACACACACACACACACACACACAATACAAATCTTTTACTTGAAAATGTCATTGAACAGATTAATAAACCAAGGTACCAAGTGATTTGCTTTTATATTTATTTATTTACTAACCTGCTTACTTATTTATTTTGGTAGGAAGAGGTACACATGCCACGGCATGTGTGTAGAGGTCAGAAGACAACATACAGAAGTAAGTTCTCAATTCTATCATGTAAGTCTACGGAATTGAACTCAGGTCATCAGACTTCATAGCAAGCACTTTTACCCAGCAATGACTAAAGAAGAATCTACTACAGCATCAACCATGTGCCACAGCTCAAACCAAGTACTCTTCCTGTCAATCACAACTGCCCCTCCCCCCGCCCCCAGCACCTAGCACCCAAGTACTGAACACCAATGCTTGGCTGCCTTGGATTAAGTGATTCCTTGATACAAGTTTGAGTGTAAGTATCAGAAGCCATCTGGGAGAGGGTAAATCTGGAAGGTGACTTTCCTGGAGGTGGCTGACTGTTTCTACATGGCCTACAATGAGGGAGCTCTGAGAGACAAGGTCCCAAGAGACTTGGTCTCAGGATTGCTTCTTGCTGCTGATATGCCTTTTTCCATCACTATTACATAGTCTAATGATTCCAGGGCATTAGCCTATCATATTGGGCAGGTTTCCTGCAGATCAACATAAAGATGAACTTTCATGAATTAATGCTGTTTGGATGAATTAGTGATTAAAATAATTTTAGGAAGAAAGTTTTAAGGGATGGTTTAAGTTTTTTTTTTTCCAGAAAGATATAATAAAGTTAAGACTCAAGAATAGAATGTGCCCACTCCTCATAGAATCTTAAGTAAAGGCTGAAGAATTATAAGAAATACAATGAGCTTTCACAATTATATTAAAAAGAGAAATAGACTTGGGACAAATTTGTGATCCAGGAAATTCATTCATTCTAGATCAGATACAAGAATGACTCCATAAGCCAGGTAGTGGTGGCACACACCTTTAATCCCAGCACTTGGGAGGCAGAGGCAGGTGGATTTCTGAGTTCGAGGCCAGCTTGGTCTACAGACTGAGTTTCAGGACAGCCAGGGCTACACAGAGAAACCCTGTCTCCAAAAACCAAAAAACAGAGAGAGAGAGAGAGAGAGAGAGAGAGAGAGAGAGAGAGAGAGAGAATGAGAGAGAATGAAGCCACAGGTGTACACTGTGATAAAATGAGACCACGTGAAAGAAACTGTTGCTTTGAACTTACTTTTTTCTGCATTTCAGATGTGATCCCCTTTCCCCATTTCCCCCCACCCATACAGAAACCCACTATCCCATCCCCTCTCCTCCTGCTTCTATGAGGGTGTGCCCCCACACACGCACCCTTGCCCACCTCCCCACCTATGAATTCCCCCACACTGGGGCATCCAGCCTTCACAGGACCAAGGACCTCCTCTCCCACCTATGTCTGACAAGACCATTCTTCCCTATATATATAGCTGGAACCATGGGTGCCTCCCTATGTGCTCCCTAGCCGGTGGTTTAGAACCTGGGAGCTCTGGTTGGTTGGTATTGTTGTTCTCCCCATGGGGCCACAAACTCTTTCAGCTCCTTCAGTCTTCTCTCTCACTCCTCCATTGGGAACCCCATGATCAATTCAATGGTTAGCGGTAAGCATCTGTCTCTGTATATGTCAGGCTCTGGCAGACCTCTAAGGAGACAGCTATATCAGGCTTCTGTCAGCATGCACTTTCTGGCATCTACATCAGTGTCTACCTTTGGCGACTGAACGTGGGATGGATACCCGGGTGGAACAGTCTCTAGACGACCCCTCCTTCAGATTTTGTCCACGTTTTGTCTCCATATTTGCTCCCATGAGTATTTTGTTACTCCTTCTAAGAAGGACCAGAGCACCCGCACTTTGGTCTTCCTTCTTCATGAGCTTCATGTGGTCTGTGAGTTTTATCTTGTGTATTGTGAGCTTTGGGGCTAATATCCAATGCCATGTGTGGTTTTTTGTAATTGGGTTACCTTACTCGGGATGATATTTTCTACTTCCATCCATTTGCCAAAGAATTTTATGAATTCATTGTTTTTAATAGCTGAGTAATACTCCAATATGTAAATGTACCACATTTTCTGTATCCATTCCTCTGCTGAAGGACATCTGGGTTCTTTCCAGCTTCTGGCTATTATAAATAAGGCTGCTATGAACATAGTGGAGCATGTGTCCTTGTTATATGTTGGAGCATCTTCTGGGTATATGCCCAGGAGTGGTATAGCTGGGTCCGCAGGTAATGCTATGTCCAATTTTCTGAAGAACCACCAGACTGATTTCCAGAATGGTTGTACCAGCCTGCAATCCCACCAACAATGGAGGAGTGTTCCTCTTTCTCCATATCCTTACCAGCATCTGCTATCACCTGAGTTTTTGATCTTATCCATTCTGACTGGTTTGAGGTGGAATCTCAGAGTTGTTTTGATTTGCATTTCCCTGATGACTAAGGATATTGAACATTTCTTTAAGTGCTTCTTGGCCATTTGAGATTCCTCAGTTGAGAATTCTTTGTTTAGCTCTGTATCCCATTTTTAATAGGGTTGTTTGGTTGTCTGGAGTCTAATTTTTTGAGTTCTTTGTATATACTGGATATTAGCCCTCTATCAGATGTAGGATTGGTAATGATCTTTTCCCGATCTGTTGGTTGCCGTTTTGTTCTATTAACAGTGTCCTTTGCTTTACAAAAGTTTTGCAATTTTATGAGGTCCCATTTGTCAATTCTTGATCTTAGAGCATAAGCCATTGGTGTTCTGTTCAGGAACTTTTACCCTGTGCCCAAGTATTTGAAGCTCTTCCCCACTTTCTCTTCTACTAGTTTCAGTGTATCTGGTTTTATGTGAAGGTTTTTTAATCCATTTGGACTTGAGCTTTGTACAGGAGATAAAAATGGATTGATTTGCATCCTTCTACATGTTGACCTCCAGTTGAACCAGCACCATTTGTTGAAAATGCTGTCCTTTTTCCATTGGATGGTTTTAGCTCCTTTGTCAAAGATCAAGTGACCATAGGTGTGTGGGTCTTCGATTCTATTCCATTGATCTGCCTGCCTATCTCTATACCAATACCATGCAGTTTTTATCACTATTGCTGTGTAGTACAGCTTTAAGTGATTCCCCCAGAAGTTCTTTTTTTGTTAAGAATAGTTCTCGCTATCCTGTTTTTTTGTTGTTGTTGTTGTTATTCCAGATGAATTTGTAAATTGCTCTTTCTATATCTATGAAGAATTGAGTTGGAATTATGATGGGGATTGCATTGAATCTGTAGATTGCTTTTGGCAAGATGGACATTTTTTACTATATTAATTCTGCCAATCCATGAGCATGGGAGATCTTTCCATCTTCTGAGATCTTCTTCAATTTCTTTCTTCAGAGACTTGAAGTTCTTGTCATACAGATCTTTCACTTGCTTGGCTAGATTCACATCAAGGTATTTTATATTAATTGTGACTATTGTGAAGGGTGTCATTTCCCTAATTTCTTTCTCAGCCTGTTTATCTTTTGAGTAGAGAAAGGCTACTGATTTGTTTGAGTTGATTTTACATCCAGCCACTTTTGCTGAAGTTGTTTATCAGGTTTAGGAGTTCTCTGGTGAAAGTTTTAGGGTTACTTAAGTATACTATCATATCATCTGCAAACAGTGAAATTTTGACTTCTTCCTTTCCAATTTGTATCCCTTTGAAATCCTTTTTTTGTCTAATTGCTTTGGTTATGACTTCCAGTATTATACAGAATATGTAGGGGAGAGAGTGGGCAGCCTTTTCTAGTCCCTGATTTTAGTGGGATTGCTTCAAGTTTCTCTCCATTTAGATTAATGTTGGCTACTGGCTTGCTGTATTTTGCTTTTACTAGTTTAGGTGTGGGCCTTGAATTCCATGAATTACCATGAAGGGTGTTGAATATTTTCAAATGCTTTCTGAGCATCTAATGAAATAATCATGTGTTTTCTTTTTTTTTTTTTTCTGAGTTCTTTTATATAGTGGATTACATTGATGGATTTCCACATATTGAACCATCCCTGAATTCCTGGGATAAAGCCTACTTGATCATGATGGGTGATTGTTTTGGTCTGTTCTTGAATTTGGTTTGTGAGAATTTTATTGAGTATTTGCATCAGTATTCATAAGGGAGATTGGTCTGAAGTTTTCTTTCTTTGTTGTGTCTTTGTGTGGTTTAGGTATGAGCGTAATTGTGGCTTTATATAATGAATTGAGTAGTGTTCCTTTGCTTCTATTTTGTAGAACAGTTTGAAGAGAATTCATATTAGGTCTTCCTTGAAGGTCTGATAGAATTCTGCACTAATATTATCTTGTCCTGGGCTTTTTTTTGTTTTGTTTTGTTTTGTTTTGTTTTGTTTTGTGGGGAGACTGTTAATGACTGTTGCTATTTTTTTTTAGGGGTTATGGACTATTTAGATGGTTATCTGTTCCTAATTTAACTTTGGTACCTGGTATCTGTCTAGAAAGTTGTCCATTTCCTCCAGATTTTCCAGTTTTGTTGAATATTGACTTTTGTAGTAGGATCTGATGGTTTTTTGAATTTCCTCAGTTTCTGTTGTTATGCCTTCCTTTTCAGTTCTGATTTTATTAATTTGGATACTGTCTCTGTGCCCTCTGGTTAGTCTGGCCAAGGGTTTATCTTCTCTTGTTTATTTCTGAAAGAACCAGCTCCTGGTTTTGTTGATATTTTGAATAGTTCTTTTTGTTTCTACCTAGTTGATTTCAGCCTTGAGTTTGATTATTTCCTGCCGTCTCTTCCTCTTGGGTGTATTTGCTTCTTTTTGTTCTAGAGCTTTCAGGAGTTCTGTCAAGTTGTTAGTGTATACTCTCTCCAGTTTGTTTGTAGGCCCTTAGAACTATGAGTTTTCCTCTTAGAGCTGCTTTCATGGAGTCCCACAAGTTTTGGTATGATGTGTCCTCACTTTCATTAAATTCTAAAAACTCTTTAATTTCTTTATTTCTTCCTTGACTAAGTCATCATTGAGTAGAGCGTTGTTCAGTTTCCACGTGTATGTGGGCTTTCCATTGTTTTTTGTTATTATTGAAGACTTGCCTTAGTCTGTCTGAAAAGTGATCTGAAAGGATGCAAAAAATTATTTCAATCTTTTTGTATCTGTTGAGGCCTGTTTTGTGACCAATTATATGGTCTATTTTGGAGAAGGTACCATGAGGTGCTGAGAAAAAGGTATATTCTTTTATTTTAGCATGAAATGCTCTATAGATATCTGTTAAATCCATTTGGTTCATAACTTCTATTAGTTTTTCTGTGTCTGTTTAGTTTCTGTTTCCATGACCTGTCCATTGCTGAGAGTGGGGTGTTGAAATCCCCCACTATTATTGTGTGAGGTACACAATGTAGTAAATTAAGCTTTAGTAAATTTTATGAATATGGATGTCCTTGCATTTGGAGCATAGATGTTCAGAATTGAGAGTTCATCTTGGTAGATTTTTCCTTTGATAAGTATGAAGTGTCCTTCCTTATCTTTTTTGATTACTTTTGGTTGAAAGTGAATTTTATTCTAAATTAGAATGGCTACTCCAGCTTGTTTCTTGGGACCATTTGCTTGGAAAGTTGTTTTTCTAACCTTTTACTCTGAAGTGCTGTCTGTCTTTGTCACTGAGGTGTGTTTCCTGTATGCAGCAAAATGCTGGGTCCTGTTTACTTATCCAGTCTGTTAGTCTACATCTTTTTTATTGGGGAATTGGATCCATTGCTGTTTAGAGATATTAAGAAAAAATGATTGCTGCTTCCTGTTACTTTTGTTATTAGAGGTGGAATTATGTTTGTGTAGCTATCTTCTTTTGTGTTTGTTGGAAGATTACTTTCTTGCTTTTTCTAGGTTGTAGTTTCCCTCCATGTGTTGGAGTTTTTCGTCTATTATCCTTTGTAGTGCTGGATGGTTTTGTTTAATTCCCTCACCTGTTTGGTTGTGTTTTCTTGCAATTCTTTAAGGGATTTTTGTGTTTCCTCTTTAAGGGCTTCTACCTGTTTACTTGTGTTCTCCTATAGTTCTTTAAGGGAGTTATTCATGTCCTTCTTAAAGTCCTCTATCATCATTATGAGAAGTGATTTTTAGGTCTGAATCCTGTTTTTTTCAGTGTGAAGGGGTGTCCAGGACCTGCTATGGTGGGAGAACTGGGTTCTGATGATGCCAGGTAACTTTGGTTTCCTTTGCTTGTGGTCTTGCCCTTGCCTTTTGCCATCTGGTTAACTCTAGTGCTACCTGCACTCACTGTCTCTGACTGGAGCCTTTCTTTCCAGTTATTTTGTTGTGTCAGAACTCCTCAGAGTCCAGATGTCTCTGTGATCCTGTGATTCTGAGCTCCTGGGTGGAAGAGCTCCTGAGAGTCAGGGCTCCTCTGGGATCCTGAAATCCTACTGCTCTGAGTACAGTGGTTCCTCTAGGATGTCTCAGGATATGGTGTCTTCTCAGGAGCAGACCAGCTAGGTGTCTGCCCCAGCCAAAGGGACCTGCTTTGAACTTATAATGAGCCTATAGAATAAAACACTGCTTTGAACTTAATATCAACATCCTTCTCTAACTCCCCTTTTGTGTAACATTTTATCTATGAGGTGATTTTCTAAGACCTTTTGTGTACAAAAGTATAAAAAGGCCAGAGAGAAGAATAAAGTGGTGGCATCTGGTGCTCTGCTTATTCACTCACCAAATGTATGTGTATGGCTTGAGGGGCACTGGCCCATCCACCAGATGTGTGTGTGTGTGTGTGTGTGTGTGTGTGTGTGTGTGTGTGTGTATACTCACTGTCTAAAAGATTTTAATTTTTTCCCTTTCTTTTCTCTCTGGCTCACAAATAGTTAATGAGTTCCAAATCTCTCACCTGACCATCCAGAGGTCCTTGAGCTAGAGAGAAAAGAAACCAGTGCTTATTAATTCACAAATAGTAAGAAACTGGTGCTTATTAAAACATAAATAATACGATTATAAGACCAGGGATCATCTTTGGCTTTCATCCGACTCCGTGTCCTGTCCAGCACTGTTCCCCTAATGGATGAGCATCACTAAGCCATTCCTTGTTTAACAGGACTCCCTGAAGAATCAGACTGGCAGAGTTCAGCATCTCTCTGTGCCTCAGGTGCGAACCTTGTAAATTGGGAATAACAGTAGTATCAACTGGCATGTAGTAGTGAGAATACATGTAACATGTTCATTAACAAAGCACTGTGTGTGATCCTGAGTCATTTGTTCTTTTGCTTCCTTGTTATTGACTGAAAGTAATGATGATACCTAGAAGTATTTTAGGAGATTGGCTTGAGTTAATGCATATGTGTTTGTCACTACTAATTCTCTCCTTTTAATTATTTTTTATATTAATCAACCTTATTTGGAACATATGATGACTCTTGGGTCATGTAGTAAAACATTGTGTGCACTTTCATGCTTAGTCATTTTTCCATGATTTAACCCAGCCTGATTTTACTTTCCTCATTCCTGAAGTTAAGTTTGTAACAACTAAAGTCTGTATCCCAACTTCATGTGGAAGGCATTTCCTCAGTTGTGCTGTGTGGAAAAACCTCCTTGCTAGTGCAGCAGCTGGCAGCTGACTCTCCCCTTAAAAAATTACACAGGCCAGGAAAAAAAAAATCACTCAGTTGGGGGACAAACTCCATGAGGCAGTTTTATTACTCCTTATTCACAGCCTTTGTAAGTGAGACAAGTTGTAAAGGAGGCATGCACCTGAACGTTGCAGCAAGTATTCATTGCCTCAGTTCAGCTATGTCAAAAGTGGTAACAGAAAGAGGCTTTATCATATATGTACAAACAATGTCTATCATATAACCCATATATACCATGAGGTATTCAAAGTACCTTAACCCTGAACTCATATGATGTTTAATCTCTACAGATGTATCACAGAACAATAGTATTGTTATCATTATCCTTCTATTCGTGAGGAAACTAGCACAAAGGTTAAGGATGCAGCTCAAAGACAGGCAAATAGAATGAAAGGCAGAGTCCAAATATGGACCCAGTTAGTCTAGAGCCCAAGGCCACATAATGTACTGTTATCAATGCAAGCTCTCAAATATTCATGCTTGAGATGAATACCTATGGAGCCTAACCCAGAGCTCCATTTTATCAGAGAGGAAACAACTGTTTAGGAAGAAGATTCTGACCTTCTGAACAGGCTGCGTGCCCACACTGTATTTATTGGTGTTTTTCTCGGAAATGCACCATTTTATCTAACAGAGATAAAGCTTAGCAACCTGGCTAATTTAAGTACCAAAGAATGAAAAGGGAGTTTATCTTGAAAACACCCTCCAACATTTTCAGCAACCAGTGATGTGAAGCGAGGCCAAATTCAGAGTCAAAGTGAGTATAAATAAAGATAAGTTGTTTATATCTTCTCTCCAAAGTATAGGATTTCTAAAGAAAAGATGCCTTTTATGTAACATGTAGGTTCAGGAGAAACCTGGTTGGGTTTGGGGCAGAGCGTGATGAAACAGAGACACCTACTGGTGAGAACTAGCCTTGTGTCATAGATCAATTTGTTTCCAGAATGCAGAGTTTCTAATTAATGTTTCAAAATGATGGTTGGAGCTCGTATAATGATAAGACCCACAACGTTTCCCACAGAAAACTACATTTGTAAAACATCAGGTACACACAACTATTCATATCCTGTTCTGCTTGCAGACTGGGTACAGTGTACCTGGAAACCCTCAGTTCCACCATTTTAAGCATTGAATGAATTCCTGCATTCAAAGAACAGTTGAGACGAAGCACTATAAGAATTCACATCTAAGAATCCAGGACATTACGGGTGGCTCAAGACCCAAGCCTCTTGTTGGTCTGGAAGTCCAGGATCTGAGCCTATCCATTTCAGAGCAGTGATTGGTTGCTATCTCCCCTAGAAAACTGAGGTGCTACCTTGATTCTCCAGAGACAACTCCTTCTACCCAAACTTTCATGAGTGTGTAATCACCTGAAGTCTTGCCTTCTCCATTTCAGCAGGTAGCATTGTGCTGCAAAATCTGTGCTTTGCTGAGGTTTGACTTTTAAGAAAACTTCAGAAAGGCAAAGTGAAGAAAAAGACATGCTCTAGTTTGCTCAGCTCGCTAGAACAAGGTACTAAACACTGGGTAGCTTGTAAACAATGGATATTTATTCCCCACAGTATTGAAGGGAGCCAAGAACAAGATCAAGGCATGAGCAGCCTGTGTCTAGCACAGTCCCATTTCCTGGTTCATAGATATCTTTCCCCTGTGTTCTTATTTGAAGTTTCTTGGATCTCTTCTAGTAGGGGACAGATCCTACCCAATGGGGCCCCACTCTTAGCAGCTAATCCTTCCAAAGAACCCACCTCCAAATACCATCACCTTGGCTGTCAAAATTTCAACATACAAATTTTTTTTAAATTATTAACAGATGTTTATAATTGGGATTCATTATTACAATGTATGAAATATATATTTTTTTTCATGTTTGCTCATATCCACCTCCTACCCCCAACAAAAGATAGAATTTTTAAGGAATGGAAAGATTCATACCATAGCAAGGTGAAGAAAATGAAGTTTAGGAGAGGCAAAAATTTTTTGTGGAGGTAGCAATATCATTTTTTGTTTTGATTCCTCCTGGATATCTTGTTGATGCACGGTGTCACAGAGATACTCTAGTTTTGAATCTGTAGGACCAGCCCCTTCATGAACTGCAGAAGTTCATTGATGGGGTAGATGTTGGAGTGGGCAAATTCAAAGCCCTGGAATTGGATCTGAGAGGAATCTGAACTAGTCAGCCAGCCAGCTCTCCTGCTCTCATAACCTCAGAGCTGGTTCTTACACAACTCCCAAATCCAGGACCAGCTCTACAGTGCTGCCCTGGTGAGGTACAGCTGACTAGGAATGGGATCAACTCTGCTCTCATGCTGCCAGGGTCAGCTCTCACACAATGCCCAGGTGAGGGGTGGGGCCAGTTCCTCACAGTCCTCAGACATCAGTATGTCACTAGGTAGCAGCCCAAACTAGGGATGTCTGCCTAACCTTTGAAGGTAACAGACCCCTGCTGTTGTTGGGCCATGTACCCAGATGTACCCCTGGATAGCAATTACCAGCTATTCAGATCAGGCTGTTCCTCACTACCCTCAAGTCTCCAGTTCCGCCTCTCTTCATTGTGCACCATCCTTCTTTTTCTCTTTCTCTTCCATTTCTCTACTCCTTACTTGTTCCTCTTAGTGGCACCTGGGGTCTCTGAGTGCCTGGGGTCATCTTAGGAGTAGTTTCAGGAGTGCTATGCCCCACTTGTGCATTATGGTAGTAAGCAGGGTTCATCTCAAATGTGTCTGCCCCTGCCCAGGCCTATGCAGCACCCAAGTGGTAATCATTTCAGGCTAGCTCCATCTCCAGGCCTTATTAACACTAGTCTGGTAGTCATCTCAGGATTGTTCCTAACCTGAGCATGCCTGAGTAGTCTTTTGCAAAGGTTGTCTGTCTAGGGCTCACTCTGGCCCTGGGTCCATCCAGGGAGTGCATCCCAGCCTGAAAGGTAGCAGACTGGTGGTTGTCTCAGGCTAACTCCCTGTCCAAGGCCCCTGGTGTCGAACTGATGATCATCTCAGGCTCCATTTTTTCAAAGAATGTCAGGCTACTCATCATTCAGATAGTCAGAGGTCATAACACTGAGCGTAGATAAAGCATCTCTCCTCTCTGACACCTACTGATGCACAGCAGCCATACCTAAAGGCATCAGGGGTAGTGTATTTTATAGAAATATGTAGGGGTAGTCTGGTGCCTCCATGTATCCGCATGCTAAATTCTGTATCCCAAGACCTGGCGGCCCCGAGATGAGTGAATTCTTACAAAACCAGCTTTTGTTGTGCAAACCTTGCCCCCTCCCAAGTTATTTCTGATTGGTGGGCAGAACATTGTTTCCTGAGCTTGAGGTCTCAGGTGGAGACAATGAGAGGAGTGAGGAGGAAGAAGAAGGAAGCTGACATGGGGTAGGAAGACCATGAGCACATGGCCATGAGGGCTGTCCTGATGGAGTAGGAGCAGCCCAGTCAGAAGATGGCAAGGATAAGTCAGGGATCACCACCAGGAAACAGACAAAACAGCATAAAAGGTTGCTATCTGCCCAGCTGTGGTGCTCTAAAGCTCATTATAAATCTAAACGTTTCTGAGTCTTTTATCTGGGAACAATATGGTCACAAGTAGCGTAGAAACTCCGAAATAGATATTTAAAGATAACCAGGATATGTGGCAACCCTCAAAATAATAATAACCACAACAGAGATAGAAAAGCTAGGAACAGGCCAGAGACATGAATTCAGCAAGTAAAGGTGCTTGTTATGTAAGTTTACCAACCTGTGTCAACTTACAACCACAACCTGTATTTTTTAGGCTCCATTCTTAAAACATTGCAACCTTCCAACAGTCATTGAATTCTAATCATTTAAACCAGAAACCAGAAATCATTTCTACCAAAGAAAGTCAGTATAAAGTGCAATTCTTTCCAGAAACTTCTGATCATACCTTAATTCCATCCTTCATGAACATAGAAAGAGATGGCTGTCCACCAAGTTATCCTCTAAGTTCCATACACACACACACACACACACACACACACACACACACACACACACTTTAAAGCAGGAAAAATTGTTGCTTATAAAAAGAAGTTATAAGACATAAAGCCCACAGTAAATTATTAAACTGAGAAGGGGAAAAATTTCTTGTGATGCTTTTTTGGTGACTAAAATTGAGAAATCATTAACTATGTAGTGTGTGAGTAAATCAAAGAAAATAATAAATTAAAAAATAAACTCATCTATGGCTAAGTGAAACCAGGAATCAAAAGGATAAATTTAGTACCAACTATATCCTCAGCAGAATGAGAAAGAATAAATACTATAATCAGTTGACTAAAAGCAGTCATTAATATGTGAGATATCACCCTTATTGTAATACTCTCAGAAAAAGAAAGCCAAAATGAGGTGATGTAAGTGAGAGGGAGTTGATTTGTGCTGTCCTCAAATGCACATATGGTCATTTTGTTGAAACGAACAATTTCCAGAGCTAAAAGCTTGAAACCTAGTTAATAAATTGACTCTATTTTAAATGCTCTTATTTGACCATTGTTTTGGCATTTAAAAAGCAGGTGTTTAGGTTTCTATTGCAATGTAATTTTTACTTTCTCAGTGAAGTTAAAATAGGAAGACAAAGGAAAGGGGAAAAAAGGAAAGGAAAGGAAAGGAAAGGAAAGGAAAGGAAAGGAAAGGAA
>JANHMN010000004.1:132046155-132079018 GCA_030674055.1 Rhabdomys pumilio | reverse complement strand
AAAGGAAAGGAAAGGAAAGGAAAGGAAAGGAAAGGAAAGGAAAGGAAAGGAAAGGAAAGGAAAGGACAATTTATTTATTTAAGTGATAAAACTTTTAAAATAATGGCTTGTTTTACTAAAATACTTCTCTAGCAATATCAAGCTTACAATTTGACCTGATAGATAAATGTTTTGTATTATAATCTAATGGGTTATACTAATCCCAAATGTCTTTATTTAAAATTATCTTGACAAGAACATAGTCATTGATCAAGACATAATCCACTATATTGATGGCATCAAGCTGGTTGAACAGGAAATGTAGGCAAAGATTGCTGAGGAAACAAAACAAAACAAACAAACAAAACCATTTGAATGAGAAAAGAAAGTATCAGAAAAGTGTAGCAGCAGGACATGCTGTGTTGAAGAGCTTTGAACAGGCCTAAAGGGGCTCAAGACTCAGCTCCACAAGGGAATGAAGAGGACAGGAAGGAAAGAGGAAAGAGAAGGGAGGGGATGAACAGAGAGCAGGGAGGGGGAAAGAGGAGGGGAGGGGAAGAGGTAAGTGGGAACAGGAAGAAGCAGACTAAATAATAACAAGACAGATAACTTGCTCCACACAGTGTTTCCCTGGCAAGTCTGGGATGCCAATATGCAATTGGACAAGTATGTTCTCATCTTCAACCTACCTAGTCTTGGCTTGATAGAGAGCAAATCAGTGGTTCCTTTCAGTCTGCTTTTCATGTGGATTCTTTGTTTATCTGCCAAAGCTTCAGTACCTGAGTCTCCCAACCATATCATTAGGATGAGAACTCTCAAGCAGGAAGACCAAGCAGCACAAAAATTGTGTGTTTCGTATAAGTACAAAGTCATCATGTGCCTGGCTTTGTTCTCGGGTCTACTTAACTCTAAGAAGCAAACACCGACTGTTTGGAAATGAAAAAAACTGGAATGAGGCTGATGCCATGAGGGGATTAAGTGATTATTTTGCTCGCTCATGCATTTATATAGAAAGTTCAAATTTTGTCTTCTTCAGATTACTGTGTCAAAACAGAGATTAAGGAGGTTTCATGGCCATGGATGGCAGTCACATGGATTTGCATGTGCATACAGAGAACTTTGATGAGAATAACACATATTTAATGGGTGTCACAGAGTTAAATGCTCAGACCTAGACAACATCTTACAGAATTATTTGTAAGGAATTGTATGTTAGCATGCAAATAATGTGATGAGATGAACCTTCCTTGTTTTGATTATGTTTATCCAATTCTACAAAACTGTGCAGCATTTCTCCTAAAGAAGGAGACCCCTAGTGATTCAGTCTTCCCTGGTCCCAAGCTTCCCAGCATCCTAAAGGTTAGTTAAAATGTGTGGACAGGACAGTGGTTGAGCATACATAGCAGCCTTTGCAGAGTCTACTTGATATGCTTCAGCTGAATGATAGCACAATCAGGTTCTCAAAGGATTCTAGTTTTTATGTGCCATCTTAAAATAATGTGTTAGACATGTCCTCTGCTTGCTTGGAAGTGTCAAATTTTAGCTTCCTGGCATATGCAAAACTGGAATGGCATTTAGGAGGCCTCGATATCCAAAGCACAGAGCCTCACTCAGTAGCCAGTTCTGTAAACCCCAGCCATAACCACAAATAAAAGCATTGATTTGTGAGGAACTAACATAGAAATTGTTTGTGGTCATTTCAAGAGCTTCCCCTCGATCCTTAACCACAGCTCTTCAGAGCAAAACTAATCAGCATCAACTTTGAGGGACAGAGACCTCTGTTTGCATATATAGCTGCATGATTTTATGTGTACATATGCCTATTATTTTTATAATTAATAGAAGCAAATTAAGTTGCTTTTGTTAGAAATTTTTCTTCTAACATTTTCATTTCTGTTGAAAATGTTTCCTTCTTTACCTAGTTGCCTAGTGCCTTTGGCACTGTCTGGAAGACAGCTCTACCAGCTCTATGGCAAGGCAAGGACCCAACTTGCCCTTAGCAATGGACTCTTAGGAACATCCCTGGAGTTCTAAGGTCCTGCAAACCACACTTGGAGTAATTCCCATCCATGGAGATCAAGAATAAAATGCAGCTTTTAAATTCGTCCGTATTCAAACTGTGTCTAGACTTACAGAGAAAGCTCCCTTCCAATATAAGAAACAGTGATAGGTGTTCATGGCGTTCCACTTCCTTTATGTAAACAATTTGTAAGATGCTGGCATACACGTGATTGCCCTGTCACAACCTCTAGCCATGCTTCCAAGCATGCCTAACCCATAGTCTAGGGAATCTATAACGCTCAAAGTGACTTGAGATCACCAATGGATTGCTACTCACAGTTTGGGGGAAAAAATGCTGCTCATTCCACAGACAACCAATGCAATGTTTTAGCAGGACGTATCCTTACTAAGGGTCAAATAGGAAATACATAGGTACACTTAATACATTTTTTAATTTAATTTTTTAAATTTATTTATTTTATATCCTGCTCACTGCTTCCCTCTCAGTCATCCCCTCCCACAGTCCTTCCCTCCACCCTTCCCTTTCTCCTCTGAGTGGGTGGGAGCCCCCTTGGGTATCCCCCCACCCTGGCACTTTAAGTGCTTTTGATCTAAAATTAATTTATCTACACAATAGCATAATTTCTCAGCACCTTTAACTTATGCACCAGCACATCTTACTATATATCAAACGGGAAATTAATATCTAGAATTCATAAAGAATTATAAAATTAAACAATTGAATTATCCGGTTTAATCAATAAATGTGCTAATTGATTGAATAGATACTTCTCAAAAGAAGAAATACAAATGACCAATAAATATTTTTTAAATTCTTAGCCATCAAATTAAAACTACTTTGAGATTGCATCTCACTGCAGTAAGAATGTCTGTCACTAGGAAGACAAAAAACAACTAATACTTTTCAGGGTATGGGAAAGAGAAACCTTTATTCCCTGATGGTAGAATCACATAGCCACTATCAAAGTCAAGGCAGAGGTTTATCCAAAATCTAAAAGTAGAGCTACCATGTGAGGTAAGTCTAGCTAGCACCCTGAGAGCTACGGGAGAACTCTAAACCAGCACACCACAGGGACGCCTACATCTGTGTTGACTGAGGCACTATGTCACAATAGCCAGAAATGGAATCAGCCTACATGTCCATCACAGATGAATGGGTAAAGAAAATGTGGTGTGTGTGTGTGTGTGTGTGTGTGTGTGTGTGTGTGTGTGTGTGTATATACACACAATGAAGTTTTTCAGACTTTAAAAAAAAAATGAAGTCAGGACATTTTCCAGGTGATAGACAGAACCCCAGAGGATTCAGAAGATACTGTATGATTTCCCTCTTATGCAGAATCTAGATTTCAATGTGAGGTGGGGGTTAGTGACCAATAAAGGAGAGGAAGAGATCTGAGGTGGGGGAAGGAGAATCTGAGGAAGAGAGGACAATGAAATTCATGTGGCAAGAAAGCAGAAAGAACAGTGTGTAGGGAAAGAGGGCCTCAGGCAAAGGAAGAAGGTGGGAGGCAGGAATAACAAAGAGTGTCTTAAAATGACCAAGAGAAACTCATCATTTTATGTGCTAACTTCAAAAAATCAAAATAATAGAGCAAAAAATGAGAAACAACTCAGAACTTAACTGGGTTTTTTGATTTCTTAATATCAGAGAAGTTTCTTGTGGCTAACTTTGATTTCAATCCACTGTTGGTAATATTTCCTAATTTACCCCAGCCTACCTGCGTCCTGCTGGTGTTAAGTGTGCTTCAGTTTCTGTCCCACTATGTCCCAGCTTGTCTTGAGCTGCTCCTTCAGATACAGGTGCTAATTATCTAAGTGACAAAGCCTGGCTATTTACATCCAACAGTAAAAACAACTTTGTGTCCTCCAATTAAACCGACTTTCCTGCTGACTAGAAGTCTAGCCTTCCTTTTCAAATGACAGTAAATTTGCTTTTGAAGTCAACACACTTAAGAGCTCTTATAGTGTTCATAGCACTATCAGCTCATTAGAGATTAGAATATCTAATTGACTAAACAACCTGGCTGTGTTCATGCCCCCAGCTGCTCTACCAAATTACCACAAACTGCAGAGTTGAAAGCAACAAGAGAACTGTGTTCTTGCTTACCGAGAAGGTATGCAAGAAACCTCAAGTTAGTAGAAATGTAGTAGACTCTTCTCAGCTTCCAATGGTCACTGTCAGTCCTTGACGTCCACAGTGGTTTGAACGTGAAATGTCTGCTATAAAGCCATCTATCTGAATACTTGGTATCCAATGGGTTGGATTGTTTTGGAAGATTGGGAAAGCTCTGAACAATATAAAGAAGACTACAGGTTTGAGGGTAGACCTTTGCCCACAAAATTGAAAGTAACTGTGGTGTTTTGAATAGGTTTGGCCCCCATACACTCATGTGTTTGAATGCTTGACCCACAGGGAGTGGCACTATTAGGAGGTGTGGCCTTGTTGAAGGAATGGTGTCACTGTAGAGATGGAGATGGAGGTCTCACATATGTTCAAGTCTGGCCAGTGTGACACAGTCCCCTTCTGCTGAGCTCAGATCAAGATGTAGAACTCTCAGCTCCTTCTCCAGTGGCATGTCTGCCAGGATGTTTCCATGTTTCCCACAATGACAATAGTGAAGTAAATTTCTGAACTGTAAGCCAGCCCCAATTAAATGGTTTTCTTTATAAGAGTTGCTGTAGTTATGGTGTCTCTTCACAGCAATAAAACTCAAACTAAGACAGTAACTCATTAAAATATTCTGTCTTTTATCTTGCTCTCTCTCCTTATTGAGGGAATACAACCTGGGGCCTCACAGACACTTGGCAAACATTTTACACTGAGCAATGCTCCTCTGCCTTCTGAGTTCTTTTTTCAGGTGACATACAAGTATCTAAAGGGAGTGTCCCTCAAATTCAAAGGCACATATGAATTCTTTGTAAGGGTACAGCCACGTGTGTTAATGCACACCTGCTATCCCAGCATGGAAGGCTGAGCCGGGATGATCACAAATTCAAGGCCAGCCTGGGCTACATAGTAAGACTCTGTCAAAAATAAACAAAATAAAATTTGGGTTCTAAGGTGAGTTTGTAGCTCTGTGGTAGGGTGCTTCCCTGACATGGGTCTTGGGCCCAATCCTCAATACCTTTTGTTTTAAAGCAGGGAACTTGGGGTGAAGCCTACTGTCAGTGGTCCGACTAGTTCAAAACACTTCAGTGGGATGATTTGAATGGGAAGAACCTTTTGAGATTTTTTTTTTAAATAAATCTACCTTACTATTTAGAGTCTTGAGATTTATGATATGTCTGCAGCTTCTATTTTAGAGTCCCAGTTTAAAAATAGAACTAAAAGGTATTTCCAAAGAATGTTTTATGCTAGCAGGGGAGGTAGCTGGTAAAGAACTTGCCTTGTAAGACACAACAACCTCAGCATGAGGCCCAGTACCCATATTTAAAAAAAAAATCTGAATGTCAAAAAGAAGGGAAGAAGGTAGTGAGGGAAGAGATTTGTAAGGGTGAGACTGGAAGAAGAGGAGGAAGCGGGTTGTGCTTGTAATATAAAGTGAATAAGTAATTAAAAAAATCTGGATGTGGTGAATGTGGTTTGTAATCTCAGTGCTAACCAGACTTGCCTAATCAGTGAGTTCCAGAGCAGTAAGAGACCTTGATTCCCAAATATGGTGAACAATAATAGCCAAAGTCCATATCTGGCCTTCGCACAAACCACAAATACACCTGTACACACATGAAAATATTATGAATGAAGGAATACATAAATAAGAGAAAATAATTATCTTTTCTATAAAATATTTTATTTTATGGTAGAGTTTTTGAAAAAAAAAAATAAATAGTTTAAATGGCAAGGCCTTCTTCAGTAGCTCTCATAAGAGAATCCAGGGGTTACCCTATGTTTAGAATGAATCTATGTGACTATAGACATTGCTCACATAAGACAGTAATAAGGTAATTCCTCTATTCAACATGCACTTCCTGAGACTAAGTGGAAAACAGAGATGTACTTAGTACAGACGCACTGGATTCCTTCTGATTATGGGTCTCTGTTGCTGCTGAAGCAAGCCAAATAGGTCCCAGTGAAAAGCCTTTGTTTGTCATGCTCGGAAGAACACCTGTCATCCTTGCTTCAGATGTGAAAAAACACCTATAAAATACAGCTGCTTCTGGGGCCGAGGGACCACACAGCAGCCTCCCTAATAGATGGAGAGTGAGTCAGGCAAGGTTTCTTCAGGCCCAACTGGGTTTGACTCTGTCTAACTTCTCCCTTGGCAGCTCTGTTCAGTTCTACCACGGCCCCCGCTTGTCTTGTTTGCCAGCATTCCGTAATGTGGACTTAATGATGTTGACCCCAAAAGTACTTTTTAGAAGACGTTTGCCTCAGAGATTTATTAAAAGGAAAAATGATTACCTTCCAGATTTCGTTTTGTTTTGTATCTTGCTGTTGAAGCTGCTGGGACACAGTCTTGAGCTATGGGGATAATGGTGGAAATAAATCCTTGCGGTTCCTTGCTAATGGTGATTGATGAGCTGATGGGAGCCAGTCGGTATCCAAGGAACAAAGCCAGATTTTAATAGCACTTTAATTCTGGAAAATTAGAACACTTCCTTGCAGAAACTCAGAGTAGGGATGGGTATGCAGCCATTCAACAACTAAGCCTGCTTTCGGGGAACAGGAAGCATAAATCCGGCCTTTGCCCTGGGTGGCTTGAAAATGTCCAATTTGGATAACGTTTTACATAAGAAAAGAGTTCTAGTAAATAACACATAGTTTACTCATGTGCTCAGTGAAATGTTTAACCCTATCAGAAAATGTTCTCACTGACAATGCCTAAAGTTCTAAGTAGAATACTATCTTACTATGAAGACACATTTTTGGTGTTAAGTCATGGTTAAGGCCAAGGATGACTCTGCCTTCTAATCCTGTAAGATGATGATGAACACTGATCAGAGTGAACCAGTCTTCATGGTAAACTAAGTGAGAAGCTAAAGAGGGTCCGGACTCCTCCAACCCTGTACCAACTAAGAGTGAGATGCCTCTTGAGAAATGGTCTTACAATCTGTCCATTGTCCAGCTGCTGTAGAAACTGCCCCCTGGCTTCATTTGTGTCTCCAACCTGTCTCATGTATTTCACCCACCCATCTGTCCATACTACAAATACAAAAGCCACTGCCTTGTATGGCATCCTTGGTGGCACTTACTTCTTATAGAAGCAACATTGAGCTTTGGTAGGCATCAGAGTCACTGATGGCAAGATAAACAAAGACAGGCTGCTAGGCATCTCCCCAGTATTATTTCATAATAATGAAACAAGACCTGGGAATTCACGTGTCCAACAACTCAGCGTATTACACTCCACATTGCTGATCTGATGCTGCTGAGCCAGGGAACCTGGTCTGCAGAAGGAAGCTCAACACACTTGATTTCCTTCCATCATATGCCCTTCACAATTTGCCTGACCTCCATGAAGTACCAGCAAAGATACACTGCATAGCTTTCTGTTCCCTGGGGGTTTCAGAGTTATGTGTTGCACAAATGAGGAATATCCTGACTGGGACCACCTGGAGTTGCTCAGTGCACTGTCTTGTACATAGCCGCCATTAATTCACCTCCACACCATGCCTCCTTAGGAATACCTCCAGTCCCAAAATATTATACAGAATGTTTTGAGCAAACCATAGTCTGAGGAGCCTCAAAGTCATTGTCCATCCTCTCCTCTCAGCCTGCTTTACATTTACTTTCCTTTTTGAATGGAATTTTCCTCCTATGTGTCCTTCAAGGCTTCCCACAAAATTATTTGTGATTAGAATTGCACTTAGGTTAACCCTTTCCAACACTAAAAGCAAGAGCATTACAAAACCTGGATAGAAATGTAAAAATACAGAAATGCTCAATCAAAACACATTCAAAACATGGGCTTGCTCTGCAAGGTTCCAAGGATTATCTTTTTAAAGAGCTGGTGACAATGAGAAATGGTGAAGAAAGCTTTCACATTTCACAGAAAGCTGTGCATTGTCTTACTTTGTCCTAAATCTTTAAGAATCTGAGATGTTGAATAATCACATGGTATTTCAATAAGTTATTCTTATAAATATGTATTTCTTCAATAGAATGTGCAGACTTCTTAATTTTTTTACTTTTACACATTTTTTAATATTTTCTGTGGGGTTTTCAGTTGGTCACATGATTGGTATGTAGATATATAAAATATGTGTATAAGTGCTAGGAAAGAAAGAATTGTTTTCTTTAGTGGTCTGACCCCTGCTAAGTCAACCATATGCCAGAGAAGGCCCACTACTAAGTCATACAAACTTGTCTGGACAAGGAAGAGGGTGAGGAAAACTCAAAATTGGATTTAAAGGTAAGGAAGGTAGAAAGGTTGGTTATGGGAGGAGCTGGGGTGAATATATTCAAGACAATGCATGAAATTCTCTACGAGTTAATAAAATACTGTTAAGAGTAAAATAAAATGTGAATATATGCAAATGTGTTTTAATACATAACCTGTATCATTCCTTATTCTCAGTGGCTTAACGTCTTTTGCACAAGTCTAAATCATATGGATCTATGCATACAGCTATCACTGTATGCACTGGTTATATTACATGCAAACTCAATAAAGATGTATTATAGAATGAATACAGCACTTCTCTTTAAGTAAATGTATCCTTCCATGAAGGTGACAGCCAAAGCCAATATCAATTCAACAACAGGCTTCCTAAAGAATTAAGGATTTAAAGTAGGAAAGGCAATCTCCATAGGACAATGAAGAAGAGAGGATTAATTTTAAAAAGTATAGATCTGAAAACTAGGAAAAGATTATGTTGAACTTGTAAAGCCGTTCAAGGTAGGAATTTCTATTTAAGAAGGAAAATGTTAATGCCAGTTAAAGATATTAGGTTGATTTTGGATTATTAAGAAGGCAGCCAAAATGATAAAACCACTGTCCTGTTCTCTCAGAGTTAAAAAAAATATTTGGCTTTCTTTCACTACTTATATTTTTCATACCAAACCTTGCTATGCTACGTGATCCTACTGCTTCAGCTTCGTGAGTTCTAGAACGACAGGTATCCGTAACATATTTGCGTAGAAAATCCTTAATTTCTTCAAGGGTCCATTCTCATTTTCTCCAGCTTTTTTGGGGAAAGGGGAGCAGTATCATGGGGTGGGGGGTTGACTCCTTTATCCAAAATACATTCAGAAAGTGCCTGTTCTGATAGACACTATAAGAACTTCCACAGAAAATTGTTAGTAATTGCCATAAGGCTAAAATCTTGTTTGAGAAACAAAATTGTCTCCTATGAACTTGTTGACTGATTAAGAGAGCCGCAAGGCTGTATGGGTGTAAGAGAACATGAGGAACACTCTGGTGAACCAGAGCTGAAAAGGGGGGTATTATGAAAGACAGCTGAGAGGATTCCACTGAGGGCAGAAACAAGACTCCATACAGTATGAGTTTGCTGTTGCTTGTCACAGAGAGCCACCATTAAACAACTATATCCCAGCCACTGTTCATCTTCAAGTTGCCCTGTTAAATCTTCCAGATGCCTGGAAACAAACTGATATACTTGAGGGCTAGAGAAAGGACTTAGTACTTGCAAAGGATCCCAGTGGATCCCTCATGCCCATGCCAGGTGGGCGCCATGACTGTGGGTCATTCCAGCTCCAGGGAATTTGATTGTCTCTACTGGCCTCCACAGTCACCTGCACTCACATGCACAAACCCAAACACAGAGAAACATGCAAACATAGAATTAAACATTAAATCTGGTCAGACATCTTAGAGTAGAGATTGTTCCCAGGCCAGTATGCCTGATCAAATACAGAATACTTTCTTAACTTTTCATTTCATACAAACATCAAGGACATTTTCAGTACATCCCAGATAAACATTCAGTTTAAATACAACTAAAATATTCTGTATTTTTATCTCCTAAGTCTGGCTACACTCTGCAAAAGAGGCAGCTCTTCAAGTATAAGTAAGGGTACAGAAAGAAAATGTGCAAATTCAAGTCAGCGCAGAAAGTGTTCGTGAACCTCTTGTTTACAGTGAACACAGGAACTAACGTTCCATGTAAGTGTTCCCAACGCCTGAGCTGCCTGGGCAACTGGGAGAAGGGGCCAGTTAAAAGGTTTGCAGTTGTTAAAAGTCCAGCTTCGGGACCTTTTCCTGTTCACTGGCACCAAACATCTGAGAGCCTGATGTTTTTCTGGCTCCCCTAATTATGCCATGCGCTTGAACATGGTCTCTTTGTAGGATATTGGAGGGGAGCATCTAGGCTTTTAGAAAATGAACAGAACAAAGATTCTTCTTTTGACTCAACAGGAATTGATGTATGATTTGAGAACTTCTCAAATAAGGATAATAATGAATACTGTTAGTGCTTTACAATTTACAAAAACCTAACATGAACTTTGTTTTACTTTTCCTCAAGACATGACTGTCTAGATAGAGAAAGCAAGTATTTTACTTTCTACATTCTGTACATGAGACTACCGACTCTCAGAAAAGCTACTTCTGATGTCCACAGTCAGAGAGAACACAGGATGTCAGACTTCCCTGAGAAGCAGTTATTGTGTAAGACAGGCACCATCTCCAGCTCACTTCACTACTGCTCCCATGTTTATAAATATTTTAAGAATAATAGGAAATTCCACGTATCAGCTTTCATCCATGACTAGCTTCCTAAAATCTAACCCTTTCAGATATGGAACTATATCATGGATAATGAAACTAAGCTTATTTCGGAAGACAACAGCAGAATAGTAAATGTGGTTCATAAGATATCCAAACCCCTTCCCCCAAAAAATAGGTTTGTGTGTGAAATTGAAAAGCAATCTAAACAGGGTTGCTCCCCACACCCCACATCTCCCCATACAGAGAACACTGTACACGTGGACAATCCCTCATCCAACTGTCCCACAAAACGTAAGGGGAGTGAATCCTGGGAGCACATAATCACTGGGGTCATGATAACCTTGCCAGCAATTGAAGTTTATAGTGATGTATGTTCTTTTCATTTGGTCATCTGGTGTTGGAGCATAAATAGCCTTGTCTGAATGAGAGAACTTAAGCATGGAGCCTCTTTTGTTCTGGAAGAGTCAGGAATGTCAGAACAAGAAGGAGCAGTTAGGCAGTCTGTAGCCTTCAGCCTTAGAAAGGTGGGCACCATGTGGCTCAAAGAACACCAAAGGCTGAAACTGAAAAAACATAATGTGACTCTTCCTTCAGTGGGACTCAGAGCATTTTCTTTTTGTTTGGCTGTTCCCAGTAGTTATCTGGGGAGTAGATCTAGGAGATGAGGGCATTGAATTCATGCTATTCTTACCAAATTCCAGCCTCTTCCTTCTACAAGTGGGCTGGAATTTGGCTGGTAGGCTTGGAACAGCCAACACATTGTATCTCTATTCTGAAAGTAGAAAATTATTCATGCTTCTAAGAATGCTTTTCACAGCCCTCTTCCTTCCTGTCAATTTAAACAACTTATCCTTTCCCTGAGAAGTCTATGTCATTCTTCTTCACATTGTTTTCCACACCTCATTCAAAGCATCAATTATGCCCTGCTAGAAGAAAAGTAAAGCCAGAGAGCTGTATGGCCGTTCAGAGCATTTAGCCTACTTCACTCACCTCTTGACATGTGTTCATGGGGAGGAAGGCAGGCTTAGGAAACAAAGAGGAAAAACCACTGGCGCCATCCATGTGAAGCACAGAGATTTCTATTTGTGTGACAGACAGACAGGCACTGAGGACATAGCAGATGAAGACATGGAAGAAACAGGCTATAAAGCTATATGCATATTTCAAGACATGAAGCACCTGAAGCAACTTCTGTCTGATCCTAATGTAGGTGTTTTAGTCCCAAATCACTATTTAGGTCAAAGAATATGCTTGAAAGTGTTCAAAATACAGATAGGAAACTGGTTGTGGTGGTACACACCTGTAATTCCATCACCTGCAAACAAAGAATGTGTGGTTGGGAATCAGCGGCCAGCCTGGACTACAAAACAAACAAAAAAAAACAAAACAAAAACAAAACAAACAAACAAAAATCCTAGAAACATATTTAAAATGAAATGTTGCTCAGTTGGACTTGGCCTCTTCCTCTCGTACACAAGACACCCAACCCCCGCAACATAGAAACACAATCCCAGCACTTGTGAAGTTTAGACAGAAGGGAATGAAAGTTCAAGATCTTTCTCACCTACACGATAAGATTGAGGTCACCCTGGAATCTGTCAGATCTGTTCTCAAAATAAAAACAAACAAACGAGCAACAACAAAAACCAGTATGGAAGGCTCTCCAGTGTTCCTTAAACTTATCACACTAGATGTTTTACAGAGAACTTTCTTCGTGATCCACTCAGTGATCCCCTGAAGCAAGCGGGGCACCTCATTTTGAGATGAGCCTCCTTTGTCTTCATCCGTAGCAGAACCATGTGTTTTAATTCCTTGCCCGGCATTTCTTTTCACCACAAGGGATCCGTTATCTACAGATAACTTCAGCAAGTTGATGGGACTAAAGCCAGTCTTGTACTGCTGTGCACACTCAAACAGAAATCCACGCGTCCAACTTTGAGTGTCCACTACAGAAGTGTGGGAGCTCTGCCCATAACTCCATGTCAAGCTATAGTGCCTGTGTCAAAGCGAAGGACAAGAATATGCATCCCAGTCTGTTCCCCATAACTAAATGCTTACATCATACACAGGGCAAGATTTTTTCAAAGCCATCTCTTTAAATTTTTTTTTTCTTAAGCAACAAAATTTAATTCTGTCCACTCAACCAAATGTCAGGGTCATCCAGGACTTGTCTTTGGTTTGACTTACAGTCATGACTAGAATAAGAAAAACTGTTGAAGTAAACATGGATCTGCTAAATGTCAGCCAGAAAGGGACCTTGAGAATGAGCTAATTCAAATCTCCAGGGAAGCTGAGCCAACATCACACACAGAGTTGCTTGAAGAGCCACTTCCTTTGCCATGAGCAAACCTAAGTCTACTTGCTAAAACTGAGCGAAACAGTCTGGCTCTGCTGGGTCTGGAGGGCAATTTAAGGCAACAGATGAGAAGCCTGAGCCAGTCATGTCCTACCTTATGCTTTACTTAGTAAGTAAGCAAAGCATGCCATCAGGTTCATTGTGCTTAGTACAGATATCTACGTTTAGAAGCTTATCCTATAGCTCTGGGAAAAATTTTACATTTATGGTATTGAAAGTCTCTCTAATAAAATAACAAACAGGCAGTTGACTTATTGCTCTACAAAAGTCACCTTTGGTATGTATGGAGTATGTATGTCTGAGAAGCTGTTTTTCTGAGAAAATGCCAAGCTTCACAAGATATTCAAAATGAACCGTTCCTCCAAATGGAGAGCAAGTGGTTTTCTAGCAAATTGACTTCAGTGTGAAATAGAAAATAATGCATGTCAGGACCTTTGGTTTCCCCGCTGAACATGTGATGTTGCTAGGAGCTTACATGTTTGGTTTTTCTACAATAGTTCCCTTTCTTCACAGATGTCCTCTGGCCCATCTCATTTGTATGCTAACTTTTCAAGTGTTAAACGAAGTCATCTTTATCAGGTTGTAAACACCTAGATTATAGTCTGCGTTAATATTACACAGCATTTCTGGGTTTTAAAAAATTTGATTAAGAAATCAAACAATGGGAGTGCTGCAGTGGCCATGTGCATGGCCGAGTGCTCGTGCCCTGTCATGGGGCAGGATGTGTGGGAGTTGGGGTGAGTGTGATAATTTCTCCCCGACATGACAGGTAAACCGCAGGCACTTTGGGACACTTGGAGCTTGGACTTGATTGTGGATTATTCTAGCAGATTCCCAGCAGGCAGAAGGGCAGCCAAGAACCTAAGATTTACCTTAATGTGATCCTGGAAGGCACCAGAATCGCTGGATGTAGGGCCAGTGCAGGAACAAAGAATGTGTCCTCTTCACCTGGTTAAACTGGTCGCATGTGGCAAGGATGTTTCTGTGGCTTTTTTTTTTTTTTTTAATGTTGAAATAGTGACACTTTTCTCCTGTCTGTAGTGTCAGAATTTTTGTTGTTTTGTTTTCGAAGCAAAGTTTCTCTGTAACAGCTCTGTCTGTCCTGGAATTCGATTTGTAGACCAGGGTGGCCTCAAACTCAAAAGAATCCTCTGCCTCTGGATTGCTGGGGTTAAAGGACCACCATGCCTGGTGTTGTATTTCATTTTTAATGTACCAAGAGTTTATTGGGAGATGGTGATTTGTGAAGAAAAGGTCTTATAAATTTACTTCACATGCGATTTTCAAAGTTAAGGGGAAAAAAAGGAATCAAACAGTGGGCTCAATCAAACAGAAGGCTCGGAAGTTTAGAGCTCTGACTGCTCTTCCAGAGGTTCTGTGTTCAATTCCCAGCAACCACATGGTGGCTCACAACCATCTATATGGGGATCTGATGCCCTCTTCTGGTGTGTCTGGTGCTTGAGTACAGCAACGGTGTACTCACATGTATAAAAGAAATAAATCTTGAAAGAGAAAAAGAGAGAAAGAAAGGAAGAATGAAAAAGAGAGAGAGAGAGAGGGAGGGAGGGAGGGAGGGAGGAAGGAAGGAAGGAAGGAAGGAAGGAAGGAAGGAAGAAGACAGCTTTGAATACAAGGAAAACTGAAGTCCTATTATTCTTTGTCCAAAGGTTGAAAGATGGGGGTATGGCTCAGTGGTACATGAGTGGCACATGCCTCGCATGTATAAGATCCTGGGACTGGTTCCTGATGCCATACTTTAAAAAAGAGTTTTAAAATAGCAAGATGGATTCATTTGCATTTCTGATTTTCTTCTTTCCCTCAAAATTGACAAATATTAGTATCATCATAGGAATTGTGCTGGAGAGCTATTCAATGTAGGGATGTAGAATATGGGTATCTGAACAAGAATCCGAGAAGAAATCCCAGTAGTAAGATGTCCAGAGCTGGGTATGGTCGCACATGCCTGTGGGAACCAGAGACAGGAAGTTCAGAAGTATGAAGCCAGCCTGGTCTACATAGTGAATTGAAGGCCAGCCTCTGGTACATACTGAAATCCTGTCTTAAAAAAAGAAAAATCATAGTGTGATAATGAGAGTGTGCTCCCCTAAAAACTGCCCAGGCAAGCCTGGTTTCTTGTGTTAGAGCATAATGACAGGTAGGAGGTGAGCAGTGGCTTCAGATAAAGAATAGTGTAGGAATTGCCCTGCCATTGGTTGATAAAGGACAGCCTCAATGTGAACATTTCTATCTTGCTTCAAGTAGACAGTCCTTCATCCTCAGGCTCATCTAAGTCGGCATTCTTACTGGCTTTTCCACCTCATAAGTCTGTGAGAAGAGGTGAAGACAGCTGCTCCTATTGGGATACACTGGCCTGCCTTTTAAAAAGAACATTTGACAGATAGATTGATTTTGAAAATTTATGCAGTATATTTTGATTGCAGTTTTTCCATTCACATATCCTCCCTGATCCTTCTCACCCAACTCCATTCTTTCTCTCTCTTTAGAAAACAGACAAACAAAACAGAAAAAAGAAACAAAGAGTGCTAGAAGCACACACAAACATAAAAACACTTATAGATTTCCCAAATCCCCTTTCTGGTACTTTATGTCACTATGCTGACGTCCTGGGTCAACATCTGAATATCTTTTATCTATTTCGCAATGTCTGAATGCTATGCAATTGTTACACAACCAGGAAGCAGTAATGACCATTGCACTCATTCAACATATATGTAAACAAGACACAGAAAGGTTAAATAATTTGGCCAAGGTCTCACAGTAAACAAAATACCTAATGTCAGAGCTTGGGCAGCAGATTCTGACTCAGTCTCTAGATCCTCTTCTTGCTTCTTTCTGATACTGGCCTCTTTCTTCCCGTTGTGTTACCCTTCCCTCAGCCTGGGGCATCTGTCTGCCCTTCACTGACATCTCTGTCTATTCTTCAGACTCTTCATGAAAAAAGTCTTCTTGAATGAAGTTAGCACATGATCTGCTTCTCCCATGTGATGTTGAGCAGAAATCTGCATTCCACACAAAGACTATCCCTGATTGCTTCTCAAATCAATGCTGACCAATGAGAAGTGTTTGTTCATAGAAGGCATCTTGCCTGGCCACTCCTTCATATTTAGGTTCTGCATTGGTGAGCACAGCTGTAAAAAAACAAAGCTTTGAGATTCTCTACTAATCTTATATCACATGTAAGGTAATTCACTCAAGCAGCACAAACCAGGTAACTATGAAAAAAAAAGTTGAGCTTTCTAAGAGAGACCAGATGATTACCCCCCAAGAAGGTATGACAGCCATATGGAGCCTTTTCCAATTGGTGGTAACTTCAGACAGTGGAGAGTAAGGACTCAGGTTCTGTCAAATTACTGAAATCTAAATGTGCACGAGGCTGTTCAGCAAAATTGCTCATAAAGAGTGTTCGTGTTCCGTAGGAAACTCTAGGTTATAAAGGCCTTTGTAAAGCTTTTCTGAAATAACTAAGAGCATTCTCTATCACTCAAAGAACAGTCAATGCATGTGTGGTTGCCATAGCAACAAAGAGGCTTTGCTAACCTGGACCTCCTTCTCCTTTCCAGATCCTGGCCATCGTGTCTATCCTGTTCATCGTTCTTTCCACCATTGCTCTGTCTCTCAACACACTTCCAGAGCTGCAAGAAAAGGATGAATTTGAGCAACCCAGTGACAACCGGAAGTTGGCACACGTAGAGGCTGTGTGCATTGCTTGGTTTACCATGGAGTACCTTTTAAGATTCCTGTCCTCACCAAATAAATGGAAATTCTTTAAAGGCCCACTGAATGTCATTGACCTCCTGGCCATCTTGCCATACTATGTAACCATCTTCCTCACCGAGTCCAGCAGAAGTGTGCTGCAGTTCCAGAATGTGAGACGCGTGGTCCAGATCTTCCGAATCATGCGCATCCTCAGGATCCTGAAACTCGCCAGACACTCAACGGGCCTTCAGTCTCTGGGCTTCACTCTCAGGCGGAGTTACAACGAGTTAGGCTTATTAATATTATTTTTAGCCATGGGAATAATGATATTTTCCAGCTTGGTGTTTTTTGCTGAGAAAGATGAGGATGCTACAAAATTCACCAGTATCCCTGCATCATTTTGGTGGGCTACCATCACCATGACCACTGTGGGCTATGGCGACATTTACCCTAAAACACTGTTAGGGAAAATTGTGGGTGGCCTCTGCTGCATTGCAGGAGTCCTGGTTATTGCCCTTCCTATACCCATCATTGTGAACAATTTCTCTGAGTTCTATAAGGAGCAAAAACGCCAAGAGAAGGCTATTAAAAGGAGAGAGGCTCTTGAAAGAGCCAAAAGAAATGGAAGCATTGTTTCTATGAACTTAAAGGATGCCTTTGCTAGAAGTATGGAACTGATAGACGTGGCTGTGGAGAAGGCTGGAGAGTCAGCCAATACCAAGGACTCAGTGGATGATAATCACCTGTCTCCAAGCCGGTGGAAGTGGGCCAGGAAGGCACTGTCGGAAACAAGCTCCAACAAGTCTTACGAGAATAAGTACCAGGAGGTTAGCCAAAAAGACTCCCACGAACAGCTGAACAACACTTCTTCCTCCAGCCCACAGCATCTGAGCGCCCAGAAGCTGGAGATGCTATACAATGAAATCACCAAGATACAGCCGCATTCCCACCCGAACCCAGACTGCCAAGAACAACCGGAGAGGCCATCTGCATATGAGGAGGAGATAGAAATGGAAGAGGTGGTCTGCCCACAGGAGCAGCTGGCTGTGGCACAGACCGAGGTCATCGTGGACATGAAAAGCACCTCCAGCATTGACAGCTTCACCAGCTGTGCCACTGACTTCACAGAGACTGAGAGATCACCCCTGCCACCACCCTCTGCCTCTCACTTGCAGATGAAGTTCCCCACAGACCTCCCAGGAATGGAGGAGCACCAAAGAGCCAGGGCACCTCCATTCCTTACACTAAGCAGAGATAAGGGGTCTGCTGCCAGGGAGGCTGCACTGGATTATGCACCAATTGACATTACTGTGAACCTCGATGCTGGGGCTTCCCATGGTCCTTTGCAACCTGACAGTGCCAGCGACAGCCCTAAGAGCTCGCTGAAAGGGAGCAACCCCCTCAAGTCCAGGTCCCTCAAAGTCAACTTTCAGGAAAACAGAGGCAGTGCACCTCAGACCCCACCTAGCACAGCCAGGCCACTGCCAGTAACCACAGCTGACTTTCCGCTCACCACCCCCCAGCACATGAGTACCATCCTTCTAGAAGAAGCCCTCCCCCAAGGACAGAGACCCTTGCCGGGGGCTGATGTTTCAGCACACTGTCAGGGACCATCCAAAGGTCTATCCCCACGATTTCCCAAGCAAAAACTGTTTTCTTTCTCTTCTAGAGAAAGGAGGAGCTTCACTGAAATAGACACTGGAGAAGACGAAGACTTCTTAGACCTCCAAGGGGCAAGACCAGACAATCAAGGAGATCCCAGTCCCAACTGCTTAGCAGACAAGACTGGCAATGCCAGAGACCCTTTAAGAGAAGAGGGCTGTGTGGGTTCCTCTTCTCCACAGAACACAGACCACAACTGTAGGCAAGATATTTACCAGGCTGTGGGTGAAGTCCAAAAGGACAGTAATCAAGAAGGGTACAAGATGGAGAACCACTTGTTTGCCCCAGAAATTCATTCCAACCCAGGAGACACAGGTTACTGTCCCACTCGTGAGACCAGCATGTAACTAGTTATAAAAGCAATAAAAGAAAAAAAAACTTGTTTCTTAAAAAATGCGATTAATAATGCCATGAACTAAAATATGAGAGACCCCTCCTCCTAATACCCGTGCATAAAATGTTATTTTTGCATGGCATGAACAGTTTAGTTTAAGTACTGTTTAAATAAAGAGTCCAGACTGCATTTTGTAACAAACAAAACTGAGTCCTGAGTAGGGAGCAAATAAAGCGGTCTCTCAGGACCCAGGCTCAGCCATGTCTGACGTTTTTTTCTCCCTTTGTTTCCAACAGTAGGCAGGTTTTGCAGTTTTAACTCTTCACTCCCAATGAACTTTAGAATTTACACATGAAAGAGTGAAATGTTGTTGCATGACTTCATGCTTATGGGGAGTAAGGTACTTTCACTTACAAAACGCATAACTTTGTAAATAGGCCTGGATGTAAACATGTCTCGGCCATGTGGACACAACATTTCTGAGACACAGGTACTTCCTTCGCAGCTACTGCCTAGAGGAGCTGTCCAGACTTACTGTTGCAAAACTGTAACCTCTTCTTAACCTATTTTGTGCATCTTGCTTTGGATTATAAAACTCTTACGTTCGTTTAGAGGAATACAGGATTTTTATTTATTTAGGGTATAATTTGGAGGGTATGTTTATATGTATTTTCATTTATTTGGGATACAACTCACAGGGTATTTTTCTTTTTTTTTTTTTTTTTGTTTTCTTGCTTTTGCTTAGTTGTTGTAATTGTGATGTTCTTTATAAATTATGGAAATTAGTAAGCTTTAATGATCAGATATCAAGTATTTGGAATTTAAGCTTGAACTTTTCCCTATAAACTAAATATCATGTCATAGACTAGTCCAGAAATTCAGTTTACATAAACATGAAAATGTACAGAAGGTTCTACTATAAAATAAAAATTTTAATTGGTATTCCACGTTTGGAAATCACCTTCAAAACAATGTCTTTTGGCACTCCAAACATGGCTGTAGTTTCCTCTGGTGTCGAACATACAAGAAAGATCTGTAAAAAATGGAGATTCCATAAAATGATTTATAACAAACTAAAAGTAGAGCCCCCTTAAGTGACAAAACTGGTACCAGCATGAGTTACCATGTTAAGATCCCAGATCTGGGCCACTAAATAGTTTTCAATATAAGGTAGAGACCTAGGATGACAGTACAAGGTGCAGAACGATGCTCTTGCAGACTTTGAATCCTTCCCAAGCCTGGCCGGAACACTGGAAGTAACTGCAGCCACTGGACAGGCTCTCAGGTTTCCACGCCTGGAGCCTCTGAAAGAGAACTTTCCTTGCTGAAAGTCATGCCAGGCATTTTCTTACTGAGAACACCGAATCCGGAGGCACTGGGCACTGGAGGATCATCGGACCCACCTTGTTTTATGGAAATCGGGGATCTAGTTACTGATGGGCAGCTAACAGCTGCACAGTCTCCAGGAAGACTCCAACCTCTTGGGATCTCATTTGCATCCAAGTAAAACCATAGGCCAAATGATTCCTAAGCCCGCTTAAGAGCTCAAATTAATGATTTCTTAGTTTTCTGGCAATGCTCAGGTTGGGCAGCAGCACAATGCATTTTGAACATGTGCAGGGAAATGGGAAACTGCCAGCACAAACTACACAATGTATTGTTTCAGGGGGAAAAAATCTAATTTTTTTTTTTTAAGGAAAAGCATTTAGAAAAGATAGCCCAAATATTTAGAATCTAATATAAATCTTTAATATTTCTTAATTAACAGGATCTGGTCATTAAATCTCAGATAATGAAACAAATTTTGATTTTAGTTAAAATCTAAGCAGTCCTGATATTAAGACTAATTTTAAATATTTCTTTTGTTTCATTGTGTTTAGGATTTCTTAGTGGTTTTCATGTTTGTTTCGAAACAAAACTTTTAAGAGTTTATGGTCATTAATCATTGATATTTATATTATGAATACTTCTTTTGTGTCTAAAGAGTAAGTGTTGATCGGTTTTTGTAAATCTAGAGTATTTGAATTTTCTATATATAGTTTTCCAAAGTCAAGCAGGCATATCTATTGTTACATGAATAGCAAATAAGTTACGAGGATCATTGTCTTCATACAGCCTCATGAAGCAGTTATTTTCTAAGGCCTCCTATTGATGAATCTATTTTTTTTATTCAGCTGGCCTCATAAGTGGACTTACTGCCCTGTAATATGACCATTGTCCCACATTCCATGTCTGTCAGGCCTTCTACTGAGAACCCTGTCCCACAATGCTTATGATAGGGACCCTTACCCAGTCTCTGCTGTTTTCCCTGGAAGCATTTTTCCTCAACAGTCTCTCCCTTTCATCTTCAAAGTTTGTTTAGAAGATTGCTGTTTGTTTTTTATGTTTTAAAGAATTGTTTTTAATCCCTTGGAAATTTCATTCTTTGAGTCTTTCTAGTTCCTGTGAGACAAAAGTCTTCAAGTAGGAGAAACAAATGAACACTTTGCTCTAAAAAATCTTTGACTGTGCTGTTTCACAAGGAGGTATCTCCCAGAATGCACCTGTGAACCCCTTCTAAACTTCAGCAAATGGCATCAAACTCAGAGGAGAATGTGTAAGTCTGGAGAGACCTGGATACATCTATCAAGCGCAGAGTTCTCTTTGAAGTCTTTTATGTGCTACATTAAAAGTTTGTGCCCATGTTGCAACTTACTCCATGACATATATGTTTCAAAATTTTTAAACGCTGTTTTATATTGTGTATCAACTAGTAAAACTGACAGTCTTATGACTTCAAATACCTCTTTTGTATCCCTTGGAAACCATCGCCCACATTTAGGAAGGCCTGCCTGAAGGAGCTATTGGAAGGTTGTGCTTCCAAGAGTGCATCTCACCATCCACTAGCTCAGTGACCAGAGATAAGTAACAATGAGAAAGACTATTTGAATGGTCTCAAAATAACATGGCCCCTCGGATGGCTAAGCTATTCCTATTGGGCCTCTCAACCAGTGCAAATTGCCACAAGATGTTTTTAATTTCAAAGATAAGAGCATAGAAACGGGGGTGCATTGAGTGCTGGAATACTGATCAATGGTGGAGGACCTGCCAAGCATGCATGACACCCTACTTAATTCCCAACACTGTAAAAGACAAAAAAGGGGGAGAGAGAGAAACAAATGAGGGGCCTATAGGTCCACACATACACCATGTGGATTCCTGAAATTGACCTAATTGTTCTTTAAACGTTTCACTAGAAATGCCCTTACTCTAACACAGTCAACTGCTTTGAAGCAATATATGAGCAAGCAGTATAGTGAGGAGACCAGACCTGATAGCAAAAGAGAGTTGGTGCCCAGGATCTGTTTCCAGATTCTCTTGCTAACATTCTTACTCTCTTGTTAGCCACAGAAATTTTACAATTTATTTTCCCTTGAAATTATAAAGGTTGGAGAGAAAAGCTTAGGTATGTTCTTTCTCAACACTTTTCAGAATTATCAGTAAAGGTGGAGAAAGAAGTCTGTTCTTTGTTCTGTTCTGCACAGGTCACTGGTGAGTGGCAGACCCTGACCTCATATACACCATATGGCTCTAAACCTAGCATCCTAATATATCACTGGAAAGGAGGTTCAATGGCTAAAATTATGTAAATAGAAAGAATATTGATAATATGAAGGTTTTATTTTAAAATAGCAAATCTGTGGGGTAGTAAGAGCTATGAATCAAGTTAAGCTTATGTTTGCCAGTTGGGAATTCTGGCCATAGCATTCATGGTCCTTCAATAAAGAGAAGGCTCCACTGTTTGCAAAGTTATGTGGCATAAGGCTAAAGAAAGCCGCTTGATCTTTCTGAACAAAAGCAGAGAGAGCTAAAATTATCTCCAATCCAGACTAAAACACTTCACTTATTGAATGTCATCACTATTTTGCTGTTTACTTATTCAATCAACTCTAGATGAACATCCCCCACTCCTGTTCCCACCACAGTAGCCTGACAGGGAAGGATTCAGCTCTTAGCCTCATGAAACCTCCTGCCACTGTCAGCTACACAATTGATGGGAAGCTGAAGATACTTGTGGTTACTGCAAAAAGGTCACCTATCAGGCAGAAAAAAATCACCCAATGGTCTCATCAGAGAATTGAAGAACATACATAAATTATCTTACTTTTGCAAAGAACTATTTTTCTAAGAAATAGATGAACTGAATAAAGACTAATTTATAATTATATTTGAATCAAGTTTATTTTTCATACTTGAAATGGCAAATTGTTGATCTGATTACATGAGGTCATAAACTATCTTTGTTATCTGGTAAATTAAAAGATAATATTTTATGGCTGGGAATGAACCTTACTGATAGAGTACTTGTCTGCATGAGGCCCTGGGCTCAATCCCCAGTACTGAAACAAACAAAAGAAAGATTTTAATTAGATATACTTCTTATCAAAATAATAGTCTGCCACAAGTAAGTAGAGCAAAATTTAATACTAGTAGGAAAGGAATGAAAAAATTTACATTTATGAATAAATTTTAAAATTGTAATGCTTTTCTTCCTGCAGTCTCTTGGAAATGGTACATGAATATTTCATTATTACCCACTTAATCCTCTAAATTCTTAACATCTAAAGGCCAACATTTAAAAGTCCCCCGGTTTGGCTCAAAAATTTAATCACTAAGTCAAAGGAGATTTGAAAGTATATTTGGTTATTTTGCCACTGCAATGTCTTCCTCAAAGTATCAAACAGATAAATAGCAGGAAGATAGATAGATAGATAGATAGATAGATAGATAGATAGATAGATAGATAGATAGATAGATAGAAGAGAGGAGAGGAAAATGGGTTTCATGGCACATGCTTCACTAGCACTTGGAAGATTGAGACAGGAGAACCCTGAGTCTAAACACAGCTCGTCACTACAGAGAAGGGTTGAAAGAAGAGGAAGAGCAGCAGCAGCATAGTGATATATACTGGAGTTCCTACACTAAGGAGGCAGAGGCAGGCTAATCTTGAGTTCAAAGCCAGCCTAGTCTATAATACAGGCAGAGATACCCAGTGAGACACTGTCTTTAAAGAGAGAGAGAGAGAAAGAGAGGGTAGAGTAAGAGTAAGAGAAAAGAAAGAAAATAAAAGAAACTATGAGATGTAATAGAAGTGAAAAATGTTTAAAGGACAGTTTCTAGTTTCTGCGAAGGAGAGGAAGGTCTTGGCTCTGCAGTTCTTGTGAGCAGCCATCCACACTGTAGTTAACACTGGGCTGGGCTGCAATCCTCTCGGTTTCAACAGCCATGTCCTTCACTTGTCTTTGTAAAATACACCCCATGAGTCCTTAATCCTTGTTTACCTCTATTATTAACATGCATTACCATCCTCAGTAATTCTAAAAAGATAATATATGTATATATATATATATATATATATATATATATATATATATATATATATTTCAAAGCTAGTGAAAGAAAAATATAAAAGAAGATTTTTAAATTTAAGTAATTAGATTAGTATTCTTATTTGGTGGATATACCTGTATAAATGTTGTACTTATAAAAATACACATGTATAAAATTTAAATACTTAGAAGACACATAAAGAATAAAAATCAAAGAATTCTAGATTACTGTTGATACATAACAAAACTTTCCCGAGCATCTACAGTTTGCCTGAAGGTAACAACACATACAGTCACTCAGTCTAGTTTACAGCCTAGCAGACTTTTTTTTTTAATTTGAATGATTCTGTTCCCATGTGAAATCCAGTTTCACAGAGTAGACTAGAAATAGTACAGCAGGATGGCTATGTCTGTTGTCTAAGATCTCCAAGGTTCCTTCCATTTCCTTAGCACAAAGTACTTACTTTCATCATTTAATCTAGTATCCAAATCCCACCACATAGTTTCTAAACATTCCAGCTTAAAATTACAATAGCTGTTGGGTATTTAGTGACAGTGAGTGAAGATATCTCCACCTTCAAAAAAAGTAAGATGAATGAAAGAAAATATTATAGCCAAAAATCATGTTTATTAATTAAAAATTACTTTAAAACAAACAGAAAGTAGGAACGTTCTCTAGGTAGCTCAGATTGACCTTGGAATCGCAATCCTCCTGTCTCAGCTGTTTATAAAGTGATCATTTTTAACTATTTTGTTTCATATTTTCAACCCTATCCTCTAGTTAAACCAACACCACCTACTGCTTTGGCAAAAGCCAAATGCTGACCTGAGCAGTGTAGATTCTGTCCATCTGCAGTGGGACCTACTAACAAAGAGATAGTGGGACCCACTGACAGACAACAGGATGACAGTGGGACCCGCTGATGAGATGGCAGGGGAGTTTTTCTTACAGTTATTTTTCATGTTTTTCAAGCTGAAAAACATTTGAGGCGGCAAAACAAGGCAGAACAAAGGCCTTTCAGATGAAGACACAGAACTCTGACAACCAGAGGCAAAAGGCTCAGAATTGAATTATGTATCATAATATCCACCCTCCTGCCTTCATTCACCTTAAATCCCTTTTGGTGCTCAGTGCAAGAAAAAAATGAATTATTTGACAATTATACATAGATGTAACAGTCAAGGCCAACCCCCACTCGTAGACCCTCAGCCCCTCCCCTAGATCCCCGCCACCATTCTTCCCAATTCCATGTATTCCGCAAAGGGTAGAATTCTATTTTCCCAGAAAAGGTGGTTGGTAACCAGGAGTAAGGATGCTCTCTACTCTTCGCTATGTGCATGTCCCCTGCATGCAGTCAGAAACAACCAAGTTCCAGGCATTCCTGTGGCCACAATTCCTTTTTCTTTTGGTTGCTTCTCTGTGTTTGCCACCCAGTGCACTATGCTTTCAGGGCACCCCACATGCTGCCCCCAAAACACAAAACTCTTGTTTTGGCCACATCCTGATCAGTGCTCCAGATCTGTACTGGACTGTACAGTGTGTGCGATCCTTTAACATCCCTGTCACTATGGGAAGCTAGGCAAGAACTCAGGATGGTGGGGGGGGTGTTGAGATCATGGATATAAGACAATGCTGGCTTCTTGTCTGCTCAACAACTGTTCATATAGCTTCTACTCAAAAATTGTGTAACAGCCCCTTACATGACGCTGGTAGAGAAAGGAGAATCTTCTAAACACCCCATAAACATCAGTTTGTGCTGGCCAGAAAGTCTACTTAATCACCCTTAAGACAAAATGCAGCCAACATTTTTATTTGCAGCATATGGGTTACACGCTTGCTTTTTTTTTCCTGCAAGTTTTATAGAAATCACTATATTTGATTAAAATTGGGAGTATTTTCTAAAGGAAAATAGACACAAAAAGCAAAATTACTAATTACCCATTCAATGGGAATGCTGTCACCAGAAATAATAAGAATATATGTAGTACTAAAATTTCACTGAACAATTAGTAAAATTTTTCACTAAAGAATTCAAAAATGCAAAATCACAAAACATTAGGTTTATCACACAGCAAACCTATGCAACTTTAAAGAGGTATATATTGAACCATAAAAAATTCAAAAGTGAACATAAAGTATCTATTAAGCAAATATGAGGTGCCGTTAGCACAGTGAAAGCATTTTAAAGGCTTTAATTTAGCTATATAATAGCTGGGCATGTTCTCAGCACCTTGATTTCAATGAAATATTTTATTTTCTACTGTTGCTTATATATTGCTTGCTTGTTCTGTTTTATTTGAGGAGAACAGAATTTGTAGAAAAAAAAGGAGGGTTTGAAGGGAGAAATTATTGGACAACTTATTACCTACTATGCCTGGAATGTGTTGAAACTATGTGGCCTCCCTCATCCTTGTCTCCCTCCTCCCCTTTCCAGGCTTCACTATCCCAGTTTGAAAGGAAAATTCTGTTATATCTCAGATTTTGATTCCTCTGACTTTTAATTCCTCTCCTGACTCTCCAATCCATACCAGCCAGTGATCCTTCCCCAGGGCCACCTGCTTAGAGTGCATAGGCACCAAATCAAAAGCAGGAACAGAGGCACCATTAGCCGTAACAACTAAAGCTAAAAGGACGGTATCAGCAAGCTTAGAGGCCAAAGGGACAATGTCCCAGTACAGAAGAAAACATGATTTGACATCATTCTTTCCCTATAAGTAACTAAAACTCCAGTTTGGGCAGCAGTACTATGGTCAAGCTTGGGCCCTTGCCCTGTTAGTTATGTGTTCTGAGCTGCACCTAGACTGAGCTGCACTCACAGACAAAATGCAGTGTATTTAAGTTTCTACTAAGCTGTAAAACTTGAAAGGAAATAGCTGGGTTGTTGAGGAAGATGAGACCAAATTCACTAACATTTCCCAAGGCGACCATCTCAGATGCAAGTCTTTCCACTAAACACATTTGTAGCCAATGGGTGGGTCTGTTTTCAGTACAATATGCCAAAAGGAAGAGACCAATACATCTTTTTCATTTTCTGTAGTAACAGATATTTTTAACCAGGGAAAACTGGCATTTGGGGACAAAATTCTAATAGCCATCCATACCAAACCTTAACAGAAGATGCTAGGTTGGAAAAAAAAGCCATACAGAAAAGTGCATACCTGTCATACATCTTATAAGCAATTCATATTTGGATTGGAATTTTAATTTTTTATTTTATGTAAAAAGCATCTTTAGATAACCATGCGAGATAAATACTACTTATTTTATTATAAATATATAGATTTTTAAAGACTATTACAACGTAAATGAGATGGAATATAGGTAAATGCAAGCATGCTGCTGGACAAGTAGTAGGTATGCAGTTGAAAAGAATTCCAAAGGAAGTGGTTCGAGTCACACTTGTCCGCAATGCTGAGCTCCCCGATTCCTCTGTAACTTTGTGTGTATGTTCAATTAAAACCCACTGTTGTATAAAGTGTAAGGCATTTTATTTGCTGAGTTATATACATATAAGTACCCTATGTTGTTTTCAAGAGGGATATTATTGTAACGGTAACATGCTATGACAACTAGTACTACATTTTTAACCTAATTGCCTTAAATTCTTAGTGTTCAGTAAGTGAGTGTCAACTTCTTCTGGAGGAAAACAGCCTCCTCAGTGATTGCAATTTCCCATCTGTTTGGAGAGTCCTTATATTTTTCTGTTACCATGAATTTAAACTTGCATCATCATCTTGGGAACATTCAACGTAGTAGTCCGTTTTCCTGCTTTAAGTATTTGCAAACCTGTAGGTCTATTCCGTGAATTGATTCACAGCCAGTTCAGCTCCACGGTTACAATAACTGGCCCTTTGCCAGCTATTTTGTGAGCACAATTGCTTTGGCATGAAACACATTTTTTTCTCATTAATTTTTTTTGTCTTAAAAATCTAAAGTTTAATCTGTCATCAGTACAGATTTCATCGGAGACTTTTGCTTTGCCTATTCTAATGTTAAATCTTACTACTCAATAAAGCTGATTCTTAGGGGGGCTAATTTTTCATTATTTAAAATGCTGGGTTATAAAAACCGAGATGAGCCCCCATATTTTGTGACAATAAGTGATGACCAGAGGCACCATACAGGACAACACCTTGTACACTCAGCCCTGACACACTGCAGCAACTTCAGCCAAAGCAGGCTGACCACTGTGGAACCAGACTGTAGTAACTCTGATCCTAAAGTCAAGCTAACCCTGCAGTTCTTCTATTGAATCTACAAAAGAATTTCCAAGATACAGTAAAACTTCATTCTCAGAGGATCTAGTAGCTATCAATGGAAAACTGAAAACCCTACTCTAATTTTAATGAACTTTTGTTTGTTTAATTGGTATGGGGTGATTATTATCAAGATATTTGGTTGGTTGTGGTTTTGGAGAGATGGCAGCTCGTTGTGGGGGTTGCCTAGTAATTTTATAAAAACTTTAGTATAACACATTACTTAGTTTGGGCTTTCAATTCATTATAATGCTTAACAGAATATTTCATGTTCTAAGTCATAATTGCATGACAATTTAGATCTTCTTACTATTTAGTTATAGCCTAATGGATACTGTATTCCTCTGTTTTCTCAAAACAATAAAGTCCCTAGTTTAGTAAATAGTATTCTGACAGAAAACTATGCCGCCCAATCAGCTCGAAGTATACTGATACCTGTCTCTACGTAACTTATACAAAACTTCCATGTTGTCTGTCATGTGTCTGCTGCATTCCGAAGCTGCCACTGTGGCTGTCTCATCTTTCTATGCCAACACCTCATCTATGGTGTCCTGTGGTGTCATATACATAGGCCATGGTATGAACACATCTGTAATCTGCTTATCAACGTCAAGTCCACAAAGTCTGAGGCAACGCATAACACTGTAGTTCAAATAGCACACTCTGCAAATTTTCCTCATCCTAGCGTCCTTTACCACAAATGCTGAAGCAGTGTTTTATGTGGTTTTTTTCAGACTTGCAATAAACACTGTGTCATATCTACATAGTCAAACTATGTCTAGTAATTCAGTTTTAAAATGTTGCCTAGTAACTAAAGAAAAATATTTACTAAATTTCCCATATAATCGCTCAAATTCTCTTCTGTTGTCAATATAGGCCTGTCTCTATTATATGTATAATATAAGAAGGGTCCTGTGGTGAGATTTTGCCTGCCAAACTTTAGCTGTTAGAACAGGTCAAAGATTATACTGTCCTCAGAAGTGATTGATTTCCCATAGTCCAGTATTCCAAAATACTGGGTATGAGTACACTCAGGGCTGAAGCACTGCCTAGTACATGCAAGGCTGTGGGGTCAAACCCCAACAGTAGAAAACTAACAAATTTGGATAGCTGCAAAATTAATGGTTACAGACATTGAGGTTCTATTATTTAGGGAAGGGAGAGGGGGAGTGGAGGGGGAGGGGAAGTGGAAGAAAACAGAGGAAAACACATCACAGCTACCAAAGAAAGGTATTAAATGGGGCAGTTAATGCATATAGTACATGTTTATGGAGAAATAACTGGTTTTGGGAGGTGTGCACATACAGGACCTCATGTGTTCAGAAGGGGATCCTAAATTATCTGCTGGGCTTTCCCCCATGGGTTTACCAGTCCTTTTTTGTTTCAATTTTAATTGTTTAACTTGCAAAAGTTTTTAATTCAAGACTTAAGAATTGTAAGCTTATTGTTAAACTCAGGACAACACTGTGAAGATTCATATTAATTTTCTGAAATTTTATGATGAAAGCATTTAGTACTGTCAGTAATTAGTGCATACAAACAGCCTTGTTGAAGGTAATCCTGGATGGTTTCTCTATATAATATATTAATAAACATCCCATTCTTTTTCTCTCACTTTATAAAGATTTTAGTTGTTTTAATGAAGACCCTAAGCATCCCCCAGGTTCAAAAATACTCAAAAATAGTTTTGAAATCTAAGGAGTAAAGTATCAGACATCAAATACTAAATGAGGAGTTCTTTAAATGCTTCTAGACACATATATTCAGTAAAGCAACTTTGTATCTTGGAGCTCTATACATCATTAGGTTTGTAGCTACAGTGCATAGTCCATCATTCTGTTTACTAACGTCAGTGTCTGAGAGGGTTTTCACACTAGTCTATAGAAGCTCTGAATGCTGCAGGGAAGAAGAAGAAGCACAATCAGTATTTAAGAGTTCCCAAAGGCGCGATCCTGTCCTGTCTGCTCATGTAACAGCACTACGCCCTATCTACCCTGTGCTCTGTTGGCTTTCAATACAGATTCTCACCAGGAGCTAAAGCACATGTCTAAGTGGCTGCATCTTGTCTCATTCATCTGCCCCCACATGCTTTGTTCCACTATATTTGCAAACGAGGTATTTTGGTTTCAGTTCTGTAAACAGGATGTGGTTTAGCGTATGCCTGTTTGTTTGACTGTCCATCCTGCACCATTAATACAATGCCTTTCCCCCCATTTAATGGTGTTTGTATCCGTGTCCCTATATCTGCTGCATTTTAACTTCATAGCAAGAAAACATGATTTTGTATTTATACTTTGCTAATCTATTCAGTAATTCTGCACCAATCAGCAAACTTCTCTGCATGTAGTAGTCTGAACAGTTGTTCAACATCAGAATACTTGTTCATGTCAAAATGTCTATAAAATTGCCAGCATTGTTCTCCATTTCAGTCTGGTAGAATACATGAGATAGAAAATAAATGTGTAAACGAATCATCTGTGTCATTTCAGTTCTCTGCATGAAACCACGTGACATTATGCATGGCACGAATGGCCCACCCCACCCCCACCCCATGGAAGCCTGACACCTCATTGCTGATCCTTCAAGCAGGTGGTTTTTCGAGGATTGGGGAACAAGCCCAGGGTGGATGGGATCTGTATCTTTTGCCACTCAAAGAAAGCACTTCATTGTCTTTTGCAAAGCAATTCTTTTACAAAGATGACAGGCAAATGTCACTCGCTTTATACTTTTTAAAAACTCTGCAGGTCCTGGAGAAATGGCTCAGTGGTTAAGATTGCTTCCTGCTCTAGCAGAGAATCCAATCTCAGCTTCCAATACCCACGTTGGGCAGCTCACAGCCACCTGTAACTCTACCTCCAGGGGGTCAGACACCCGTTCTTCTCTCTGCAGTCACTAGCACTCACATGTGCATGTGTGTACATGCATACACACACACACACACACACACACACACACACACACAATTTAAAAGAATTTATTTTAAATCTAATGCAGACAACCTTGCTAAAAACTCTGGAGTAAAATAATCAAAAATCTTTGATATAGTTTCCTACTGACCTACAGTCAATTTAAGACAGTCTCTGTGGGTAAATTAGGCCTTCACTCTGGACCCAGCACCAGCTTCATGGGTATGTGACCTGAAGCAGCCCTTCAGCCTCCACACCAATAATGAAGTAATGCTTACTGGTATCATCTTGAAATTCTTAGTTTTGAAGGGGATGCCTTATAATTTTCATCACTTAGGTAAATGAAGGGATTTCCCACCGATTCAGACCCTCCAAAACAAAAGAGGTTAACAGCATGAGAGACATACATAGCACTCACTAGACATTGATTTGCTCATCTACTCTTCATAATATATTATCATCGTCCCCATTTTACAGACAAGGAAGTCAGGTGAGAAAGAGGTAAGTACCTTGCTTGAGGCACCAGCTAGAAAAGCCAGGATTGGAACCAAGCATCGTGTACACTGACCTTTCAGGCTGTGCTGTATCTTACTTGTTGTGCTGCCTTTCCATCGAAGACAAGGACTTTGTCTTGTTTGTTAATATAGTGTTTGGGAAGTGTATCCGAGTCTCTCACCTTAAAAACTATTGCTTAATAACCTAAATGTTTCAAAGATGATACCTTCTAAGAAATTGCGTATCTCCACAGCAAAATGGCTCTGCTCTGCTCTTGTTTGTCAAAGACACTTGCACATGTTGACTTAATAAGATAGCCCTAAACTTTAAAGCCTGATCTATTCAACCTACTCCTGCATGAGAAAGAGATGGGAGAAGAGTAGTGCAGAGGGAGCTGGCACTGGGTGTGACAACCCACCTCCACCCCACCCCCAATTATCCCTCTGCCTTCCTATCTTGGAAATTACCACCCATTCTTCCCAAAATGGTGAAAAATAAAGGTCAGCACGCATGAGTAAACGCCACTATAGTTGCCACTTAGTTTAAAAAGAGGAGAAAGCTCATGGCTGCATGTGTGTGAACCTGAGAGGTAGGAGCTGGTGTAGAGTGATTCTGTAGTAAATTCTGGGAAGTGGACAAGAAAATAAGTTAATGATTTTCTTTTGGGGTTCAGGGTCACAGATGGAGGAAACAGGGGTCCCCATAAAGCCCACTGTACCCGAATCCTTCAAATTTGACAATACCACCTAACACAGCTAGATAAAGTGCTTACATTCATCCTGGAGGGTTGGTACCTGGAGTGCACAATTTGTTAGTATTAGGAAATTATAAATCTCCCAACAAACATCTCTGTTCTGTCTACTACACTCATCAAAATTCTCTCTCTCTCTCTCTCTCTCTCTTTCTCTCTCTCTCTGTCTCTCTCTCTTTCTCCCTCTCTCTCTCCCCCTCCCTCTCTCTCTCTAAGTTTCAGTGAAAACAGACTAAGACAAAAAAAATGACTAGGAGGCCATCCACTCTTAGAGCTCTAGCTAAGAAAAATGGAAGAAAACGTAGATGAATGCAGAATTTTCACCTAGAGATGTGGTCCTTTCTTAATTCCCCCATTTACCCTATTCATCCTCAGCCCCTCCTCA
>JANHMN010000004.1:132018647-132031155 GCA_030674055.1 Rhabdomys pumilio | reverse complement strand
CACACACACACACACACACACACACACACACACACACACACAAATATGAAGGTTGACATACTTCAGTTAACAAGAACATTTAGCCAGAAGTAGAACTGCAGAAGCCAAAAAACCTTTGGGGACTTTCCCAGACTGATGGACTTTTATGGCTTAGATCTTTGCTTTTATTTTAGCAGGTAGGGCTGTTCTACATACTGAGTTTTATGGCCTGAATGATACCTCCATCATGAAATTAATTGTGCTAAGGTCTGAGAGCCTACAGGGTTGGGGCCCTTGTTATAATAGATGCCATTTTTTTTTTTTTACAAAATATAAGAGTACAACACAGTACAACATAGAATTATGGTTCTGTAATGTATGAACTCTTGCAACAATAGTCTAGTTCCCATTGCAAGAGTTCCCTGATAACACTTGTGATGTCTATTTTTTGTTGTCAACTTGACACATCGGGAATTAACTAAAATCTATGAAAGATTTTTGTTTAGTTTGAAATAGGTAGATACATTTCTAACCCAAACCTTTGAGGTAAGAAGACACATGCCTGTATTCTGGATCTTGAGGCAGGAAGATATACCTTTAATCTGGGCCATGCCTTCATCTGGAAATCTATATAAGGACATGGAAGAAGGAAGCCTTTGATCTTTGCCTGCTTGGTTTTGCCTTGCTTTAGAGCCTACTATTGGATTCTTGGACTTTCTACTGCTAGCCAGCCATTGTTTGATTAGCTGGACCACAGCCTGTAAGTCATTCTAATAAATCCCATAGATAGATAGATAGATAGATAGATAGATAGATAGATAGACACACACACACACACACATATGGGCTGTGGAATTAGTAGATGATGATGATGATGGTGATGGTGATGGTGGTGGTGGTGGTGGTGGTGGTGGTGGTGGTGGTGGTGGTAGTAATGATGATGATAAAGAAGAAAATTAAAAATTAAAAATGACTGCATTCTCTATTGTGGCTCCATTATATAGCAGACTCTTCTCAACAGGGTGATTTTCAGAAACCTCCTGAACATTGCCAGACTGATTATCATCAGCTTTTGTATTTTACTCAACCCTAAACCAATCACTACTTGAGGAAATAGCTAGCTCTGACTGGCCAGAACTGGAATACTGGATTTGGTGATCTTCCCACCCATGCATAAAGTGAAAGAGTTAGAACTTCCCTGAAAAAAACAAGATGGCATTCCAAAAAGCACACAGAGTTGAACCTGAGCAGGGATATCACCACTTATGTTAGAGCTTCTGTTTTAGTCAACCATCTCTTGAATGGCCAGTGAAAATAAAGATTACCCCATTTTCTCCTTTATCCTTTGAATGGCAACAGGTCTAGGCATGAAGAATGAAACCATTGAGAAAAATTGAGCTCATTTTGTCTGAGATTTTGAAGTTATTTATATTCAGATAGAAAATTTATCCCAGTTTTAGTCTGCTGTGTTTGTTGTTCTGGGACTAGCTTACCTCGTCTGTAAAAACACGAGCTTTTCCTTAAATCGTGGTTAATGTTGACTGACAGCTTGACAAAATGAATCTAGGATCACTCAGGAGACGGACTTTAGAACAAGTCTATGAGGAAGTTTCTAGAATGGTTGTCTCAGGTGACAGGACCCAAAAGTGAATGTTGCCACCATTCCATAGACTTGGCTCTCCAGCAAAACAACAAAGAGAGTACAGCACCAGCATTCATCTCTGTCTGCTTCCCCACCTTAGGGGCAATGTGACTGGCCACCTAACCCTCCCGAATCCCACGGAAAAACTGGATGTGCATGCTTGGTAGCCCATTGTAATGGCTAGTCTTCTTTCACCATAGAGGCATTTAAGTTAAAAGAACCTCAGTTGAGAAAAATGTCTTCATAATATTGGCCTGCAGGCAAGCCCGTAAGGCTTTTTGTTTGTTTGTTTGTTTTTTATGAATATTTGGGAAGGCCCAGTCCATTGTGGGCAGGTGTTTCAGAGGGTTACGAGAAAATAAACTTAACTAGCCAGTAAGTAATGCTTCTCCACTGCTTCTACTTCAGTTTTTGCCTTCAGAATCTTGCCCTGATGTCCCTTGGTGATAGAGCATGACCAGAGAGCTGTAAGATGAAATAAACTCTTTCCTCCTCAGGTTGGTTTTGGTCAGGGTGTTTATTATAGTATTCGAAAGCCTAATTAAAAATCTATGATCCTAGCAGTTGGGAAGCAGAGACAGGGGAGTCCCTGGAACAAGCTGGCATGCTGAATCAGATAAACAGGCGAGTATCAGAAGCCCCTGCCTGGATAAATAAAGTAGAGAATAATAACAGAGGAAGAGCTCTGCATGTAATATACATACTTGTACATGTATGTTCACACATATGTAAATAAGAATTTACAACACATGCAAATAAAATATTACTTCTCCTCCAAAAAGCTTCCACCCTTTCCAAAACCAAGGTTTTATTTTTCTTTCCTTTATTTTGTCAAGTAAATACTTAAAAGTTTAATTAGTTGAAATAGAGCCAAGTGTCGGGTCACATGCTTGTATTCCCTCAGTTAGGAAGGACAGGAAGGTAAAGAGGTCAAGGTAATTGTCAACTACATAGGGAATTTGAGGCTATTCTGGGCTATTAAAGACCCTGTATTTTTGTTTGTTTATTTTAGTTTTAAATTGGAGTCTCTTTATAACCAAGATTATATCAAAGTAGAAACAAGAATTACCTAACCTTCTTGCTCCCATCAGGCAATTCTCCAAGTTGGTGATCTTGTATGTGACTCTGACACTGGCAAACAGGTTCAGTTGTACAATGGAAGCCCTGCTTCGTCACATCATGGTGCAATAGAGCCACACATATGCCAAGCACATCTCCTGCAGATGATAAACCAAACCTAAGTGCCTCTCGAGGATCTGAAAAACAATATCTGGATGAAGTACAGACGCTATTTCTAGTAGAGTAATATGCAGAGAACTATACCGAAAAAGAATAGTCTTTACAAGCTTGAATTTTGAGAATTATGCAGATCTTATATGTAAAAAAGAAAAACTAACATAAGTGAGTCTGGTGCAATTCCAGAACATAGAAGACTGAGGCAAGATAACCACATAGTCACAGATAGCCTGGGCCACATAGTAGCCTTCCATTTCAAAAAAGTTAAACATTACGAAAAAGACATTGATTGGTTGCTGAGCAATCAAGATTGCTGTAGTTGAGACCATCAAGACCTAACTTTAAAGTAGCAGCAATAACACCTCATTAATATACTACTTGGGCACTAAATGTAGGATAATTTAGTATCAGAGTTTACCAAAAGAATCAAATTTCTCAACTCTAATCTTTTTAGTATCTTAAGACACAAAAACTGTGGCTATAGACATTTATCTTCCAAATACTACATACTAAAATCAACAAGCCACCAGTTTTTAACATCATCAAATATCTAGTTAAAAAAATGAAAATTTAACTTAGTTTCCTATGAATTTTTAATTATCTTCTGTGTTAGCTGTCAGATTAGAAGGTTTTTTTAAATTCATTCATAGACCTGCTTCTAGAAACAGTGCAGCTGTGACCCTGTGTCACATGTGTGTCACTAGGTGGCACAGAGGAGAGAGGCTGTGTCCTATGCTCAGTGCTCTGACCTATGATGTTCATAGGTCAACTTTCCCTGAAAAAGGACAGCCTGAAAAGACCACCAGTTTGGTGCCATCCAGCTCCCAGGACTGGGAGCAAGCTGGAAACCAGAATAACCAACCCCACCTGGAACTGAGGGCCACAAGCAAAAGTGAGCCAAGAGAACCCTCACATGGGACCAGGCAAAAAGTGAGCCGAAGATGACCACCAGACTGGCATCATGGAGCCTGGACAGGGAGCTAGCCTGAGATGACCACCAGCCAGGCACCATATAATGCACAAGTAAGGCATAGCACTCCTGAGACTACTCCTGAGACAATCTCAGATACTCAGAGACCCCAGGCACCGCTAAGGAGCAAGTAAGTGGTAGAGAAATGGAAGAGAAAGAGAAATGGAAGGCTGTGAGCACATTGAAGAGAAGCAGGGTCATGAGGAACAGCTGATGTGAGTAGCCTGTTATCCCATCTGGAACCATGGTGGGTCACAGTCTGGGCTGCCACCAGAGGCTACGTGGTCTGGGTTGCCATCCAGGGGCACGTGATGTCTGAGGTCTGTCTGTGCAGAACTGGCCCCTCACCTGAGCATCCTGGGAGAGCTGGCATTGGAGTCATGAGAATAGGAGAGGTGACCCCACCCATAGCCAACTGTGGTACTCCTGGAGAGTGGTAGCATGTTGCAGGAGTTGTGGCTGAGCCCCTATCCCAACCCATGTCAGGATACAAATGTGGGAGAGCTGGTCTTGCCATTTGTCTGCCATGTGGTGACATGGGTGAGGAAAAGATGACTGCCGTCACCTTTTACCACCTATGGCTGTAGGAGAGTTGGTCCCAAGGTCATCAGAGTGGGAGAACTGTCCCTGCTGCTCACCTACTGCATCACCCAGGAGAGCAGCCCTACACCTCACCTGGGCAGTATTGTAGAGCTGACCCTGAATGTAGGGGTTGTGGGTAAGACCCCAGGGTTGTGAGTGTGGGATAACTGGCCCGACCTTTTGTCTGCTATGCAGTAGCATCATTGAGGGAAAGACCTCCTCTGCTCCTTTTTGCCCTCTTTTTTCTCCTCCTCTGGTGGGAGGGTTGGCCCATGGGGTCATGAAAACACGATAGCTGTCCCTGTCTCTCATCTGCTGCAGCACTCAGGAGAGCGGGCCCTACACTTTCCTGGGCTGCAAGATAGAGCTTGTCCTGGTAGTAGGGGGTGCTGGTAAGCTGGCCCTGAGAGCATGAGAGGAAGAATCTGTGGGATGACCAGCTCAGATACCTTCAGGGGAGATCCAGGACTATGAGGTGGCCCATCCCAACATCTATCCCATCAATGAACGGCTGGAGCACATGAAGGGAGTGGCCCTACAAAAATTATTGAAGTTTAAACAGAAGGGGTGAGAAAAATCAAGGGCAGCGAAGTAACATGTTGTTGCCCCAGTACATACAGCTTAGCAATTTCTTTCTTTCTTTCTTTCTTTCTTTCTTTCTTTCTTTCTTTCTTTCTTTTTTATCTTTTTTGGTTTTTCGAGACAGGGTTTCTCTGTATAGCCCTGGCTATCCTGGAACTCACTCTGTAGACCAGGCTGGCCTCGAACTCAGAAATCTGCCTGCCTCTGTCTCCCAAGTGCCAGAATTAAAGGCGTGTGCCACCACTGCCCGGCAACTTAGCAATTTCTTACTAGATTAACATTAACAGTAACAATTAAGGCCTTTTAAAACTTTGTTTCCTATAATCTTACGCATCATGTCTGACTTTTTTTTTTAAATCTATCACAATAGGGCTATGTGCTATAGCCTGCCTTGCAAGCAAGAGATTCTTGCCAGAGTTCTATCCGAGGAACCTATGTGAAGCTTCGAGACTTTATGGCACAGGCTATAATCCCAGGGCTGGGGAATATGACACCAAAGGATCCCTGGGGTTCTCTGGCCAGCTAACTGGTGAGCTCTAGGCCAATGAGGGATCCTGCCCTAAGGAGGACATTTCTGAAGATGACTCCATCAAGTCTGTTCTCCAGCTTCCATACACACATATATATATATATATATATATATATATATATATATATACACATACACACTTTCAAAAGTAATAATTACACAATAAGTAATACTAAAATTCAAAGTATACACTCTGATAAGACAACACATCAAAAACAAAGTCAGAAATGACACCTGTTTTGGAATAACTTATCAGATAGAAAATTTAAAATAAGTATAATTAATATGTGAGTGACTATAGAAGAAGAAGTAGATAGCAGAAAAGAACAGAGACAGAATATAAGCAAAGACCTGGGAAGACAATAAAAGAATCAATAATAAGTGCTGCATATGAAAACTATGGTATCAAACCATGACAGTCTCTCGTAGACTAGACACTGCCAAAGAGAGAACACATAGCTCAAAAGCAAATGAACAGAAATTTGTCAAACTGACAAGTAATGAGATAAAAGAATAACAAAACAAACTATAATGCAACGACTATTCGGTAGCTTGAGAAGATGAACTGTCAGCACTTAAAACACCCAAAGAGGAAGAGGGAGGAAAGCAGAGAAATATGTGGGTAAGAATGGCTAAGAAGTTCCCCCAAGTGAATGATGTGATCAGTGCACTGCGTTACTGAAGAAAAACCAAGAGACAGATAAATGAGAACAGAATGTGGGAGGAGGACATGTTGGGGGAATTCTTAAAGGGACAGAGATGGGGAGTTAGGGATAGATATAAGATAGATTCATTATGTGTGTATGTGTATGTATATGTATGAATGTATATATATTGTCAAGGAATAAAATTAAATTATTTAAAAAATAAATAATTTTAAAAGCAAGATCGATTTATTGTTGTCTAAATAAACTTTACAAAGATAGATAGATAGATAGATAGAGAGAGAGAGAGAGAGAGAGAATATGGAAGGATGCAAGTCAGTATAGCATGCACACAGAAGCCAAAGAATGCAAGAGAGGTTCTGTTTCTATCTAATAAAGTAGACCTCAAGTCAAAATTAGCCAGACCAGATCACGATGGTCACCAAACGACAAAGGGGGAACACCACCAAGAATATATAATCATTATAAACACATGTACACCAAGCACTGACACACCCTATTTTATAAAACAAATGCTGGGCAAAAGGGACAAAAGGCCCAAATATGATAATATTAGCTGACTTCAATATTACTTATATCAGTGGATAAATTATCCACACAATAAAATGAACAAAGAAATGCAAAGTTAAGTCATGCCATAGGTCAAGTGGATTTACCAGACATCCACAGAATATTCCATCCAACACACATGTGAAACAGAGACCTGAACCTCACAGCTTGCTGCATAGACAACCCATTCTACCCCAGGAGGTCATCTTCTGACCTAAAAGAAGTACAGACTCCAGTAATACCCTATGCACCCTGGCCTCAGACTGTGTGTTGCTTAGGACTGCATTACTTCACCTCCTCTGCAGCATAACATGAAAGGAGCTGAATATGTGATGCCCTCTGATAGCAGGCCGTGTTGTGAGTTTCAAGAATCTAGTTTTTAAAAAAAAAAAAAAACCAGCACTTTTAGCCCAATATATTGAAGTTATATTCCCAGGTCAGTCTTCACAGGTACAGAACGGTGGTTAGAAAGCAGTCAAATGTGACTGTGATCTCACCCTGCCACTCCACAGTGGTCTTAGCGAGGTCTATTGTCTCCAAACTCTATCCCTAGATCTGTGACCAATTTAATGAATGGTCAGATTGCTTCATGCAGAATCAGCATCTGATAAAAAGATAGGTGTACGGGAAGCTTCCCTAATTATTTATTGACTAAATAAAGATGGCAGAAGCCAATCTCTGGGTGAAAGAGAAGGCGGGATTTCTGAGCAGGACAGAAAGAAAAAGGGGGAGAGGATTGGAGTAGAACCAGACTGGGGAGTGAATAGGAGCTGTGAACATGTAGATTTTTCGGGGCACTGATAGTTTGTGGCCTCCACAGGCAACAGTGGAGGCCATGGAGAATGGGGCAGGATATTCTTCACCCAGCCTTTGAATTATCTGGTCAGTTTTAAAATATAAAATCTTCAGTGTTTTCTTTTCATGAGGCTAAAGGGCGCTGGGTGAGATAGGGTAGTTGTTGGCGGCAGGGCCAGCCTCTGGGGTGGCTGCTCAGTGGTGATCGGTGGCTCAGGGGTTCTCAGGAGGAATGGAAGTGGAGCCAACAGTTGCATGATCTTGGAGCTAAGTCATCAATGCACCAGGCAAGGGGAAGCGTGCTTCTGAAAATTACATGTAACAGATAGGTTATCTCCCCTGCCCATAAGCTAGGCTCAAGCACTCGCTTCTAGTTCCGTTGGCTTCCTATGGTAGCTATGACTGACTTCAGCCCTATTCAACTACAAGGATTCTAGGAAATGCCTCCATCCTTGTTTTCCAGAAGTTAACATTCATAATGGTGTCTTGCTGGCAGAAACCTTGCTCTTTTCTTAGGTACAGCCCTTCAAATTTCAAATGGTTGTAACATTTGATTACTTATCTGACTACATAAATAGGTGATCAGCTGTTAGGATCAGGACTGTGGAAACGGTTCCATGAGTAAAGTTTGCTGTTCAAGAGACTTGGAGATCAGATCTCTAGTGCCAGATGGGCACCATGGCCTGTCTGTAATCTTAACTTGTGAGACGGGAATTCCAAGTAGGCTGCCAGACCAGAGTGTCTAATACAGCAAGCTTCAAGTTCAGCAAGATTGGGAATGGTGGAGGAAGAGGCCAGTGGTACCTGAACCCACCCACCCCCCCACACACACATGTACACAGGTGTTCTTGCACACACAGATGAACATAAATATACGTGCATTGAATACCTAACATTTACATATGCAAGAATTTGGAACTGCGAAAGGATGATTTGGTTTCTGGTAGAGCACTGGCTTAGAAATAGCCAGAGACTCAACAGGTGTCCATTGCCTACGAGGGACAGCACATATCTCACCATGCCCATGGATTCCAGACTCCTGACACATGGTCTAAGATCTCCATTGACAGCCCCTCCCAAAGAGGTATGTGTCACCTAGCACAGGTAGAGGGCATGACTACAGGCCTCAGCCTTAAGAGATTTCCATATTAAAGAGTTACCTAAAGGCCAGAGGGTTAGTCAGGTGGTGGTGGCGCATGCCTTTAATCCCAGCACTTGGGAGGCAGAGGCAGGCGGATTTCTGAGTTCGAGGCCAGCCTGGTCTACCAAGTGAGTTCCAGGACAGCCAGGGCTACACAGAGAAACCCTGTCTCGAAAAACCAAAAAAAAAAAAAAAAGGCCAGAGGGTGTAGCTAATTACCTATTCCTTACCCTCCCTCCTCCCTCCTTATTTAAGTCAGGTCCATCCTGACTTAAGTGGGGAGTGCATCCAGATTCAACTACCATCCACCATGAAAATAAAGTCTGTAAAACCCACGAACTTCCACATGGCTTTTGGGGGCCCGCCATGGGGGTACCGCAGAGAATGTCTCAACTACCAAGCTGTGTCTATCTCCCGTGTAGAGCTTGTCTGTGTTCCAGCCTCGGAGGCCTGCCTCTTCAAGCCAGCTAGCTGAGCAGCCGCCTTTCAGCCAAGTGAGTAACCAAAGAATTTCTTTCCAGTGGGGCATGGTCAGGGCTTCCCTCTTCCCCCTCGTTTCTCTCAGAGTGTGGGAACCAGCCCACACTTCCACAATCTCTGTTTGTCCTCGGCCTCCCAGCGGTGTCTGGGAGCCTAGAATGGAGACCACTGACCCTCTTGGTGAGCGCGGTCAACAGTCTCTGTGATCGCCGCGGTCAACAGTCTCTGTGATCGCTCGCCTGAGCACCCCTGAGCTGGCAGGCGGCCCTTTCTCCAGGTCCACTCAAGAGCCCCTGCCCCCGCCCCCACAGAACTTCAGACTGAGTGCTTCTGCCACTCTGAGCCCCGATTCCACCCGACTAAGCTGTGACAGACTAGCGGGGATCACAACCGCCCAACAAGATTCAGAACCCATGCCCACAGGCAAGCTATCATTCCCTGCACAAGAAGAAAGTTAATAAAGTTTTTTGTTTGTTTGTTTGTTTTGTTTTTTGTTTGTTTGTTTTTCGAGTCAGGGTTTCTCTGTGTAGCCTTGGCTGTCCTGGAACTCACTAGGTAGACCAGGCTGGCCTCGAACTCAGAAATCCAGCTGCCTCTGCCTCCCAAGTGCTGGGATTAAAGGCGTGCGCCACCACTACCCCGCATAAAGTTTTTTTTTTTTTTTTTAATGCTAAAATCATCTTAGGTTACTTCTCTGCTCTGTTCCCACCATTCCCAAGGGTAAATTGTGTCCTATTTGGGCCCATATGTTCCTGCTACTTAAACATACATTTTCTCCTAAGTGAGCCACCCTGCAGCCTGCCAAACTGTGCAATCCAAACCCTGAAGCTTGTATGGTGTGACCCTCACAGCTGGTGCCTCCTAAACACAATAACAATTTTCACCCTGTGGAATGAACTAGTCTGTGTTTATTCATGGCCTAAGCCCCACCCACATCCATGTGACTGTGATGTCAATGTTTCCATAGCAAATAATTATCTTTTTATGTATGTAAAGATGTAATAGAGCAGGGACTGCCATCTCACAAAATGCAGCCAAATGAGATAAACATGTTGCTTAAACGACAGACACAATGACTTGGAGCAACTAGCACCACCCCCCCCCCCAAATGTTCATGTTCATGGCCAACATCATAGCCCAGGGGTTGTTTCACTATGGAGTAAAATATGTAACTATGAATACTTGACAATATGTTGCGACATTCTGTGTCCTGTGGGAGTCTGTATTTATGTGGAGAGAGATATGACTGTTAAGACATGTGAACACTCCCTGCATCTGGAGCATGTGTTTACCCTCAGCATTTCAAAGTCATCATTTGGGCCTCAGTTCTATACAGAATTTGAAATAGACTCTGGAGTCTTCTTCTCTCTATTGTCCACAGCCCTCAGTTAACACCCAGGTCTGGTTTTGTGTAGGTGTCTGTACCTGAATGTTAACACATTAAATAAAAACTCCATACAACCAGGAACCCATGCTATGATGACAAATGCCTTGATTTTAGAGAAGCAGCAGAAGACCTTACAGGCTGAAGTAGGGGACTGCATTTCCAGAGGGCAACTTGCTACCCAAGAGGGAAGAAGGGTCTGGATGAAAAGTTACCTCATTTGAATACGCTCAAGGACACTTAGTTCCTGGAAATACTAAAAGGACAGTAACTCAGTATTCAAGTCTCCAAGTGCCCCACTGACTTGCAGCAGACAGTGCTGGAAATGCAATCTAAGCCTCCACCCCAGATCTTTTGAGTCACTGTCTGAATTTTAACAAGGTTGTTATATCATTCACAGGTACACTAGGGTCTGAGAAAAGCTGGTTTGTCTACAGCACCATGGTGTGCAGTAGACAGTTGAAAGTACTTAGGAGGGAAACTTTAAAGCCTGACTATAGTGAACAAAAGAGAACTCACTCAAGTAGATGGTTTGAAGCCTATTTGGAAATACGAAACTGGACCTGGAGGAACAAGTCGTGGAAAACCTGCTATGGGTGACATGCTTCGTAAAACCTGGGTTGAGTAGCAAAAAATTTGATCATCAGCCTAAAGGAACGCATGCCTCAGCTGCTGCCTTCAAAGAGAACTCATGGACCTTGTTTAAGACACCCTCAGTTTTTCCAGTGAACAATAGCAATGCAAAAATAGTTCCTAAAATAAGTTATGCAAGCAAAGTTAAGGAAAACCTCAACAAAACTGTATAGAACTCTTCTGTGTCACCATCTTCATCTTCATCATCATCATCTACTGGAGAAACTCAGACCCAGTCTCCAAGTTGCTTTCCCAGGTCCCCATGTTAGCTCTGAAATCTGTTACTTGCACCAGTTTCACTAATGGGCCTGTTTTAGTTAGAACTTATGGAAGTATGTATCCATCTGGGGGTCAGCCACTGCTAACTACTGCTGCTAATACTTTAACACCCATCTCTACTGGGACTGATTCAGTTCTTCAGAACATGAGTCTGACTTCAGCTGCTGTTGAACAAATCTAGCCTTTTTATCTACCCTTCAAATATGCAAACAGTGCTGTTAAGTGCACAAGTAGATCTGCCCTCTCAGACAGATCAGCAAAACCTGGGAGATATATATATATATATATATATATATATATATATATATATATATATGTATTCCAGAATCAATGGGGTTTATCATTTATAAATGAACCCAGTGCTGGCCCAGAGATGGTTATTGGAAAGTCATCAGATCATAAAGTGATGGAAGTGACATTTCAAGGAGAATATCCTGCCATTTTGGTTTCACATGGTGCTGAAATAATTCCCTCAGGAACTGAGCATCCCGTGTTTCCCAAGGCTTATGAGCTGGAAAAACAGACTAGTCCTCAAGTTCTGGGTAACATTCTAAATCCTGGGACTGCTGAGAGTGGAGCCTTATCCTTGGAAGCCTGTCACATAGGGGACCTGCAAAAAGCAGACACCAGTAGTCAAGGTGCTTTAGTGTTTCTCTCAAAGGACTACAAAATAGAAAATCAAAATCCTCTGGCTCTCCTACAAATATTTTGTTAGGCTCCGCCAAAGAACAGAGATACCAGAGAGGCCTAGAAAGGAATAACTGGGGTTCTTTTGACCTGAGGGCTGCTATTGTATATCACACTAAAGAAATGGAGTCTATATGGAATTTGCAGAACCAAGATCCCAAAAGAATTATCACTTACAATGAAGCCATGGGTGGTCCAGATCAATAAAGGACCAGACTGCCTATTTGTAACCTTTCTGCAGCATTAGAGCCACCGTTCATGTGGGACACAAGGCTTTTATGCTCCTAGGTCTTCAACGCAGCAGAGGAACCATAAGTAGAATCACAGGATAATATATACAAACATATATATATATATATATATATATATATATAT
>JANHMN010000004.1:131992926-132017186 GCA_030674055.1 Rhabdomys pumilio | reverse complement strand
TGTGTGTGTGTGTGTGTGTGTGTGTGTGTGTGTGTGTGTGTGTGTGTGTGTGTGAGAGAGTGTGTAGAAACTAAGGGTCCAATTTAAGACTGAGTGATGTTAGTGGCATAAAAACAAGTTCTCTGGCCTGATGTATCACCACATCACACACATAACACATACAGAGAAATTAATGTATCCATGTATGTCAAATAAACTAAGTTAAACTAGCAGGGTATTTACAGAGTTGCAGTCTTCTAACAAAGGCAAACTGGATCCCCTGGACACTTTGGGGGAGAAAGTAGTTACTTTTTATTCTTGTTTTGTAAGAAACATCCAGTTTTGAGCAATTGTAGTGTGGATGGCTTTTCCTGGCTTTGTTAATTATTTTAGGTCTATAACAAATGTTTATGAAAGAAACTATTTGATTTACTGCAGAAAAAATACTTTTTAGTCTGGATTTCTGCCATGCTTAGATTTAAAAAAAAAAAAAAAAAAAAAAGTATAAACATGGATTGCCAATTCCACTTGATGTGAACAAAACTTTTTATATATAACTTATTGTGTCAGTCCAGGTTCAGAAACTTGTGGTAGGCCAGTTTCAGATAGTATCATTTCATCTGTAAACTTTTACTGATACTGTAATTTTCAAATGTATAATGTGTTTATAGATGTGCCCTGTATTTAGTCACTTTGTTCCTATTTTGATTTTTGTTGTTGTTGTTGTTGTTGTTGAGTCTCCTGCCTACTTACCAAAATCTAGGATGCTTCAGGCCTGTGTACATCAGTGAGGCATCCTTGAGCTTTAAAACATTGAACAAACTGGAAAATGGAACATGCCACATACTGAACTTAGAAGAGTCTGTGTTTTGTGTTCCTTTTTAAAAAAAAATAAAAATTTTCAAAAAGTTAAAAAAAAAATCAGGCTGTAGACAAGCTTGTGGAGCATTTTCATATTGGTCATTGATATGGGAGGGTCCAGACCATTGTAGGTGGTGCTATCGCTGGACTAGTGGTCCTAGATCCAATAAGAAAGTAGGTTGAGCAAGAATGATGAGCAGGCCAGTAAGCAGCATCCCTCCATGGCTTATTAGCTCCTGCATCTTGGTTCCTGCCCTGTTTGAGTTCTGACTTCCTTTGATGATGAACTATGAGGTGAAAGTATAAGCCAAAGGAACTCTTTCCTTCTCAAGTTACTTTGGTCATGGTGTAACCATGCATGCTCCTTAGGCTAAGTCAAGGGGACCCTGGTTCTCATTACATCTACCATAGGCACTCCCAAGTGGGTTCAGTTAAGCCCTCATAGCTCTTTTCCCACATTGATGGAGGTTTAATACTCAGCTTAGTGTTTTGGACCTCTGTGGAATCCTCCAAAGCTAATAGGCCAAGGGAACATTCCTATTGGGCGAGATGTTTCTCCTCTTTTCTGTCATGTGCAATGAGTTCATCATTGCATTAAAAATCCCCCCTCCCCCCAGTTCACACTGAAAAAAAAAAATCTCCCTAGTCTCTCTAGTTCAGGGAGATATGTGCCCTACTAAAATCCCACAGAATAAAATAAACAAAATCAAGCCTTCTTGTTTAAGGAGAAAGTTCTAGCACCATGCTTGGCCAATGATAATATTTACAGCCCTGACTCATGGACCCAAGTAGCTTCTCTCATCAGAAGCAGAGATACCCAAGAAGAAAAGACCCCCTCTCATGGTTTTTTGACTTAGCTGTAATTCAGTAATGTATAGGGCCATCTAAAGTAGGACAGGCTGATAACAACACAAGCTCTGAGCCCGCTCAGTCAGATGAGTCCAAAGATCAAGGTCCTAAAAACCACCCTATTTCAGATCTCACAGCCTTCACCCAATTAATAAAGAAAATAAAATCCACCTACCCACCCCTGCCTCCTTTTCCATCAGAGGAACACTAAATAAACCATCTCCCATGCAATAACTTTGTAAATTTTTATGACTTCTTTGCAAAAACAAACCCACCTCCCATGCTACTCAGGACTTCAATGCAGAACTAGAATCCCAAAACACTTGAGCATTCTCTGTTTGTATTAACCCCAGTCAAACTAAACCACTCAGCTGGTACCCATTCTAAGCCTCAGACTTAAAAGAATTCAGGCAGGCAGTGAAGGAAGATGGCACCTATGCACCATGGACAAAATCCTACAGAGTCATATTGCCAAGCTAAACATGCCCCAAGATTAGAGAGATATTTGCCACTCCTCCCTGCCCAATGTTTTTGGAATGGGAGGCCCTATTTCAATATGAATGTCATCAACACGTCAGGCAAAATTGGGACCAACACAACACCCTATGAGATTTTGATGAACTCTTTGGCCAGGACAACTTTTCCACTGGAGCACAGCAGGCGGTACAGTGAGGAGGGTATCATGAACAGGTCTACCTCTGTGCAACTCAAGCCTGGGACAGGCTAACCCCACACTCAGGGTCAAAAGATCCCGCCTCCTCCCTGCACCCCTCCATCAAAAGCCAGAAGAACCCCTATCTGATTTTACTCTCAGAACTAGACCAAGCCTAGAAAGAAAAATCTCCATTCTAAAAGCCTAACTTCTAAAACAAAAGACAACCACCCAATTAATGATGACTCTGACTACACTAAATATATTGAACATCTACAAAAACTCCAAGGACCCTTACCCACAAAGAAAGCACAAGACATTCTTCTCTTTGACCTACCACCCCCCCAACCCATCCCCTCGCTTTGCCTTGTAGGACCCTTCTTGAAACCCCATCTTACACATGCCTGTGACATCACCATCACCAAATGGTGTGTTAACCCTCCTGCTCTCCTCTGATATAAAGTCACTACAGGTACTTGTATTAACACCCGTTCCCAAGGCTCCTGTACCTCAGATGTAATTCTTTTTTTTTCTTTTTTTTAATTGCTTATTTTATTTATTTACATTTCAGATGTTATCCCCTTTCCGCATTCCCCCACCCCAGAAACCCTCTATCCTATCCCTCTCCTCCTGCTTCTATGAGGGTGTGCCCTCACCCATCCACTCACTCTCAAATTCCCCCACAATGGGGCATCTAACCTTCATTGAACCAAGGACCTCCTATGCCCAACAAGGCTATCCTCCACTACATATACAGCTGGAGCCATGGGTCCCTCCATGTGTGTTTCCAGGCTGGCAGTTTAGACCCTGGGAGTTCTGGTTGGTTGATATTGTTGCTCTCCCCATGGGGCTGCAAACACCTTCAGCTTCTTGAGTCTTTTCTCTAGCTCCTCCATTGGGGCCTCATAATGAATTCAATGGTTAGCTGTGAGCATCTACCTCTGTATATGTCAGGCTCTGGCAGAGCCTCTCAGGAGACAGCTATATTAGGTTCTTCTCAGCATGCACTTCCTGGCATCCACAACAGTGTCTGCATTTGGTGACTGAACATTAGATGGATACTCAGGTGGGACAGTGTCCAGTCGGCCCCTCCTTCAGTTTCTGCTCCACACTTTGTCTCCATATTTGCTCCCTTGAATATTTGTTACTCAGTCTAAGAAGGACTGAAGTACCCACATTTTGGTCTTCCTTCTTGAACTTCATATGGTCTGTGAGTTGTATCTTGGGTATTCCAAGCTTTTGGACTAATAACCACTTATCAGTGAGTGCATACTATGTGTGTTCTTTTTGTGATTGGGTTACCTCACTCAGGATATTTTCTAGTTCCATCCATTTACATAAGAATTTCATGAATTCATTGTTTTTAATAGTATTCTATTGTGTAAATGTACCACATTTTCTGTATCCATTCCTCTGTTGAAGGACATCTGGATTCTTTCCAGCTTCTGGCTATTATAAATAAGGCTGTTATGAACATAGTGGAGCATGTATCCTTGTTATATGTTAGAGCATCTTTTGGGTATATGCCCAGGAGCTGGATCCTCAAGTAATACTATTTTCTGAGGAATCACCAGACTGATTTTCAGAGTAGTTGTACCAACTTGCAATCCCACCAACAATGGAGGAGTTTTCCTCTTTCTCCACATCCTTGCCAGCATCTGCTACCACCTGAGTTTTTTTTTACCTTAGCCATTCTGATTGGGTGAGGTGGAATCTCAGGGTTCTTTTGATTTGCATTTCCCTGATGACTAAGGATGTTGAACATTTCTTTAGATGCTTTTAGATCATTCAGGTTTCTTAAGTTGAGAATTCTTTGTTTAGCTCTGTACCCCATTTTTAATAGGGTTATTTGGTTGTCTGGAGTCTAATTTTTGAGTTCTTTGTATATATTGGATATTAGTCCTCTATCGGATATAGAGTTGGTAAAGATCTTTTCCCAATTTCTGAGTTGTCATTTTGTCCTATTGACAGTGTCCTTTGCCTTACAGAAACATAGCAATTTTATCAGGTCCCATTTGTCAATTCTTGACCTTTTAATGACTGCTGCTATTTCTTTAAAGGTTATGGACTGTTTAGATGCTTTATCTGATTCTGATTTAACTTTGGTACCTAGTATCTGTCTAGAAAATTGATAATTTCATCTAGATTTTCCAGTGTTGCATTTTGCTGGGGGTTTTGGAGGAATGCAAATGAAACATCCCTAACATCTTAAACCAGGCCAATAGAAAGCATCTGCTGTCAGACCCCAAACCACCCCAAAAAATGTATGTAAGATCCTATCTAAAAGGAATAAAGGTGTGTGAGAATTACTCCATCACCTGAGAGCATCTGTTGTGTAGGAGCTGTAACATTCTCTGGGAAGAGAATGCTCTCCTGAAGCTTTCCACACAGAAAGCTCCTCTATACACTACTTGCTAGCTGAGGCCCTGCTTGGCTTTGTGCATCTCAGAGCAACAGTGGCAGCTGGAGGAAAAGCAACTGTTGTATTCCCCTTTCCTTACTTAAGCCCTCTCCCATTCTCTGGAACACTCCTACCAGGCCAGAGATCTCTGTAGACAGACTGACAACTGGCACTACAATGTAGGTTACACCCAGCTGATACATACTCCAACTAGCGACTGACTCAGACCCACATTGGAACTCCAGATTAATCAAAGACCCAGGTTTTCCCACTCTGAAAACACTCTGTCTTCTTCCCACTTTTGCTTTCGGGCAGAGCTACTGGACTGACCCCTCTGTCTAAATCCAGAAAGTCCAACAGATCATTAACAAAAACTCTGATCCCCCCTCTCTCTCTCCACGTGTTTCTGGCCAGCTTTCATCCCCTCTCTCACCCCACCTCTCTCTTCTTTCCCTCACCCCTTTCTCCCTCTCCTTTTCCTCCTCTCCATCTCTCCCTCAGTACTGCAGCCCCTCTCACACTGCTCCACCTGCCTTCTAGCAATACCAGCCAAGAAACATGAGGGGCAGGGCAAAAACCTGCCTGCTGGAGCACACAGCTGTGCATGGCAGAGCGGCCTCTCTCTCCTCCACATAGGCAAAAAGAGCCCACCAAGAAAGGACAATAGATAAGATCTTGGCGCTGAGAATTTGAAAAAACACATCTGAAAACCTTAACTCAAAAATATTCATGCTTCTTTATTTAAATGTTTAGTTCTATTCCTAGCATTCATGCTTTCTAACCTAAAATTATCCTAAAATTTTTCAATTTGTTTAAAATTTCTTTTAAGTTTCAAAAATCATATTTAATCTACTCCCACAGGTCAAACCAACTACCCTGATAACCAGTATTTAATCCTTAATTAACAATCAGTTTCTTGTTATAGACAAGCTGTTACTGCCTATCCTAGATACATAATTAACATGGTATTTTCTTCCACAGTCATCAAAAGAGATAAGTCTTCATCTCTTCCCTCTGCTTTCTTTAGTATAACACAGGTAACTCCTGACTTAAAGGATGCCTTCCAGGACTAAATTCCTCAAGCACTCTTGCTTTTTCTAGGACCATAGCAACTGACCACTATGTGCACCAAGCCAACTGTTACAGGTTTATCATACACTACCCACCCTGTGCAGACATCCCCTACTGGGGTCCCACTCCCTTGTTGTGGTTACTTTACACTTTGTCTCTGCAAAAGGGAAAAAGACAGTGCTGCTGCCACAGGCCAGATGGAGACCTAGACAGAGACTGACCCACCATCTTCTTGAACCTGCCTGGGACAATGAAGTTGCCTCTGTACAGACACATCATCTGACTATAAATTTCTGAAACAAATAGATGCCAAGACCCAGAGATGACAGCTGAGAAGCACAGATGACAAAGTTGGGACCTCCCAGCAACAGATGAACTCTCTTGTCTGAGCCTAATGGCTACCAAACTTGGGAAAACTTACATGATGTCTATGTAAAACTGATGTTAATGGCCTCACAAACCATACAATCCACTGAACTGAATCTACTGGTTTGATAATTCCTTGTCTTCCCAGCTCTACCCTTTGTTACACCTCTGGCTTCTGTTGTGTTTTATTTTGATGCTTACACCCACCCCACCCAAATTTTCACCACAAGTAACATAAGAGACAGTTGGCATCTCTTCTTTATAAAAAGAAAAGAAGGACCTGTGTGACAGTGGTCTATGCCAGGAAACTTGGTAAGGGGGTTCAGAGTCCCACACACCCACCTGACACTCAGTAGGCAGCTCCCTGCTCCCTCCCAGATTCCTGGCATGAAACATGTGCCACACTTCCCACATAAGGAAACGTGACCAGTGGTCATGTAGCCCAAAACAGAGTTCTCCATGCTAATGAGGTACCCAGAGGCCTGGAGGGGTTTAGTCAATAAGCTTCCTTTCCCAGACATTCCTCCCTGCAAAAGGTATGTAATCTCTGGTCCACCCTGAGGAAGTGGTATGCATCCATTTTCCATGATGAACAGTCAATAAACAGTATGGGTAAACGTGGACTGTCTCTTTCATCGAGAACCACCATGGGGAGCATGAAAAAGGCCTTCCCCTGCAGAACTTCAGCCTAAGTCTCCTGTAGAAGGCCTCTGTGTGCTTGCAGACAACCACCACTAAGCTAAGGATTTTCACAGAAGAGCTAAACCAGAGTTCCTCATTTCTATGACCCCGGGTTCATCATCATCCTCAGTCCAGGGCCCACAGTTTCACTCCCAACTCTTCATGTCCCAGCAGCACCTAGATGTCCAGGAGTTTGGAAGCACTGGGCCTCATCACAGACCTCTGGACCCCCAATCTTTCATTCCCAACTCCTCACAGTTTTTCAGCAGTGACTGGATTCCCAGGAGTCAGAGGACCCCAGCATTGGCTTCCCACATCCTAGGCTGCATTTTCCCACCCCCTGAGTGGTGTCTCAACACTTCCCTAAAACCCCGGCACTGATAACAGCAGAGCTGGGTAAACGCAGTTAAGCATACTACCCTACCTGTGTTTTACCTCCCCAGCCGTGTGTACCACACCCCAGTGGTGGGGTAAAATGCAGACCCACAGATATGTATTTTGAAAAAAAAAAAACGAAAGAAAATTCTTAAAAGTGTTGGAAAACACAATCATCCAGGACTAGTGTGGTCCACTGGGAAGTTGTTCATGGATACAGTGTATTAACTTGGTCTGTAACAGGCCACAGGGTGCAAAACATATGATATGAGTGCAAAACCTTTACAAATATATTCCCCTGACAAACACTGGTCTGCCCCTTCAAGAATTGTACAACAGAGGTATATGGGCGGGTTTGGATGAAGGGAAAAGAAGGGGGAAATGATGTAACTATAATGTTAAAAATTTTAAAAGTGTTTCTTAAAAAGAATCATGTGACAGCATCAAGGAAAATCTGTATTTCTTATGCATCAACAGCCTCATCTCCATCACTCCTACTGGGTCCTGAGAGCAGCTCTTTGCATAGGTGTCTGACAGATGCCACCTACAGGCACTGAGCCTAAGAATGAGAACTGGAAGCAATGACAACCTCTACAGGGAAAGAGAACGGAAACATGGTATGTTCCTGGAATGGGCTAATCACCACAAAACTGAAGTATGTGTGCATACACTTATTGCCATGGCAAACCTTAACATTTAATACCGAGTCAACAATATTCAAATCCAAAAATCCATTACACATAAACGTGAGCTTTAGCATGTGTATGTGTACATAAGAACACCAAGAGGGCTCAATGGGCACACTTCACACCCACATTCCATTACCCAGGGCACAAGGGTAGAATCACTTCTGTGACACTAACAGTACTGGTGGCAAGTGGGGAGTACTCCAACAGAGACCATAACATCTCATTTAATTTCTAAAATGTATGCCCTGAACATTGGGTGAGGTGGCTCATGCTGCAAACCCAGCACTAAACAGGCAAGCACAGAAGGACTACAGCAAGTTCAAGGCTAACCAGGTCTACATAGTTGCAGGGCTGTTAGCTCGTTTGTGCTGTTGGGCAGTATTGTGGATCTCTCCGCTCAGGGGAGCAAAAGCATGGGAATTTGACTGAGTTCACTCCACGATGCCAAGCATACACTGTAGGGCTCTGCCCCTGCATGGGGAGATCTCAATCCAAAGTCCTGCAGGGTCAGGGCTTTTGAGCAGTGGTCTCCAGGCCAATACAGCTGACCTGCAGGTGGTCTATGTCCTTGGGCTCCCAGATGCAGCTGGGAGCCACAGAACAGAGACTCAAGGGCATATGGACTGGACCGCAGCAGAGAAGAACAAGGGGGAGGGAAGCCCCGTCAGCGCCCCATGGGTTGAGACTCTTTGTTACCTGGACTCACTTGGCTAGCTTGGCTAGCTTGTTTGAGTTGACAACCTCTGCAGCAGGAACATAGAGAAGTCCTCAGCACAGTTCCCCATGGCAGGGTCCCCAATGACACGAGGAAGTCCATGGTTTTAAAGGTTTATTGTCATGGCAGAAAGTGGATGAATCTGGCTGTACTCCCCCCACCCCCCATTCTCAGGGCAGACCTGAGTTAAATAGGGAGGGAGAAGGGTCTGGAAGGAACACTTAATTGGCTAAGCCCTCTGGCCTTTAGGTATCTCATTAATATGGAAATCTCTTGAGGCTGAGGCCTGTAGTCACACCCTCTACCTGTGGAGGGGCTGGTAGGGGCATTGCCCTATGTGACTGAAAGGCACGGATCAGTGGAGGTCTTTGGCTGCCGAACACCTACCATCGTTCCATTAGGGTATGGGGCCTATGCTCAACCAGGAACCAAGCTATCCTTCACAGTCCCACACATAGTGAGTTCCAGCCAACACTGTCTAGAAAAAAAAAAAAACAAGATGAATAAACAAATCAAACCAGAGGTGCTCTTTAGTGAAAAATCTGTGACAACATCTTGACTACTGTGATTCCTCGGTGGTAGAGCTGGGGTGTTTATGTTTGAGTGCAGTCTTGTTGTGCATTTGTTGTTAGAAGGAAGAGGAAGAAGAAGCAGAATAATTGTGTCCAAAACACATGCATTCCCATATGGCATCATAGATCCACATACCCCTTGGCAATAGAATAAAAAAACTCACCTGTATTGAAAAAGTTATTAGGCAATCGTAAATTACCTGAGCAAGCAAAAGAAACCTAGAAAACTAATAGGTATGCCTATTGGTCAAAATGGCTTAGATTTTGCTGCAATAACAACCACCTCCTCAATCTTAGTGTTTTAACAACAACAAATATTTGTTTATTTTTTCATTCATACAAAGTCCTTTGCTTACAATAGTTTATAGCCCTCTGTTTCAGTGTTTTTCCACAGAGACCCAAGTCTTTGTGTTAGCAGGCATATATGTCAGGCCTATTGCTGATTTTAGGCTTATGGCTGATTTTAGGCCTTCAGTGTATAAGCAGGGCTGCCCCTAACATCTCCTCCCTTCTCCAAGTATAGAAGGGCTGTGGCGATTCTAATCTTGCCAAGGCGGGGATAAGAGGCCTGACCTCCAGTAATTAAAGGGGACATTGTAATGGCTCCAGTCCTCCTGTCGTTGTCCAGTGAGGAATAAGGGCCATACCCGTCCCGATGTCTTTTTCCTGGAGAGGGGAAATTTTTGACATCTACCCCTATGCAGTCAGGCTTGTCCCTCAGGGAGCCCAGAAACATATTTTTAACTTTTATTTATATTCCCTTGCAGTGCTTAGCCTCGCAGCCTCAGCAAGAATTCAGATCACCAGACAGAGGGGGTTCTTGGTGGCCCCTCTCTGCTTGGTCTAGGGGTAGAAGCCCCCTCTTTTAGGATGGGTGGAGATGGGACTTAGGAACACCCTGGATAGAGAAACAACCTCATCTAGAGTCTCGTAGTCCTCCAAAGCTAACATATGATAATGTATCTGAATAGATTTTGCTATCAGATTATCTGTCTGTTGTTTCACAAAGTTAGTCAGCCTATTTAAGGCTCGGGGACCAAAGGAAATAAGCAAAACTAACCCAATTAATAATCCCAAGATGGAAGAAAGTAGGGTTAACAATCATGGAGAGGTTGAAGACCAATTCTTGTACAAGCTCTCCTTTTTCTCTTTCTCTCTCTGTCTTTTCTCAAGACCATCTCTGGCCTTTTTCATGCTCTCTTTAATCATCCCTGTTTTGTCTATGTAAAAGCAGCATTCTATAAACTATTGTAAACAGGCAGCTTTTGCTGAAATCTACCAGCCTGAGTAGTCATAAATCTTGTAAATAGGCAGCCTTTGGCAGATAGTACCAAATTAGATTATGACAAGGGAATTATAGGAAGAGTCATAGTGACCTGACCCCTGAACCTTCACCCAGATGATACCCTGTTCTGAAAGATATCTGTACTCCCCCTGAACATCTATGTACCTGTGTCATCCCTTTCCCCACATTCTGCATTTTTGTGTTTATAACCCCTGTGTTAAAAAGTAAAAATTATGATTTGATAAAAAAAAAAAATTAACACACAGTGTACCCCTGGTTCTGCTGACTTAGTTCCTGACAATCTATTTTCTTTTTCTCAGAAATACTTTGAATTATAAAACATTATTGTGGTTTGTGTTAGTATGTTGGGTAAAATAATTTTTTATTGATCTTATTTTAAACTTCAAAGTTTGTAGTGAGTTAAAATGTCCTTCAACATAATTATAGGTCATATTTACTTTCATATTGTAAAATGCTAGTTAATCTGTTGAACATTTTAAAACACTGGATTCCTTTTTGAGAATTTCATATATGAACACTGTATTTACCTAACTTTCCCCTTTCCCTCCTTCCTCCCACTCTTCCCAAAACCCCCATACTTTTTAAATACATTTTATTATTTAATTATCATTTATATATGTATATATGTATACATGTATAAGTATATATGTTTATACCAATATTGATAAATAAAGTGTTTTAAATTTGAAAAAAAAAAAACAAAGTCCTTTGCACACTTAAAGGACTTTTCAGCAGCTGTCCTTCATACCATGTTCATCCAGTGACTCCCCTGTCCTCAACCAGAGGCTTCCATTTGAGCTACAGCGAAGGAAGAGAGTTGCGTCTCACTTCCTTGACTCATTCGTAATGTACACCCCCTTTACCAGCATTCTACTGGACAGAAGCATTTACAAACCTACAACAACTATGGAAAGCCAAAGAAGCAAGGGTTCTAGCCAACCTGAGCATGTCAAACATGTCTCTGGCAGGCCTTGCCCTTCTCCCATTCCCTCTCCCTTCCTAAAAAAAGATTAGGTTACAATCCTAGAGCTAACCACTAAGGTCTATTGTTTACTTGGCCATTTCTTCCTCCTTAAGCTGACCACCAAAGTCCAGCTATCAGAGTACTGAAGCCTGGCAATCAAAAATTCTCCTTTGGCTCACCTAATTAGCATGCCCAATCAAAATTAAACATCTCATTCTAATACAAGGTTGCCCTTTTTTTCTTTATCAACTGCCACTTGCCTATGGGCCACATCTGTCTCCTCTCTATCCACAGGGAGTACTTTGACCTTTGTGACAAATCTCACTCCCCCACCTCCCTTGTTCTTTTCCCTTCTCCCTTGTCCTCTATATCCTGCCTTTGTCTCTCATTCCCTGACCTCTGACCTTCTGAGGCAAGGAAATCTTTTTGCTAAGAACTTGGTCTTGGTGTGTCCTGGGCCAATTCAGGTCTTTTGGTCCTGGACCTATTCCGTGAGACACAAACATTCCTCAATGCCAGCAACCTGTCATTACAGGCATACTCTGAAATAGTTGCATGGCCTTCCCAGAGGAGGCCACTTAGGAAGTGGCAGGCACAGTTCTCTTGTCCTCTGTGGCAGTCAACTCTCCAACACCTGGGATATCAACTTATGAAGACAAAAGTTGGCTTTACCTCACAGTTGGAGAAGTCCTAGTAGGGTTTCTTGGTTTTGGTGCCTGTGGACATTTGGCAAAAGGAGCCCATCGGCAGCACGAGGCAGAACAGAAATGCTCATCTTATGCCTCAAAAGAAGGGGCAGGGATTGAACTATGCCCTATGCCTTTCCCCCAGAAACCTAAACCTCCCACTAAGTCTGGCACCCTGGGGACCAAGTATCTAACACTCCAGCCCTTGGAAAGTACTTAACATCCTGACTCTAGTACTGTAAGTGAATCTACTGGTGTGTACTGATGTTTAACAACTCCTAGCAATCTTTAAGCACACAGTTTTAAATGCTAAGGCTAATTAACCAGTAATGTCATCACTTTTCATTTTGTGTGCTAATGGGGGCACATACAGGAACTACAAGTAATGACTCTCATTAGAAGAAGGAAATTAGCATTTATGAGTTTTAATTAAGTTTTGGCTCCCAGACACAATGTATTTTTGCTTTTCACTAAAAATAGTGAACCTTTAAATTAGAGAAGGAAGTAAAAAAAAAAATGCCCAAATAATTATAAGAAATTTGAGACAAGAATGACACCATTAATGTTTCTGATTTATGATTTTTCACAGTCTATCCAGAGGTCCATGACCAATAGGAAATCCAGATTTACCAGCAAGAGAGAATAAAACAAAAAAAATTAATAGTAAATGTAAATATACTATAGAAACATTAAATATTAATTTTAGATATCATCCATTTATTATTACAATAGCTGTTGCCATAATAACACTAACCCACAAAATTAGAGGGGGTCTATGTAAAAACCCAGAGTATTTAAAGCATAAAGTTATTAACTTTTACCACCTTCATTCTATCATGAGTGTCATGACTATCCGAAGTTGTTCAATGCCTTTAAAACTAAAACTAAAAAATATCTCCATGTTGAAAGGTTAAAACAATAAAGGGAGAGTTGGGGGTATACCTCAGTGGTATAGCATTCACCTAGCATGTACGTGGGCCCTGGATTCAGTCCCAAGCATCACAAAACAAGCATTTAAGTTAAATAAACATACAATAGAAAGCACTGGAAGCAGCAGGAGTCCATGTGAAGCATATAAATAATGCTGGCACAAAATGAGGCTTTATTTTTCTCCAAAACAATCTAGGGAATGCCTACAATGCCTTAGCTACTGCTAAGAAACAATGTCTCCATCTATTTTGGTGGCCCTGCAGCTTTCTCTCCTTAATTAGAGTCTCCATATTGCTTGGCCATCTGTTTCTGAGTTCCCAGGCTTTGGTGATGGAAGAGATATTTTATGATCTCATCCCTTTAATGGGAGGATAAATTCTACATTTATCTGATCAGGACTCAATACTTTTGGAGAAGACTTGAGGACCCTCATGATGCTTGCTATGTAACTACTCAACATTCTCTTCACTGGGGAGGTTTCCACTATTCCTGATTGATCTGTCTAGAAGGAAGACGCCAATTGCACAACATTCTTCCTACTTCTCAACACTGATCTTAGATTGTCTTCTGCTGCTTGATTTGTTATTTCAAAGAAATACCTGGGTTTTCTCATATGCATTGCTTCTTCCTATGCTGAATCATGTGGCTGTGAGATGCAACTCTGTTTGGGTAGTCACTAGTGTAGACCAGTTTTTTGACACCAACTTCTCAGTTTGGTGAGAAGTTGCTCAAACACTCTGGTGTACTGTCTGCAACAATGGCTTTCTATAGTCCTTCTCATCTCTATACATGCATGTCCCTTCTCTTAGCAAGAGACAAAATGTTCATTTGACCACAATAGACTCCGGGGTGGCCCCACGCCTTGCTTTGACCCTAAGAGAAAAAAGTGAGTACTGTTCTGGGCCTAAACTTGAGATCTGAGGAAGTCTGCTGCTGTTTATTTGGCACTTGGCTGCCATGGAAATGAGTCTAGGCTACATCATAAGAGGCTATGAAGACAGGTTCTGAGGGAGAAACCACTGAGGAGAGGTCACATGAAAGAAAATCAAGGATTCTGGCATATGCCCCAACATCACCATTACCACAACAAAAGAATGCAGAAAGTTGATAGTCCTTTGAATTATCTTTCTTGGGGTTTTTTTGTTTGTTTGTTTTGTTTTGTTTTGTTTTTTTGTGTTTGTTTGTTTGTTTGTTTGTTTGTTTGTTTTTGAGACAGGGTTTCTCTGTGTAGTCTATCCTGGAACTCACTCTGTAGATCAGGCTGGCCTCAAACTCAGAAATTCGCCTGCCTCCGCCTCCCAAGTGCTGGGATTAAAAGCGTGTGCCACCACCGCCCGGCTGAATTATCTTTCTTAACGTGCCATAGAACAGACATATCACTGAGAGCATTTTATGTCCCATAGAACTAGATGGCTGTAAACCTGGTACCCCAGTTTGCACCAGGTAGAGAGAAGAAGAGCCATTTACATGCTTGAGTCCCTAACGTACAGATAAATGAGTAAAGAAATTGTTACTATGAACTTTTGTATTTGGGGATGGAATGTTATATAGCAATATGTAGCTGGCAGAAATAGTTCGATATACCATTGTAACAACTGCCACAAAGATTAATGCTACCCTGCTTATACCTTGCAATGTGACATTGCCAATATGTCTCATCAAAAGGTAGAAAACTGTGACTACTGGTCAACAGAATAAAACAAAAGAAATGCTGTAGAAGTCCCAGGGGAGCCTTAAGCCACAGAAAGTTTCAAGGCTCCAACACTCCACCATATTAGATAAAACCTAAACTAAACCTTGCAAAAGGAAATTAAGATGCTATGGCTGATAGCCAACTTAAACCAACAGACACTTGAATGAGGCCATCTTGAAGCTCTTTTTTCCACAAAATACACAAATCAGCCCAGAGAAGCTCACCAACTCTGCTCTCTGTTTTAAACAATTATTGTTTTGAGCCACTAAGCATAGAAACGGTGTTTGTGCAACAGATTATAATGGCTAAAAAATGCTCATCTACATGGTTCTCCATAATTCCAAAAAGGTTGTACACTTTAGACAGTCATCACCGTTGGAAGTTCAGCACAGTGGTCAGACCCACAGCTCTAGCGTTACACTCCTTGGGTTTATTAGGGCTCTACCACTAACAAAGGAAATGATTGATCTAATACCAATTTCTTTGTTTGCAAAATAGGGATCATAATAGTAAGTACATCAATGGGGTCTCAACAGGCAATTCGTGGAACACCTACCTAATATAGACTTAGTAAATGCTAGGCAGCCTTGTTTTTCCAAGGTTTTAAGGTAGGTTTTTATGGAAAGTCTTTACAAATTCTCAAGTGAAGTCATATCCTTTTAAGATCTTTTTATAAAATGAAACTGAGAATGAAAAGCCCACATTCCATAGCCCTCCAAACCTTCTTCAGGGGTTGTCATGGTAGTACTGGAAGAATTATAGAAGAAATGGTATAGGGCATTTTTATGGAATGGATCTGTAGGAGGGAATGCTTCTACAGGATAATTTAAAACAGTTTTGAGCAAAGCTTTAAGCCCTGATCTTTTTAAAATTGCTACTTCCCATTATTAAACTAGGATTCTGAAAATTTCAGATTTCCTGTCACTATGAAGATAAACATATAAATACTTGTTTTATATTAATGTTATAAGACAGAAACATTCACGAGTGCTTGTGTTGTGCTGTTTCATAGAACAGTGAGATGATCCATTCTGTGATACAGCAGTAGAAATGCAGAGATGGCATAGCAGATAAGGGTGCTTTCTGCCAAGACTAAGACCCAAGTTCAAGCCCTGGGATTCACATAGTAGAAGAAAAGGGCTGACTCTTTCAAGTTGCTCATTGGTCAACACATGCACACTTTGGCACAAGGCACCTACATGTACACATAACAAATATATACATAATGTAATTTTAAAGTTTAAACAATAAAACAAATAAATTCAGTTCTAAATCACTGGAAGCAAAATTAAATAGTTGAAAATTGCTGGGCAGTGGTGGCGCATGCCTTTAATCCCAGCACTTGGGAGGCAGAGGCAGGCAGATTTCTGAGTTCAAGGCCAGCCTGGTCTACAGAGTAAGTTCCAGGACAGCCAGGGCTACACAGAGAAACCCTGTCTCGAAAAACCAAATAAATAAATAAATAAATAAATAAATAAATAAATAAATAAATAAAAATAAATAGTTGAAAATTGAAAACTTAATTAAATGGTAGTATATCAATATATTATAAATTTATATACTGGGAATAAAGAACCAGTAAACTGTCCAATCTGTTTGATTATATTACACATTATTTGTTTGTATTATTTAGATGGACTTCAAGAACTTCTTCATGACTAAGACATCAAAATTGTCAAGACAGTAGAATAAGAATGAACTATGTTCTTAAATTAATGAGATGAAAACCCTCTATAGCCAGAGACAATGCTATAATCTGGGTACATTCTAAATAACTGGTGTAGAAAATGCTACCAAAATTAATGTATATCTTTTTATACTCTTTAGAATTTTACTTAGTTGCAGTTACTACAGCAAAATACCTTATCCTAGTAATTGTGAGGAACAGAGATATATTTGTCACAGTTTTCCTGGAGGCTGAGAGGTCTATGGCCAACATACCAAAAGTTTCTGAGGCCCCACTTCCTGGTGAATAGAAGAACACCTCCTTGCTGTGTTCTTACATGGAAGAGAAACAGAAACCAAGAAATAGAAACAAGAAACAGAAATCAACAGGCAATATAAGCAAGTTCTCTGGTGTGTCTTCTCATGCCTAACCTTCAATACCTAATTACCATTCAAAGGCTCATCTCCAAATGCCATCATTTTGAGAATTAGTGTTCCACAGGTAAACTGGAAGAATGAAAGGAGTCTATAATGGTAGTGAAAGGGTTACTGTGGCATGCTTGCCTATCTGTCAGAAATCATTACATTTCTTGTCATACATGTGTTCTTAACAGATTTCTGTAATAGATTTTCTCCACCAATGAAACAAGCCAATTCAAGCCAAATTAAAAGTATAAAAGCAAGTTTATTTGTGGCAGCTCTCAGGTGAGTTCACTGGTCTTAGAGAGGTCAGGGAAATCACCATAGAGACAGGGAGACAGAGAAAGAGAGGGCATTCATGCAGAGAGGAGAAATGCAGAGGCAGGAGGGAGGAAGGGACAGAGGGAGGGAAGGAGAAAGAGAGAAAAGGACAGAGAAGGAAATCTTGGGTGGCTGGAGAGTTCTTTTATCTGCAGCACACACCTCATTTACCTGATAATGTCAGCCAACTGCTAGGTCCCTGTCTCACAGGCTAGTTGCATTGCCTGTATATTAGCAGGTTTAGGGTTAGAGTAGCAGGTTTGAAATCTACCATCCTGTATCTTGAGTTTCCTTAAATCTGGGAAGACACAATATATCTACCACAAACGACACCAATGGTTTGCACTCAAGAATGTCTGTTCCCTTGGGAACATTTGGCAGTATCTAGAAACAAAGGATTGTAACTAGTGAAGCCACTGTTGCTACTGCTAAATACTCCATAATGTATAGCCTCAGCCATGATGAGGCTGAACAAGCCTGTCATAGAGATAATCTAAATCAGTGGTTCTCAGCCTGTGGGTCACTTTGGGAGTGTAACGATTCCTTTGCAGGGATCACATATCAGACATCCTGCATATCAGATATTTATATTACAATTCATAACAAGTAGCAACCAAAAAAAATGATTTTATGGTTGGGAACACTAGAGCATGAGGAACCGTATTAAAGGGTCACAGCATTAGGAAGGTTAAGAACCCTGGCCTAAGAAGTATGTATGACTCTCTGGGTTAGGCTGTAGAGGGTACTACACCTTCTTCTTAGCCTGGTCTTTTAGAGATTGTTTGCCTTTGGGACCCAGCCAGCATGCAATAAAACACTCAGGGGCACAGACAATCAAAGACCTGAATCATACCTCTTGCAAAAGCCCCAAACCAACAGCCAGCAGCAATTTGCCCAGACACTGGAGTAGATCACCTTGGAATCAGATCTCTCCACTCTTAGTTAAGCCACATCCCCTGATATGTGCAGCAGAGATTAGCCATCCCCTCAGAGGCTGGGCAATGCAGATTCATAAGACAAATGAATGGGCTTTCTTTATGTCACTAACTTTGTAAATGTTTCCACAAACAATGGAAACTGCCATCTATTTATCATCTATCCGGCTAGTTACCTGTCATCCACCTATTTATCCTTTCTCAGTAATTGCAGTGAGAATTAAAATTACCTGTTTTAGTGGTGTTTTGCTGTTGGCAAAACATTTAAATACTACATAGTATTTGCTACATTGTGTTGTAAAGAGAACATAATAGGAGCAGCAGTCAACCCTTCCTGGGTACTTGTGAGTCACATGTAGCAGTAGTTACCTTCAGAGGCCTCAGTGACTCTGACCTGGAGAACACCTGCAGTTCTTAAGCTGATAAAAACTACACACTAAAAATATAGGCATTCTAAATTAGACAGCAAGACCATCAAAGAGTGTAATTATTGACCCTTCATCAAACTGCTGAAATGAAGCTCAGACACATACAGCAAGATAAGAAACTTGTTTTTAAAGAATCAGTGCATACATTATACATTGATAATGTTTTTAGAGTAAAAATTTTCTGGTAGAAAAATTGTCACCAAAGGTAAACTAGTAAAATAAATAACCTTGCTTCTTGTTAGAATTTCTGCATTGCATTTCAAAAATTATATTAAGAAACTTCAGAGCCATCCATACACTAAAGAAAATAACGAAATGATGGCAACCAGATGGTTTAGCATTAGTTGATATCTTAGAATATAACTTTTTAGACTATTGCTAGTCAACATCTTCATTCTTGGTAGTACTATGTTTTGAATTTTACACATTGTTTGAAAGTTACACATTTTGTTAACAGAGTCTTTTGTAATTAATATTTAAGATTCATAATATCCTCTTCCTGTAAGCAGCCTGGGGGACCTGTAAAATAACTTTTATGCTCTTGACCCAGAAGCCCCTGCAAAATTATGAAAATCAAGAGGTTCTAATCTGTGTTTCTTTTTAAAAAAAACACCCATGAAACTTTCCAGTTACCTGTAAAATGCATGTCCCCAAAGCCACCAAGTCTCAGAAAAATGTAGTTTTAATATATGAACACACATTTAATGATGCATGTGTATAAAGATGTCATGAAATGAAATTCATTGCTGTGTGTAATAGCAAAAAAAAAAAAGGCAAAAATAAAACAGGAAAAGTGGCAACATGTACAGCAAAAGTAATTTTTTACTCACCTGATGTGATTGTCTTCTCTGAGGCTTACTGCTGAATAAGCATACCCTTTCCAGTTCTTTCTGCACTCTGGCTAGTTGGTTCAACTCAGCTAGCTATTCTGGCCCAAACACTTCTCCAAGATTACTGATTCATTCTGGCTTCTCTCAACTTCTCACTGAATTGCTCTGCTTGATCTCAAGCTAACTCTAGCAATTTGTTCTAATCTTCTGGCTCCTTTTTAATCTCTGGCTTCTTCTGTCTTTACCTGTGACCTGTCTCTGTAAAATAGTCCTAGTAAAATTGCCCCCCTCTCTCCTTCTCTCTCTCTGCACTGCTCTCTTAAGACACCTTTCCTTTCTGTCCATTCCTGTCCCCTGTGAGAGTTAGGTGTATCCTATCTCAGACTCACCCTGTCAAATCTTTCTGATTCGTCACTTTTTCAGCCTCTCAAGTAGACATCACTTTTAAACATAGTTTCTTTGTGGTCTCTTGCCAGAGCAGCCACGTTGCTGGGTTAAAATTTCTCTACAACATACCATGTTGGTGGAATTGCCAAGTATGGCAAGGCCAAACAGTGGAAATGGAGTTGAATTTAATACCCCAAAAAGAAAGTTACTTTTTTTTTCCTATTTGTGCTTTAAAATGCAGAAAGTTATATTGATTTGGGTATGAAATTTTCTGGCCATTGAAGACATCCAAGTGAACAAACCACTACCACACTTACAGACCTCATGGTCAGATCAGCTAGTATATGAACTCCAAAATGAAATACTTTTTCATCCCTAGGACCAAATACCTGACAAGAAACAAGTTAAGAAAGGTGTGCTTGTGTGCACAGTTTGTGAGGTTACAGTTTATTATGGCAGAAAAGTCATGGAGGTAGGTGATTCATGTTGTTGGCAGCATGAGAGTTTCTCAGTGACTCAGAAAAACAGACAATGAGGAATGTTGCTTCCAGTGAGGCAGAGCATCATGGTGGAAGCATATTGCAAAAACAAGCCTTATCACTAAAGAGTAAGAGGGAATGAGGAAGAACTGCTCCACTATCTTCTTCAAAGACCTCCAACTGCCTGAGGGCCTCCTGCCAAATACTACTTCTTGAAGTCCTGGAATTAAGGGCTTGCGCCACAGTATTTACCTACTTATTTGACACTGTCCCTTTTATTGTTCATAATCATATGGCTTTATACATCCTCTTGCCTTACTGATTGGCCAATGACAAATCTTCTGAACTCCATGAACACACATGTGTGTTCTACCTTTGGCATCCTTGTTCTCCCAGTACACAGACCGCAATGGCTTTGTCTACTCATTACCACACACAAAGCCTTAAACTCTGTAGTGTCCTCAAAGAAAATCGATAACATACCTATTTACAACTGGAAAAGCATGGAAAATTTTTTGAAACGAGATCTCAGAAACAGTACAGCAGAGACTAATTTTTAGATTGGCTTAATTGGCATGTTTAAGTCATTTTATAATGGTTCTCAGTCTGTAGAGAAAGGCGGGTTTCTTATTTTATCTCCAGTTTCTGCAGCTCATGACTAATTTGCAGGTCTGGCCATATGCCCACATGAGATTCACTACATAGAATTCAATAATACCTGAACTTGTCTAGACCTTTATTTAACAAGATAAATCAACCAGTCCACAATTAGATGTCTCAGCAATAATTCATTGCTATAGTCTCTAAAGCTGAGCACAGTGGCACACATATGTATCCCACCACTTAGGAGGTAGAGGCAGGAGCCTCAGTTCAAAGCCAGTCTCTGCTGCATAGTAAGTTAGAGGCCAGTTAGGCTATATGAGTCCCTGTCTTACAAAAGTTCCTGGATATTTCATATTGGCTTTGTTCCTTATTAACCAAAAGCAATAATTCACAGCACCAATTGCAGGCTGTACTCAATGTAGCCCTGCACTAGAAACTTCAGTTAGCTAGGCGAGGAGTATAGTTTAGGTGGCAAAGTGCTCACCTAGCACGCCCGTATGTTGAATGTCCAGTGCCACACAAAACCAGAAATGATAATTCATGCCTACAATCCTAGCATTCAGTGATGAGGTAGGACAATCAAAAGTTGAAGCTCTTCCTCAACTACATAGCAAGTTCACAGTGAGTCTGAACAATATGAGATACTGTCTCAAAAAAAAAAAATAGAATCAACTGGAGCTGGAAAGATAGCTCAGCGGTTAAGCACACTGGCTGTTCTTGCACAGGACCCTGGTTCAACTCCCAACATCCGCATGCCAGCTCATCACTATGGGTAACTCCAATTCCAGTGAATCTAGCACCATCTTCTGGGTAATCTGTAGCCCCACTATCACCACCCCACACACAAATAGTAAGATAAATCTGTTTTTAAAAAAATCAATTATCCTGAATGATTCTTTCCAGAGAGTATCAGTTAACAATATATTAAATGTAGAAAATTTAGAGTCCCCTCTCTGGAAATTTTTATTTGTATAAATTTCACATTCCACGCTATCATTTTTTTTTGCTGACAGCCATAATTTTTGTTTTGTTATGTGTGTGTATACACACATGCACGTGCCACATTGAGTGCAGACATCCTTGAAAGTCAGGCGAGGACAGTGTATTCCCTGGAACCGGAGTCACAGGCTGTAGTGGACGTTATGTCCTCTTCTAGAAGAGCAACTACTCTTAACAACTGAGCCATCTCTCCAGACCCTCAAAGTGCCACTTGAGTAATGAGAACATGGGTCTGATGTCAGTGCACACAAGCTCTGATCTTGGCTGCACATTTAGTGAATGTCTCGTTTTAGGCAAGTTTCTTGACTTCTCACCCTCATTTCCCTCATTTGGAATGTGTGGGTAACATGTTACAAAGATGGAATGGAATTTGGATTAATGATGCTGTGAGGTTTTTACAAAATTGCCTACAATGCAGCTATGAATGAGAATTGCTGCTTCCATGATTTGCTTTTTATACTTGTTGGTCAGTGAGTTCTGAGATTTGAACTCAGGACCTTACACATTCTAAGCACATACATGTTGTACTGTCGAGGCCCAATCTGCCCCAATGCTTGGGTGCCAAAATGTCTCGGACCGCACTGTCAATGTTGGGACCCACACTGCCAAAAGCCTTGGGGGTTAAGTTGTTAGAGCCTGCACTGCCCCAAGCTGCTCCAGTCCATGGGTTAGGGTTCAGCAAGAGAGAGAGTGAGGACAGACTCGAGGAATGGAGACCAGACAGAGCGTAATTCAATCCTGCTTACTATTCAGTCTCTCTTCCTAGTCGAAGTCCCAAGTCTTGAGTTTCTAGTCCCTAGTTCCTAGTCCCTAGTGCCCCCAAGTTCCAAGTGCTAAGTGCCTAATGCTAACTAACTAACTAACTCCAAGTTGTACTGTCTAATTCCAAGTTCTTCCTCCAAGTGCCAAGTGCCTAATAACTCATTCTCTGTTCCAAGTTGTACTGTGTCAAGTAATCTGTTGTCTGGTTCTCTGATCTCTCTTCTGTCTGCCTCTTGCCTTTTATATGTCTCACTTCTAAGCTACGCCTCTAAGTCACACCCTTAAGTCATGCCCTTAGGCCTTGTCTCTAAATCTAATCTCTAAGTCACGCCCTTAAGTCTCAGCTCTAAATCACACCTTTAAGTCTCACACACCCAAGGGAAGATCCTGGGTATCTAAAACAAGATGTTATCAGAGTGTGCTCAGCTGTTGTAGACTAATGTAATCAAGTCTCTTATCAGGGTATATGGCTCAAGATGGCTGCAAGGGTGATAGTCGCCTTCTGTCCTCCCCACATTGTACCACATAGCTTATACCCCAGAGCTTATGTTTAAATTGGGGAAAGTGCCTTGTTATTGACATTAATTTGCAGTTCATAATTTCATTTTACTCAAGTACAACTTTCTTTTAAAAACTGTATCTCACCAGTTGGGTAAGATAGTTCACATCCATGATGTTCCTGCTCTGTCAGAAGCTATAAGGAAGACAGACAGTTTGAGGAGGAGAGCAGACACCTATTCTGAAAGCAGATGAGCTAGTGGCCATTAACTTAGCGTAGCATGCAAGTTTGAAACTGAGTCCAGGATGGGGAATTCTACTTCAGGAATCTAGAAAATATATTAAGCAAACAAACAAACATGCACTGGGGTAACCACTGGAGGCAGAAGTGTGGTATAAGAAAAACAACACTTCTTTTCTTCCAGGGTTTAACTCAGAGCTGAGAGCATTTGTTCCTTTTTATATGGGAAATAACTATTCTCATTCCCATTGCTATATAAAATATGTGTTGTTATAATAAAATATGAAGACTGGATAGTGTATAAAAGTTTTTGCGCCGGGCGGTGATGGCACACGCCTTTAATCCCAGCACTTGGGAGGCAGAGGCAGGTGGATTTCTAAGTTCGAGGCCAGCCTGGTCTACAGAGTTGAGTTCCAGGACAGCCAGGACTACACAGAGAAACTGTCTCGAAAAACCAAAAAAAAAAAAAAAAAAAAAAAAGTTTTTGCTTAGGGGCACTTCAGAATGAACCTGTGTCCTTTAGAATGCTAGAAAGGCACTCAACTATATCTCCACCTCTCCTTGCCCCCCCCCCCTTTTTTTTACATAATAGAATTTTGTGCAACCTAGGCTCTTTTCCAACTGACGATGTAGCTGAAGATAACTTTGAACTTCTGATCATCTTGCCTCTGCCTTCCAAGTGCTGGGATTATAGGTATATCTATGATGGCCAGTTTATAGTTGTAGGGTTAGAACCATAGGGTCTCAGGAATGCTAGGAAAGTACTTTACCAACTGATATACATCCCTAATACACCTCCACCACAGACTACCACCACCACCACCACCTCTGCCACTACTGACATCACATGCACTTGAGTGTGTGAGTTTGTGAGTGTGTGTGTGTGTGTGTGTGTGTGTGTG
>JANHMN010000004.1:131942275-131992826 GCA_030674055.1 Rhabdomys pumilio | reverse complement strand
GTGTGTGTGTGTGTGTGTGTGTGTGTGTGTTAAATTTTATATATAGCAGGCCTTAAGTTTGACATCTTCCTACCTATACCTCCAGAGTTGCTGGGATTACAGGTCTGCATAACCTGCTTTTCTGGGTTTTGTTTTGTTGTGTGTGTGACAGGGGCTGGGGAGGTGAGGGGGAGGGCTGCTTTATAACTCATAGCTCTAGAACTGGAAAGGCCAAAAGCACTGTACTGGTATTTGGTCAGCATCTAAATCTTCTCATTGCGTGTTCATAGCATGGCCTAGGGAGGCACAGGGTGAGAGAACAAGGTGTGAGCTTGGTTTCTCTTCCTCTCTTTGTAACACCACAGTATCTAACACTAAATCCCTTACACCTGTAAATGCCATCACTTTAAGTCTAAAGGTTGAGTTTTGCAGAGGACTCATCAAACCCCAGACCAAGTTGGTGAGAAGACAGGCCAGCTACACAGCTGGCAAACGGTGAGTAGTCCTCTACCAATATGAGAAGTCAATGTTCTGACAAAAAAAAAAAACCTACGATCTTTCTCCCAGTTCTAGTCTCGGACTACGAGTGCTCCAGCTCACATCAGAGGATTCCTTTGTGGAGAAACCATCTAACCTAAGAGAAAAGATCTATATGCATTACCAATAGCTAGTGGTAAAGAAGACTTAGTGAAAAAAAGAAATCCAGTAGTTCCCTAATCATGCTGCACTGTTACTGATTTATCATGTAGATGAGTTAGGACTGAAGACCACATTGAATTAGAAGCAGTCACTAAGGCTGTGTAACAGAGAACTCATGCCCCAGTGGACAGAGAAGGATTGATGGTTACAGTCCATGATCATCTTTACAAATTGATTTAACAGGCACTGCAGAAATCCAGACTGAAGCTGACTTCCAAAGACACAAACCCTGACCCTGCTTTCCTACGTCTATGACGGAATGGACCTAAAGCCAAAGAGCCCTAGAGGCAGGTAACTTCTACCTGCCATCCCCAGAAAAACCCTGAGAATTGTTTCTGTTTTTCAAATGGTGAGTCTGAGAGATCAGAATATCTCTACCCCCATTTGCCTTCGTCCATAAGTCAGACTTGAATAAAAATTGTTTTCTGCACTAGTCTGTCCCCTGGCTTTCCAGGAAATGTACAGTAACAGGACTTCCGAATTCCAGCAACAAATCTAGCAAAACCAGACTTGTAGCAGACAACAGATTCTGGAAATTTAAGGTGAAAACAACCTTGCTGATATACACAACAGCTAACTAGCTCCTCAGTATTCCACTCTCACATATGGGCAAAGGTTAGAAGGTAACTGAAGGAAATATTTAATATTAGGAAGGAAGGAAGAAAGGGAAGAAGGAAGAAAGGAAAGAAAGAAAGAAACCAGAGTAAGTGGGAAAATGAAGGAAGCAAGCAAAAACTGAAATATAAAATATATCCTAAGAAAGATAAAGTATGTGGCATCTAGCAAACACAATGAAAAACTCAGAGGAAAGACAGAACTCATGGGCATTAAAAATACTGGTGAGATGCTCAGTGGTAAGAGAACTTGCTATTCTTACAGAGGACCTGGGTTAGGTTCTCAGCACCTACAGGGTGCTCACAACCATCTCTAACTCTAGTTCCCAGGGATCTTACACCCTCTGACCTCAGAGGGTGGTACCTCCATACACCATGCCATGGTACACATAGACTCAGGCAGGCATACATGCAGACACATAAATAAAAAATACATCTTTTTAAAAAAGTAAAATTTAAGTTAGAAGAACTAAGTATTCTTTTCGAAATACTTAGTTCCATTTCCAAGAAATAGAAAACCACAAGAGAAAAACTATTTTTTTTCTAACAAACGATTAGCCAGAGAACTTTTTATTGACCATTAGAAGTCCCAGAAACAGAGAAGACAGGGAGCAGGGAAATTACTAGAAATAATGCAATTCATTAGACTCATGAAACAGAACTAAAGAATACGACTTTCTAAATTAAAAATAATCACCAAGAAAAATCATGTTAAACAACATGAAATTTCAGAAAATGGCATACAGAGGAAATTGTTAAAAGCTTCCAGACAGGAGGAAAAACAAAGGTTTCTAAAAGAAAGATTTAAAACTGTAATCATATCAGATCTTACTGTATTTTACTGGAACCAAAAGGACAATGAGGTAAGACCTCTCAGAAATTTCCAGTTGCCCATCCAGTACTCAAACAAGTATTTTGATATGGAAAATTACTGCATTTTTAGGCAAGAAGAGTTACCTCCCATACAAACAGTAACAAAATCACCAGGATAGGAATGGGATGAGGGCGGGGCCACTGTTGCTTGCCTTCTTCACCCTCAAGTCTCTTGCAGAACAAAGTCCTGCCTTGCCCTTGATATTTACATCACTGTGGCTCAGTAACTTGTGGTGCAAGATTTTGAAGACCTTTAAAGCTGAAAGGTATAGATCAGTAGATTAAGTGTTTTGTTTGGTTAGTTAGTTGTTTTTGCTTTGTTTTGTTTTCTTTGTTTTGTTTTGTTTTTTAAAAGAAAGGGTTTATTTGGCTTATACTTCAAAATTATAGTCCACACTGAAGGAAGTCAGGGCAGGAACTCAAACAGGATAGGAACCTGGAGGCAAGAACTGAGGCAGAGGCCATGGAGGGATGCTACTTACTGGCTTACTCAGCCCATGTTCTAATAGAATCCCAGATCAAGGCCTAGGAATGGCACCACCCTCAATGGCCTGGGCCCTCCCCCATAATCATTAATTAAAAAAAAAAAGAAAGAAAAGAAAAAGAAATGCCCTTCGGGTCTGCCTATTGCCAGATTTTTTTTTTAATTTATTTATTTTTTATTGGATATTTTATTTACATTTCAGATGCCATCCCCTTTCCCTATTTCCACTCCCTCGAAAACCTCTATCCCTTCCCCCCTTTTTGCTTTTATACAATTTTTTTTTAATGTTGATCAAAGGCTTTATAAGTTTGGTAATGCTCAATAACAAGATTCCCATACAATCAGAAGTATAACCCAATACCCAACCTAGATATACCAACAATCTCTGACTGATGGAATTATGAGAACATCCACCTCCATGTCTCTCTCTCTCTCTCTCTCTCTCTCTCTCTCTCTCTCTCCTCCTACCTCCTCCTCTCCTCACTCCTCCTCCTCTTCCTCTCCATACTCCTCCCACCTTAGCTCCTCCTACATGTCACCCTTCCTGTTAAAACAAAACTTTTCCCTCAAAATACAATTAGAGCATAACTATACGGTTTTCTTTGTTTTTTGAAACAGGATCATACTATGCAAACCATGCTATCCTGGAACTGGATTATGTAAACCAAGCTATGTAGCCTCAAACTTAGAGATCTATCTGCCTCTGCCTCCTAAGTGTGGGGACCAAAGGCATGTGTCACCATGCCTGGCCTGTAGCTCAGTTTTGAATCGATTACATTTGACTAAGAATATCAAAAGTAGGGTTGGACCATTTTTTAAAATGTGTAGCACACTGATACAGCACTTAATTTGGAAGCCCTAGGTCTAATCACCAATACTGTAAGGAAAGGGGAAAAAATAAGAAGAAAGGTATATATGTCTGAAGTGGGATTTAGTTCTCAGATGGGAATTCATGTGCTAATGAATTGAGACTCCACCAGGAACCCCTCAGATTCCATGCTACCTACAGTGGACACTTCCTCCCACCTCAGTTAATGTAGTCAGGATAACCCTTCGCCAGCAAACAGGATCTAGACAATTTGTTATTGAGACTCTCTTCTCCACTGATTCTAGATTGTGTCAAGTTGGCAATTAAAACTAACCATCAGAGCTGTAAACAACAACAAATGTGTATGTCAGTACACAAGAAAATGAATAACCTGGAGATCGTTGCATTAAACAATATAAGTCAGACTTGTAAAGACAAATTTTACATTTCTTTCATGTGGAATGTATATTTAAAAGTATGTGTATATATTATGTGTACTCAGTAAATATGGAGGGTGGAGGTGGCTTAGTGGGCAAAGTACCTCCTATGCAACAAACATGGAGACCTGAGTTCAGATCTCCAGCAGTTGTGTGAAAACTGGGCATGGTGGACCTCTATAACACCAACTGCTGGTAGGTGGAGACAAGATCTCCACAGCTCAATGGCCAGCCAACCTAGAGAACATGGTTAGGGTTGTGAAAAAATGACCAAGGCAACTCTTATACATAAGACATTTAATTGGGGCTGGCTTACAGTTTCAGAGGTTCAGTCTGTTATTATCATGGTGGGAAACATATCAGCATGAAGGCAGACTTGGTGCTGGAGAACCCGAGAGTTCTGCATCTTGATCTGAAGGCAGCCAGGAGACTGTCTTCTTGGCAGGCAGGCAAAAGTCTATCTTCAGCACTGGGCAGAGGAGTCTTCAAAGCCCACTCACACAATGACACACTTTCTCCAACAAGGCCACACCTCTCCCAATAAGGGCACACTATGGCCTAGCATTGAAATACGTGAATCTAACAGGGTCAAATCTATTCAAACCACAACAGTAGATAATTGGTAACCTCCAGATTCAGTCCTTGTCTCAAAATAAAGTAGAAAGGAATAGAAGAAGACATTCAATAACCTCCATACCTACAAATTCACATGAATACATACATCACACACACCACCATTACCTGGCAACAGTCAGGTATGCTCCTCCCACAGTTACCTGGCAACAGCAGGGTAGACCTGGCTCACTATAAAAGGGGTTGCTTGCCCCTCCTCTCTTGCCCTGCCCAGCAGGGCAAGAACAGGGTCTGGGGGGACCACCTGAAAGAGAGAATGGGGAAAACAGGGGCACACAAAGAACCACGGTTTATCTGTAGTCTGATCAAATCATTATTTTCATTTTTTTGCCACAGAGATTATATACACATAGAGGTAGGATATGGGGAGGGGGATGATGCAGGAGTGTAGGTGTTCTCAGGGAGAGTACAGATATCTTCTAGAACAAGGTTTTGGCTAGGTGAAGAAGCAGGGAACAGGTCACTATGACTCTGTCTATGATTCATTTGTTATTATCCAAGCTGGTACTTTCCACCAAGACTACCTTTCCACAGGACCTATGACTACTTGTTCTTATACGGTTGGTAGTTTTCCACCAAGGCAGACTGTCTACAAGATCTATAGCTATCTGTTCTAGGGTCAGTGGTTTCCCACAGAAACCAAGACTTTGTGTTAGCAGGCATGTATGGCTGACTTAGGCCTATAGGCCTATGGCTGATTTAGGCCTTCAGTGTATAAACAAGGTTGCTTCCAACTCTCTCTCTCTCTCTCTCTCTCTCTCTCTCTCTCTCTCTCTCTTTCTCTCTCACTCTTGCCTCTTGCTCTCTTGCTTCTCTCTTGTCCTCTTGGGCTCTTACCTTCCACACCCCCCTCCACGTAGTCATGGCTAGCCTTTACTTCTCTACTCTTTCCCTCTCTTTGCCTCTACTACCCTCTTAACTCTTCTCTCCATGCCCTGAATAAACTCTATGTGGCTGATTCCCTCACGGGGAAGAGATGCCTGGCATGGGCCTGCTGAGACATCTCCTTCCCCCATACCTCACCACACACCCATAGAACATATTCTCTTTCTCTTTATCTTTTTATAAACACATCAGTGTGCACCTGCAATCCTAGTTCTTAGGAAGTAGAGGGATGAGGGTCTTCTGAAGATCAAACATAGCAAATTCAGGGCCAGTCAAGACTATATAGTGAAGTAGCTGTGGAGCTATCAGGGTAGGAGTAGCTGACTGGCAAAATGACTCAGCAGATAAAGGCATTTTTTTGCCAAGCCTGACAATCTGCTCTGATCCCCCCAAAACCCCCATGGTGGAAGAAGAAAAGCCATTTCCAGGAATTCCTCTGATCTTTATGTGTGCACTGTGGCATGCATATACCCATATACATAAATATACAAATATATGCATGTACTTTTTAAAAATTTAACAAAAGCTGGAGGGAAGGGAAGGAGGGAAGAAAGGGAAAGAACAAGGGGGAAACCAGTCTCTGAGACAATGGGAGAAACTCTAAAGCAAGGGGATGAGGGAATGAGAAAAATATATACTATGATGTGTGTGTCATAGAAGCAGGAAGGAAGGCAGGAAGGAGGAGAAAAACCAAGAGGGATTCAGGGGAGAGCATGAAGTAAGAGCAGAGAATGTACCACATGTGTATGGAAGGCCCTTCTCTAAGCACAGTGTCTGCCTGTACTCAGGCAGTAGAGGAAAGAATATCAGAAGTTCAAAGCCATCCTCAGCTTCTGTGCTGTCTAGTTTTACAACAATGGACACAAGCTAAAGTCGTCTGAAAGGAGAGGACCTTGGTTAAGAAAATGCCTCCATAAGACTGAGTTATAGGGCTGGAGAGATTGCTCAGCGGTTAAGAGCACTGACTGCTTTTCCAGAGGTCCTGAGTTCAGTTCCCAGCAACCACATGGTGGCTCACAACCATCTGCAATGGGATCTGATGCCCTCTTCTGATGTGTCTAAAGACAGCTACAGTATATACAGTGTACTCATATAAAATAAAATAAATACATCTTTTAAAAAAAAAAAAAAAAGACTGGGCTATAGGACAGCCTGCACAGGGCGTTTTCTTAATTGGTGATTGATGGGAGAGGCCTAGCCCATTGTGTGTGGTGCAACCTGTGGGCTGGTGGTCCTGGATTCTATAAGAAAGCAGGTTGAGCAAGCCATTGGGGAAATAAGCCTTAGCCTCACTTCTCCATGACCTCTACATCAGCTCCTGCCTCCAGGTTCCAGCCCTGTTTGAGTTTCTATCCTGAGTCCCTGTGGTGGATTGAATGAAAATGGCCCCCATAGGCACATAGGGAGTGGCACTATTAGAAGGTGTGGCCTTGTTGGAGGAAGTGTGTCAGCAGGGCTAGGCTTTGAGGTTTCAGAACCTCAATACCTAAGCCCAGTAGCTCACTCTTCTTTCTTGCTGCCTGAGGATCAAGATACAGAACTCTCAGCCCCTCTCTAAGCACCATGTCTACCTATACTCTTCCATGCTTCTTGCCATGATGGTAATGGACTAAACCTCCAAACTATAAGTCAGCCCCAATTAAATATCTGCCTATATAAGGGTTGCCGTGATCATAGTGACTCTTTACAGCAATAAAACCCTAACTAAGACACTTGCTTTGATAATAAACTGTAATGTGGAAGCCAAAATAAACCCTTTCTTCTCCAAGTTGCTTTGGTCATGGTGTTTCATCACAGTAACAATAACCCTAAAACAGCTACCAAGTAAATTCAAAGATAGTGTGGGCTACATGAGATCGTGTGTGTGTGTGTGTGTGTGTGTGTGTGTGTGTGTGTGTGTGTGTGTGTGTCTGTGTGTCTATGGTGTCTGTGTGTCTGTGTGACTATGGTGTCTGTGTGTGTTTATGTCTGTGTGTCTGTGTCTGTGTGACTGTGGTGTCTGTGTGTGTGTATGTGTATCTGGCGGGCGGGTGAGGGGGTCTGGGGAGATCATATGCCCTAGGGAGAGCCTACTACTTTTTCTAAATAGATATGTTATTAAACTACCTTCTAAGTATTTTGTTTATAGTCATAGGTCTGTACTACTTTCAGCTTAGGTCAGAGAAGCTTCTTTGTGCAGTACAGAGTAGTTGATACAGAGACTCATAAATGGGCAAAGCACAGGAAATAAGTAATTGCATGCTCAGCCCTAAATGGGGCATCTATAGCAAACCCTACCCAGAGGACAGCATAGGAGAGAGAACAGAAAACAAAACAAATATAAGAGCCAGAGAATGGGAAGGGATGCTCTAAAATGACATCTTCTGGACATAGCACGGCCATTACCCCAGTTAATTCACAAACAGCTCTGGTTACCTGCACGTGATCAATCCAAGTAACATTCCAGTACCAATGAGGAAGGGGCTCACGAGGCTCCCCTCAGCTGAGGAGCTTCTGGCAGTCACTTTTTCTAGGATGTGAGCACTGAGAGGTTAGCCATGTCATTCAGGCAACAAGAAGAAGCACGAAGGGGGAAGAAGGTGTGGGGGAGGCCATGACAGGGGTCCTGGGAGTCTGATAGACTCCCTGAGAGCTGGGGATAGATATGACTGAGATACATTGTACATATTATGAAATTCTCATAGATATATGCAAATAGTTTTAAAGGAATCTGGGTCTTTGATGATGCTGTCCAGCCTTAGATTGTCTCCTCCATGTTGACTCACATCCATATTCTTGTCAAAAGATATGTCATTATACTTCGATTTGTGTTATTTAAAATGGATTATTTCTGTGACTAAAATGTGAAATATCCAAGGAGAGAGGAAAACTGTCTATGATATGAAAAGACCCTTAGGAAGGAGAAAGACAGCTTTAATGCAAGCAAGCATTCCAAAGGTGTCTAGCATTTCAACCCAATTGTGGAAGTGTGGCCTTGCTCACCCGTGCCACCTCTCCTCTGAATGAATGCATCTATGTTCCTCAATCGCTGACTCTCATGATCTCACCCCAACAGGTGCCATACGACTCTGTGGAGAACAGATATAGGAAACGTATTTTGAAGTCAGAATAAGTCCTCAAACCCCCAGAGCAAAGCCACAACAGCAAAGTTACTTTTATTTGCAGTCACTTGAAACTGGCTCTTTGGACTTTAAGGCAGCACATTTACCCTGGCCTAGTTCTACCCATCTTGGCTTAGAGAAGAACTTGCAAGAAGGAATTTCACAGATTGGGGAGAAAAAACTGAAAAAAACTACGTGGAGGAAACTATATCACATAGTAGTTTAACCAAATAGTTCATTGTATGGCGACCTCTACTGGCCAAATAAGTGAACCACTAAAACTGGGAACAAAAAAAAAAAGATTCAGTTTTGTCAGTCAAGAGCTTGAAAAGAAAATTTGAGAGAAATGCTGTTTAGAGTTATTACCTTCCATGGCAATCTGAATACTTTTAGTTTTAAAAAGACTTTACATATTTCAAACTTACGAAGTAGAAAAAATAATATAATAAACACACACCCGCTTCCTTATTATACCTTAACATTTTGGCAGATTTACCAGTCTATGTGTGTATGTATGTGGGTTTGTATGCGTGTATTTATATGTATATGCATGTGTGTGTGTATGTATGTATGTTTGTTTGTATGTATTGGAGGGTGGAGAAGCAGTTAAGATAGAGCTCACACTGTAGCCTTAGCCTAAACTTCTGGGATTAAAGGCTTGACCTAAAGGCTTAGATTTAGCTTTTGTTTTAGGTAAGAAACAGTTGGCTAAAGACTTAACCAGAGCACCAACTCTGGATGACCCAACATACTAGACTTGTCCATACTCTCCAGAGGAAAGAATCAGAAGTAATGGGGTAACATGGAGGGGAGGTTTTTAATTGGATAGCTGTGCAGGAACACTGGGAGCAAGGATTTCCACCCATCTTCTAAGTGCTGACAGAGCTTTAGACTTAAATACAGGAGGTGTGGGGCAGAAGCAAGAGGTACACACAGCTAAATCACTGCTGCTCTAAAACCAAGCAGTCTGATCAATCACTATCAAATCTGGTGAAAATGTCCTGAAGAAGCTCTTATTGTTTGAGGGGATGTGGGAGAGAAGAGCCACACAGGCCACAGTATTGTCCTTAAACACACAAAGGCATAACCACTATGGTCCTGAAACCCCATCTTACTCAGTAACCCTTTCAAAACCTTGAGAAAAGAGAGAGAGAGAGACTACCTTACAGTTGGAGTCTGCCAAAATGTTTCTTCCAGACCTTGCTACATCTCCTCAATGGCTCTCTGCCTCTCCACATCTGGGACATCTTCAGAATCTCACCTCAGATTTTAAAAATAACCAATAAAATTATAAATTACCATAAACTAAACTGTTGAGGTTTGGTCTCTTGCTATGTACTGTAATGTTAAATACTGGCCCCCAAGGTCTGGTTGCCCCCAGTGACTAGGAATCTTCACACTCACCAAGTGATGTTACATAACATTGCCCCCCAAGTTTGCCTTGATTTGTCAATAAAGATATCTACACCTTGTAGCTTGGCAGAAGAGAGGCAGGCAGGGCTTCAGTTTCTGGGCTTGAAGTTTGAGGAATAAGTCAGAGTAAGAGTGACCCAGACAGAACATGGCAAGTTATATCTCTGGGTCATTGACAGGAACTTAGACAAATAAGCTTAGAGGGTTGATATCAGCCCAGCTTTAGTGCTATTAAGGCTTGTTATAAATATAAAGGCTTTGTGTTTTCTTAACAGGAAACTAAATGATCAAAGGTAGAAACTCTTGAATTAATTATTACTGCAACACAAAACAGCAAAAAGCAAATGAAAAGCTCCTTTCAAGGAGCTTGAGGTTTGATTCCCACTCTGGGGACAATTTGTTCCTTTTACAGAGTCCCTCCTGCTTGCAGCTGGTCATGACAGACACAGGAACCTGTCTGTGAGCCTCTGCTGTCCCTGGAGTCCACGATGATACAGATTTACAGGAGGCTTCCATGTAACTTTTTGTAGGTCTTCAAGAGTCCATGATAAATGTTGGCAGCAGCACTAGAGACGGAGCTCGATTGGTAGGATGTCAGCTTAGCATCCCTCAACTCCAGAAACTGACCATGTGACCCAGCCCGAGCTGCTCCACGCTTGAAGGCCAAAATGTTCCAGATCACTCTGCTGCTCCGGTCCTCGGGTCAGGGTCTAGAAAGAGAGAGAGTGGGGGGAAGAAGGGAAAGAGACTCGAAGAATGGAGACAAGACAGAGTGTGTAGCCAAGTCTCGTTTACTGTCTCCCATTGCACTTCCATTGCAAGGAAATCCTGGGTATTTATAAGCACAAGCAGGGGAACACAGATGAAGACATTTTACCATGTGCACCATGCAGCTGGGGTCACTAAACAGCAAAACAAGCTATGTGGGATAAACAAGATATTTAATCAGAGGGTGCTTCAGCTGTTGTAGACTGTTGAAAAACAAGTCTCTTATTCAGAGTATATGACTCCAGATGGCTGCAAAGATGATAGCTGCTTTCTAGCAGCTTTCTGCTAAAAGTCGGCTCCCAACAACCATGGTGGCACACACCAGGAATCCTTGGAGAGCAGAGGTAAGAACGTTGTCCTTAACTACAAAGAAAGCTTGAGACCAGCCTAGGTTACACAGACTGCTGTGTTCATAAACAATCAGAAACACTGACAGTAAGATGCCTCAGTTATTCTTATGCCTGGGCCTTCAGCACTGAGGAGGGGAATGAGATAAATTAGGTATTTAGGCAGATATCCCTTCAATGATTAGCATGGCTATGCTTTGAACCAGAGGAACTCAGGATTTTAAAACGAAGGAGACAAATGCAAATTAAAGGCAGGGTTTCCGGTCTTCCCAACTTTTAGTTGCTTAGGGGACCCATATGACAGTAGTGATTATTAGAAGTCACTCATTTCTAAATATTGTCATCATAGTTATATACATGTAAGTATTCCATGTTGTAGCTCTGAAAAACAGTGGTTTCATCACCTTTCAAGAAGGTGTTGCTTCATGTTTTCTCCATTAACATTTTTAACTTCCACTTCATAGGAATCCAAGGTCCTCATGACAGGTTTTTATGAACATAAAATATATGTAACATATATGAAATACATATACAATATATATATATATATATATATATGAAATGTATATTTTTCAGCTGCATGAATTTGAAAGGTAGTAGGTAAGGACACTTCTATGTTCTATATTTATGAGTACACATGTTTTTATTATATGCACTTTATACTGTAGAAAGGAATGTGCACCTGATACACTGTAAATTGCTCAACACACACACACCATCACTGCTTTGTATATAGTTAGCCTCTAGTCCAGGCTGTGCCCTCAGCAGCCTTTAGGATCTACAATATTATTGCACAGAGGGACAATAATGAGGGGAACAAAGAAAGAGTAAGGAGAGACAGCTGACCAGCTCACCACACAGAGACAAGACTGAACTGTGGAATAATTAACTTGCCTCTGTTCCTATACCCTGTACAGTGTGTTAGTTGGAGATGAGACTTAAGGCAGCCAAGATGTCTTCTCACTGACAGCAATCTGAGGAAAGCTAAGATTCCATTCCTTTCCTGCTCATTGGCATTTATGGTTAGAAGCAGCACAGCCTATAGCATTCTAGTTACAAATTGATTCATTATTGAAATCATGGCCTTTCTGACCCAAGGTGAAGATAAAAATCCAAGGTTTGGTTTTAGGGTTGGTGATGTTAGAGATGGAGCCCATGTCCTTGAGTACTGCCATCAAAACACAGAGGTTTCTATGGATGAGGTAAACGTAGCTCATAACAAAGGCAAGACAATGTTCACAAAAGATTCTATGCAAATTATTGGAAAGCCATAAAAAGGGGAGGGGTGCCAGCAGTAGCTATGTTACTGAGTATGTATCATATGCCAGAGACTAGCCTAGTGCTTTCTTTGTCCTAAATTTCAATCCTCACAGCACTCCTATAAAGAAACTTCTATGCTAACCTCCATTTTCCAGTTTTCCTTCGGTCAGATAGTTAGACAAATGCAGCTAGTGCCCCCTTACTCTGATGCTGATGTCATGCCAAGAGTCCTGGGAAGTGCATGGAAATCCTGCTGATGCCTGGCTTCACCAAGCTCCTCCTACTGGGGTTCTAGGGGCTCCTAACCACATCCAAAATGTACTGGCAGTACACCTCTTCTAAAACCTAACTGCGCAGATCTGAACACCTCCTTCATAGAAAAACCTCTGCATCCCTTAGCATAAGGAAATTAACATTTGTTACTGACTCGGGTGACTGTGACCTAAGTTGAAGATGAGTTCAGCTAACATGCTATTGAGACAAAATATTATTCTTTCCCAGCTAAAATGATTTTGTGTTGAGGAAGACTAATTTAATAGGTTGTGACACCATTAGTTATTAAACGGGAGGCTCTGGCAGCCCTACCTCGTACTTTTGTGACATATTTGCAAAAAAATGCTGCAGCCTGAATTTGGGCTAAGTCTTCGGAGAAAAATAGAATGTGGAGATTAACTTTTAAAGAATGGAGCAAGTCAATTCTGGCTTGTAACCACTCTCTGTGTCCCCCAGTACTTTATAGGAAAAGAGAGAGAGAGGTGTGGAGTCAGTGTTCTGGGCTCTTCTCTTACTAAGTAGAAAACTCACTAGTCCCAGGAGAATAATAATACTTGCTATGCAGCAGATTTATCCTCGGTGAAACCATGGGTTAGTGAATGTATCTAACACAAGCCTTGAAAAGTGAGTAAGTTAACACATATAACACACTTAGTAAAGTATCTGACATCTATTAGTCACACAACAAATATTGGAAATGTGCTATATAGTCAGAATGCTGGTCTACCCTATCCCCAATTCATATGAGGCAACATGAGACCTTTGTGGTACATGCTGGCCCACCTGTGTATAATCCAATTACTCAGAGAGCTGAGGTGAGAAATCTGGATTTCAACCCAATGCTGGACTATCTGTTGACTCAGTCTCATGAACAAAATAAATTTAAAAAAAATAGATAGGGCCTTCTGAGAAACGATTCAGTGATAAGAGGTTTACCTTCATAGATGAAATTAGTGTTCTTATAAAAATCAAGTCACAAGGAGCTGGTTGCCCCATCCACCATGTGAGGACACAGGAAGGAAATGAGCTCTTAACCAGACACATAGTTAGAGCTTTTCTAGCCTTCATAGCTGTGAGGAACAAATTTCTATTGTTTATACTTGATCCAGCCTGTGGTATTTTGTTATTGTTGTTCAAATGGACTAAAGAAGTGCTGGATATCACCATTGTCATCACCACTAACGTCTGGCCCAAGGGACTCTGTCTAACCTCTCAAAAAGAAATTGGCAAAAACCGCAAAGGGGGAGAGGGCACCTCTGGCATGAGCTAGAAACTTAGGGTAATGGAAACTCCCAGGAATCTGTGATAGTGATCTTAGCTAAGACTCCTAGCAGTGAGGAACATGGAGCCTGAACTGGCCATCTCTGGAAGGATTCAGATACCAACCCAACCACAAAACCTTTCACCTGCATTTTGTCCTGCCTATGAAATGTACATGAATAAAAACGAAGCAGAGAATGAGAGGATGACCAGCTGATGACTGGTCCCGCTTGAGACCCTGTTCCATGAGAGGGAGCCCACCCCTAACGCTGCTGATAGTACTCTGCTGTACTTGCAGACAGGAGCCTAGCATAGCTGTCATCAGAGAGGCTTTACCCAGAAACTGATGAAAACAGTTGCAGAGACTCACAGCCAAATATTAGGGTGGAGCTTGGGGATCCCTGTGGAAGAAGGGGAGGAAAGATGGAGGGAGCCAGAGAGGTCAAGGACTCCACAAGAAAACCTATAAAATCAATAAGAGAAGATGCACCTAGTCTTACTGGAACTTGATATGCTAAGGCTGGTTGGTATCCATGGAGGTCTCCCCCCCCCCTTTTTTTAAGAGAAAAGGAGGAGGGGTGAATGGAGGAAAGGGAGGGAGGTGGGAAAAAAGCACTGGGAAGAGAGGATGGAGGGGAAACTGAGGTCAGGATGTAAAGTAAATAAATAAATGAAGAAAAGCAGAAGTTGCATTGAAGGCTCTATTTTCTGTGGGTAAGCACAGCAAAGTATTATAGTATTTGGCTTTTTTTGTTTTGGTCCTGGGTCTTGAACTTGCCATGTACTAACTAGCACTCTAACATTGAGCTATATCCAAATCCCTCATCGGTCATTTGGTCGATCGGTTTGTTCCTGAGGTGGAATCCAGCCTCAGCCTCCACAGTGTTGGGATTATAGGCATGCGCACCCATATCTGACATATTTAATTTTTAAAGGTAAAGTTCTCAAATTCTGTGGAAGTTTTCACTAATAGGAATGATTTAGGGCTAGGGAGATGGCTCTCTTGGTAAAATGCTTGCAGCACAAGCACAGGACCTGACTGAAATTCCCAACACCCATGTAGGAAAGCCAGGTATGGTAGGGTCTTGTGGTCCCAATGCTTGGGAGGCAGAGCCAGGCAGATCTTTGAGGCTCACTGCCCAGCCATCATAGGTGAATCAATGAGGCAAAAATAAAAAGCAATTTAATGAGGTAAAAGCAAAAATCAAGGTACTAAAGAAGATGATGTTGACCTTTGGCCCAAGACCATAATAATCTCAGAACTTTTGAAACAGAAACAGTAGGACTGCCACCCGAACACGGTCTAAGAAAGAATGGAGTCCTGAGAGTAGCAACCTGAGTATCTGTGAAAAAAAAAAATTAAGAAAACAAGACCCTGTGGCCTCAGTTCTTCAAAAACATGAAACTGTTCTTGAAATGTGTTTTTATGCCCTTGCCAAGTATAGCAGATAGGAGTGAATTTACCACAGATTATTCATTACAACTTGCTGTTGCTGTTTGTTTATATGTCCGTATGACAAAACATGTTTTTACCACAAACAGCTTGTCTCAAGTGACTCTTCTCAAGCCTCATCGTATAAAATGTCTGATGCTCTAAATACATCTGGCTATCGGTCTGCCTCATGTATTGGCTCATTCTCCGGGACCCACTGCCATTCTCTAGTGGAAAGTAAATGGTGACGTGAATCCTGAGGTCCTGATAAGAGAGACAAGAGAGTGAAAAGCCTCACAGAGGTGAGTGAGAATAGGGCAGAACCCAGGGAAGGCTGGCCTCATGTCAAGCTTGTATGTAATTTTTTAAAGAAAGAAAGATCACAAATATTATCACAAGTATTATATTAACTTCGAGTTGTTTATGGTTATAATCCTTGGTTTCCAGAAGAGAGAACTTTAAAAAACGAAGTATGGGAAAAATCACAGAGAATATCAAAAAGACATATAAACAAGGATCCTGTTTGTAGAGAAATGGTATGAGGAGACTGCTCCCAGCTTGCTAGCTTCTAGCCAACCTAGGGTCCTTGTCATTCTCAGCAGACTGAGACCAAAGAGGTATACTTTCTCTTCAGAAAATCCTGGTGTTCTGCCAAGTAAGCAGCAAACCTGAGGAAGTGGCCTTTATGTTCCTTGTCTCATGAGAAAGTAACTTTGTTTTTAATTTAAGAAGCAACACATTTAAGAGTTGGACTGCAGACAGAGTTCTTGAGGTTTGGGTCACCTCAAACCAAGACAAGCTATTGCGAGGTAAACAGCATCCGGTGTAAACTGGAAACTGTGGGAAAATCCTTATTCTGCCTTCTGTATAAAAGATGCGGAAACTTTCAATAAACTATGCATTAGCTAACTGTGGCTGTGTACCCCTTTGTCCTGTTAATGTGGAGTACAGTACACTTACACCTTTTCAATGTTGGGTTACTTGAGTTTTAGTTTAAACTGTTAATAAAATACTTAAGGAAGACAAGGACAATAGATGGCTAATTCTTTAAATAAATATAAACTGGATAATCAAACCTTAAAATTGGTAAAAGAGGCAGAAAAGAAAAAAAGAAAAAAAAAAAGATCTTACCCATTCAGGCAAAATTGAAAGTAAAAATAGCACCACCAATAACTGCCAGTGTGGATTCCCTCAGCTCCCTTCCTGGAGCCTCCTTTAAATACACATCCTCCACTGCCTGAAAATGACCATGAAGCATGGAATGAGGAATTTTATAATCAAACTAATCTTGAATCCCCTCCATATTTTGAGAAGAATTTAGGTCAACCTATAAAAATATTAACTTGGCAACCTAGGGCATGGCAGGGGAAGGGAATTTGTTTATCAATTCCTGCCAGGCCTCAGGAGCTGCACTTGGCGTTTCCAGTGCAATTTCAGCAAAATCAAAATGTTTACCTAATTATGTACTAACTGATTTATTTAAAAATTCTAGAAGAAAAGACATTGTTAGACAATCCTCTCCTGTTATCTTGAGAGCCAAGAGAAAAAACAACTGCAGCTTTTTTAATCCAGGTTTAATGAGGTATTTGTGTATCATCTACATCTTTCATTGATTTTCCCCACAAAATTCTCTCCTGCAGGTATAGACGCACAAGAAGACAAACCTTTGGAATGGATCTATTTACACCATAGGGGCCAGAAAATACTAACTGCTAACCTTACTCTTCTTGCTCAATTAGTAAGTCAGGCGAGAACCCTAAGTCAACAATTACATGGATTTGATCTGTGTTATTATATTACTCTTTACTTACAATCAGTTTTAACAGCACTACAGGCTTTATATATTTTAAAATTTCATTTTCATATTAAATCATTATCCAGCTGGTAAACTATGGGATTTTCTCAAACTGGATTTGTGATTACAAAAATTGACCAACTTTCTCCCATTACATGGGCAGATATTTATTTTATTGATGGCTTATGAAATGATCTAGGAAAGATTCATGGTCAAGACATTCACCAATCTATTAACATTTCTTTTTCCTCAGCCCAACAGGTAGAACTGTTTTGATTCATCTACTGTGGTTAAATCATAACCATTAAATATTTTGTTTTGGTTTCCACTTATGTTGTAGGATTATTTCTAGCAATAGACTCATACTTGTGTACACTCTAACCTCCCTGGTTGTATTGCAGAAGGAAATAAGGTAAGCAGTAACTTGACCTGTTTTCACTTCTCCAGAAGAAAATTGGGAAAGGGTATGTATCTGTCATTGTAAATGAATCCATTGTGGATTCCTCTCCAAGGGCTTCTCCTGTCCCAGGAAATCAAGGGTGACAGAACAGGGCAAGGAGACAGTGGAAATCACCAGAAAGACCTCCAGCTAAAGGGCAAAAGGAGACAGTGACTGTGTCATCAAACATCAAGTCTGCCCACCTAGAGTCAAGTTAAGGCCCCATGCACCAAGGGAGAAGATAGTCTACAAAACATAATGCTCTATGTCACTTGAGAATATCTTTCTGATAATTTGACCCATGCATCTGCAATGGACATGCCTCTGAACATGTGTATTGGTCTTATGTTCCTTATCTTTTCTTTCTTCAGCTCATAGTTTGAATGGATCCAACTCCTGTTATCTTTACTAAAGATTCTATGTTTATGACTGGATCTTGGTACCATAATAGAATCTTTTATTCATCTGGAGAATGGACTACATTTAATTTTTTCTTGGGATTTAAACCATTTCCCACTTGTATAACACATAACATTTATATTCCTATTAAAGGCAAATATGAATTTACATTCTACAAGATACCTGAACCTAATCATATGGGTCAAGCTATTCTGTACATTTTTCTGATCAGTATATTACTGTAACCAATAATAATAGTTTGGCTAACTGTTCCTGGTGGTGGGGTACTGAAAACAATGCTCTCAGAGTTCTAGTATTCATTATGTTTACAATTTGCTTGCTTATAGGATACACATGCATCACATGACAATTGGACTTATCTAATTAAAACCCTTCTGGATATCTTGTTATTAAAAAATAAAGACTGGGATGTTGGAACACAGTCCAAGAATGGAGTCATGTTGAAAGTCCCCCCAAAGGTAGACCTTCACTCAAATCTGGATCAGCGCGCGCCCAAGGACACACGAGAGACCTTCTTGATGCAATTGCAAAAGGTAGTTTAAGGGCAAGGGCTCTTGGGTCGAAACATCTCCCACGCAGGGGATAGAGGCTTCGACAAAGACCCCAGGATGTTTGGGATATTTATAGATAGAGGTTGGGGAGAGTGGGAATTTTGGCACCATTACATATGATTGGATATTTCAAACATCAGCAATTTGCGTAAGCAATCATTTGAGCTGGCAGGATGACTAGTTATTTTTTGACCATGAAACCTCGGACCTCCCAGACAGTGGGGGAGAGAAAAGTAAACACCAGATAGCCCATTACTCACTTGGGCTTGTTTGGACTTGTCTGGGCACGTCTTTGCATGCCTTTTCATTTCTTGGTCACCCTGCCCCTGGAGGGACTTAATATTTTTATTATGGCTTTATTTACCAAGTTATCGGCGGTCTTTACTGACCATGAATTTTTGTTATTGTTTCAAGCTGCTTTCAAATTTTATTCTCACAATGTAAGGAGAATTCTGAGTGCTTGTGAAAACTACAACAACAACAGTAATAATAAATAATAGAAGGAGGAAGAAGGAGAAGAGTCTAAAGACTTCAGTTTCTTCAAAAATGTGAAATTAGTCTTAAAATGTGTTTTGTGTCCTACGTGTAGCAGGATGAGAGAGAGTTTATTCTGATTATTCCTTACAACAGGCCATTGTGATTTGTTTATATGCCTCTATGTAAAAACATGTTTTACCACATGCATCTTGTCCTTGTGATTGTATACTTTACTCGTGTGACCCTTGTTGACTCTCAGAGTATATATTGTTTGATGCTCTAAATAAAGTTGGCTATTGCATCAGAATTTAGTCTGCCTCATTTATCAGTTGATTCTCCCAGGTCTTGATACCTCTGGAGCAGTGACAGACTGCACAAGTTTGAGGCCATCTAATCTACTGTAGAGTGAAAAATTATAAAGATCATTTTATAAAATATATACAGGCCTTTCTTTAGGCTTTTCTTTAAAGGGCATGAAAAATATAGAAACTTTTTATGAGCCCTAGACCTGAGCAAAAGAATGCACGTTCACTAGTTCCAAGAAAATGGAACTAAATGTAAGATTTTGGACCTTCACTGCCCCGAGATACACTTGCTAGATTAACATTCAAGAGAGAAAGGGAGGGACTAATTAACATTCCTCAGACCTTAGGGAAGAGAACCCACCTGTGGGTGGGGAAGGCCCAAAACAGAAAGACACATTCCTGGCCACAAAGAAAGATGCAAGTCATCTGGGTGGTCCCAGGAATTGGCTGACCACAAGATGAATGGTTGGGCAAGGTTACATCCTTACAAAAGATAAGTGTATAAGATGTTTTCCGCATGACTCTGACTAAATTTGGGTTGGGACTTTTTTAAGACTTTCTACTGTTTTTATGTTATGTTTCCTTGGTAACCCTCTCACCCCACCCCTTGGTTTGTGGTTCTGCCCTTTATAAGCCCTCCACTCCCAGCCGACTGAGTTGACAATCCTCTGCCCCTGCATGGGTCACGAGTCTCGGCCTCAGTCTACTGACCCTGAAATATACCTCTTGCTGTTGCATCAAGAATGGTGTCTTGTGAGTTATTGGGATGGCCGGGAATTCCTGAGACTAGAGGGAGGTCCTCCCTTTGTGGGGGGGGGGTGGTTCTTACACTACATAATGAATGTATGATCATTATCAGGTCAGACTGAGCTAGAGAGTAAGACCCTGCCTCAAAACAAGACAGATGTTTTCCATTTTTTGTTTGTTTGTTTGTTTGTTTTTTTAAAACAGGGTTTCTCTGTATAGCTCTGTATAGAGAGCTGTGATCACGCTGGCACCTGACAAGCGTGAGTAAACAAGAAAAACTGCGCATGTGCAGTGGCAAGGACCACCTATCACCGCCCAACCCGGGACGTAACATGGGAATTGAGCAAGCAGCCAATCAGATATGTCCACCCCACCCTAGGGTGTGTATAAAGCAGCGCCATGTTTGATCTGGCCTCTCTCTTCCTCTATACTTGGGAATAAACACGTGCTGCAGAAGGATCCTATGTGTCCGCGTGCGTTCTTGCCAGCAAGACGATTGCGCGGGTCACAGCTGGTGCCGAAACCCGGGAACCCAACATCACTGGCACTGAAGGAGAGCCTCCGTTCGCGGAGAGGATTCAGAACTGCAGCATAAAGATAAGCTCTGAGAGGCATGTTTGGTCTTGATTTATTTCATTTTCCTCCCCAATCGATAGAAACTCCGGTAGCTTTTGCTATCGTGCTAGCAGTGTTTACTTTCTTCCTTTTGATTTTAAAGGATGGGAAAAGTTGCTCAAATATCGTGGCAGGTCAGGGAGTGTTAGAACAGCTACAAGCCGACAGGTCAGAAACAGGGCTGCATAAGAGGCTAGCTACTCATAAAGAGAATAGGAAAAATGCGCGCAAAGATATAGGCCCTTCCAAACACCTTCAGTCTGTGGAAGAGATAATGCAGGGGAAAAGATGCCCTGGGAGAGTATTGTGAGAAGGGAGGCAGAGCTCCAAAAAAGAAAACTCCTTATCCGGTAAAGGAAATGGAGGACTTGGGGCTTGATGGCTCGGAAATGGGGGAAATGGGTTCCTATGAGAAGGAAAGGTACCATCTGGATAGGCAGCCACCAGGAGACGGGAATCGCATGGCTTCTCAGCCAGTCGCGCACTCCCAACTTGCTGTCCCCAGCATACTTCCGCCTTATGCGGACAAGCGCTGCTCAGATTCCTTCTTTTCAGAGGAAGACCAAAAAAGGATGTTACAAGCTTTTCCGGTGTTTGGGGCAGCGGAGAGAGGTCGTGTACATGCGCCGATAGAGTATACCCCTATTAAAGAACTTGCTGAATCAGTTAACAAATATGGAGTTGATGCTAATTTCACAGTCATGCAGCTTGAGAGATCAGCTGCTATGGCGATGACTCCGAATGATTGGCAAAATACAGTAAAAGCTGTTCTCCCTAATATGGGACAGTACATGGAATGGAAAGCCTTGTGGCACGGTGCTTCTCGGGTGCGGGCAGGGACCAGCCAGGCAGTGGTGGCGCACGCCTTTAATCCCAGCACTTGGGAGGCAGAGGCAGTCAGGATTTTTAATGCATCCCCGCAAAGATTATTGAATGGTATCCAGATGCAGTCGCTCAGTTTGCCCTTCGTGGGCTAAAAGCAGCTGTTACTCATTTTGGAAAGGATCCTAAAGTTTTAATAGTGCCATATACTACACATCAGGTTCAAACATTAACTGCTACCTCTGATGTTTGGGCAGTGTTGGTCACTTCCTTTAATGGTCAAATAGATAATCACTATCCTAAACATCCTATTTTACAATTTGCCTTAACTCAAGCTATTGTGTTCCCACGCATTATATCTCAGAAGCTGCTCCCAGATGGAGTGGTTGTTTACACAGATGGGTCAAAAACAGGTGTGGGTGCCTATGTATTTAATAATGAAGTCACAGCTAGACAATACCATGAGACTTCACCTCAAATTGTGGAATGCTTGGTAGTATTAGAGGTTCTTGAAACCTTCCCAGGTCCTTTAAATATTGTTTTGGATTCCCTTTATGTAGTAAATGCAGTTAGGGTTCTGGAAGTTGCTGGATTAATTAAGCCCTCTAGCAGACTTACAAAAGTTTTTCAAAAGATTTAATTTACCCTAGTCAATAGGAGATCTCCTGTTTTTATTACACATATCAGGGCTCACTCAGTTCTACCGGGACCAATGTCCCGTGGAAATGACCTGGCAGACGGAGCCACAAAGTTAATGGCTGTCGTCCTATCTCCAAAGTGGACCTTGGCCAAAGATTTCCATAAAAGATTTCATGTAACTGCTGAGACTTTACATCGGAGATTTAACATAACCAGAAAAGAGGCTAGGGATATAGTGACTCAATGTCAAAATTGTTGTCAGTTTTTACCAGTGCCTCGTGTAGGAATTAATCCACGAGGAATTCGGCCACTACAGATTTGGCAAATGGATGTTACTCACATCCCATCCTTTGGCAAATTGCAATATTTACATGTTTCCATTGATACTTGTTCTGGAATTAGATTTGCTTCCCCATTGACTGGGGAAAAGGCAGCTCATGTTATTCAGCATTGCCTTGAGGCATGGAGTGCCTGGGGAAAGCCTAAAATTCTTAAAACTGACAATGGACCAGCTTACACTTCTCAGAAGTTTAGACAATTCTGCCGCCAAATGGAGGTGACCCATTTAACAGGGCTACCGTACAATCCTCAAGGACAAGGTATTATAGAGCGGGCTCATCGCACTTTTAAGTCCTACTTAATAAAGCAAAAGGGGGGAGTCGAGGAAGCTCTACCCTCAGTGCCATGAGTCACCGTTTCTATAGTACTTTTCACCCTTAATTTTTTTAAATCTGGACAGTCAAGGCCACACAGCAGCTGACTGTCATTGTTTAGAGCCTGATAGGCCAAAAGAGATGATCAAATGGAAGGATGTTTTGACTGGACAATGGAAAGGCCTGGGTCCTATTTTAATAAGATCCAGGGGAGCTGTTTGTGTTTTTCCACAGGAAGAAGATAATCCATTCTGGTTACCGGAACGCCTAACACGAAGAATCTTGGAATCTCAGCTTGATCCTGCCCAGATACATGGGGACCCTCCTGCTGATGGTGATATTCTGGCTGACACTGCCGACAGTGAGACATGCGGAGCTGAGATGGGAGATCATCCCTTTCTAGGTTTTGCTGCAGAACTGGACCCTAGAGTTAGAGGAAACGTTGAGAGATCTTCGGCCTTCTCCTTCTTTTAAGAATGGGTGGGAATAGGCCTGCTATTAATAAAGCTAAAAGGGAGCTTTTTAATAAAGCTAAAAAGGAGAGGTGTGGAGAGAAATAGACCTGCTTGGTATAGCCCTATGCTGTGGATTAGTGTACATATTATGGTTGGTATGCAAACTCAAAAACCCAACAAAAGTGTGACTAGGCGGTGACTTCCCAAGCATTTGCTGCTTTAAGAACAAGGTTCCTCCCCTAGAGTCTGGCTGTCTGTGCTACAAAAAGTAGCTAGCCTTGAGCCCTCAGCCGATGCACCCCATGGGTTCTATCCCATTGCACTGGGTCTGTGAGGCAAAAGTCCTGCTCTCTGCACTTGTTATACACTCTGGGTAGAGTGTATACTGTGATATACAGGGGATGTTCCTCAGGGATAGATTCCTCGAAGGCATGTCTGGTTGCATAGAGGTCGAGTTGCCAAAATCCTCTCCCTGTCAAAGGCAACGGGATGGGTAGATAAAAGTACACTCATGGACTCAACGACCAGGGTGGAAATTCTTTACAATATCCCAACATTCTGCACAAGGGACTAGACCTCTACCTTCCTCTACAAGAGAGATGACTTAGAGACTTGCCAGACGACCTTACGGTCTCATTTAATAAAGCAAAAAGGGAGAGGTGTAGAGAGCTGTGATCACACTGGCACCTGACACACGTGAGTAAACAAGTAAAACTGTGCATGTGCAGTGGCAAGGACCACCTATCACCGCCCAACCCGGGAGTAACATGGAAATTGAGCAAGCAGCCAATCAGATATGTCCACCTCACCCTAGGGTGTGTATAAAGCAGCGTCATGTTTGATCTGGTCTCTCTCTTCCTCCATACTTGGGAATAAACATGCGCTGCAGAAGGATCCTATGTGTCCGTGTGCGTTCTTGCCAGCGAGACAATTGCGCGGGTCACAGCTCTGACTGATCCAGAATTCCCTTTGTAGACCAGGCTGGCCTCTAATTCATAGAGATCCACCTGCTTTTGCCTCCTGAGTGCTGGGATGAAAGACATGTACCACCATGACCAGCTATTTTCTATTCTTTCAAGTATCAGTTTTTAACCTTGAAACTATAGAAACTAACCTATAGAAAATGTAACACATGTATTCTATATTTACCGAATGTCTTCCATGAGACTCTTACTAGGCATTAAGGACACAGTATAAACAAGGCATACTATATTAGGGAGGGTTCTCTAGAGTAACAGAATTTATAGATTACATATGAGATTTATTATATGTAATATATATGTATGTAACTTATATATAATATATATATTATATATTAATCTTAATCCCAGTCTTAATCCCAGCACCTAAATAAACACATCTCTGTTATTCCTTTAGTGATAAATACAATATAACTAATTCAGATGGAATCCAAATAGAGTGTTCAAGGGAAGCATCTCTGAGCAAAGATGCCATCAGAATAAGATAAGTTTGAATAGAAATCCATAAATGAAGAATCATCAAGTCAGAGCAAATGCAAGCATAAAGACACTGTCTCAGGAACAACTTTGGACCATGTGAGGAATACCAGAAAGCCAGGCAACTCCACTCCTGGACTATACAGGTTATAGACACCTTTATTAACCAATTAGGCATGAGGGTAAGGGGTCTTAGGGTTTTACTGCTGTGAACAGACACCATGACCAAGGCAACTCTTATAAAGACAACATTGAATTGAGGTTGGCTTACAGGTTCAGAGGTTCAGTCCATTATCATCAAGGTGGGAACATGGCAGCATCCAGGCAGGCATGGTTCAGGAGTTACTAAGAGTTCTACATCTTTATCTGAAGGCAGCTAGCATACTGGCTCCCACGTGACTAGGAGAAGGGTTTCATTGACCACCCCCACAGTGACACACTTCCTCCAACAAGGCCATACCTCCTAATAGTGCCACTCCCTGGGCCAAGTATAAGCACAAGGTTTACACGTGAGGGTAGAGCTGGAGGTCCTGGGCTTAGGGTCTCTAAAGAGACCATGAGGAGAGGAGGGAAAGAAGGAAGAAGTTGCCATGGGGTAAGTGGATCCTGAATGCATGGCCATGAGGGTCAGACTGATGAAGTAGGAACAGCCCAGGCAGAACATGGCTAGTGATACTTATGGGTATATTGACAGGGAAGTAGACAAAATCACATGGACAGTTGGTATCTGTGGGCTCCAGTGCTTAAAGGTTTATTATAAAGGTTTTGTGTCTTTTATTTGGGAACTAAAGGATCAAAGGTGGGGTAGAACCTCCAAACAATATTTACTGCAACACGTCACTAGGTTTGACCACCTCACACTGCATGAACTAATAATAGTAACAACTATGAAGGACATCCACTTAATATCCAATAGGAAGTATTATAGCTCTAGAGCCTAGTGGAAATACACCCTCATAGTCAATGCAAATGTTGTAAGTAATAGGGATCAAAATGTGGTCCTGACTAACCGTCTTAGCATCAGTGGGGAACTGACTAGACTTGCAAATTCCAGGGACAGCCCTATCCCACCCCCTCAATCTAGCCAGAACTCTAGAGTAAAAACAGCCCAGCAATTTCTGTTTTAGTAAACCCCAGATTTCAATAAAATGAACATTCAGAGTAGAAAGACACTCAGTGTGATTACACTGTAACTGAATTAAATAATCATGTTTATGGCGACAAGTTTTAATTTCATTTGTTGTTGCTGTTGCTGTTGGCTCAAGTGCCCCAGGCTGACCTGGGCTCTAGCTGAGGATGGCCCTAATTCCTAATCTTAATGTCTCCCCCTCCCGAGTGCTGCTGGGATTACAGACGCGCAGTGCCATGTAGTCAAAATCTGCGGCAAAAACCTCTCCGTTTTAATTACTCTGGTTGTTTCCAGCGCTGACTGCATTTTTAAAAAATTATCCTAACCTACCAGCCAGAAGCTACTCTATCCAAAAGGCCCCGGAATTTAGCAAGTTCCAGCCAATCGGAAGCCAAGTTCGAGGCACTAGCCCATCCTAGTGATACGATTGGCTGACTTCCACGCCCATCGCGAGCCAATCGGCGCAAGGCGCCAGCTGAGTAACTACGCGCGTTTTCTGTTTAACATGGCGGAGGCGGGCTCCTCAGTTAGCGTTCGAAGCAATGCGGGCCGGGAAAATGCGGATTCTCCAGAGAACGAGGCGGCGAAAGACGACGCGGAGCTGCTCCAGTGCCAGATGCAGCAGGAGACCCCGACAGAGGAGAAGAACGCGGAGCTTGTGGCTGAGGTGGAGGCCGTGGCTGCGGGCTGGATGCTCGACTTCCTCTGCCTGTCTCTGTGCCGAGCCTTCCGCGACGGCCGCTCCGAGGACTTTCGCCGGATTCGTGACAGCGCTGAGGGTGAGTGCGGGCCGCCGGGGCCGGCGTACGTCACGGTCCGAGACCTGCTTTTCTTCACACACTGGGGCGGGATCACAAGCGAGAGGCCGCGGCTTCGCCCAGACCACCTGAAACCAGCCGCTTCCGGTTTACTGGGCGTCCTCGCCCCGCCCTCACCCCTTCCGTGTCCCTCACCCGTACTACGAAAAACGAGACCTGTCGGGCTTCATAGAAGGATAAAGGATAAAACGGGTTAAATGTTAAAAAAAAAAAAGGAAGAGGGAAGAAGGCAGCCCGCCCAGCTGCTACCGCTTCCTAGATCCAAACTATAGCAGATGAATATAGAAAAATTTAAGAAAGGGTGGGATGCCGGTACTGAGAGCAGTAGTACAGCTTATCAAAATGCTTATCTTGCAAGCTAGGAAACCTGTGTTTGAGCCCCAGAACCTATACAGAAAAGCGTAATGCTCGTATACGAACAGCACTGGGAAGTCAGGTAGGTGGATAGGGTTCACTGACCCCTGGCCTAACCTAATTGGGCAAGCTTTAGGCAGTGGAAGGCCAAAAATAAAGGCCTGGGAGGAAGGGGTGTTAAGATAACTCGTTTTCCAGAGACCTCGAGCTTGGTTCTTGGCACTTACGTGGCAAAGTGTTAAATTCCAGGGGATCTAATGCCTCAGCAGACACTGTATACACATGTTATACAGACAGACGTGCAGGCAAAATACCCATATTCATAAAATAAAAATAAATCAATCTTTTGTTTAAATGTTTAAAAAGTTTGACAGTGCCTGAAAATGAGACCCCGGTTTGTCCTCTGGCCTGTGTGTGGGTGATAGAGGTCCAGGAAGATGGCTGGCTTACCAGTGGACCTATGCAGTGCCAAGTGCATCTTTGTGTTCAAATATATAAGAAATAAATATTTTAAAGTTGATTACGAATATACTATTTACAAAAAGACAAATAATTTCATGGTATAAATTTCGAAGTAGTGATTTGATCCATTTTATAGTTTAGATGTGAATCCTGGTACTACTTGTAAAAATAATTTTTGAATATCCGTTTCACATTTGTATTACATTTTGTAAGAACAGTAATATTACAAACCTTTTTTTCCCCTGATTTTTTAAAAAATAGACTAGAATCTACAGCTGTAAATTTATGGTCATTTTAAATGATTATTTGTTGAGTATTATATTAGGGTTTCTGTAGAGTAACAACTGTTTAAGAATCCAGTAATTGCCGGGTGGTGGTGGTGCACGCCTTTAATCCCAGCACTTGGGAGGCAGAGGCAGGCAGATTTCTGAGTTCGAGGCCAGCCTGGTCTACAGAGTGAGTTCCAGGACAGCCAAGGCTACACAGAGAAACCCTGTCTCGAAAAACAAAAAAAAAAAAAAAGAAAAGAAAAAAAAATCCAGTAATTGTTCAGTCTATGATGCCTGATGTCTGCAGTATATGCCAGTATCCTAAAGAGGTAGCCTTCACTGTTAGTGAAGGAATGGACTTGTTATTGAGAGTGGGAGGAATCTTGGGAAAGGGGAGGGCATCCCTTGTCTGTGTGGGTTATATAGGCTTCCACCAGAAGGCGTGACCCAAAGATCTGAATTAAAGGTTTGTCTCCCACTTCAAGTTCCCAAGCAGAAGCAGATCTCCCCACTTCCGATGATCCAGGTAAGCAAAAAAAATAACTCCCAGGTTTGCCCAGCTGTTTTTAGGTTTTAACTAACCAGGTGTAGCTAAGTTGAGACCCAAGAGTAGCCATCACCAGGTGTTTATAATCTAATACTTTACACGGTATTGTGTCTACACAATAGGTATAACTAGTTTGTGATAATATTTTAATAAAAGTTTTTAAAATTTTTTTAGCTATTATTCATGGACTACCCAGTCTTACAGCTTACCAATTGAAAACTGTATATATATGTCAGTTTTTGACAAGAGTTGCAGCAGGAAAGTCCCTTGGTAAGTATAAATTTTTATCTTATATTGAGAAATCTTTTAACTTATTTATAAATACAACACATGGAAAACTGATAATTATATATTTTCCTGTTTTAGGAGTTGAGAGAGAAAGTTTGCCTACCTGCATCTGTCATACACATAGCATATCTAAAGCAAGCAAATACAATTTCATCTTTCTAGAACAAGACTCTCAAACTTTAGCCTCAGATTTTAGCTTCAGATTTTGTTTTAAAGGGCATCTAAAACAGTAGAGTTGTTGTGCCTTGCTGTGAGTTCAGCTCCCAGATGATTCAGATGTAATGGGAGGACTACATTTTATAGACTCCTGGACATTCAGTTGAAGTTTTCTTATATGGCTTAATGATGACAGCTATCATATATACACTGTTTACTGGCAGCTATTTAAACTTGATGCCAGTCCTTATGCAAAAAAAAACAAAAACAAACAAACAAACAAACCATGGTTGGTAGCTGTAATCTGTCTCCCTTATTTCCATGGTTTATTTTAGATTGTAATGAACAACTTTATTTTATCAATTATGACTCATATTCACAACATGGTTATTTAATGGGCCATTTTTGTAAAAATAATTAATTCCATTGGTTTTTATAATATTCAAAATACTTTCCCAACCATACTTGTTGGTGAGCAGTACTGACATGAAACTGCTTACTCAAAAAAATATATTATTTAAACTCCCAGAATATTAGTACCATACTAAACCATACCTGGGCCATGTAGCCTGCTTTATTAGGAGCTTGTCTGACATTATTCCTGGAGAGATTAACATCCTCCCCACAGTATGAAACCCATGACAAACCAAAGTAGCACTGCCACCAAACTCTATTAGAGTTATTTACAGGGTCATGGATAACTCCAAGGCAGCTGCATGATCAACAACTCACAAGAGCATGAATGGGCAACTCAGCAAAGCTGTCTCCTTGGAGCTTTCTGGATAACTTGAGTCTTCTGAGTTGTTTATCTCCTGAGCCTTGGTACACTTCCCTCTAGAATAGAATGTTAAAATTAGGAAAAAACTACTACACAAGAGAGCTACAGTAGATACAGAAGAGATGGCTATGGTAGGTCAGGGCCTGTGACTGAAAAAGATAATATGCTGATGTGTTCACAACTGGAAAATCGAAGACCATAACTTACAGTATTAGAGTTGATTGGACGGTTTTGTAAATCAGTATTCTAACTGCCTAGCAGTGCTTTACATATATAGTTACTCCTTATATCTTAAGTTGAGGCAACTTGAAAAGAGGAGGGGAGGAGCAGTTTTACTTGGACAGTTTTACAGAAACAGATTGCAGAGAGAACAAGCTAGACACAGGTGAAGAGAAAATGAGCCAGAGAATGAGAGGGAGCCAAGAAGAGGTATCGCATATTGCCAAAGTTAGTATGAGGCCACGCAGAGAAATTCAGTCAGAAGCAGGACTGGAATCAGTCACTTGGAGAGTTTGAGTCAGAACAGCTGAGTTCAACAAGCCAAGAGTTCAGAAAGAACTAGAGAGGGTGAGTGTATTCAGCAGTAAGCTTCTGAGATGCCATTTATGTCTGGCTAATAAAGATCTGTAACAGTGTACCTCTGTTTTATCTTCCACCTCAGCTTTCCTACACATTGTCTTTCTATCCTGTGTGGTTTTCTTGGTTATTTTCTCATTATCTTTTTTTTGTTATTTTCTTAACAGCTCTTTACTTCATGTATGCAGACTAAGTGTTCTACTTCTGAACTCCATCCCTAGGCCATATTCAAAAGCTTAAAGAGTTTCTAGGTGTATCTAGTCATCCATATGTTTGAAATTTTCTGAATAATCCTGAAGTAGAATAAGCACAGAGAACCACTGGCATAATAACATATTTCTAGGAAAGTACCAGTTGTCAGCATTGTATCATGGATATTTGAATTCTACATGGACAGGAATTGGCTTGCTTTATTTATTTATTTATTTATTTTGTTGTTTTGAGAGTCTTACCCAGGCTGGGCTTGAATTGTTGGTAATGCTCCTGCCTCAGCCTCTGAAGTGCTGGTAGTATAGACTTGAGTCACCATGTATGGTGTTTTTCTTTGTGTTTGCATCCTAAGTACTTAGCATAACTTAGATTATAAATGAGTAAATTTTTTTTAATTTGAAAGATTGGAAATGCCCAAAGAGGCCAACAGAAAATAAAACATTTTGAAATAGCTATGTAGATGTGCGGTTTAGTGTATGAAATTGCTCCCAGCTTGAAATTTCTCTTAAATATATTTATTTACTATACATTGAAATGAACCAAAACTGCTCTGAAACTAGAGCTTTAGAGGAATATAGGTAGTTAGTAGTTCCTGCCCTCAAAATGTAAAATACAATTGTATGATCAAATAAGAGTATTTTTTGCCTTCAGGATACCTAAAATGATAGCTAACCATGGTAGTACATGCCTGTGATCCCAGTACTCTGGAGGCCAAGACAGGAAGAACAAGCTTGAATTCACCCTGGACTATATAGCAAGACCTTGTCTTAAAAATCTATAAATAAATAAATTAATTTAAAAATGGTTTTGGTTTGTTTTATTGATTGTTTTTCTTTGCCAGGCAGTAGTGGCTCACACCTCTAATGCCAGCACTCAGAGGGCTGAGACAGGCGGATCTCTGCACTCAAGCCCAGCATAGACTGTATAGTGTATAGTGTTCCAGGACAGTCAGGGCTATGAAGAGAACCTGTCTCCAAAGAAAAAGAAGTTTCTGACTTTTATAATTTGAGTGTTTGTTTGTTTGTTTGTTTTATTTTAGTGAACAAATTAACCTAGAAAAATCATTTCCCTAAACCATTCTGTATGAAAACTGGACTGTAGCATATGCTGGATAAAAACAATTGAATAGAATGAACTTCTTAAGGTTCCACTTAGCTCTCAGTTAACTTACTTCTCTGTTTTAAAGATGCACAGTTTGAAGTTGATGAGCGGATTACCCCCTTGGAATCAGCCCTGATGGTTTGGGACTCAATTGAAAAGGAACATGACAGACTGCATGCGGAAATAAAGAACTTAATTAAAATTCAGGTATGAGTATTATTTTGTGCTTATTGCTTTGCTAGAATATTGTGTCAATTACATTTCTTGTTGATGAGACAGAATACCTAAGAAGAAGCAACTTGAGAGGTTGTAGGGATGGCTCAGTGCCTACGAACATTTCTGCTCTTCCAGAGGACCTGAGTTTAGTTCCCAGCACCCACACTGTGATTTCACAACAACCTGTAACTCCAGCTCCCTGTTCTGGTCTCTGCAGGCAGCTGCACCCAAGTAGACACGTACACAGAGATTTATGCATATAGAGAGCAAAACTGAAGAAAGACATGAAAAAAGTAGTGAGAAGAAGAGTTTGTTCTAGCCTGTAGTTTGGGGAGGTGCAGCCCGTGTTGGTGGGGAAGGCATAGCTAGCTTTAGGAGTGTGAAGTGGCTGGTCATCTCCTGTCCTCAGTCAGGAGGAGGGAGATGAATGCGAGTGTCCACTTCGTCCTTTGTATTCAACCCATGACATAACCCTTGTCCCTGCTGATGTTCAGGCTGGTCCTCACCTCTCAGTTAAGCCATTCTGGAAATAAGTTTCTAAGTCAGGTAAACTTGAAAATTACAGTAACTGTCACAAGTATGAAAACATCTAACATCCAAAAAAAAAGTGACCTGTTAGAGTTGTGCTGTAAACCTTGTGAAAATCTTAAAGAGCATTGCCCTCAGTTTATAGTCTTCACATGAGCACCAGGCCCAGAACTTGCTGTTTTATATTTAGGCATACGCCACCTCCACGGTACAGGAAACACTACAGCTGTTTAAAGATTAGCAAGCAAACTTTAAAATGGGGGATTCCAGCTCTTCTTCTTTCCCTATAGACTGTAAATATGAGGTGGGGGTGGGAGGTAACAAGTACTTTGGCTTGCTTGTTTATTGTAGGCTATTGATTCTGGTTCTGGGGATTAGACCCAGGGCCTCACACATGTGGTGCATGGATTTTTATAAATAAAAGTATGCAGGAATGTTAACCAAGCTAAGACAATTTTAGCAGACTGCTTAAGAATAAGAAACAAGAAAAAAATAGAATCAGTAATTGCAGTCAAAGCAGATATGCTCTTAGTTCAATAAATGTTTACTCAGCCTTAGATATTTTGTTATTGTTATTAAGTTGCACAAGAGAAGAGAAACCCAAGATTATTTCCTACTTTCCCCAATGTGGTGATTGTCAGGTGAAATTAGGACCTGGAGACAAAGAGACATTAGATAGAAAAATGACTGCTTCCTGTACAAATTCAACTTAGAACAAAGATTTTTCATATTTTCACAATCTCTGGGTCTCTAAGGAGCGCTGACTTTGTTGATTACACATGCAGACATTGAGACGGTGACAGTAGCATTTAGTGTGTTTCTGCTTTGCCACACTGTTGTATGAGTTTGACATCAGTTCTGTGGAGCGTGGGTGTACTGTCTCTACCCGTTAGAGAAATATGGAAATGAACAGCAGGATCAGTAGTCTTTCCAGATAATAAATTGACTTATAATTTATTAATTCCTGCTTTAGGATGCTAAACATGTAAATGTGCACAGAACTAGTGATAATTTTTTATACTTTTTAAGACATAATTGGCTGGGCGGTGGTGGCGCACGCCTTTAATCCCAGCACTTGGGAGGCAGAGGCAGGCGGATTTCTGAGTTCGAGGCTAGCCTGGTCTACAGAGTGAGTTCCAGTACAGCCAGGGCTACACAGAGAAACCCTGTCTCGAAAAACAAAAAAAAAAAAAAAAAAAGACATTATTATTTCATCACTGAAAAATGACTATATCAAATAAAATGCATAAAAATGTTTTTAATGAAGTCTTTCAGACTTAATTTTATGCACTTAGTCAAATAATGGTTGAATATTTTAAAAAGCAACCTAAAGTTTGTATATGTTGTTTTTAAGGCTGTAGCTGTTTGTATGGAAATTGGCAGCTTTAAGGAAGCAGAAGAAGTGTTTGAAAGAATATTTGGTGATCCAGAATCTCACACGGTAATTATTTATATTAAAACAATAGAATTAATTTTATAACTTTATATGGGTTGAGGAAAACAGAAAATTGAAAGAGGAAAGGGAAGCTTGACCTAACTCTGTATATTAAAAAGATAATTTTAACATTAATCAATACAAAGATTTAATATTTTAGCTACCCTTTTTTAATATCAAGTCTATATATTCATTATGTCCAACTTGACAGTCAGCACATTTTGAGGGCTCAGAAGCTACGTAGACGGCTGGTGGCTGCCACATTAGACAGCATATAGAGTGGCCTAACTTGCGCATTTCTTATTTGCTTGTTTATATTGCTGTATTGTTGACATAAAGTCTGGTTCAGTATCCAACGCTAACTTCAAAACTCAACACTGTTTTGCCTGAACCACTACAGTACTAGGATTGTAGACGTGTACTAGTAGGTCTGTCCCCATTTTCTGTACCTTTTCCCTTTTTCTTTCCCTCTCCTTTTCTTTCTTTGAGATAGAATCTCAAGACTGTGTCACCACACCCAGCTTGGAGTTTGTTATATGATCATTTGCAGTTTGTGTCTGTGTATGTTAATACAGTCAACGGGCTTCAAGTTGTTAAAATAGTTAAAACACTTAACAAAAAAGATAGTGTTACTGGGGTAAATTAAACATCTTCAAACCTATAGATGAAAATAATGCGTCCTGAGTATGTAAGTAGGTATGTTTGCACCAGAGAACACAGTTATGTGAGGAACCCCTACATCAGGAAACAACCTAGCTCAGAAAGTAGCTCTATGGTAGCACTGTAAGATTTGCCTAACATGTACAAGCCCTAGATTTGGTCCTTGGCACCATCAAAAAGAGAGATCAGCCCAGAATGGCATAGTACGTGCCTGTAATCCAGCACATAAGCGTCGGGAGGCTTGGGGCTAATATCCTTAATCGGAGACTAGCTTGACTAGAGTAAGATTGTTTTTCTCAAAACCTAGAACTTCACCAAATCTTCCAATCATTTGAGAAAATGCTTGTCTTCTCCAGGGTAACTACATACCAGCGTCTACCACTACAGATTTGTTTTATAATGGTGTCATGCCAGGTGTACTTTGAAGTAGAATTCCTGAGTGATTGGCTAGACATACTCATTTGTGGTACCTACTTGCTGTTCACTTTTCAAGTAACATTCATTGAATTTTAGTAGGCACTGCCAATACTTTTTCAAAAGAGTTAACAACACTTGCTCTGTAGACCTTCCTTGTGGTTTTCATTTCAGCTTTCCTGACAAATATATGGTTCCATTATACTTGGTTTAATTTGCCTGAAAACTATTAAAGATGGAATGCCATTTGATATTTTGGTAGATAGAGTTGAGGGGGATTCAGCTTAATTAATAACTGACTTAGCCTAATTTAGTAGGTTATAGTTTAGGTAAGGCGTTATCTGATTTGTCCCTTCTCTAAGGGTATAATTCCCCTGAAATTTCAGCTGAGAGCCAGATGATTTTGTTGAATTTCCTACCCATGTATTTTCTTAGTAGATTAATGAAAACTCTACTCTCCTTCTGTTTCATAAGAGGAAATTTATGGCCAATAAACATTAAGCACTTAAAGTATTCAGACTCTCTAATATTGTCATAATCAGTGGGGCTTTACCAACTCATTCATTTGCCGTACTCTCGGACCGGCAGCAATTTCCGTTGATTTGGACATCAACAATTGGCTCAAAGGCCAGCAGAGTGCTTAGGCACCTCCATATCTTCCTTTCTGGAGTATAAATTGATGAGTTAGAGAGTCTTAGCAAAGTATGCACGCACACATCCCAGCAAGTCTCAGTTCTAGGTAAGAGTCTTAGAATGACTTTTTATATTTGCTCTACATTTCTAAAAGCTGTGAAACTTTAAAGAGAAAACCCAGATCTTATTGAGACAATTAGTTTAAGATCAAGCTTACGGGTTCTTTTCAAGTTCTATAGTATTTACTGCTTGTCCAGCATTCAGACAACTACTATTGAAGAAAAATTTACATTGAGCACAAAAAATATTAAGAGAAAATGTTTGAGCATTGCAGTAATACCAGATAAACTAAAACTAAGTTCTTTGAGCAGCTAAATGAACAAATGATGGTTGATTAATGTTCCAGACAGTGGTACGGATAACTTTTTCTACATGTTAGCATAAGTAATTGCCAAGAATATAGAACTAAGGAAAATATAGCAAGTTTCAGGGGGGGGGGGGGGAAATAAACCACTCTTACACAAAGGGTACCATTTGTACAGAATCAAACCCACAAGACTTCAGGGACAGTGAACTGAAGAGCTTGCTATGCAAAAGCATGAGGACCTGAGTTCAGATTCCCATCACCCACATAAACGTCAGACACTGTGACAGAAACCTGTAATCCCAGTGGTGGTGATGCATGCAGAGGTCAGCACCCATATATGCACCCAAAATGGATAAATAACATTAAAACGGTGGTAAATATTGCTTATAGACATATAAATATACAAGTATAAAGAAATTTACTTTTGGGACGGTGACAGGACTGGAAATGGAGCCCAAGGCATTGTTTAGACTAGATAAGCACTGTTTCTGACAAACTAAACATTCCTTCAGCCCTAAGGAGTTTATAAAGATAGTAAATTCTGAATTTTGAATAGTAGTTATGGGTGAGCACAAAGAGTGGGATCAGATTACAGGCATAAACAGGTTTTAGCCATTTGATAACGGTTTGTTTTTAAGCTGGGTAGTGGGCAATTATGTTTGTAATCTCTGTTTCTTCCTATGTGTCTGGAACAAAAATGTAGATGCATTTAAAAAAAGAAGACAATACATGGGTCTTTTAAAGCAGAATTATAACTCTTAATTGTATCTCTATTAGTTTATTTTTATAAAATAATTGTTTTCAATCAAATATATTTATAGGAAATGAAATTTGTGTTTTATATCAATACATTTCTGTTCTTTAGCATTTAGAAAGAAAATTATGTAAGATAATCTCTCAGAAAGATGTGTTCCACTCCGTTTTTCAACACTTCAGCTATAACTACATGATGGAGAAAATTCAGAGTTATGTGGACTGTGTGTTAAATGAGAAATCATCAACTTTCTTAATAAAGGTACACATGCTATCTCAAGGAGAAATTGGTATAACATAGTACTTAAAAGAGAAAGTCTTAAAATCTAATCCAAATTTTAAGTTAGTGGGTTATTAAAGTGGCTATCTTCATTAATTTGAGGTGATTTTACTTCAAAATAATTAGGTGTGTACATAAGTACACATGTGGGCGTGTGCTGGCAGAGGCCAGAAAAGAGCGTCACATTCCTTGCTCCAGTTGTGAGCCACCTGAGCAAGAAAAACTCTTCACTGCTAAGCCATGTCTCCAGCCACTAAAATTTTATTTTAAATTGCCTAGAGAACATTTTATTTATCATATATATTTGCAGGAGAAAAAACTTTTATAATGCTTACAAACCAAGCGGTAATAATGGAGTTGCAAGTATCGTCAAAATCATGAAAATAATTTGGTTCCTTCTGTTGACCTGTGAACAGATAATTTTGCTGCAATTATCAAAGACTGTGTGCTACTTGTTGAAAATGCCTAATTCATTTTTTTTCCCTTCCCCTTCATAATCAACCTTTTTAAGGCAGCAACAAAAGTAGTGGAAAATGAGAAAGCAAGGGCACTAGCTTCTAAGGATAAGCCAAATGCTACCAACACTGGAACAGAAGCTGAAGTTAATTTGAGTAAAGAGAAAAGGTTTGTATACTCTTGATGTTTAGTTTGTTTTAGGAATATTATATCTTTAACATAAATGATGCTAGTAAGCCATTATTAAAAGTAATAATTGAGTAATTGATATGATCTCTAATTGATAGTTTGAATATTGGAAATACTATAGTGTTATTTCGTGGCTTTCACGAATTATATGTTAAACCAATGTAGGGAGTGAGAAAATGTCAGTTTGATGTGTATAAGTTTATTTACTAACTTTAGTGAAGGTGTGCTTAGGAAATGAGGCTGGAATCAGAAACCTGGTTCATTTGCCTCTTATTTGAGCTCAGATCTCACTAAATTATTTTAGTATATTAAGATACTGTTCTCCATATTTTCAAGCATATGGTGCACTACTAAAAAAGCCAGCATTTGGCCTCAATGCTGCAGGAAGTGTACTCATTAGTCCAGTCTGTTATAAGGCGTGGTCAATCTTGGGTTGTCTGAAAATGTCACGCATTTTCAAGGCTAGTTTTACTTTTGGGCTTTGTTTGTTTGAACAGCATCCTTACCTGGGAGTTGTGCTTTTTTGATTTTGGTTTACTCTTTAGAACAGCTTTTTATGTAACTGCAGCTGGCCTTAATCACATATTCACTATCACTGCGGCAGACTTTAGACAGATCCTGATCCCCCTGCCTCCACTACCCTAGTGCTCCATTCATAAGTGTATGCCACCACAGGAGTGTCAGAGAACAACCTGTGGGAGTTGCCTCTTTTCTGTCAGAGATGGAATTTAGGTAGTCAAACTTGGCAGCAAACAGAAACCTTTACCCACTCACCCATCTCTCGGGACACCAAGGGTAAATGTTTATCTTCTGTCTTTCAAGCTAACCCTATTGAAGAAGATAAACTTTGACTATGAAGATTCTTTATTGTTTTGAGTTTTATTTATTTTTTGTTGTGTATGTGAGTGCATGCTTATGTGTAAATAAGTGCATGTGTAAAGGTTAGAGGATGTTAAGTAGTTGGTTGCTTCCTTCGAGGATGGGTTCTGGGAAGTGAAATGAAATCATCAGATTTCTGAGTAAGTGCTTTTACCCTGAGCCATCTTGTTAACTCAAGATTTCTTCTGTGTAACCCATGATAGATTCTTTTTGTTGTTAGACAATTAACTGAAGGCTAGGTGGTTAGAACCTTGTGATCTCTGAATGGATAGATTTGATAGCCCACATAATACTTAATGTTCCAAGGATGCTATCTGAACTATATTTAAAGGTAGGAGTTGAACCCAAAGTTAGATAAACACTCTTCATTGTAACCCCTTAGGACTAGGGATTAGTTGTCTTGAGTCCTCCCGCCTTTTGTTCCTTTGTATCCAAGGACAGTTGGCTCCTCGTTCATCTCAAAGGGTATATTGAAGTCCTGTTTTGTCATTGACAGACAGCCCATTTTGAGAATTAAGTATCTCATTTTGATTTCATTAGTTTTGTTTGAAGCCATCTTGCCCAGTGTAATAGTGCTATATAATAGAATTAAAACTTAGATCATGATTCTTGGAGCTAATAGTGCATTTCCTGTGTTCTCTTCTTACAGAGCACCAGAGTGTTTCAGAGGCTCTCCTAGATACAGACACAGTACAGAGTGTAAAGTAGAACCCTCAACTTCTCATCTGTTTCTTTATACTATGGCTCTCCTTGTCTTTATACATACAACTATCTTTCCATCTCTGAAATACTTCTGATGATTTATATCCAAAATTATAATATGCTTTGTACCGTGCAAATACATCTTTAAAGTAAGGTCTAGGATTGGCTTTTGCAAAAATAAATGTTTAGATTCTTCCCAACTTAAAACTTTTAGTTCATAGTACTAGAGATTGAACTTGGGACAGGACATAAATCATACTTTCTGTTATTGAAAATAGATTTTTTTTAATACAATATATTCTGATTATGGTTTCACCATCCCTGCTCCTCCTAGTTCTTCCCCACCTCCCCTCCCATCTGGATCCACATCTTTTGCATCTCACATTAGAAAACAAACTGGCATCTAAGAAATAGTAATAAAATGAGATGGATCAGAAACAAACAAATATGACAAAACAACCAAACAAGAACAACTAAACAAAAAAAAGTACAGGAAACATATATAGTTGCAAAGACACATGTTCCCACACTAAAGAATAAAAAAAAAAAAAAAAAAAAAACCAGAAGTCATATACCAAAAGTCCTATAAGATAGAAAAAAAAAAAAAAAAAAAAAAAAAAAAAAAAACCAGAAGTCATATACCAAAGGTCCTATAAGATAGAAAAGGCAAAAAACACATCAATTTAACATGAGAAATAACCTCCAAAGATGCTGTTGAATTCATTTTGTGTTGGACTATCTACTACTACCCTTCTAAGTGGTTTCTTAGTGGTGGGCCATGTGTCTACTTCCCCTCCTAGTACCAGGGCCCTATGTGGTACAGGCACTGTGCATGCTGCCATAGCGTCTGTGAATTTATATGTGCACCAGTCCAGTTTTGTCTAGAAAGCCTTGATTCCTTGGTGTCCTTCATCCTTTCTGACTTTTAATACTCTTTTCATCCTCTCTTCCACATAGTTCTCTGATCCCTAAGGAGAGGGATTTGATGGGAGACGTCCCTTTTAAGGATGAGTGCTGTAAGGCCTTTCACTGTATAATGTCAGGCTGTGAATCTCTGTATTAGTTCTCATCTGCTACAGGAGGAAACATCTTATGCTGGCTGAGAGAGACGGATCTATGAGTATAGCAGAATGTTATTAGTCATTTTGTTGTTACGTTCCTTTAGGGGAACAGTAGTATTTGGTTTCCCTAGGTCCCTGAACTGCCAAGGACCAGCTTCAGCTCAAAGGAGATTCTGAGGAAGGGGTGTCTAGGAGCAGTGAAAGAATGACTGGAAGTCAAATCATGGGGTACATGGTGATGGCCTTTGTTCTGCTTAAGACAACTTTCTTTGGCGATCTCCAGATAGCTCAGATCAAGGCCTAGTTTTTTATTTACATATCAATTCAGCAATTTACTCCAGGTCCCCTTTTGATTATCCCACCAATCAGCATTCCATGAACCTAGCCCCCTGACTCTTAAGAAAAAAAAAACAGCAAGCACATTTTTTTTTAAAAGATTTCAAATGAATTCAGAGATCTTCCTGCCTTTGTGAGCACAGACAATAAGCTAGCTGGGTGAGATCTTGCTCTGAAATAGCCATTTCTACCACTCCTGGGTCTAACTTAGCTCTGTTCCAGGCTGATCTTGAATTTAGGAATCTACTTGCCTTTGCCTGCCGTTGTGTCACAGTGCGTCTGCCTCTGTTCTTTTAGATCTGTGAAGCTCCTTATACGATTCGTACTGCATCCTCATTTTGCATAATTGAGAAATTATATATTCTTGAACCATGTTTTCATAGTTCTTTCCCACAGCCTTAAGGGCTGTCCTGAAGACCTCAGCATTTACCAGTTTGCTGAGACATTGGCCACACCCTTGCCTCCCAGGCTCCTGCTGTCTTTTATTATCATGGAGTCATTAACCTTGGCAGAGAAGACACTCCTCAAAGGAGGAACATGAAGATATGTATACAAACATTGTATGTATACACACAAGCCTTATGCCCACAGCAGCCATGGAGCCCCATGTCCTGCTGGCTCTATTCCATGGGCAGAAACCATGTGACGCTGTCTCTTGCATGGCCAAGCCAGACTCGGCACTGGACTATCTAATTTCAGGTTCTTTGACACCTAAGCAGCACTGGGTATGGGTTCCGTCTCATGGAGTGGGCCCAATTCAAAGCAGTTGATGAGTCACTCCCACAAGGTTTGAGCCGCTGTTGTACCAGTGAACCTTGCAGGAAGGTCACTCTTACAGACTGAAGGGTTTCTAGTTTGGGTTGGTCTTTACCTTCTTTGGTAGCATTCAGAATACATTCCAGTACCATGAACACTAATCAGTTAACAGAGGTGAAGACTTTAGGAAGGCGTCAACATGATTTCTTCGTGTTCAATGAGGTGTGTAGGTGTTGTCTTCAAGATTAGGACCTGTTGTCCGTTTACTTTGGCAACAGCTCAATTAGACATAACCCATTCCCAGACTGGAAGTTTCGTTTGGTGACAAGAGATGTTCACTTGGGGCTCTGACTTGCCTGTTATTTAACTATTTCATTTAGATAATCTTCATGAATGTATGTATTAATAGAAAGCTAGTACTATATGAGGTTTTCATATGTCTCCTCAAAATGGCTCTTAGTTTTAGCTTTCCCTCTCCATATTTCCTCCCTGCCTCCCTCTCTTCCTCCCTCATCCCATTCCAGTTCCCCTGCCTTGTCCATCCATAACTGTCTATTCTATTTCCATTTCCTAAGGAGAAATCCCTTCCCACTACTAGTCCCTAACTGTCTATCTAACCTTCATGCTACTATGGATTGTAGCTTGCTTATCAACAGCTGTCATCCACATATAAGTGAAAACATTTGTCTTTGTGGGTCTGAATTACCTCATTCAGGATGCCTTTTTTTTTTTTTTCTTCATCTATTTACCTGAGAGTTTGTGGTGTTTTTTGTTGTTGTTTTGTTTTGTTTTGTTTTGTTTTGTTAACAGATGAGTAGTATTTTGACCAGGCTATCTGCTGTATTAGTAGCCTTCCAACCTTCATTTCAGAGACATCCCAGTTATGAGCTGACATTTGCATTATTGTAGTGCTTGGATTCATGCAATTCTTATTTTACTTAATGACCACAAGCACAAAAGTGGTAATATATCAGAGGATGTCCTTAAAGTTCAATCTGTCTACTTTCACTTCTCAAGTTCCAGAATCACAGGGATACACTACTTTACACAGCTTGTCGAACAATAGTCTGTGTCTCTGAAATTGTATGGAAAGAAAACATTTCCAAGGGAAGCATGATGGCCGGCCCACACCTGCAATCCCAGCACTTGGGAGACTAGAGCAAGAGAGACTAGGTTCAGAGCTAACCTAGCTACATATAATACAAACCACAGCACAGAACCCATAATTCATTGCTAGACTATAGATAAGATAGCAATATTGGAGTTCAGATAGCCAGAGGTTTTAGAAGTTTTGTTTTGTTTTGAGATAAGGTTTCACTAGGTAGCCCTGGTTGGCTTGAAACTTGCTATATAGACCAGCCTGGTCTCAAACTCACAGAGATCCTGAGTGCTAGAATTAAAGGCTGTGTGTGCCCAGCTGGTTAAGATCTTTATATATGGGGTGTGGTTCAGTTGGTAAAGTACTAGACTATTTTGAATACTGCCCTAGATTTGATTCCCAACACAAAACATAAAATGGTAACATGCACCTAAAACCCTAGCACTTGGGAGGTGGAAACACTATTAGAAGTTTAAGGTCTGTTTTGGCTATATAGCAAGCTTGAAGCCAGCATGGCTTCAGCCTTGGCCCTGTCTCAAGAATAAAAACAAAAAATGATAAAAAAAAATATATATATATATATATATATATATATCAGTAGATGTAAGAGCAAATGTGGTTTCAGAAAAGCAAAACAGACTCATTGGAGGATGGAGTTGATCATGGTCTTGCTGTGTTTCTGGATGCTATTTTTTTTTTAAAGATTTATTAAAGATGTATACAAGATGTATACAAGAAGTTTTGTTTTGTTTTGAGATAAGGTTTCACTAAGTAGCCCTGGTTGGCTTGAAACTTGCTATATAGACCAGCCTGGTCTCAAACTCACAGAGATCCTGAGTGCTAGAATTAAAGGCTGTGTGTGCCCAGCCTTTAATTTTTTATTAAAGATGTATACAAGTACACCATTGCTCTCTTCAAACACACCAGAAGAGGGAAACAGATCCCATTACAGATGGTTGTGAGCCACTATGTGGTTGCTGGGAATTGAACTCAGGACTTCTGGAAGAGCAGTCAGCACTCTTAACCACTGAGCCATCATCTCTCCAGCCCGTTCTGGATGCTATTTTAGTGCCAGCAAAGGAGATTTTTTTTTTTTTTAAGTTCAGTTGGAAATGTAGTGGTTCATAGCTTTTATACTAGGACCTGGGAGACTAAAGCAGGAGAGACATGAGTTTGATTTTTGCCTGGATTACATAGACCTCATCTCACTTCCCACACACCACCACAATCTCCCAACAGTTCGATTTGAGACTGTTTAGAAAGAGAAGGAAAGAAAGTTGGACCATTAAATTATATACATGAAGCACATGTGGTTTTTCATGTATCAATTGTACTCCAGTAAAGCTGGCAAAAGACACTTCATGACATAGGCGTTCTCTAAAGAAAAACATGGTAAATGCTTGATTGTACCATTAACTTGTGTGTGGGGAAGTTTGACTTGTACCTCATAAACACATCTGAGCAAAAATTGGCTGCCTTTTAATGGACTATATAGGTCTTCCATGCTTCCATTCCAGAGAGGTTTCTGGTGGATTGAAAGATGTCTTGACTGTACTTCCCCCGTATAAAGTTTCATTTGTATATATTCTTACATTTTTTTTTTCTTTTAAAGTGTTAATGGCCAACAGTCTACAGAAACTGAATCCTTAGTGGATACAGTATCCTCAGTAAGGTAAAGTATATTTTGTCTTTGTTCTTAAAATCACTGATAAAGACTTTGATATGGGATCTAGGATCATTTTACATTGTGTCTATTAGACTAACAGGGAGCCATGAGTTTGTTCTGGTATTCTGTCAATAAATAAATAAATAAATAAATAAATAAAGATTTGCTGCTAGAACAGGAAAGGACTGGAAGCTACAGTTTTTGATGAGTATCCCGTATTCCAATTATACAGTTATTAGAAGATTTTCTGATGTACTGTAAGTGCTGTAAGAAGCAACCTTAACATGTCCAAAAACCAGAAAGTCTTTGTAAATGACTGCAGAAATAGATCGGTTGGGTTGCTGGCTGGGTATGGGTATGTGGAAGGGGCTGCTGGATAGGACTTTAGAATCCAAGATGTTATGTGATTTGTCCATAAAAATCACTATATTAGATTATATATACCTGAGAAGGAGGGGGAACAGGGTCTCAATATGTAGTCCTGGCTATCTGGAACTTACTGTGTAGGCCATGCTGGCTTCAAACTTGCATTGATCATCCTGCCTCGGCCTCTTGGTGCTAAGATTATAGGCATGCGCCACTATGCCTGACTTGAAATAATTCTTAATCATACCTCTTAGGTGTAAACAAGATAGGTGAATGATGGGAAGTTCTTGGAAAGATAGTAATTGGCAGTGAAGAATGGGAGAAGGTGATATGGCTGAGACTTCTGTGGAAGTAGGCATGGAAGTCATTGGGAAGTAAAAGCTACTGGAGTTGCTGCTATAGCTAAGGGGTAGAGCCCTTGCTTGTGCAAGGAGGACCTGGGTTCAGTCTCCAGCACTATACAAACAGACCATGGGAAGACCCATCATTGGAACACTGTGACTTATGGGGCTAAAACGTAAGCTTTCTTTTGGAAAGGTCAGAAGGAGAGGAATGCTGTCCTAAGGTAGAACTGGCATAGAGTCAGGGAAGAGACAAAGGTGATGAGTTTTAGAATAGCATTATAAACAATACAGTAGAGTATTTTAGGAGAGAGGAAAGATAAAGAATTTGCTAGTTGTAGAGTATTTATGTGACTAAAAGTATAGCTACAATGTGTATATATTAGGTGGGGGTAACATACCTACCTAAGTTCAAGCACATTGATTTTTAGGTTCTATTTTGCATCTTATAAAATTAGAATAATGCAGGGCTGAAAAGAAAGCTGAATGGCTGGGAGAGAGCACTGGCTGCACTTTCAGAGGATCCAGATTCAATTCCCAGCTACCACATGGCAGCTCACACTTGTCTAACTCCAGTTGCAGGGGATCTGACATCATCACACAGACAGACATTCAGGCAAAACACGAGTGAACATAAAATAAAAATAAATTATAAAAGAAGATTAAGATAATGTTAGCTTTGCAGGACTGTTAAAGAAACATGCCACATTCATTATTTCCAGCATATAGCCTTACCTTTAAAAAAAAAAGTCTATAAAGTAAGGGATCTAATAATAGATAAAGAAATTTTGAAAATTCTCCTGCAGAAAATGATTTAGAAGCCACGGGAAAGAAGAAAAATTAATGTATGTGGTTTGAGGAGTGTTTGGGAGTTCCTTTGATTTGGTTTGGTTTAGTTTCGTTTCTCCCTCAATCTATTTGCAAAACTGATACAATCTTGATCTCTGAGTAGATGAGCTGTAGAAAGATAAAACACATGGAAGTTTGACAATAGAATTATTAAAAATGAATGTGGGTCACTAAGGAAACAGGCCAGTGTAGAAGATTTTATAGCAAAGATGAAAACAAATCATTTCCCACTATCTTATCTCTTCACTAGTCTTCGGAGTCAGTCATGAGCTCTCGTATTTTATTTAGGTCTCACAAGAACTTGTTATCTCAGTTGAACTACAGAAGTAGTCAACAAGATTTCAATAAGAACGAAGCAAGAAGAGGAACTCTTAAATGTGAGTACTGTTACTGTAGCTGAGAGGGAGGCACTAGCTGTCTCCCTTTCCACCACAGTACTGCAGCAAAGCACCTCAGAAGCCCAGAGGCCGGCTTTAGAAAGCTAGCTGCTTTTGATAGTCCGGTCTGATTTGTTGGCATATGTTTGGCACTGTTTTTTCTGCTCAGCTGTACTCAGCAACTTTAGACTTTGGAGTGATAAATGCAATCATACTTCATTATTCACATTGACTAAGTGAATTCTCAATCAGTACTTGCAGAGAAAATACAGAAAGTTAGGTTTTCTTGATCTTCCGTAACTTTTTTATCAACTAATAATACACAGTCTGATTTTATGTTTGTTTCTATTTAAAGACACTGTGGGTTGGCTCATTAATATTGACTCGTTGCCAGCAGCAGTATAATGTGGGTCTGAATAAAATAATATGTAACTCTTTAATGTTGCCCTCTGATTTCCATAAGTACACATGCATATACCCACACGTAAATAAATGAATGTAATTTTTAAAATTTGAATAAAGAATATGAAGTGCTTTGAAAATTGGTTATACTTGTGTCGGCAAATATACATTTAAACTTTAGAGTATTAGATGATTTAAGCAAAAATCTGTCCCTAAAAGCCAATCTTCTGCTTCTCCCAGTTACCTGTTACTGGCTTACCAACATAAATTAGAATCCTTTCGTTCAGTTCGAAGCCTGGCAGTGTAGTCTGGTCTTATCTCAAACTTACGATTCTCTTATTTAGCCTCCTAGCTTCTGGAGTTACTTGTGTGTGGCTCCATGCCTATTTCTTCTGTTTTATGTAATCGAGACTTGTAGCATGGATTTCTTGATATAAAATTCTGCCTTGTTAAGTCAGATTTATTCTATTTATTCCAAGGATTCTATGAATCCTTTCATCAGCCTTCCTGTTTCCTTGCATCTTTATTTTCTTTACTATTTTGTCTGGATTTTTTTTAAGCTTTGTAAGAATTATAGGGACCATGTAGACTGCTAGCATCTTGTCATGTTATATAAAAAAATCTAATTGAAAGTTTTACTATAAATTATAACTATAGCTCATGAAGATCAAAAGGGACAATTATGTCTTATGAATAAAAAGTTACCTCTTTAGCATGTAACATTTGCTTATAAATTCATGTTTTTAATTTACATTTTATGATATTGAATTCAGCGTTGGAGTTACTCACTAGGCATGGTAGTACACACCATTAATCCAGTACTTGGAAGGCAGAAACAGGGAGAGTTCTATGAGTCTGAGGTCAGCCTGATCTACAAAGTGAGTTCCGCCATCCTAAACTACATAGTGAGATGCTGTCTCAAACAAAAACAAAGTAAAAGTAAGGGAAGGTCATTATTGGATCAAGTACCCCCAGCACTGTCATAAAAAGATTCAGTGACCCTATACAAGAGTACTTTTGCCTCCTTATGCAGGTGGGATGATGCTTCTCTGGTAGTCAGATGGATTCCTACAGCTATGTTGCTTACAGATTTGGAGGGAAAAGAATTTAACATAAAGAGTTCATTTTCTTAGAATAGCTAAAGTAAATAGAATTTTATGGCAATTTTTGGAAACTCTTTTCCCTAATATGAAACAGTACTTAATATTCATATTTTTATTCATAGGTGGAATAACAACAGAAAGAAACAGAAGAACCAGTCGAAGTAATAAATTATGTGTTTCAAAGAATCAGCCAGACACTAGTGAAAAACATGGGCGCAAGAAAAAACAGGTACTTTTCACTGTATGTGAATAACATTTATAAACATTAAAGTAAGTGTTTATACTCAAGTTTTCCTAGTAGGGCTAACTTAAATAAGATTTCTAAGCACTTGAAAAACCACACACAAAATAGAAAATAATACCTTGATCATTTTTGTTGTCATTTTGGGTTTTTGTTGTTGTTTTGAGACAAGGATTCTCTTTGTAGCCCTGGCTGTCCTGATATTCAATCTGTAGACCAAGCTGGCCTCAAACTCAAAGATCCATGTGTTTCTTCCTCCCATGTGCTAGGATTAAAGGCATGTGCAACGATTGCCTGGTCAGCTTCAGTGTTTACATTGTTTCTTTCACTTAAATGTAATCAAGAATACTATTCTTCCAGTGTCTGAAACTGTTGATGTACTCTATCTGATTTCCTAACGCTTGACAACAGATCAATAAGTCTAGTTGTTGTTGTTTTACTGTATCTGGGACATTTTTCTTATTCAATTTAAGATGTGTTGGGTTTTTTCCCCAACCTGTTTGCGCTTGGATCATTGCAAGTGTAAGAGCTTTTGGTGTGTGTGTATATTAAACAAAAGTACTTGAGTCTACCTCATTAAAATTTGTAGAGCCTTTTATAAACTTATTCCATTGAGGGAAAAAAGTAAATGCCTTTGAGAAGTAAACCCCTCACACACACAAAGATTACATAATGTGAATTATTATAACAAGCTTTTCTCTTACTATAACTTATGTCACTTTGAAGACATAAAGCAGAAGATACAGGCTAATGATAGCTCATACAAGTCTCCAAAGATTGTGGCTATAGTCAGTGTCTCTGGTATTTAGTCATCTGTAAAACAGCTTTAATATCCTATTTATCTTCAGGCTGCTCTGAGTTCTTTTTAACACCAGGACTTTCTAATATGAATCTTACTTTTTTTTTTCAATTGTATTAAAATATACATAATGTGAAGTTTATCATCTTGATTTTTTTTAAGACTTACTATTTTTATATCTATTTGCTTACAAGTGTTGGGTTCCTGGGAGCTGATGTCACAAGCAGTTGTGAGCCAGCCACCCACCACAGTTCTGGGAATCAGATCTGGGAAGCTCAGATCCTTTCCTTTGCAAGAGCAGAATGCAGTCTTAACTACTAAACTCTCTCTCCATCACACCTTAATCATTTTTAAGTGTGCAGTGTAGTATTTTCCTGTCATCACAATCTGTCCACATCTTTCAAAACAAACTCTAGACCCATTAAAATAATTCTTCCTTTCCCTTTTCTCTTCCGTGCCTGGTAACTGCCATTTTTACTGCCTGTCTCAGAGTTTGACGATTCTAGGAACCTCATTATCGATGAAATTATACAGTACTTATGTTATTTTTTTATCTAAGATTTATTTATTTATGTGAGTGTTTACTACAAGTGTACCAGGTGCCAAAAAGGTCAAAAGAGGGCATTGGATCCCCTAGAACTTGAGTTACAGATGGTTGTACATTACCATGAGGATGCTGGGAACTGAACCCAGGTCTTCTGGAAGGGCAACAGTGCTTTTGACCACTGGGCCGTCATTCCAGCCCCAGTACTTGTCCTTTCAAATCTGTTATTTCACTTAGCATAATATTCTTAAGGCTTCAATATGTTGTTAGAATTTCCCTTTTAAGGATAAATAATATTCCCTACATATTATATGCTGCAAATTCATTCATTCTTTGATGGATACCTGATTTGCTTTTTCATCTTAGTGTTGTGGATAATACAGCTGTGTTAGTGTACAAGTAGTGTGTTAGACTCAAATTCTTCTTTTATCATCCAAAAAAGAAATAATTAGTTGGTCACCTATACCAAATATTAAATGTTAGTACTTTCTCCATGCAAAGTATTAGATTTTATTTAGGGTTTTTTTTTTTTTCAGCATTTTATCTCAACTTAATTGTACGTTTTAATTAGTAATAGTTGGGTGTTTGAAAGTCTGTCTTACAGAAGGCTTGTACTTTCTGTGTGTCTGTGTACCTCCCCCATCGCAGGTACACGGAATTTTCACTGAGGTTATGAGTGAAGGACTATACAGTTATGAGTTCTATTTAGAAATGTAGAGTAGCGGATTTCTGAGTTGGAGGCCAGCCTGGTCTACAAAGTGAGTTCCAGGATAGCCAGGACTACACAGAGAAACTCTGTCTCGAAAAAACCAAAAAAAAAAAAAAAAAAAAAGGAAAGAAAGAAAGAAATGTAGAGTAATCTTAAGATTTTATTTATTTATTTATTTATTTATTTATTTATTTATTTATTTATTTTGAGACAGGGTTTCTCTGTGTAGCCCTGGCTGTCCTGGAATTCACTCTATAGACCAGGCTGGCCTCCAACTCAGAAATTCGCCTGCCTCTGCCTCCCAAGTGCTGGGATTAACGGCGTGTGCCATCATTGCCCTGAGCTTCTTAAGATATTATGATGAGCCTAAAGTCAGACTGTTACTTTATAGGCATCCCATTGTAGATGGCTGAGATTCTGTAAAACTACCCTAAAATGTTTACATGGTATGTGTATATGTATTCATATATACAAAAATATATTTTAAAAAATCATTTTATTTTTTAAGAAACTAATCATTGTTCTGATTTTTTAAAAGATATACTCTCTTTAAAGAATGTTTCTTTGGCCAGGCAGTGGTGGCACACACCTTTAATCCCAGCACTTGGGAGGCAGAGGCAGGTGGATTTCTGAGTTCGAGGACAGCCTGGTCTACAGAGTGAGTTCTAGGACAGCCAGGGCTACACAGAGAAACCCTGTCCCAAAAAAAAAAAAAAAAAAAAAGTGTTTCTTTGAATAACTTTTACGTTCTTTTAACAGACATGGCTTTGGGAAGAAGACAGAATTTTGAAGTGTGGTGTGAAGAAATTTGGAGAAGGAAATTGGGCTAAAATACTATCCCATTATAAGTTCAACAACCGAACAAGTGTCATGTTAAAAGATAGGTGGAGAACGATGAAGAGACTCAGACTGATTAGCTGAGACACCAAAGGCTGGATGGGTTTGTTTCAGCTGAAAGGACATTTAAATAGGATCGCAGCATTTTGTTACAACTTCCTGGTCAGTAACAACAAGGCGTGCGTGCGTGCGTGCGTGCGTGCGTGCGTGCGTGCGTGCGTGCG
>JANHMN010000004.1:131887762-131941259 GCA_030674055.1 Rhabdomys pumilio | reverse complement strand
AGATGAGGTGAAGCAAAACAAGCAGGACTCAGACAAGTGCCACTGTATAAGCAGAGTCTAGAGTAAGGTTTGCGTGTATCCACGGGTGTATGTGTACATAAGTGTAGGACACAAAGGAGTCCCGTGACGGGGAAACGGTTATTGGGACTTTTCATAGAATAAAGGATGGAGAATAAAGGTTAGAGGATGGGGACCATGCTGGAGGTTGGGAGAGGGATTGAATAGAACAAAGTTTTAACAGCATGTATAACTATGTCAACAGGTACAAGTGAGTCACTAAAGCAGGCGTTGAGGCTTTTAGAACCTGCCTTAACCCTTCTGCCAACTCCCCCACCTCACCCCCAACGTCATCACAGATGGCATCCCTTCTTGTTTTATAAGCTGAAATAAACCTTTCTAGTCATGCATTTGGGCACAACAAAGAGAAGAGTGATGTATTTTGACTCTAGACTTTCTCCAAGGGTCCATGTTTCTAGTGTTTTAGGTATAGTGGTAGTTGGCTACACCATTTTGGTTCCCAACAGGTCGCACGAGCACACTGCCCAAGAGCTATCTGGATTCACAAATGAAAGACACACACGAGTTAATTTTAGTATACATTGACTTGCTCAAAGCCTGGGCAGTTGTAATCCTATACTCAGCTACTGTACATTTCTCTCCAGTACTCCTGGCTCAACACTTTGTAAATCTGTTTTCTTTTTGCTGCCCTGTACCTTCTGGGCAGCACCCTAGTCTTTGCTACCAAGACATTTCTGGGGTCCACATTCCTTCTAACCTACATTTCCGATGGTTTTCCTTCTGCAGCTCTAAACCTGATCCATCTCCCTCCAAATCTTTCTTTCTCCCAGTTCCTAGCCGTCACAAATCTAAAGGTCCCACCTCAGTCTTCTTGCCCAGCCATTGGCTCTTTATTGATCAATATAAAACCACTGGGGACAAGGACCTTCAGTGTTTGGACACAAAGAGTCCAGGTTTTGGGGGCCAAATTAATTCAAAGCATTAAAACCAATCCCCAACATTTAGGTCCCCAGCAGACAGTGCTGTTTGGGAGGTGGTGTGGATGTTAGGAAGCGGGGCTTAACTGGAAGAAGCAGGCTCTTGGGACTGAGCCTGTGAAGGTTATAGCTAATTACTAGTCCCTCGCTCCCTCCCTTGCTCTGCCTCACCAAGGGCCCAGGATCAACAGACTCAAGGACTTGAGATTTCCAAAGCTTTGAGTCAAAACAATCCCCTGTTAGCTAGTTGTCTTCAGTATTTGTGACAGGAACAGAAAATGACCTATACAGCTGGCAAGGTAAACTGCCCATTCTTGGTCTGGTTACCCCATTCTTGGTAGCTCAAAACCATGCCTTGTTAAGCCTATGTCATATTTGAGTATTTTATTTGCAGTTTGTTTCTGGAGCTTGGTAATACATCATAATTTTAAAATTAGAATTGCTTACTGTCAATGAAGATCCACCAGCTTTCAGAGTTCCCTACAGGGGGCTCTTCTCAGAAGTTTTCACTTTTTCGCAGGTATTTCAATACTTACTTTTAAAAATATTCTCATGCTTCTTTGTTATGTTTCACTGGCCTCATGCTATAACAACAAGTGTTAGGTTTCTTCTATGACACACCCGTCTGTACTCCAGACACACACACACACACACACACACACACACACACACACACACTTACACCCACCTCTGCTTCTCACCATATCAGGTCTCTCCAGGGTTCAGAATTTGTCATCTTTATGCTAACACAATATTCATGATTTTTTTCATTATTTTGTATAATGATAGAAAGGTTACTTTCTATCATTATAATTCTGTGGCTGTCATTTACACCTGGACTTTGTAAGTTATGTGTATCTGTAATTTACACATCTCTACTTCCTCTAACTAACCACACTGAAAATCCCCAAGCCTCTTAACAGCTGATGGGTATTGTGTCACTACATTGCCTTCTCATCCAGCCTCCTGCCTCCAGGTAATCTGCCTCTCCCCTTGGTGTGCTCCCTCTTCTCTGGCTAGCCTTGGTTGGTTTGCACTCCTTTCCTGCTTAGGTGTAGCACTCCCCTGATGCCCTTCCAGAAAAGGAGCATGGAGTAGACATTTCCACACTTCCCATGTGTAAACACATCTTTGCTTTATCCTTGTATGTGGTAAATAGTGTCATTGGCTATAGAATTGTAGTTTGAAAAGCATTTCCTTTTTGAATTCCAAAAGTATTGCTGTTAGCTTCAGATGTTGCATTATAAATTATCACACACCGTTTTAATCACTGGTCATATACATATGAACCAGGTTTTTTTTTTTTCTGTCAAGAGTATTTTGTATTCTTTGTTTTGATATTTTGGATTTCTGTTACGTGTCTGCTGTAATGATTTTCTTGAAGAAAACTAATGAGCCAGGCCAACAGTTGGCCTTAAAGAACCCTCATCCTCCTATGACCTCTCATCCTCTGACTTCCTTATGTTTGTGTCTTCTGATTTCTGTCTCTTTAAAAATTCACTTTATGAAGAAAAAGGATGTTAGTACTTCTGAGACCTGTCTGTCTGTCAGAATGGCTGTCTTTCCTTCACACATATCTGGTGACAGCTGGGATAAAGCTGGCTTCAAGTTCTAGTTCCTCTTGGGGATTGCAGGTTTTGTTCTGTTCAATTTTAAATAACTCATTGATGCTAAAGAGAGTCTGCCTCTTCAGGATCTTCGTTCCTCTCTAGGTGACCTAGTTTTCTCTCAGCAAGCAGGGGATCTTCAGAGTGTCCCCCCGCACTGAGAGAGACCTCTCACCTGTCAGAAGAAAGTTCCTCTGTGCTGATTTCATCTCTAAATGACAGAAAATGAAGTCCCTTCCACCTCATCCTGCTCTTGCTTATCCATCAGGAGATTCTCATTTTCTTTCACTCTTCAAAACATGTGTCCCAATGGCTAGAGTGCTTTCTTAGCATGCACAATGCCCTAGGTTCACTCTTCAGTACCAAAACACGGGAGTGATGGTGCACACCTGTAATCCTAGCACCTGAGAGTTGGAGGCCGAGGAATCAGAAGTTCAAGTCTGTCCTCAATAGTGGGTTTGACAGTTTGAGTTGCATGAGACCTTGTCTCAGGGGGAAAGAGATGCATTTAAAGTCACTGAGTTGAGACTGCCCCCGCCTCATCTATGTTACCCACATAGTTTATGAGGGAAGGAAGAGAAGTAAGCTTGTATCTCTCACCTAGACCTAATAGTGACATGCCTCTTTTCATACACTTAACTGGTTACTCGCCTCACAATGGCCGACCAAACCTCCTGGAGCTACAGGTAGTTGTGCGCCATCCTCCCTGGGTGCTGAGAACCAAACTCCAGTCCTCTGCAAGAGGAATGAGCACACGTTTAACTGCTGAGCCAACTCTCCAGACCCTAGATTAAAAGCTTTTGTTAAATTAATTTCCCGTGAAAACACTTTTGGCAGTACAATGAAAATACAACCAGAAACACTATCAGTAGACATTTGCTGCCTCTTTAAGCTTGTCGTTGGCCATTGGTTGTTACATGATCAGCACCAAAAAATATGCATTTTAGTTAGCTATGTTAGTGAATAATTATATTATTTGATTCACACCAAAGGAATTATACATTTAAATATTGATTCAATTCTTCAAAGAAAATATCCTCAATTTAAAACCTACTTTAAAACAAAACCAGGCTAAGGTCTTATAATGGAGTCTTGGGCATAGTCGTGATGATTGTCACTGAAGTAGTCCCAATGCGAGGAAGCTGGGACAGATGACTGCAGATGCCTGAGAAATAACTTGCCATCCCAAGCCTGTGAGCACACCATGCCACTTAGCCACAAACTCAGCTGTCTCCCAGCCAAGGGTAAAGCTAATATTTTATTGCTTGTGTAGGAGATGATTATATTTGCAGGAAAATCTGTGTTTCCTACCCTCTGTGCCTCTGCCTCAAACCTGCTGTAGGAAGAAAACTAGTAAGCACCTTTAACTAAACATGAAGTCAGACATTAAAAGATTGTCTTCAGCCTCTAAACTTTGGGAAATCTTAGATATGAACAGTGATAGCATGCTTATAATTGAAGCAGTTGGCTCATTCATTGGTGCCAAAATTTCATGAAAATTTTAACTGTTTAAGGAATTCCTATTGATCTAACATGGATATTTGATCTTTTCAGCTAACCAAAAAAATTTCTTTCTTCTTTAAAAATGTTTTTAGCATGGGTATTGGCTTTTCATTATAAAACATCTTTTGGAATTTTAACAACTTTCCCTGTGGAAAATTATTTGTGATGATTTACTTGAAATGAGTTTAGAACTTAGAAAGGTAATAAAGAGTATTGATACTTTCTGTGTGAGAGTTCATATGTATGTTTTTTTTTTTAATTTTTTTTTTTAAGTGAGAAGCTCTTAAGTATAAGGAACCCTGAATCCTAGCAGTGGAGAGGCAGAAACAGGCAGATCTCTGAGTCTGAGGCCAGCCTGATCTACAGAGCAAGTTCCAGGATGGCAAAAGCTACACAAAGAAACTATCTTGACCCACTCCCTGCAAAAAGCAATAGACACAAAGAATAACAGTGCATGGTTTCACATGCCTCAGTCCCAGCACTCAGGAGGCAGAGACAGGCAGATACCTATTAATTAGAGGCCAGTCTGTCTACATAGTGAGTTCTAGGCTATATAATGAGAACCTGTCTTTAATTTTTAAAAGAGGGAGAAAAGGAGGGAGGGAAGAGAGAGAAACAGAGAACATAGGTGCCTTAAACAACAATTTGCCCCAAACTGGAGCACATGGTGGTGATTCTAGTACAGACATGTATGCTGTGACCAAATGCAAGGTCAAAGTCTATAGGCCATAGGAGCTTATGGAATGGGTCCTTAACTCATAAAAATAAAAACAAGGAAACTATGATCTATCTTGAAAACTATCCCTAAGTTTTCTTTCTCAGTGGCAAAGCGCAGCAGTGGCAAGTATCTAGGTCCTTGGCACAGCTTCTGGAGGCTTCCGAAGCTTTGAACACAACTTGTCAGTACTCAGCCCATTCACAAGCGTGCTGTGAAGTGGCTCCCAGGGCTCTATATAAAAATGAAGCGGTGCACATCTGGACATGAGCACCGTTCTACTCGACGCACTTTTTTCCAGGTTCCTTGACATCGAGGATTGCCGATGGCTTGCCAGCGAAGAGTCTGATTTCTGAAATGATATTGGAGAAATGTAGGTTTTACTAAAATCAAGCCAGAGGAAATGCTACATGATTAGATTATTTAGAGTTAAGTGTTTTCAGTTTGTGTGTATGATTGCTTTGTCTGTACATATGTAAGTACACTATATGAATATCTGGTAAAGAGGGTGCTTGGTCCTCTGGAGCTGGGTTCTTAGCCTCTATGTGGGTGTTGGGGACTGAATCTGAATCTAGGTTCTCTGCAAGAGCAGCCAGTGCTCTTAATTGCTGAGCCATCTCTCTAACCATTGTTTTTTAAAACTAATGTGCTGGCTGGTGTTATGTCAATTTGATACAAGCTAGAGCCATCCAGGAAGAGGGATCCTCAACTAAGAAAACGATCCCACCAGATTGGCCAGTGGGCAAGCCTGTGGTACATTTTTTTCTAATTGATGCTTAATAGGGGAGGGGTCAGCTCACTGTGGGCAGTGCCATCCCTGGGTTGATGATCCTGGGTGCTGTAAGGAAGGTTAAGCAAGCCATAAGGAGAAAAACAAGTAAGCCGTGTTCCTCCATGGTCTCTGCTCCAGTCCCCGCTGCCTGCGGGTTCCTCCTGGATTCCCTCGATGATAGACTTAATAAGATTAAATAAATCCTTTACTTTCCAAATTGCTTTTGATCATGATGTTTTATCACAGCAATAGAACCATAACTAATGTAGACAGTGATCACACAGTTTCAAAATTTATTAAAAGTCAGTTTTTAAATTATTCATTTTTTATTTTACATGTATAAGTGTTTTGCCCAAATGTTTGTGGGGGCCAGAAGAGAACATTGGAACCCCCTGGAACTGGGGTTAGCTGTCATGTGGGTGCTGGGAATCAAACCCAGGTTCTCTGGAAGAGTATCCAGTACCCTTATCCAAAGAGCCACCTCTAGCTCCCCACACCTTCTTTATAATCACAAAGAAGACTTGTTTTTACTGGGCTGTGTCAGTATAAGTTACGAATTGATCCCTATGGCAAGAGCACTGGTTCAGAGAGCTGTTGCTGGCCTTCATGTCCACTTCTCTCAGGTGGGTGTAGGCACTGCAACAGTGGTGTGTGCAGGTTATCAGGAGGGTCTCTCTACCCAGAAGGCCACTTTCATCTTATTCCAACTCTCTGATTTCACAATGAAAAATTCAAGAACTAAAAGGGAGCAAAGCCAGAGAATTAAAGATACTATTAATTAAGTCACTCATACAGCAACCAGGGTTTAGGTGCTTTCTTTATTGGGTACAAATTGAATTATAAATTCATTTAAAGTCAAAACAGAGATGAGGTATTCAGAAAAACATTAAATCCAAATATTAGGTTTCATTTGATATGAATTCCTTACCCACTTTATTGCTCATATGGTGAGCTCAGTAGAGACGGCTAGGCACAAGTGACTAATAAACATGAGCAAAATTATTAAATATTAAAATGTGATGGGAATAATGATTAACTGGAAAGGTCAGCCTTTTACTTGTAATCTGTTTTTACCAGTTACACCTGACATGATGAAAACTTTTATATGTGTGTGGCTAAATTGGTCCAGAGCTGTTGCAGGGATTCCTTCTAGCTGTAAATGGCATTAGTAGGTCTAACCAAAAGTGAGTGCAGGGCTGGGAGAGGCTTGCAGGGAGACACAATTACTGGAGTGTGAATTACCTGGGCAGAGCTAGCACAGTGTGACCACTTATTTTTGCCCACCCCCTCTTTTTGAATAGACTTGGGAGGTAAGGATGAATGGTAGGTTTTTTATTTTTAAGATTTTATTGATTTTAATTATGTAATGTGTGTGGGTGGGTCTGTCTGTTCAGGAGCCCAAAAAGCCTGAATGAGATAGCAGTTGTGAGCTACCCAACCTGAGAAGTGAACCTGGGTCCTTTGCAAAAACTGCATACACTCTTAACTGCTGAACCAGCTCCCTGGCCCTAACTTCTATGTCCTTAAGAATCAGAAGGCAAATGTAGTAGCCTATGTTTATAATCCCAATATTTATGACTGGGATTTAGGCTGACTCTGGAAGTTTGCCATAAGTTCTAGGGTACCTTGACCTATGTAGTAAATTCCAGGCTATCCTTGGATAGAGTGGGGATGCTATATCAAACAGTAACAAAGAGTTAAAAAAAATCAAAAGAACAATATTTCATGGCACATGAAAGCCATCTGTCTTAGTTAGTGTTTTACTGCGGTGAAGAGACACCATGACCAAGGCAACTCTTTTAAGGACAATATTTAATTGGGGCTGGCTTACAGGTTCAGAGGCTTAGTCCAGTATCATCGAGGTAGGAGCATGGCAGCGTCCAAGCAGGCATGATACAGGAGGAACTGAGAGTTCTGCATCTTCACCCAAAGGCAGGCAGGAGAAGACTGGCTTTCAGGCAGCTAGGATGAGGGTCTTAAAGTGCCCCCCCCCCAGTGACACACCTATTCTAACAAGGCCACACCTATTCCAACAGGGCCACACCTTCAGATAGTGCCACTTCTTCCACTTACTGGCCCACATAGGCTTGTTTATGAGTCTATGGGGGCCACACCTAAACATAGCATAATGCAAAATACATTTAGTCCAACTTCAAATGTTCCCATAGTATACAGCAATCTCAACAATGTTAAAAGTTCTAAGTTCAAAGTCTCTTCTGAGTTTCATCCCATCACTTAACTGTAATTCCTAAAGCAAGACAGGAAACCAGCTGGGCAAACTCCAAACTCTGCATCTCCATGTCCGATGTCAAAGCAGTCTTCAGATCTCCAGCTCCTTTTTCATCTTTGTTGACTGCAACAAACTTCATTCTCCTGGGCTGTTTCCACTCCCTGTTAGCAGCTTTCCCCAGTAGATAGCCCATAGCTCTGGCATCTCGAACATCTTGGGGTCTCCAAAGCAACTTCACTGTTACAGCTTCTAGTTGCAATATCTGGGATCCACACATGGTCTTCTGGGCTCCTCCAAAGGGCTGGCCTCACTTCTCCAGCTCTGCTCTCTGTAGCAGTCTAAGCTCAGGTTGATCCACAACGCTGCTGCTACTGCTGTTCTCTGTGATCATCCCGTGGTACTGGCATCTCTCATACACTGTGGTCTTCTGCTGCAACCACACTTCACTAATAGCCTCTCCTAGGCTCTCTTCATGGTGCCAAGCCTCAACTCTTTTTCATGACTCCTTCAGTCCTGGACCATCAACTGCAACTGAGGCTGCACCTTCACCACTGGCCTTCCATGGCCCCTCACAGTACCAAGCCTCAGCTGCTCTTCATGACCCCTTCATGCCTTCAAAACCAGTACCATCTGGGTGGCTTTTACTCATTACCAAGTACAGCTGCAGCACAAGGTATAACCTTGGCTACCTCTGAAACAGCTTCTTTGTGCTCTCAGAAATCACTTCCCAGAAGATTTCACCTCAGTGATCCTGGTCTCTTCTTTTTGTTTTGTTTTTGTCTTTCGAGACAGGGTTTCTCTGTATAGCCGTGGCTATCCTGGAACTTACTCTGTAGACCAGGCTGGCCTCGAACTCAGAAATCCACCTGCCTCTGCCTCCCAACTGCTGGGATTAAAGGCATGCGCCACCACTGCCTGGCCTGGTCTCTCTCTCTCTCTTTTTTTTTAGGCTTTTTTTTTGAGACAGGGTTTCTCTGTGTGGCCCGGGCTGTCCTGGAACTCAGAAATCCACCTGCCTCAGCCTCCCAAGTGCTGGGATTAAAGGCGTGCGCCACCACCGCCCAGCTCGCTTGGTCTCTTAATCACCAATATCTTAGCTCCAGCTAACCAGCATCAATTGTCCCAGTAGTCCCTTCTATTCTGGACTCTAAAGCCAGAGCCATGTGGCCAAAGCTGCCAAGTTCTGTTTGCTGGGGCTGGAATATGACCCCTTGTTCTGTTACATAATCACCAGCTTTCGGTTTTCTAGCTCCTTCACTACCTAAGCTTGGCTGTCCTGGAAATTGCTCTGTAGACTGACTTTGAACCCAGAGATCTGCATGCCTGTCTCCTAAGCACTTTAAGGTGTGGTCCACCAACCCTGGATTTAAGTTTTTCTTCATCTAGAACCTGCTCTGTTCTTGGCTGGCCTTGAACTCAGAGATCTGCTTGTCTTTGCCTCCTGGGATTGCAGGTTGTACTACCACGCCTGGATCTAAGTTTAGCTGCGTGGGATCTTGCCCCAAGGTCACTACCCCCTTAATTCAATTTAATGTCCTTGGACACAGGACAGCTCTATTTCACTTCCTGGTGCCCCTTTAATACTCAAACAATATATTTTAATTTTTTTCTTTCTTTCTAAACTTGCTATGCTTGTTCAAAATGCTTTTTGTGATACTTAACCAGAGAACAAAGTCTCTCTCTGCTGGGCTTTTTTGAGATTTTTTTTGTCAATGTAATTAATATAAATATATTTATTAATAAAAATCTCTTAACCTTAGCCTCAGCTAGACTCTTTATACAAGGATAAAATGCAGTCACATTCTTCACCAAAATCCCACAAAAACAGTTTCTAAGCTACATATTAAAATTCTCTGGTGAAACGTCTTGGGCGAGGTCTTCATAGTTCAAATCTCTCTCAGCAACAAAGTCTTCCATATTCCTACTAGGATAGCCCATGAAGTCCCATTTAAAGCATTCCACTGCTTTCCAAATCCAAAGTCCCCAAATCGACATTCTTCCAAACAAAAGCATGGTCAGGCCTACCACAGCAATACCCCAGTCCCTGGTACCAACTTCTGTCTTAGTTTTTACTGCTGGGAACAGACACCATGACCAAGACAACTCTTTTAAGTACAACATATAATTGGGGCTGACTTGCAGGTTCAGAGGCTCAGTCCAGTTCATCACAGTGGGAGCATGGCAACGTCCAGGGAGACATGCTGCAAGAGGAGCTGAGAGTTCTACATCTTCATCTGAAGGCCACTAGAAGAAGATTGGCTTCCAGGCAATAGGATGAGGGTCTTAAAGCCCACACACACACATAGTGACACACCTATTCCAACAAGGCCACACCTAATAGTGCCACTCCCTGGGCTGAGCATATACAAACCATCACACCATCCAAAATCTTTTATTTTGGTACTTACAAATAAAGCTTTGTTAGAACAAAGCCAAAGTTTAAATACTATCAATAGCTTCTTTAATGACCAATGTCAGAGTCAGTAGTTATGACAGAGCATAGTGGATGAAAAGCAAAAAATAACTGCTTTCTGACATTTTATAGAAAAAGTTTTTAGGCCTAACCTAAGAGTTTACTAAAACTCTGGTCTTTTAGTTGTAAAAGTAGGGCCAAGGACATGGCATAGTCTTAAGTCTCCAACCCAAGAGATTCAGAATCAAGTGTTCTATAGTACATTTGGAATGATCAGGTTTGGGGTAGTCTTTGGGGAGCTTCATATGAAATTAACCCCAATAACCAAACTGGTCTGTGTATTTCTGGTGAAGAGAGCCTCTGAGTCCCATAGTGAGAACCAAAGTCCTGAATTTGAGTCCCTGGACAGGTTCTCCTTGCTGCCACATCCTGCGTTGATATGCTACATACTTCTCAGCTCTTTATGACCCAAAAGGACAGATCCTCAGAGTAAGCCGAAAACTAGGTCAGTTGTTCTTCCTTACCCATCAGAGTCCAGACCATCTCCAGAACAACGCAGGCTCCCAGAGTTCATAGCTGGAGGCTGACAGTCCACACACACCGTGTATCCCTCCCGGAGATACTGCATCCATCGAGTCAGGGGACGGTTGTCCAGAGCACAGTGAGGAGTCAGGGACTCTGTCTTGAACTCCATACAGTATCTGGAGCAAAAGTCAAGAGGACACTTACTCTACTCAGAAGTGGCCCAATATTGCAGGAAGTCTTAAGGAGCCATGTCAACCTCATGTGGTAAATATTCAGTCCTTATTTTTGAGGCAAGGCTTCACTGTGTGGCTCAAGCTCACCTAGTGGCAATTCTCTTGCCTCAGTCTATGTGCTGGCATTACAAATATGTCACAGAGCCCACAGTGTATGCATGCATGGATACATACATACATACAAACATACATACATACATACATACATACATACATACATGCATGAAACTGAGGTTGGGACTCATATAATTCAGATTGGCTTCAAACTCAGCAGTGTAACTGGCCCTGAACCCCTCCTCATTCTCTTAACTCCACCCCACCTGGAATTTGAGGAATACAAGTATGCTACCACCTTGCTCAACTAAATTTTTTTTAGAATAAAAATAACTATTAAAAATAAATAAATATTAATAAAATCACTAGTAAGCAGCCTGGAGATCTGAATGTGTGATTGTTAGGTCTCCCTTATCTGATGGAAGAAGAGTGGGCTCAGGTGAGCATGGAGGTGCCTCCCAGCCTGTGCATGTCATGTCAATGGGAAGCCCTCTGAATGAACCCGTGTGCAGCTTCCAAATTCACAAAACAGTTTATGAAGACTATTGGAAACTGCTGGATGCGGTGTTGCATTCTCCGTGAGTTCAAGGCCAGTCTGGTCTGTATACTGGGTTCCAGAACAGCTGGACTATTTGATGAGAGCCTGTCTGAAAAGACCCTCAGAGGAGCATCCATGCACTTGTTCAACCCACAGCACCTCATTTTTCCTATTTGTTTCTTTCCGGAGATAAGAGACAGCAGTTACAGCATCATAAAACCGGGAAGAAGACAAGTACTTTCCAAGTTCACAGTGGAATCATGTTTTACTCAAAGTTAATGAGAAAGCTTAAGAAAACAAAGTCAAAACAAATTCAATCTTTTTGAAAGACTTGGAAAGGCAGGCATGGTGGCGCCTGCCTTTAGTCCCAGGAGAACTCAGGAGGCAGAGGCAGGTGGATTTCTCAGTTCCAAGCCACTTACTTCAGAGTGAGTTGTCGGAGAGCCAGGGCAACACAGGGAAACATTGTCTCTGGAAATCAGAGGTGGGGAAGGAGGGAAGGAAGGATGGAGGGAGGGGGAGGGGAGGGAGGGGGAGGGAAGGGAGGAGGGGGAGGGGGGGGGGGGAGGGAGGACATAACTAATTTTAAAGCAACAAATTACCCAGCACCCTCAGTGTGTGTAGACCACTGTGGATATACAGCTTGTATTATTCTCTTCTTGTTGAAGGCAGAGCTAGTTATGAAGGCAGGAACTAGAAAAGAAAAATTACATTGTATTTGTGCAGCCAAAGCACTCAATAAGGTTTCCCAAACTGGGTTCTGTGCCTGTCTGAGGTCTCTATTTCCAGACCCAAAGATCTTAGTGGACAGAATCAAATGAGACTGCTGCCAGCATCTTCTGACAAGCTCACTTAGTATTTATAGGCATCTAGGTAGCTTTGGAGGGAGCAGAAGGCCTCTGGGGATCACTTTTGCCTCCAGGCATGAACTTGTAAAGGAAGGGGAGGGGCCAAAAAGAAAAGCCCGCAGATATCAAAGAAAATGGAGAGGGGCAAGGAAAGGAAACTGTAGTGGAGACTATAGCATAAGAATGTGAAGGAAGAAGAAATAGACAAGAGACGAAAAGGCAATGTGAACAAATCTCAAGAACAGATGCAAGAGAAGACCAAAGAAAGAAAAGGGGAAGGAGAGAGAAACGAGCAGAGGAAATGAGGAAGAACTTCCAGAAGACACAAGGGGAGAAAACATGGGCGGGCATTCCCAAACCTCTTGGGAAGCAGAGCCTGGAAGCTTCACTCCACCACCACCCCTGCTGGGACACAATGCCCTAGTGTGACTGCCCAGCGCCAGCCACTGCCAGTCCCAACAAACCTGGGGAGGGAAAGATTCCTGTGGCCCCTTTCCCTATCCTGTCCAAAGAAAAGGAAGCAGCCAGGGACACTTCCTTTACCCGTGGTGTCTTGTTCAGTCCCTAAGTCTGGTGAAGTATCTATTGATAAGCCACTTGACTTCGTGGTCGATCACTGTTCCCCTAGTACTCTTACACACTTAATACATGGCTGTACACTGAGTGATGGGCCAGTGAGAAACGGAGTGAAGACGGGGGATTGCCACCGAGACACACAGGTCCTACGTCCCCTGGTCTGCTTTATTCAGTGCTCTCTTGGTGTCTGAGGCTAATGGTTTCAGGACCTCTAAAATATACCAGAACCCTTAGGTGTACTAAGTCCTTAAATAAAATACACTTAAACAACTCCCCTGTTACACTTTTTAAGTGCTGGGATCATATTTAGGAAATCACACACCGGGCGGTGGTGGCACACGCCTTTAGTCCCAGCACTTGGGAGGCAGAGGCAGGAGAATTTCTGAGTTCGAGGCCAGCCTGGTCTACAGAGTGAGTTCCAGGACAGCCAGGGCTATATAGAGAAACCCTGTCTCGAAAAACCAAAAAAAAAAAAAGAAATCACACACGCTAAGCACATACTTTACCGCTGGATTATACCCCCCTGCTCCACCCATATACTTGAACTCAAGTCGAGAATACTTAAAATATCCAGTGTGGCACAAATCGGTGTTACTGTTTAGCTTCTTAAACTGTGGATTGAAGTCCCAGATAGGATTCCCTAGAACTGAATGTGAAGGTTGTGAAAATCTGGCATGAGTCAAAAATTAATCCAAAATCAGACTTACAGTGGATGCAAGCTGCTTCTGGCACCACGTGCCCACCTGCGTCACAGGACCTCACCACAGTCTGGATTCTGAAAATGTATGCTTTGCACTGAGTACACCGTCATTCCAAAAAGCACTGGCTGGGGCACTGGCTCAGCCACTATTAGAGGCTATTGTATATTAAGGTTTGTAGTGTTTTTAATGTGGATGCAAAGGTTTCTCTTATTGAAATATAATGACTCAATTACGGTAAACAAAGATTTGATGTTGTCATAGAAGTATTAACTCAGTATATCTTTGTACAGTGTGTGTTAGAATGCTTGAATTTAAAAATTGCTGTTTGAGTAGCTGACTTGACTTTCCTTTAAAAAAAAAACAAAAGTCATTCAGTGATTTTGACTTGGGATTAGGACAATTTTCCAACAATTTCTGAAATGGCCCTAAATATCCTGCTGCTGTTTGGTACTGCATTTTTCTGTGACGCAGTGCACTCAACATTAATGACTATAAAATCAAAATATCAATCAACTCTGAAAAGTATCAAAGAGTTTTTTGTGTCTTGTATATCAAATATTCAACCAGGGCTTAAGTTTTTGTGAAAATAAATAAGTAATCTACTTCATTCCTATGTGTATCTGTTGTTATCTTTAATAAGTGGTAAAATTATATATAAAAAGAATTATTTTAAAATAAATTTCGATGGTGGCGCATGCCTTTAATCCCAGCACTTGGGAGGCAGAGGCAGGTGGATTTCTGAGTTTGAGGCCAGCCTGGTCTACAGAGTGAGTTCCAGGACAGCCAGGGCTATACAGAGAAACCCTGTCTTGAAAAAAAAACCAATAAATAAATAAAATCTCATTATGGTTTATTATCAGTAAACATTTTATTTATTTACCTATCATATATACTTACTCACTTGTGATGAAATAAAAATTTGGAGAGTGAAAGGGAGTCACAAGTAGAAAAAGTTAGGAAACCTGGTTTAGAGATAATATCAATGAAAAGAGTCTGGGCAGGAAGGTGGCTCAGATAGCAGTGTGCTTGCCGCTGCAGTGTGCCAACCTGGTTTCCGTGCCTAGCAACCACATTAAAAAAGAAAGCCCAGGCATGGCAGCAGTCCTTATAGAATCCTAGCACTGGGAGGAGAGTCCAGCTAAATCAGTGAGCTGACTCCTGGCTCAAAAGATAAGGTAGAGGGAGACTGGGAAGACACCCAATGCCAATCTCTAACCTCTGTACACACACACACACACACACACACACACACACACACACACACACCATATGGCTATATATGTTCAGTATAGACAATTTTCCCTCAAATATTTCCAGTCCTGCTTGGGTGAATCTACAGATTGTACAGACAGAGCCTGTGAGGAACTCAGCAGCCTCTCCTGCCTTTTGCTTTAGAAACTGGACATTATAGACAAGGGCAGTCAGAGGCTGCGGCTGGGTTTTGAAATGCCAGAACCATTAACGTGAACAAACTGGCATGAGAGTGCTAGTTTAAAAGGGAAAAGGGGCTTCAAACTACATCTTGATTTTCCTGGCACCTGACAGCCACAAGATGGCAGGCCTTGATTCTCTTTCAGATTTTCTTTTCCTTTGCTTTGTTTTCTTTATTTCTCTCTTCCTCTCTTTCTTCCTCTCTTCTTCCTTCCTTCCTTCCTTCCTTCCTTCCTTTCTTTCTTTTTTTTTTTCTGTTTTTTAGAGGAGTAACCCTTTGTTTAACTGTTTCTCAAACAAAATCAGCAGAGTTGAGTGTTTGGGGAAAATTAGTTAGAGACCAAATGTTATCTGACTCCTCAGACCTTTTCTTAGCTTCAGCTCTGGCTGAGATGGCAGCACCAGTGATAGGGGCAGCAGCTACAAGAAAATGCAGATGTGTGTGCCCAGAAGGCACCGACCTTTCCAAATGGTAAGGTATACACAGTTTTCATAGACAAAGGCAGGACCAGATGTGTATGTGTGTGCTCAGGCACAAGGAAGTCCTGGTCAGCTGTCTGCCTTGTTTTATGAGACAAGGGTCTCTAGTGAGGCTGGCTGGTCACTGTGGCCTCTGATCTCTAGAGATCACTTGACTCCCACTTATCAATACTGGCATTATAAGCACATCCACCATGTCTGGCTTTTACCTTCTGGTCTTTAGAGTTTACTGTCCAGGGATTGGAAATATAGCTCAGTTAGTAGAACATTCTCTTAGCATGAAGCCCAGAGTCTATCCCTAGCACTGAAAACAATAGCAATAACAACATGCATGTATATAATCACACACATATATATACATATGTATGTATATATACACATACATACCATATACATGTATAACATATATACACACATATATTATATATACACATACATATGATCCTATCACTCAGGAGATAGACGTATGAGAATCAGAAGTTCAAGACCAGTCTGGACTGCAGGAGTCCCCATATTCTTGTTTAGTTTCTGTGCTGATAGTCTGTTTTATAATGTTTATTATTGTTGTTATTTGTTTCTTTCTTTGTTTGGGGACAGAGTCTTGATATGTGGCCCAGGCTGGTTTTCAAGTCTGAATCCTCTTGCCTGAGCCTTAACATCCCTGACTTATGGCACATCTTAAAAGCAAGGCATTCCTGAGGAACCTGTCTGCTCCTACCCCAGTGGCTGCAGGGTTTGTATCCACAATATCCCTCCCCCACACATGAGTCTTCAGCACACAGACTCGGAGCCAGATGGCCTGCAGCACTTTGAACCACAGCCAGTCTTTAATAATAATCCACAAGTTTAATTTTCATATCTTGAGGGTTGTAAATAATTTAAAAGTTAGTTTTGCCTTCAGTCCCACCTCTGCTTCTGTGTGGAAGCGCATAGCTGGCGCCTCAGGACACAGTCTCTCCATAAATGACTGCCCCATTCCTTTTCCCTTGTTGGCAGCCCTGTTCAGATGGAATATCGTCTATGCTCAGAGGCCATTTGCCAACTTTTTGGCAACCTATGAACCTACCATTGTTCACTTTTACAACAAGTTTCACTTAAAAAAAAAAAAAAAAAGCAGGGCACCACACATATTTCCTTTGAACATGAAAGTAAATGAAGTTTGCTTTGAAAATTTCATAAGCCCTCTGACACAGGGCATGCCACAAAAGCAGGCTGAGAACCTCTGCTCTGTGCATACAATACAGAAGAGAATAAAGGGAAATTTGGCAAATAACCCCTACCTGGAAACATTGTTTATTGTTAATGCACATTGGCCTTTTGTGGGGAGGAAAATGCACATAAACCTTAGTAATATGCAATAGTTCAGGTTTTTTATATTTGCTTTTCAGATAAAATATAATCATTCCCCTTAAGTTTAATGAGAAAAACTCATTAGAAGAGAGTAGTCATGTTCACAGGCTTCGTGGGGCTTTTATATTTTGACTTAGTCACCAAAGTCTGTAATCTTAATTTTAATGACAATATGGAGAGGACGCAGCCCAGGATTTGTAGCCACGGGGTGAAGTTTTAGTCCTGATAGCCATGAACAATTAATCGCTTTCCGAACTCTAGTGTCCCCATGTGGAAGTGTGGAAGCCAAGCGTCGTGACTGAGGCACGCCCATACCCTCGAGATGTCCAGGTCCCAGTCTCCAGAGTGAATGGGATGTTAGACAGGATTCAAGCTGCTCCTCAGAGGAGTTTGAAATAGGAAGGTTCTCCATCTTCTAGATGGATCCCAGATAATCGCTAGGGACTTAAAAAATATCTGCTGGGAGAGGGATGTGATTTCAGAAAAAAAGGCCCAGGTAGATGCAATGTTGTTAGCTGTGCCCATGTAGGACTGTGAGACAAGGAATGTAGTTAGTCTCCGCATGATGAAAAAACCAGCTGGAGAGATAGCTTAGCTGTTAAAGGCTAAGCCCACGAACAGTGAAGAGAAAAAAATGTCAACAAGAGACTAACCCCTTACATCCCAGGAAAAAATGCAGCCCCACTGATACCTCAATCCAGTAAACCTTGTGTCTAATTCCTGACCTCCAAAACTGTAAGATAATAAACTGTTTAGGTCACTAAATCAGTGGCACCTGAGCTCTCGGAGATGTTAAGTGACCTTACAGCCACACCACTGGTGTTTTTCTAGAGCCTGCTTTCCTAAGAGCAAATATCATCACCACTGTTTTGCCATCTTTCATAAACTGAGAATTAACCAATTCATAATCCTGATTCCATTAAGATTAAATATTTTTTTTCTTTCTGTATCTCTTTTTACTTGTAATTTACTAAAAGCAGCAAGAAGAACCCAGGCTGTATGTTCAACATCACACTCAGAGTTCTCCTTGGCTAAATACACAAGCTCCATTCCTCGCTTACAACTTACGGAAAATCTTCCCAAAGATCCTTCAGGAAGGAATATGCCCTTTCTGACCCACAAGCTTTAGTAGCTTTGGGTAGACCTGCTGAATCATGTCCTACAGGAGCATAAGAGTTTGCAATACCAGCACTTGGGAGGGGACAACAGGAGGATCAGAAGTTCAAGGTCATTAACAGGTACATAGAGAGTTTAAGGCCAGCCTGGGCTACATGATCATGATCTTGTTTCAAAAACAAACAAGCAAACAAAAGATGTCTATATCATCTAAAAGCGAGGTATAACTATTCCGTGTGACCAGGCTCATGCTTCATGAACAAGAACTGTGGTAGAGGAACAAGGGTACACATGTCACCACAGGCAGAACAAATGCACTTCCACTTAGGTGGGCTTTCCTCCATGGTCCCACATCAAGAAACACACACACACACACACACACACACACACACACACACTTTTCAGATTGGGGGTAGTGCTTGGTGCATCCCAGAGGGAGTGTGCAGAGATTAGAGGAGAACTTGCAGGAGTTGACTGTCTCCCTTCTTCTGTGTGGGTTCCAGCAGTTGACCCAAGACTCTTCCTAGCATAGCACTCATGAGGCAGAGCTGCAGCATCCTCTGATATACTAGTTCTTTGGGTTTGGATCTCTAAAACCTACCTCAGTCATGGCAGGAAGCAAGTACTTGGTGTTTAATGAATGTGTGACCTGGCCATGACATGTCTCCCCTCTGATCACCAGGTTTGCTTGTGTTGATCTGGCTTGCTGGGCAGGTGTCCCCTTCCTCCCTGACACTTTTTCATTTCCATCCTTTCTGAGGCTGTGTTTAGCTGAAGAGGTGGATCTGTCCCAATGGAAGAGGACCATTCTTCAAGTCTGTGACAGCAGTGTGCTCCTTAGCTGAGACTTCTACCTAAGCTCACAGAGTCTGAAGGAGCAGGAGCTGGTGTGAAACAGGCACAGAAGAATCCACCAAACCGGATGTTCTGCCTTTCACTTGCCTCTTCCCCTAATTGTTCATCTTCTAACACATATTTGTGAACACTAGTGATTTTATTTAGTTGCTTCTGGGGTGGGGGAGGTTTGTTTAATTAAACATGTTAAGGAAACCCTGCATAATCCACGTCCTTCTTTGCAGAGTTGACTTGACTCGATCATCATTAGTTCTGTAAGGTCCTTTGGTGGAAAAAATATATTCCCTTTTGTTCAAATTATTATTATAAAAGAAGATGCACTTTGGAAACGTTTGCCAGCCATGACACAGGCATAGGTGCATGGCCATGTTTGGGGTATTCTGAAACTCTAGTGACCATTGGTCAAACCTGAAAGATTTGTTACAATTCAGACAGAATTCTGAACCCACCCCAAGCATTCTGATCCCATGGGTCTGGGTCAGGCCCCAGAAACTTATATTTCTAATGAGTTTCCAAGTGGTCCAGACACTCCTGGTCCAGGGGCCCATGTTAGGAACCACTGCAGTGCAATATTCAATGGGCATTCTACCCCCCAGCCAGCCTGTAACTGGAATGAATCACCACTGCGATTCATCCCCTCCTGGGGGTTGGAATGGGAGATTAACTAACCTTGGGGACGAAAGTCAGGACTAAACCTGTGAAGACATCCATCTTCTTTGCAAACTAGGAGGTTGTTTGTTATTTATGCATTTAGGAAAAAAGTGTAAACACAAAGTCTACACCAGTGTAAACCAAGGCCATTAGCAGCTTCAAGAAGCAAGAGAAAAAGACTGCCACGTCAAATCCTCAGTGGGGTGTGTTGACTGGAGCTGTAAGATGGAAATGTGGGACCATGTGGAAGAGGAGTTAGGAGGCAGATCTGGAGCTGCTGGACAAGAAGCAAGCACCTCTAGGCAGAAGAAAGACATCCAGGTCTGGAGCATGAACCAGGTTCTCCTGGGGCGCACTGTCCCCCGGGTGTAAGTTAGAGACGCAAGACTGGGAAGTACAATGGCCCGGGCATTGAAGAAACCCTTCCAGCACCCAAATACTATGAGTGAATAGCATAGATGTTCCTCTTGCTAGGTAGGCTCCAGGACTTAAGAGCCACCAAAAACCAATAGCCATACATCAACCACCTTGCTGGGCCTGTTGTGTTGTGTTTCTGCCAAGGTACTGGAGTGAGTATGAACTATGCCCTATAATTGCTTTTGTGAATGGCCCCTTTGGAGCTGCATAGTTATTTCTCCCTGAGCTTAATGTGACCACCGAATCAATGATAGGCCTCCACTAAAGCCCTCCACTGTGATCCTTTACAACACTAGGTCTGATTACAACGGTCTCTGCAGAAAACACCTCAATGACTTTCCAAGGCTCTTCGGAAAAAGACAAGAATCCAAAAATAGAGTTCTCTGTAGTTCAAAATTTGCTGGCACCAACCCCCAAATTTCCCACATTCAGTTTTTTAAATAGCCAAACAAGGGCTTGCGGTACAATTCAGTCAGCAAAGAGCTTGAGGACTCGAGTTTGGTCCCCAGAAACCACAGAAAAACAGCCAGACATAGGGGTAGGGAGTGGTGGGAGGTGGGCTTTGCACTTGGAATCCTAGGTCTAGGGAAGCATAGAGAGGCAGACCCCTGGGGTTCAGTGACCAGCCAACCTAGTTTAATTACTCAGTTTCAGATCAGTGAGAGAGCTTATTGAAAGAACAAGGAAACGACACCTAAGGAAAGACATTGGAGGCTGTCCTTTGACCTCCACGTGCTTGCACATATGTACACATATATGCACATGCATGTGTTCCTGAACGCATGAATACATACACCTTAAACAACCAAACAAGCAGCTTTTTAGCATTTAGGGCTCGCTTGCCCACCTGTGGCACCATTGATGAAACGGGGACCTAATATTATAGACCCCAGGCTGCCATGCTCAAGCACTGTCTATTTAGGTTTGTCTCTTGTGGTCCTATGTTGGCTTTAATCAGCCCTTCCATCTGTGTACAACTGACTGTCAGGTTTAAGCAAGCTAGCCTTTCTTCTGGGCAACTCAGGATTTCTTGGAGATATATATATATATATATATATATATATATATATTTTTAATTTTTTTTTTTTTTTTTTTTTTTTCCTGTCCCTCAAGATGAAAAGGAATCAGTATTAGTCCTGCTTACAGTTCTTTGGATGACTGATTTGTTTGCTTTCATTGGACAAATTAACAGAGATATAACTTTCTAGGATTAACTTCCTGGGATCATCAGATATTTATGTTCCTTCCCACTAAACTTTGATATCCAGACTTTGGGCCTCACATCAATTTCCCTCCCACCCCCACCCCCGCCACGATAACCACCATATAGCCTGTGTCTGGCACCAAATTGACATTCAGCAAATAAGTACGTGTATGTGGAAAAAAAAAAAAAAAAAAGGAAGAATGAAATTGTTTGATAAAGATCACACTGATATAAAATTTTCCAGGTTGATACAAAACATATGGCGTTTTCTACCCAGGAGAGCCAGTGTTTGCTGCACTGGATTCGATCCAGAGCCGCACACGGGTGCTGGCCTCTGTTTATCTCCTTTAAGACTCACACAGTTTCTGGCGCATTCGTGAACCAGCTTCTTGGCCTCCTTCATTAGCTATTCCACGCCTTACTCATCTCTCTTTTTCTTTCTTTCTTTTTGTTTGTGTGTTTGTGGAGATGGGCTCTGATGACGTTGTTGAAGGTGGCCTTGAACTCCTTGATTTAACGATGTCTCTTTCTGCTCTGGCACACATGTATACTTGGAGTATACATGACTGCCACTGTACTCAGAAAACATAACCTTCTCAGCTGACCCCAGTCCAGCCAGCCTGAAGGGAGAGGTGAGTGTTTCCAAAGATCGTGTTATCATTGTTTGGAAATGTATCGGTTTTCTTCCGTTTTTCATATTTGTGAGTGCATAAACTAAAAGTCCTGTTTAATCAGAAATCATGAGGCTAAAGTTGTGTTTTAAGTCTTAATTACTGTGCTCCAGAGATCTATAAAACAAAAACACCTCTACTCTAAACTTCACTTGCGCAAGGACAGATAACTTCCCAGAGTGCCGGGGGCTGTCGTTCATGTAAGGTAAAGTCGTATTCCAGCAAACAAGATTGGTTGCCCCCACTGCTCAGGATGTATTTGATCACACGTAAACGGCAGACATATAGACAGGAAGTATGTAGCCTTGTGGGGTTAGCCTTTATAAGTACCTGACTAATATAATTCAGGACCATTCTCTGGGAATACTGGGTACAGATCCATCCAGTGTCCATCATTCTGACCAGTATTTAATAAGGCTTGCTTCAAATTTGGCTCAGAATCATAGCGATGGTTTTATCCTCACATGATTAACAAAATCACGATGGACGTGGAAAGGTTACCTTGGCTAGATGACTGCTCTCCTGTGTGACATGTCTAACTCCCTTTGTCACCAGCTTAAATAATTGCCAAAAACCGAGTGCAGGAGGGAAAACCGAATGCATGCGTGTGAGTGCTGGAGTGTCGCTCAGTGGTAGGGCACTTATCTAGTGTATAGTTCAGTGCTCAGTAAGAGGGGAAAGGGTCAGTCAGTTGGCGGTACATTCATGTGTTTACTACTGGGTCCAAGCAAAACTGAAAGAACCATTGCCTTAAAAACAATCACGAAAACCAAAAGCCCTGAGGGAAGCAAGGGAAAAAGAGGCATTTGTGCAGCTGGCTACTCAACCCCTTAGAGAGCATTTCCTGAACTGCCTGCCTATCTACCTCGGGCAGACTGGTCCATTCCTCTCCCTGCTCTTAATGGAACTTTCCCTGAGCACCACATGACCTTTCAGGAAGTGGCAAAAAGTTATCAAAAGCAACAAAGTCAGCAGCCATGAGAACACCAGTACCAAAGGCGTGCCCGCAATCCTGGCCCTGTGATGAGGAGTACTCCAGGCAGCCGGCTCTCTCTTCCAGGGGTGGGCAGGGAGCCCCTCCGTTTAGTGGCTCCTGATGCACTGAACGCCTGCGCACACGTGTGGTGGGCTGGCACTGACCTGCGCAGCCACTCCAGGGACTCCATTCTCCCACAAAGCAAGGGCGAGCTGGAAAACAGAACAACATGCTCACACTCGAGTAAACCCAGCCAACCTGCCAGGTTGCTCCTGCCCACACCAACCTTGGAATCTGTCTAGCTGTGTAAACTTGGTAAACTTAGCCGTGGCCTGTATCTGGGAACACAGCAGGTCTCAGAGATATGAATTCCTTCCACCCTGATGGCTAACTGATAATCAGTGCTTCTACAGAGGTCAGGGATGCTGAGGGTTGGCCAGGGACACACAAGGAAATTTCTACAGCATACTTCCTCATACTCCTGGGTTTACAGACTTTTTCTTCCTTCCTTTCTTTTTTTTTTCCCTAATAGTAACTTTTACCCCAGCCACTAATTTTTAAAATTATTTTCTTTCCAGATTGTATTTTTATGTGTACATATTTATGTGTACAAGTGTATAACGATCTAATTAGTCACTGATAAACTGATTTTCTTAAACATTGAGCATTTCTGGTAGGTGGAACTAATAGCCATTTTGGAATACAAGATTGTTAACAGCCACGGTCGTCCAGCAGAACTAGAGAACGCTGGGAGTTATTTCTCCTAACTGCATCACTACACCTGGTAGACAGTCTTTCTCCATCACTCTTCCTCCCTTCCCAGGACACTATTAACACATTCAGTGTAGAAAACAGAGAAAATAATTACAGAAAAACAAAAATGCACCTTACCCATCAATAACCCTAGTAATTCCTGCTCAATCCTTGTAGAAAATGCAATGATAAGACATGTGACTCAATAGTAACAAAAACCCACTGGACACGCAGGTCTGTGAAATAGAACAAGGTCCCTGACAGAAGTCCATGGAACTACAGCCACCGCATTTTTGACAAAGAAAACACAAGTACACACTGGAGAAGTCCCCAAACCCCCATTCCCTTAAGCTGGCAGTGCTGGTGACTGTACCCTGAACAGGAGGACTCTGGCTGGGTAAACAGAAGGGTTGTTGTTGGGTAAAGAAGCCTAAATGTTTCTCTTCACCGGGACCCACCCATAACCTTCCCCATAAAGTCAACTACTCAGGCAAGGGCAGCTAGTACTGGATGAACTAGACAACCTGCATGGGCTCAGACCCCCTTCCTGCCAGCCATCAGATAAAATCTGGATGGTTTTCCACTATTTTGCTCTTCAAATGATTCTGGGAAATTTGGATATCTACATATAGAAAAATGTAATTGAATCCTTATCTCTCTGCATAAAAATCAACTCCAGTGGCTCAAAGATCTCAGTGTTGGTTCTCAAACTCTGAAACCACTACAAGATAAAGTAGTGAGTATGCCCAAAAATATGAGCACACAGAAGGACTTTTGGAATAGGATGCCAGGAAATAAGACCCAAAATGGAGATAGTGGGATCTTACAAACTATAAAAGCTTCTGTTAATGGAATGAAGAGCCTACAACATAGGAGACAGTCTTTGCCAATGATACACCTGACAGAATTGGTGCCTAGAATATACAAAGAACTTAGAAATCAAACATCAAGATAACAGGGTTAATAAATGCTCTATGCACTATCTGCTATCAGTGTTGAGGCCTGCCTTCCCCATAGCTGTACCCATTTTGTTCCACACCCACCAGCTATTTCATATTGTTGTTGTAATCTGCCTGCCATTAATTGATGCAGAAAAATAAGTTGACCCTGTTATGCTCTGTATGTATGTTATGAGGTTTGTTAATCTTAAGAAATTTCACAATATACACTTCATGTAGGACCTATCAAATTAAAAGTCAATATGAACTATTATGTCTAAAATGACTGGAGTCAGGGCTGACCCCTGGGCAGCACTTCCAGCACCTGTGTGTGAGTTCATTGTGGTTTTTGCGGGTTTAGCCTTTATAAGACAGCCCTGAGAAATGTCCAGTTTTGAACTGTTGCCTTGGTTGATCATTCCTGGGGTGTGCATTCAATAAACCATCCCTGTTTAACTGAGATCAATGTTCAAGTGGCTTACAGAGCGATTCCTGTACCCCCACAATCAACAAGATACAGAAGATGTGGAAGATGCTTGTTTTTATTAACCAATTCCTCTGCCTTTTGATTTCCTGTCTACTCTTTGTCTACCTTTGTATTCCCTTCCCCCAATTAACTAAATGGTCTGGATGGATCGTGGGCTAAGTAAGTAAACAAAAAACAAGTAAAATGGCTTATGAAAGGAAGCACAAATGACTAAGAAATGCTGTTAAAAGTGTTCAATGTCCTTGGCCATCAGGGAAATGCAAATTAAAATCATTCTCCAGTGACAAGGGCTATTATTAAGACGACAAATGACTGTAAATGCTGGCAAGGATGTGGGGGAAGGGCGACCCTAATTCACTGTTGTAACTAGAGAAAAAACTTGTACAGCCACTATGGAAATCAGTGAGGAGGTTCCTCAAGAAACCTAAAAATACAACCGTGCTGCTACTCAGCTGCACCACTCAGGAATCAGCTCCAGTTCCTACACTGAACATAGCTTCCACCTGAGCCTGTGCTGTGTTGTGTGTTGTGTTGACACAGGGCTCTCTACATAGCTCTGTCTGTCCCGGAACCTACTTTGCAAACCAAGCTAGTATCAAACTCACTCTGCCTCTCTGCCTCTCTGCCTCTCTGCCTCTCTGCCTCTCTGCCTCTGCCTCTCTCTGCTTCTGCCTCTCTGTGCCTCTGCCTCTCTCTACCTCTGTCTCCCAATTACAGGGATGAAAGGTGCCCCATCATGCTTGCAGCCAGCTGAGCCTCAGGAATCCAGGTATTATAGACATGTTCCTGAGATAGATGCCAAAACTTTCTTTTCTACAAAATGAGATTCCTTCTTTCCCTATTGCCCTCAAGTGCCATTTGTATGCAATCCCTCGGACTTTTGAAAACTTTTGACAAGTCATACATGAAAACATACCTCGTATAAAAAGTGTACACGCAATTGAAAGTTCAATTTTTTTTTTTTTTTTTTTTGGTGTTTTCAAGACAGGGTTTCTCTGTGTAGCCCTGGCTGTCCTGGAACTCACTCAGTAGACCAGGCTGGCCTCAAACTCAGAAATCCGCCTGCCTCTGCCTCCCAAGTGCTGGGATTAAAGGCGTGCGCCACGACCGACCAGCGAAAGTTCAATTTTTTTAAAAAAGTATTTTAAACTTTATTTATTTATTTAAAAAAGCATGTTCCATTTACCATCTAAAAACCCATTGGTATCACATGTCAACTGCCTTCATGCAGAGGATGAGACATGCTGGTCTTCATTGCCACATCCACCATGGAAACACCCCTTGGGAACAACTCATCTCCCAATGAGCCCTCTCCTTTTGAATGTTATCTAAAAGAGAAAACTTTGTGGATCACATATTAATAGCCTCATCACTGTGACTAAGATACTGAGCACATTTGTGGACTACTTAGAATTGTCTATTTAAGTCCTTTGCCCAATTTTGAATTAAATTTTTAACTTTCTATTGTCATGGAATTGTAAGGTAAACAGTAACTCCTTGTCAAATTGATAATTTTCACAAATTTTCCTCCATTCCTGTGGTCTGTCTTTTTCTTTCTTGATGATGTCTTTTATGCAAATTTTTTTAATCCAATGAAGATTAACTCACCTATTTTGTTGCTGGTGTGGCACAGCCTTTGAGATCACTATTGGACAGTGTATTGATTCACAATTCCAACATCGTGAAGAATTATGCCAATAATTTCTCCCATAAGTTTATAGTTAGGTCTTTTATTTGCCATAATATTTGTCTGTGGAGCCAGGCAGTGGTGGCGCATGCCTTTAATCCCAGCACTTGGGAGGCAGAGGCAGGCGGATTTCTGAGTTTGAGGCCAGCCTGGTCTACAGAGTGAGTTCCAGGTCAGCCAGGGCTACACAGAGAAACCCTGTCTCGAAAAACAACAACAACAACAACAACAAAAAATTTGTCTGTGGAAATAGGCATACATCTCTATTTATTTGCATTTGGATATCCAGTTTTCTTGGCACTACTTGAAGAGATCAGGGACCTTAGTACCCTAGTCAGAAGTTAACTGACTGGTAGCCAGGTTTGGCAGAGCACACCTGTCGTCTCAGCACTTGAAGGCTGAGGCAGGGGGATTGAGAATTCCTGCCCATTCTCGCTTAGATAGTGAAACTTGTTTTAGAGGTTTCTGCCTATATAGTGGGAGCATATGGTCCAACAGAAATGTCCATTATCATGTCATCAAGGAATCAGAGAAACCAGCTCTCTAGAAGACATTCAAAGAGACCCCCAGGCTGGTAGCAGGCCGTGAAGGACTCCTCGGGGCTTCAGGCTTTCTCTACCTCACCTCCTCCCTGGACTTCTTCATCCCTGACTGGCTCATTCCTCTGTGTGTTTAACTTGAGCACCACTTAATACTTGGATTTTAAAATGCATTTTGTTTCAGTTTTTAAAATTTGGACAACACTATGACATGAAACTGACCATGTCATTACTTTTGTGATGTGGTCTAGAGTTTGACTTTATCTATATATTAAGAGCTGACACCAGAGAGTATTTTCTGTTAGAATTTAGCCTCTCAGAAATTCTTTAAATCGGTGTCTCATGCCCTGCATTTGTTGGTTTGGTTTGGTACCATTTCTCACAGAATCACTGTGTCAATAGCTGTTCTCATTGTCTAAGATTTGTTCTTGACAAAAAAAAAAAAGTTATTTGCTATTTTTCCAATCCAACTTTCAAATCCCCACAAAGGGCTGAGTACCAGTGTATACCAGGAGTCCCAGATACTAGAGAACTGGGATAGGAAGATCACTTGAGCCCAGGAGTTCATCAACAGCCTGAGCAAAGCTGGGCGATGGTGGCGCATGCCTTTAATCCCAGCACTTGGGAGGCAGAGGCAGGTGGATTTCTGAGTTAGAGGCCAGCCTGGTCTACAGAGTGAGTTCCAGGACAGCCAGGGCTACACAGAGAAACCCTGTCTTGAAAAACCAAAAAAAAAAAAAAAAAAAAAAAAAAAAAAAAAAAAAAAAAACAAAAAACAAAAAACAAAAAACAAAACAGCCTGAGGAAAGTTTATTACAGCCCATCACTAAACAAACAAACAGACAGATATTTCATAAAGGTAAACTCAAGTTCTAGGTCCCAAGACAATGTCTCCATGGCTTTATTCTAACACAAAATGAAAGAGGAATTGAAATATAATTGTATGGGGGAAAAGTGCTCCCTAAGATTTTTACTGAAAGATTAGTTGGGGTCTTTCTCTTCTACTGGGAGGTTTTATTCTTGATTCTCTTGTGAACGTTTGATTATATGAGTTGGAATTCACTGTAGTTGAAATTCACCACAAGAGATTTTTGGTCCCAGAGGTTAGAAGAAGTACAGGAACTTCTGACAGATTTATGGCCAGTCATATATTACAGCTGTATGACACGTTTCCTTTTGAACTCTTTCATTAGAGCTCTGCCCTTTTCCCACTAAAGGTTATCTTTACAGACAACATGATAGAATATTCTTTCTTCAGATTCAGTCTTCTCAGTCTTCACATGTGCTTTCATCAGCTGCTAATGGGGTCAGTGTGCCACCTGATCAGCTGCTGCCTGATGGCCTAGGACTCCACTCTGCTCAACTGCTTAACAGAACTCGATGACATCATCCCATCCCCTTTCAGGGAAGGAAGCCTAGATTTAATGGGTACAGGAAATTCGGTGGCAGCCGACGAAGGAAGCTGAGAGACTGAAAACTCACATCTCAACTGCACTTGGGAAACAAAGATGAAGCAGGAAGTCAGCTGAGGCTATAAACCCTCAATGCCCATACCCAGTGACACAGTTTCTCCAGCAAGGCTCCACAACCTCTTCTAAACAGTGTCACCAGCTGGGACCAAGGGTACAAATACACAAGTCGATGGAGAATATTTCTATTCAAGCCACCCTTGCTTCACATGGAATAAAATCCAAACTCCTCACAACACACACGTATACACACACACACACACACACACACACACACACATATATACATACACATGCACACACACATACATACACATACAGATACACAAGAATATTCACATTCTCACACACATGTACACACACACACACATACGCACACACACATATACACACACATACATACTTACATTCACACACATGTACACACACATACACATATGAGTGTACTCACATTCACACATATTTTTACACACACACACACACACACACACACCATACTGGCACCAAGTTTTAACTACCCTGCCTCTTTTCTCCCAGGACCAAGCAAGCGCGTGCTCGAGGGCCTCTAGGCACATGTTCACTTCCCTTAGAGTTTTCTTTTCTTTTTTTTTTTTTTTTGTTTGTTTTTTTGAGACAGGGTTTCTCTGTGTAGTCCTGGCTGTCCTGGAACTCACTCTGTAGACCAGGCTGGCCTCGAACTCAGAAATCTGCCTGCTTCTGCCTCCCAAGTTCTGAGATTAAAGGCATATGCCACCACCACCCATCGTTAGAGTTTCTTTCTGTACAGAGTATGACTGAGAACTGCTCATCTAAAGTCTTAGACAAACTGGTTCCTCAGCTGAGGCCTTTCTCTCTGTACCTTGGCTTGGGGAGATCTGGCCTCTGAAGGCAGCCAGATCTTAACCCTTTATAGCCTGCTTACATCTCTTGCCAGTACCTCATCTTAATGAGCTCCTTCAGATTCATCATCTGAGCCTTGAAACTCTATTTCCTTTCATTTGATTCCAATTTTCTTTACCCAAAAGTTTCAGCATATAGCGAAAGAAACGTCCCTGTCCGTGCCCTTTGCAGTCTTTCTGTTTCAGTATGTCTGTCTCCTGCCTGCTCCATTCGGCTTTTCCCTTGGAGTACTAAGGTTCTGGGGCTGTCTTTCTGTGGAGGAGACACCTCCCATCTAGGGTTACCATGGTCTTTCTGTAGGCAGACCACAGCTCTGAGTTATGATAAATAACTACTCTTGGTCTCCTTTCCAGGGGCATTTTTTTTATTTGTTGTTTCTTTGGTTGTATTCTGAGACAAAGCATCAGTGTAAAACCAGGATGGCTTCAAACTCACCATCTAGCTAAAACTTGCCTAAAATGGCAGTCCTCCTCCTTTCAGCCTTCTGGTTGCTAGGACTACAGGTATGAACCACTATGATGTCTTCACAAGATAATTTAATTTAGCCAGATGTGGTACATGTCTGCAATCCGAGCACTTGGGAGTTGGAGAGAGGAAGGTCAGAACTTCAAGGGCATCCTCAGCTACATAGTGAATTCAAATGCACCATGAGCTCCATGACATTCTATCTCAAAAAAAAAAAAAAAAAAAAAAGTCTTGTGGCTGGAGAGATGGTTCAACAGTTAAGAGCACTGACTGCCCTTCCAGAGGTCCTTAGTTCGATCCCAGCAACCACATGGTGGCTCACAATCATCTGTAATGGGATCTGATGCCCACTTCTGCTGTGTCTAAAGACAGTGACAGTGTACTCACATAGATACATAAATAAAATCTTTTAAAAATGCACTTTCAGGGTATTCTTGTCAGAAGGACCTAAGACAGGCTTACCCTTGTTAATGAAATAAAAAGGGGGGATATATGGAGAGCTTTTGGGGCTGCTTGGCAGGAATCTGACCTTGGCCAAGGACAAGGAAATGAACTGCAGGCAGGAATCTGACATTAGGCTAGAACAAAGAAGTAATGTCAGGTAAGAATCTAAGTCTTAGGCTAGAACAAAAAAGTAGGCTTCAGGCATGAAAATGACTTTGGGCTAGGACAGAGAAAATAGGCTCAGATATTTTGGTCATCCTGATAAGCCCTTAGAAATAGTGATCACAGGATTCTGTGTATTCTCCTGCGTGTTCTTTGACTATCTGGGTTTATTGTCTTGCTTGTTCCTTGACTATTTGCATCTATTGTATTGTTAGTTCCTAAACCTAGAACTGACCTTAATACTTGCATATTAATCTTAAAAAAAAGAAAAAAAGAAAAAAAGGAGGAGGGGGATGGGATAGTGGATTAATGGGGGCAGGGAATGGGAAAAGGGGATAACATCTGAAATAAATAAAATATCAAATAAAAATGCACTTCCGTGATCTATTTTTTTAACTTGATGATACTTCCTCCCAAAGTGAGCACACCTTGTCATCACATTACAAATTAAACCACTAGCAAGAGAAGTGCCTCTCATTCGATCAGCACCACTGAGTTCTTCCTTCTCTGGTGCAGCATGTCGATTTTGTCCTCAGAGAGCCATCTTTCCTGGGTTCATCACACAAACACAAGCACTCTTCTTTGTCACCTTGCCCTGCCTGCTTGCTCCATCTAAAAGTCAAAGGCCAAGTCCCTTACATCGGGTTCAGACATCCTAATCCCTAGGGAATATTCTGTGCAGGCACTACAGTGGTGCCACTTGTGTACACCTACTGCTTCTTGACAGTCTATAGAAAAAGTACAAAAAGACCTTTTAACCAGCACACGAAAGGCAGGCATATCTTGTGGAGACGTCGTTAGATCTCTGCTATCTTCCTTTTCCTTTCTAAGCATATACATCCTTTTCTGCACAACCTTGTCAAAGTCTTTCTGAGACTCAAATAAACCCACATTGCCCAAGGGTCTCTTTCTACCTCAATTTTAAAAAATCGGGGTTTGTCATTGTCGTTTCAGTTTTGTGTTTTCCTTTTGAAAAAACAATGTCATCTAGTCCTCAGTAGGTTTTTACAAAATCTTTTAAAACATCAGGTAGACTAGTTTATAAAATTGAAGCAAAACAATGAAATAAGTACTTTTATAGACAAACAGGGTTCTAGGTACCATGTAAACCTGGGGTGGGGCTGGGGGAGAAAATACAAATGAAAAAAGGTAGTGGTGTTTTCTTCTGGGTAGCATTTCCAGTAGAACTGTGTCTTTGTATGCATTTCTAGGCCCCTCATATTTTTGGCAATACTGGAGAATAAGATGAAACCAAAATCAAGTGTAACTTCAGTAGGTCTTGATACCACAGTGAGTCGATATCTGTAAGTGGCTGTGCAGTGACTGGAGCGTGTGGGTGGGTGCAGGGAGGGGAGCTGGCCCATGGTAAATGCCACCTGAGTGTCAACGTCTTCCCTCTCCTCGACTGTAGGCCACCACTACTAAGTCAGCTGTTTTGAATAAGGGTGGCAGGCCCTGCACAGCCTACTTCTCACACTGTACTGGTTGGAAAAGCTCCATCTTTCTCAGCCTCACCATCTGAACCATTCTTTCTCTTAGTTGGTTGGGAGCCTGTGTTGTGTTCATAAGCACGGTGTCCCTTTCCTCATTGAATTTCAAGTGGTTTGTTTCCTGGACTCCCCAGAGATCTGGGAGAAGACATAGGGACTACTCAGTTTTTGCCCTGTCCTATGTGAATTAATAATTGCCATGCATATTTTCCTATTCTCTATGTTTCTGTGAAGGATCCAATACAGCCCAGTGTTTTGATGATCTTAGCATTAAGGTCATAGGAACCCAGTCTTGAGTTAGCAACATGAGAGAAGCACTGAACAAGCAAGACTTCCACTAAGTTCTTCCAGGGCAGCATGACTTGAATCTGGGTCTGTCCCCTCTCCTGCTGTTATGTATACCCAGTGGAGGGTTGTTGTTGTTGTTGTTGTAGTTGTCATTGTTGTTCTGTTTTGTTTCTTTGGTTGGTTGGTTGGTTGGTTGGTTGGTTGGTTGGTTGGTTGGTTGGTTGGTTTTGGGATTTCCAGACAGACTTTCTCTGTGTATCCCTGGCTATCTTGGAAATCACATTGGTCATACTGTCAGCCAAAAGGCTTTGGAAAGCAAGAATAGAAAGCACAACCTTGGGCAAGAAAAGATTCTGACAGAGAGATGACTGTGAGTACTGAGTAACCTGGGACTCTAGACTTTGCTGTATCTAGGAAAATGTCTGTAGTCACCACAAATTTCATTCGAAGAGGTGGCTATTAGTAACCTGAAATCAAGTTTCCAGCCTTAGCACTATTCGTGTGGGTGATGGGAGCTCCTGCGTTGCTCAGCTTTAGCACCTGTAAATCAGTAACACAGGGAGGGCAACCTCACTTTTCCCAATGTCCTTGAGTCAGACGAGTTTCTGAGTTCAGGCTCCCCTGATATTAGGCAGATGTACATAGATAAACATCAATATACATACTTGATTTGGGTGTCTTTTCTCCCCAGGATCTGGAGTAGATTTTTGCAAAAAAGAAAAATAAATTGTAGTGTTGGTGGCCAAACTCAAGACCTGCCCATACTAGGTAAATGCTGTACCATTACATGACATCCTGAGGATGTAATTTTTAACTAATTTACTCACAGTCATTCACATATTCCATGGAGCAGGTAGGCCTGGGACCTGAAGCTGATTGTGGTTCCAGGTTTCTTAGGTATTGCCTTTTAGGAACCAGTTGGCAGCCCCCTGTGGTGTTCTTCCCATTTTCCTTTCACACAGGAATATGTTGAGCCCCAAGATATACTGGCACACACTCTCCAGAGCCACAAGGCTAGTGGATGGCAGAGTAAAGGTTAAACCCAGGAGTCTTTGACATTAGGGACAAAATCATGACATTACGGCTATTTCAGAGAGAGCAGGGATCACAAATAATAAATATTTGGAGGGAAAACTGCAGGAGATTAGAGGCATTCTGCCAAAGTGTTGCTCTCATGGGCAGCTTCTAGAGGCAAATTTAGCTCTGGTCAGTGGAGGCAGGCCACAGCAGTCCTGACCCACAGTAGCTTGCCCAGAACTGAGGAGGCTGGACCGCTCAGTCTGCCCCGCCCCTGCCTCTTTATCCTTTCCTGTAATGCATAAGCAGGCTCCGTCTCACCAAGTAGCCAGCTTCCAATGGCTATTTCCTTGTGTCTTCATAAGAAACTTTTGACTAGAGCATGTACCAGCAAAGACTCTTATTGCTCTGATATTCTTTAGCCAGCAAAGCCCTCTGTTGACCCCTAGGAAAGTACATGTAGGAATATGCTTTTAAATTCCCCAACACATTATCCCTCCTCTGGCTTTAGTTCCTCTGTCTATCACCCACAACCTCTCTGGAAGGAGTGCAGTTTCTATAATTTGCTTTCGAGCTCTTCACAAGGTGGTAAGCTTACTTAATCTTCTTAATCTATCCAATAAATTCCTGATCCAAAATACTTGATTTTACTATCTCTACAGCCCTGGCTAAAAAGAGGCTATTTCACTTCTTTTTGGCCAGATAAAGACTGGGAACGGCCAGGCGGTGGCGCACGCCTTTAATCCCAGCACTTGGGAGGCAGAGTCAGGTGGATTTCTGAGTTCGAGGCCAGCCTGGTCTAGAGTGAGTTCCAGGACAGCTAAGGCTATACAGAGAGAGAAACCCTGTCTCAAAAAACAAACAAACAAAAAAAAACCAAACAAACAAACAAAAAAAAGAAGACGGGGAACGTTTGTGACTCAGCCTAGATCCGTCCTGTCTCTTAGAAACAAAGTACAGCCAGGTGTGGTAGCGTGCATCCTTAGTCCCAGCGCTCTGAAGGCAGAGGCAGGCGGATCTCTGTGGGTCTGAGAACAGCCAGAGCTACAGGTAGAGACCTGTAGACTACCTATTAACCATGCCAGAGCCTTCTCCAGTCCACTGTGGTGATGTTATGAGGTTTTATTTCACTCACATAGAGCCATGGAGTGCAAAAGTAAAAATACAAGAGAAGTGCCATGGCGGAAAACATGCAGGACAGATGAACCCTGGAGCTGTAGGAAAAGACACAGGGACACATCAAAACCAATCCTGGTGTTGGGCATCCCTGGCCATCATGGACAATGTCTCCTGCAGGAAGAGGGGGCTTTCTGTACTGTGTACATGTGGCTTCTCCTGTACGTCTGGTACACAGTGACTTCTTAAGGAGTAGTAGTAGTGTCACACCATCCCTGTGCTTACTACAAACCAGGGCTACAGGACTCCAGCATTAATATATAGGCGAGCCTCTTAAGAATGAGTGCTTTGGTAAAACCCAGGGAGAGATAGCTGAGATACCCAGCTTAGGGTGCTGCCGTGGTGGGGACACATGGCTCAGACCCACTATATTTTCTGTACAATTGACTTTTCCAGCTTCCTTTAGTCTGAAGCAAGATGTCCTGGAAAGGGGGTGGAGTGTTGGGGGTGGGGCACCTTATCAAAAAGGGCATCCCCATCACAGGTAAATAAGTTCCAGTCAGTAAATCTTCGAGTTTTTTGGCTGTGCTCTTCCACAGTATCAGGCCTGGATGACTGACCGGCCTGGGGGGTTGATAGGCTCTCAGCAAAGAGGCAAGAGAGGCCTTGTTGCTGCTGGGCCTCTGTTTCCTAGGGTGCGGCACGGCCTCTCCACAGACGTTGCCTAGGACTTGTGTGGGAACCAATGAGTTCAAACCCTATCGTATGTACAGCTTTGGGACTGATCTGATTAGTAAGAAGCAGAGCTGCTTTGGTTTCAAGAGCTGACTTTTTCAGGACTGTGTTTCTCATTTCTTCCTTTACCTTTAAATTCAATTAAACCAGAGTTGACCTACAGAGGGGCAAAGAACTGTGAGATGCTATGGGAATGTTAAACAAGAAAAGGCCTCACTCTAAAGGAAAGCTGGTGGGATTAAACACCACAGAGGCTCCAGGAAGAAAAATATTCTAAAGATAGGTCCAGGAGCACAGAAAACCTCCTCACAGAAAGCAACTGTGGTCCTTGTTAGAGCCCACCACAGAACACCTCAGACCTCTGAGAACGTGGAGGCCCCTCCCCGTGCAAGCTTGGTACAAAGTGCGACAGTCTCACCTTCCTGCCCTTGTCACCCTTCTCCATCCCTAAACTTTATCTATGAGGTTGTCAGAATGAGAGTGGTGAAGGCTGGTCCAGTGACACACCCCTGACAACTGTCAGTGCCAACCTTCCAGGCCCCAGGTGACTCTATGCAACTGTAGTTCTTGAGTCACAGAATTCATCCCAGAGGTGACTCCACATATGTTGGGGGGGGGGGGGGGGGAGGAGGCGTGCTTCGGGGACATTAGATGAAGAGGATTGGGAAGCCTGGGATTGAGCGGGGTACTGGGATTGGGAAAACTGATACTGGGCTGGCCCAGTAACGACTAGAAGATTCCTGGCTTCCTAGCAGTCCCTCCCCAGAACCAGCCACCCACCTGGGCACGCCCTGTCGTAGTCGAAGCAGCAGTCACCGGTGAGACGGCAGGCTTGGTCACAGAAGCATGTCCCATAAACCCTGTCCAGCCTCCAGCCGCGGGCGAAGCAGGCAGGGTCCCGGCCAGGACAGCAGCGGCCGACCTCTGCGCAGCCAGCCAGGGCCCCTGGCCACAGCCGCGCCAGGGCGCACAGCACCATCCACAGGGTCCTCATGGCCAGAGGTGCGGCGACACCTGCAAGCGGACCCAGCCAGAGGCTCCGGCGAGCGCTCAGCTCCTCCGACAGCCGCAGCCCCCGCCTTCGGTCCTCCGCCCTTCCGCACCGCCCTTCGGCTGCCCTGGCTGCGCGCCCGCCCGCCTGCCCGCCCGCCCCGTGGGCTCTGGGCGGGTGGCGCTGGGGCCCAGGTGGGACGCGCCTGTCCTTCCGGCCACTACCCGCCCCGACAGCCGCAAAGCAGGTGCTCGCACAGCCCGCCCCCGCGGCAGGCTCCAAACTCTGCCTCCTTAGGTCTGGGAATGCCATGGCCCGTGCATGTTTGCACCGGGAAAGCCCTCAGAAAAACGGAGCCCCAGTGTCCCCGGCGACCCCCGGGTCCCCCTGCTCGCTCTAGAAAAGCCCTCAGAGGCTTTTTCCAACTGCTTCCCCAGCTCTCCTAGGCCCTGTTGGGCACATAGGAGCCAGAAGTATCATTCTGCAGCATTTTATATTTTCTCACCCAGAAAAATGCTACTTTGCTTCACTTAAAGGACAAATTAATGAAGACGAAGGAAATGATAAACTGGAAACTGTGCCCTGTTTTTTGTTAAACCCGATTTTCCAGAGAGAGCCTCCACCAATAATGCTTTTGTTTTGTTTTGTTTTTTTAATAAACGAATAACTTTCACTCTAAGGTGTTCGCCTAGCTTTGGAGGGGTTTATTTGCTTGCATCTCTTTTGTTTGTTTGTTATCGTGTTCTTGCCACGCTGAGGATAGAAACTATGACCAACGCAAGGCCCTCCAACTAAGGGACACCTTGAGTCAAGGACTTACTAACCTCTGGCTGACCTGTAGACCAGAATGGTCTCGAACTCACAGAGAGCCACTCGTATCTGCTGAAATGAAAGGCATAGGCCACTATGGACAGCTTCACACCCAACTTTTTATATGTCTTTCTTTCTCTTCTCTAAATATATTAAGTTTTCTACACTTTTTTCACCGAAATTTATTCTGGAAGTTTCATTTTTTCTTTATGATTTTAAATCATTTAATTAGTATGGTTTGTAGAAAGAAACATTTTTCTGTAACTGAGAGCCTAAGAAATCAAACTAAATTCAAAGTTAATGTCCTTCTTCATACAAGGTCTTCTCAAAGTGGAATTTCTCTCATTGGAGAGAAAGTAATGTAAGTAAAATTTTTAAACTTTACTACAAATGTGGTAAAGCAATTTAGCAACCAAATCTAAAACTTAGGCATGTTATGCAATGGAAAGACCTACATTGCAAGGGTTGTATCTGATAAGCTTCAGTCTTGGATTGTTTTGACCAATGTAGAAGGTAATACTATTTGGTTGTCCAAAGAAAATATACTCTAAAAAGAAAAGAAAAGGCATTTTTCTTTGTGAGTTTGTACAAACAAGTTCTCAGCATTGAAGACTTTTTGTCTTCCTGGCAACTGTCTCTTCCTTTTGCAGTTTAAAGAAATGATTGTGGTTTAGTTTTGATGGCTGGGACTAAATTCCCTTGCCAATAGATTGCATACACCTTCATCTTTCCTCCTGTTAGAAGTTTTATTAGCCGTTTTGAAGCAACCCATTCATGCAATTTATCTCCACGCCTTCTCTAGTCTGTCTTCTCCATGGATGCCTTTGGACAGATACTTCTGTAATGCCGTAAGAATCTGGAACAGTGCCAGAAAGGTGTAACAGCAAACAATCCGCTGACTAGTTCATTTTCCAGACCAAAACATGAAATGAAGGTGGTAACAGAGAAGGAAGAGGAGGTGAGCTCTGTCTTAACAGAAGTGGAAGACGGGCTTGGGGAGACGGAGTGGTTAGAAGAGCTGGCTGTTCCTCCAGCACACCCAAGTTTGGTTCTCAACACTCCCTAGGGGTAATTAACTGCCAGATTAGGAGATTAGAGTGTTGATCTGGCCACAGAGGAAACACACAGACACACACGCATGCACATGCATATGCACACATGCACAGGCACAGGCACATGTACACACACACACACACACACACACACAAACTCAAACACACACACATAAAAATAAAATAGAGAAGCAAAAAGCATAATGTCAAATGCTTGCTCAAATACCGTATCTTCACTTTCTTTTCCTTTATGCACTGACAAAAGCAAACGTTAACAGGAAAAAAGTTAGAAATGGGCAGAACTGCAGGGTTAGCACACTTGTTGGTCAGGGAGGAGGCTCTGCAGCCTCTCTATGCTGCTCCAACCCTACCAGCTTCAAGTTTACAATCTGGGAGTCTGGGCTTTGCATTTAGAAAGGACTTGGACTCAGCTGAGGGACTGCCATCCTTGGCAATCACCTCAGCACCTTCATCCCACACAGAACGCTACTCTGATCTTCATGAGAAGTCCACAGCGACAGGTGAAACTGAGCACAAAGTGTCTACTGAATATCGTGTGGTAACTTAAGGTCCACTCCCTGCTGTACTTTTTGCCCAACAGCAAGTAAAGACAAATACAGCTTTATTGGTGTGCAACACACAGAAAAGCACAAAGTTTAAGATTTAAAAAAGGAAGAAGACCACGAAGAAGTGACCATTTCTTAGAGCAAACAAAGGTGTGCTTGTCTCTGGTAATGCTTAAAGAGGCTCACAGTATCAAGTTATAGCATCAAGAGAACCTTCCCCAGCAAACCATAGCAAACCCAGGACAAAGTGAGGTGGCCATGTTCACATCCTTACTAGAAACTGGATTCAGTCAGCTCTAACAACCTGTTTGCCATGCTGCACGGATATTTGAAGGACAGAAATCACCGTGACAAACATTGGAAGTAGTCAAGTGTATCTTTAAAGACTTCCTGTCTGTTGCCTTTGGGAGTTACCCAAGATTGGGAAAATTACAAAGAGAAGCTGAGGCCTGTCTGTTCCATCAGATTCCAGAACACAGTAACTGTAGGGACCCCCACCTGTGGCATCTCACATGATCCTGTGTAACTGTGAAGCAAATACCTCCCCCACCTTACAGCTGACATGGGGTACGCAGCCAATTAGTAACTAATCAGGCTTAGAACCCAAATTACCCTTTGCAGTGCACTAAAGGCTCTTCCATAACTGCCAGCATGGGATGGGGTAGGGAAAATAGGATAATGGGAAAGAAAGACGGTTAGCATTAGGAAGTATTGGGCTGAGTACTGAAATTAAGTATATAGAAATCAAAATACCAACAGTTTCCCAAGATGCTGGAATGCATTTAAAACGTAAGCTGAAAAGATGGATTAGTAGATAAGCAATACACTCACTGTCAATTTCAGACTTGCATGCAAACATGCACACATGTACACCCATGTACAGATGTGTGGGCCCATATGCATGCATGTACACGCACGCACACAAAACATGGAAAAAATTAAAAATAAAAGTTTTGCATTTTTACTTACAAAAATTGAATTTTATTAAAACCAGTTAGGGTGCTCTGAAAGGTAAAAGAAAATGTTTTGAGATTGGGTGACAAACATAGTTGACACAGTTTGGAGCCATTTGTCAGAGGCACGACACCTCATGGACTTCTGTAACTTATTTTCTTGAATACCAGATGTCTTTGACTATGTTATCTGGGGAGTGGGGGGTTTGTATGTTTGTTTTTGTTCTTGTCCTAAGACAAAATAATGCACACAGATTATAGGAAGGATTTTAGTTTCAGAGATGAATATACTTCATATAGGTATTGTTGTCAGCTACATAGCTAGTAAAGACTTCCTGTCCTTCCGAAGTAGCCACTTGCTGGGTTGCGTCATTTACCTGTAAAGAGGTTTTTTTTTTTTTTTTTTTTTTTGCATGCTTGCTTGCTTCCTTGCTTGCTTATTTGCTTGCCTTGTGTTCTAAGAGAGTGTTTTACTGTAGCCTAGGCAAGTCTGGAACTTACATAGCCCAGACTCGGCTTACACTCCTGTCACTCTCTTGCCTAACATTCCCAACTGCAGGGACAATAGACATGAGAAATGGAGCCTGGTTTGGGAACTTTCTAATTTTATGGAATCTCCACACAAATGCTTTTTCTGCATCAGGATTTTACCATATAGCCATGACCAGCCCCAAACTCATGTTGACTCTCAGACCTTTGCCTCCTTAATGCTGGCACTACACGGGGTCACCACCATACCAGGCATAATTCTTGCTATTATTTCCCAAGCTACTGAAGTCTTTTCCAGGGCCCTTTGTTGCATCTGTATCTGGACATGCTCTCCATCTCTCTCCAGCAGTTTAGAGGATGCACACCTCACAGAAAGACTTTTGCTCCATTTTGAATTGAATTATTTTTTGTTCAGATTTAGATAACTAAATCTATTTTCATTCTTCTGCACATGGGTCCCAACTTTCTTCAGCACCATGAAAGTACAAACACGTCACGGATTTGCACTTCATCCTTGCACGGGGCCAAATTGATCTGCTTCATTTCGATGTTCGTGCGTGTGTTGCTGAAGCAGGCATCTAGGTACAGTTCAAATGGCTGATATTCTTCAGTTACTGGGGTTCAGACCCAGGGCCTTGCTCTCTGTCACTGAACTTCGTCCCTGGCCCTTGCTTTTCTTATATTATATGTTTATTTTATGTATGTTTGTATCCAGTGGGGGGCATGAGTCTCATGGCACATGCATGGAGGTAGCATGACAAGCCTCATGGGGAGCTTCTCTGCTTCCACCATGAGAATCCAGAGGAGCACACTCAAGTTGCCAGGCTTGATGGCAAATGTCCTTACCCAATGAGCCATCTAGCTGGTTCCTAGCCCTTGTAGGTTGTTGTGGGGAGGGGTTTGTTCGTTTGCTCCCTTTTGTTTTTAATTGATAGAGTATATCACTATGCCACTAAGGTTAGCCTGGAACTTGTCATCTCCCTGCCTCTGACTCCTGAGTCCTGGAATTAGAGGCATGTGCTACCACATCAGGTTTGTTTCGCTTTTTCTGTTCTATTGAAGTCTGTTGTTTGTTCCATCTGTCCCTGTTTCTTTCCACAAATCCCAGAGGGCAGTCCCTTTAGAAGTGATTCTTCTCACAATTCAGTTGAAAGTGAGTTTCTGAGGATTGTGGGTATCTACAGTGAGTCAGAAGGCTCCCCTGGTAGCTGGAGCTGTACTGGGGAGTCTGATCACTGTTGACTTTCATGGGCTCTGTGCCCCAGAATGGCATCACTGAAGCAATACCTTTAGAACATCCTAGGTGTTATTCTAGTGACCATAAATAGATTCATATACCAATGTCCATGCAACTCCAGAAAATCAACATAAATATACACAAACTGACCATTGGGTCCCCAATTAAGTCAACCACAAGGACTTGGCTCAGTCATAAAGTGCTTGCCATGCATAAGAGCCTGAATTTGGTTCCCCAGCACCTACCAAAAGGCCAAGGATAGTGGTACACACACATAATCCCAGTCCTGAGGATGGAGAGGAGATAAGACTGATCAGCAGAGCATTCTGGGTGCTCGGTCTAGTCTAACTAGTAAGCCCCAGATTCAGTGAGAGACCTCGTCTTAAAAATAAGGTGGAGATGGGTGGAGGAAGATGCCTGATGCTACCCCCTTCCTCTACGTGCATGTTCCCACAGAGACCATGTACCCCCCACCCCTCGTAGCCCTGAGCCTACCTGAGGTGCGTTAGTGAGTATGGGGTGACAAGAAGAAAGCACTGTGCTCCAATTTACTGTCCGGGTCACACAGTTTTCTAAGAACAATAAAGAACAAGAGAGTAGAAATGTTTCCAGTTGCAACTGAATAATTTGTTGTTCTTGTAGCCTTTTTAGCACACTACAGCATATGTCATGAATAGTTCATCCTGGTCCACAAATTAAAATCCTCCAGTGCCAAAGAGCAACAGTATATACCAGTCTGGAAAATGAACTGGTTCAACTCCAAACCAACACGACGCATGGCCAGCAAACACAGCAGCAGGTTCCAGTGGGCGTGTCTGCCCACGTGACACTCAGTATGTATGGCTAGATGGTGGTTGATGGGCTGAGCAGACACCGGTGTGTCTGTGCAGAGGGACCTCTGCTATGAGAAGCTTCTAGCAGCCACAGGCACCACGACCAACATGCATGTTCCCCACAAGCCCAGAATCCACAATGTTTTATTGATACACACTATGCCACCCTAGCTGGCCTTCTGTTACTAGATGTGAAATATTAGCTGGGTGGTTTATTCAGAGTACATGTTTACCAGGCTCACAGGACTGGGAAGTCCAATGGACCATCTTCTTCCCAGCTGCACTGTAACCTGGAGGAGATAGTTCGTTTTATAACAATGTCATTTTGTGAAATCCTGTTGATTCATTAATCTATGAAGAGTCTTCATAATTGGAGTCCTCCCAAAGGTCAAACTGTTAACTTGCTTCTTGGTGAACACATACAAACCATAGCATGTGCCAGGATCATCTACCATCTTCTTACACTCCAAGTCACTGAAGTAAATGAAAATTCTTAGACTCACAAACCTAACATACATTACCTTGTCCTTTCCGAAAAAGTCTGTAGGCCCCTAGTCTATGCATCCAGCTCCAAAGCTCTGGGAACTAATATGCATACTACAGTTGGTACACCTCAGGCCTTCATCCATGTTTAAGTAGTTTGCATAAAACAGGATTCTGAAGTTTAAAAAGACGCAGTCAGAATACTCGTGCCAGCAAACCTTGCTGGTGATGGCAAAGCTGCAGACAGTGCCAAGATTTCTCCTGTGCTGCTTGGAAATTCTTTGCAATTATAAGCAAAAGCTGAAAAAACGCAAAGGAGAAAAATCATCTGGTTGACATTTAAGAAGATGTGTAATTTTGTTCCTTTTACGGTAAAACAGCCTCTGATCCACACCAGGAATCTTTATAGCAAATTGTTCTTTCTTCCTACACGCAAACTCTGCGTCGGTAAAGGGCACAAAGCCTAAGAAGAGAGCCACATTAGCCAGCAAGAAATGTGCCCCTTTGGGGAAAGGAATGTTCCTACTCCATTTATTTCAAACATGCAAGTGGGAAGTGAAGACACTCCCTGACCAGGCGGGCAGCCCTTCGTGGGTGTGGAGGCAGTCCATAGCTGTGACCTTGAACCTAGACATTTGCTGGAAGGAAAAACATGTTCTTAGCACGCTAAGCCTCCAAAGATTCTCATGTATTAGGGATAACAGAGCTACTATTTGTAAAAGCCTATTTGGCTCCAAGGCTCTTCACCTTGGAGGTTCGATAGCTGTTAATGTATCATATCTGGGGTGGTTGAAGCTATGTATAAAGAATACATAGTGCTTCTATGTAGTAGCACTTCATATATGCTAGGGACACATATGTATTTTTCATAGGTGAGGGAGGGGCTTGTAACTTGATGATTAGAAGCTTGTCCAGATTAGAGACACTCAAATCAGCTCTCATAAGAGCATATCTGCTCACAAAGTTAGTTGTATAATTAGTGACTTACTATGTATTAAAATTCAAAGGCCAGTGGGCATGGTAATGCATGCCTTTATTCTCAGCACTGGTGAGGCAGAGGCAGGAGGATCTCGGAGTTCCAGAACAGCCTGCTCTACATAATGAGGCATAGCTAGCTGGAGGTGCATAGGGAAACCCTGTCTCAATCAATCAATGGGACTGGAGAAATGGCTCAGAAATTAAGAGCTCTTCCCATCACCCACTCTGGGATTCACAACCATCCATAGCTCCAGTTCCAGGAAATCTGACTCCCTCTTCCGACTCCCATAGGTGTCAGGAATGTGCATAGTGGACATACATGCACACAGGCAAAACATTCATACATATAAAATAAATACATTTATAAAACATAAAATCTCACAGACATTGTATGTTTAATGAGGAACAGGGCAGAAACTACTGAAGGCCAAGAGTGGGAAGCCTTCTCTTCTCCAAACCTTTCTTAAGTTCTGAAAAACTTAAATGATAAAGATTGAGCTGGCCAGGCAATGATGGCTCACACCTTTAATCCCAGCACTTGGGAGGCAGAGGCAGGCGAATTTCTGAGTTCAAGGCCAGCCTGGTCTACAGTGTGAGTTCTAGGACAGCCAGGGCTACACAGGTTTCCGAGAAACCCTGTCTCGGAAAACCAAAACAACAACAACAAAAACAAAAACAAATAAAAACCCAACCAAACAAAAAAGATTGAGCTGGAGGGTGGGAGAAGTGTGCTCTAAAGCTGATTCTGTCTCGCCCTCTGGGTGTGAGCTTCAGCATTTGGCAAACTCTGCGAGTCTCAGTTTTCCGCATTGTAAAGTAGGGATGACAAATTTTATTTCAAAACAAGAACAAAAACTTAAAACAAGCAGGCAGGTCTTGTGAGGAGTAAGTAAAACTGTGTTTGTGACAGTGCTATATAAGCAGTATTGTGTCCTGTCATTGTTAGAGGGTTACTATATGGAAATCTGTTCTCATTTGGATGTTTATGACCTATGACAAATAGGAGCATCCCTAGGAAATGGGTAGATTGAAATGACTGAGGCAGAATCTTGCTATATAACTCAGACTGGCCTCCAATGCACAAATCTTCCTGTCACAATGTGTGTGGCCTTACTTAGATAACTTCAAGAAACTTCTTAAACTTTGTAAGTGTGTTTGTTGTGGTACAGTGTGTGTGTGTGTGTGTGTGTGTGTTTGTGTGTGTGTGTGTAAGTGTGTGTAAGTGTGTGTAAGAAAAACACAAATGTTACAGTGTGCTTATGGAGGTCAGAGAACAGCCCTTGTCGCCAGTCTTGGCTTTCTACCTTGTTAAAGATTGGCTACGGTTGTTCTGAACTGAGTATGCCAGGCTTACTATCCCTCAAGCCTCGAAGTTCTTCTGTCTCCATCTCTCTTCTCACTGTAGGAACACTGGGGCTATGGCTCTGTGCAGCAGTGCCCAGCATTGTGTGGGTTCTGAGGATTCGAACTCAGTTGTCACACTTGAACTGCAAATTCTTTAGCCACGGAGTCATTTCTGCAGCCTTCAGAGATTTAAATCCAAACTTTGTACACACCTTGACTTAGAGAATGTAGTGTATCTCCTTTTAGTAAGCTTAAAGGGATAAAGGTATCAATCACCCTTTCAAAGAAAGAAACATTTTTATACAGAGATTTACTATGTAGCCCGAGCAGACCTCAGGCCTGCACTCCTTTCCCTGGCCTTCCGAGGGCTGATATCACAGGCATGTGCCACCATGCCAAGGCAGAAAGACCATTTCCCAACTTTATCTAAGATGCTATGTAAACAGAACAGCACATCTGGCCACAAGCCTTTATTGTTTTGGCAGGAGATGGCAAAGGTACACTGAACCCTGTGGGCTCACATGGCTTAGAGTCACAGGAAGCAGTGCCCTGCTTGTCCAGCCTTGCAAACATCACAGCAGGGTGCTAAACCACACCTTAGCTACATTCTGAATGCTACGCAATTACTATATCCTGGCTACTTGGTTCAATCACCTGAGAACAGGTTGGAAAGGTCCATCCAAACTTTTTTGCCCGCTTACAAAGAAAACTGTTACATCCAACAGCCCCACCTGCTGGCTGGTACCCGGAACTAAATCGGGGCCTTCCCACCTTTGCCAGATTCATCCACACAACTTACAATCTTCCTTCGTCTCAGGAAGTCCTGATTTCACGTGTACACAGACCTCTCTTTCTTCCTCTTTTAATTTGCTGGGGCTTCTGTGACAAAGCGCCACAAAACAGATGACTCAGATGGCATTGTCTCTGGTCTGGAGGCTGCAAGTCTGAGAGCAAGAGATGGGTGGGTTGGCTCCTTCCCACAGCTCTCAGGGAAGAATCCTGTCCAGGTCTTCCTTCTTGATCATAGATGACTCCTATCGTATTCAAGTGGTTTGTTTGTTTGTTTGTTTGTTTGTTTGTTTGTTTGCTTTGTTTTCTTTGTTCATTCGTTTGTTTTCTATATTTATAATTATGTTCAAGTTTTTCTTTTTTTATTGGGACAATCATCCTCTTGAATTATGGCCCTCTCAAATGACCTCATTTTTCCAAATAAGGCCACCTGAGGGATTAGACTTCAATATGTGAATTAGAAGGAAACGACTTTATGACAAAAATAACAACAACAAGTTGAAGAGGAAAGGGCAGATTTCAGCTTACAATTCTCAGGTCATAATCACTGAGGGAAGTCAGGGCAGGAAGTCAAACAGGGCAGGAACCTGGAAACAGGAGCTGAGACCATGGAAGAATTCAGTTTGCTGGCCTGTTCCCCTTGGTTTGCTCAGCCTACTTTCCCATAATACCCAGCACTGCCTGCTGAGGGATGCTACCATACACAATTGGCTAGGCCCTTCCACATCAATCGCCAATTAAGAAAATGTCCTACAAGCTTGCATTCCACGGAATCTTTTGGGGACATTTTCTCAATCAATGTTCTCCTCTCAGAAGACTTTTGGCTTTTGTCAAATTGACAGAAAAACTAGCTAGTACAAACAGTCTATCTAGCTGCAAGCTTCAGTATGTTTCTGTGGATGAAGTTTGTTAAAGACCCTGGTATGTTAAAGTGATAGATACCACATTTGACCTCAGGGGCATACAAACTATTCAGGGCAAATGAACAAAATAAGTCTAAACCTGCCACTTGAGCCTCTTCATTTATTTATGAGATTCATTGTAATCACTGAAACAATGAGTCGTTGACACACTGTTTCGTCTTCCCTCCCAGTGACTGTTGTGAGCTGCAACACCGCCAGCCAGCCACAAAAAGATTTCATTTCTTCTTGGGTGTCAGCCTCAAGCCATTTTTTACTTCGACCAGTTCCTGAAGTTTGTTTGGGGCTGAATTATTTTGACACTTGCCACTCACTCATAAGGCAAGAAAAAAAAAAAAAAAACTAAAGGGAGGCTTTGAAACTATTCTTTTGAAACAGAGCTGGGGGGGTGGGGGCAGGAGGTGTCTCAGAATCCCAAGTGCTACTGACACCATTTGGTTATTATGAAAAGCCGGAAGGGCATATCAGTGTGGTGTTGTTTGTTTGTTTATAGGGTCAGAATTTGGCCATGATTTGGTGCACAGAGACCTCTACAGTTCCTGATTTCTCAATTTTTGTTCTTAACAATTACTGGCAGGTAAGTTTACTAGTTCCTGGGGAAGGGTGCCTGTGTGTATGTATATGTGCCACATGTGTACAGGAGTGTTTTATGTGAATACAGGTGTCAAACTTTGGAACTATAGTTACAGACAGTTGGGAGCCACTGTGTAAATACTCAGAATGGAACATGGGTTCTTTGCTAGAGAAGTGTTTTTAATGGCTGAGCCTTCTCTCCAGCCCCTATTTACTACAATTCTGAATGTCTCCTAAAGGCATATGTGCCCAGGGTGCCACTACAGGGTGGTGGCTAGATCTAGAAATGGGGCCTTATGTGCCCGTATTTGCAGCCTTCAGTCACTGAGGGCACGCACTTGAAGGAAATGGGGAACCCTGATCTTTTCCTCACTTGTTTCCTGTTCATAGAGTAGTTTTCTCCACCCCATGCTCACACCCAGTGCTGCCTAGCATCCTCGTCTATAAGGGGCCTAAAGGCCATGGGTCTTCCTCATCATAGACTGGAAACACTACGAATCAAGAGGCATGGAAACCTTTTCTGTTTGTAACTTAATTACTTCAGCTATTTTGTTAGAGAAAACCAGATAACATAACATTTATGACCCATGTTGCTCTAACCAAATTCCTCACTTAGAAAATGCATTTTTGTCCCCAGCATTATAGTGAAAAACCAAGACATCTGAGAACGCTAAAGCAGAGTAAGATAGAGTGCATCTCTACCAAACACTGGTAAGAGGACAGAAGCTGAGGCCACTGATGAGACTGACAAAGCAGAATCCAGGGGCCCCAGGACTCACTTTTGGTTTTGATGTTTCCTATTCTAGTCCCTCTGTTCACACTCTCCCCATCCCTCCCACATGGACACTGTGAAGAATTTAATCTTAAGGGACACACTGAAGGGGTTTAAGGATTGAACAATCCAGTTAATCCATGTTATTTTTTTAAATTCCCTAGTGACAAAGAGTGGATTGAAGGGAGCACTGTACAAATATGTCTTCAGAGTGTGTCCTGATCACATCCCTAAGTGGTCCCATGACTGTTAAAGCCAACCCACCCAGACCATCGCTCAGTGTCCTGGGCCATACTCTTGACCCAAGGACAACCAGTCAGCTGTGACAGTCTCAATAGACAGAAGCATAGAGATACATTGGATATTCTTGCCTGCACCCTTCCCCTCCCCCTCTCTCTTTTTCCCCCCTTCTTTCTCTCTTTCTCTCTCTCACTATTTCCTCCTCTCGCTTCCTCGATCTTCCTCACACTCTCTTCCTCTCTCTCCCTCTCCCTTCCTCACTTTTTCTCTCTTCTTCTCTCTTTCTATCTTCCCTTCCAGATATTATGGTTGAATTGACAAGGGTGAAACTTCTTGTTAAAGGGGCCTTTAATTTTTTCCTGGCCAAACTAGCTCACTGGGAGCCATTATGCAAATCTTGAAATAAGCTAGAAATTCTCAGATGTGGTAGAGACCAGAACAGGCTGTTGTGACATTAGAGCTTCTAGGGTCAGTTGCCAAGAAAGGGCTTCTAATATGTGGCTTGGGGAACAGAGAAACTGAAAAGACTCTATGAGAGAAAGAAGACTCTATGTTCTCAACTGCCCCAATTACTAACGCCTTATTTCAGGCTCCATTACTTCCAATAACATTTGCTTTTATGATGGTCTTTTCTTCTCACTCCCTCCATGTGGGCAGACTTAATACATGAGTTGAGGTGCTTCGTGAGCCTTGCTATTAGGGTCCATAAAGTTAGGTTGAGTGCACATCTCAGAATCTTTCCTTATCTTCCTCTTCCTTAACTCTTTCTTTTTCAACCCCTCCCACCCCATCCCATCCCATCCCTCTATCAACACGTCTCTGTCTCACACACAGAATGAGAGAAGGCTAGACCTCATTCTCTTAAGTGTCCACTACACACTGGAGCACAGTGCATGAGCAGATACAGTTCTACTGCAGTCTTCCCACGGGAAACATGAGAGCTGAGTAAAGGGAGGAGGGAAGCCTACGGCGGCTTCCTTCCATTCCTCAGTCACACTTTGTCAGTAGAGAAGAAGACAAGTTCGCTCAGAGGACAAACGATAGCAGCACGTGCTGAGGACTCAGAGATTTTTAATTCCATGTCACCCTCTGAGATCCAAGCAGGTGAAAGATTCTGTTTAGAATTTAGAATTGAATCAAGTTAGAGGAAGTGAGAGTTAACACACACACTCACACACACACACACTTCTCTGAGATGACAGAGATACATGTGAATTCTGGATGACCGAAATGTTAACTGAAGTTGTTTAGGATGAGATGACTCGTGTAGTTTTGTTTGATTTGCTGAGTTTTTGCTTATGTGTTTCTTACTCTTTTATAATGAACATTAAATTTATTACATTTATTACTGTATTGGTGCTGTAAGCAGTCAGAGGAGGACCAACAATGGAGAACCGTTGGCAAAATGCTTCTGTAGTGTACATGATACCCTGGGTTCAATCAATAGCATAAACCAACCTCCTGTTATAGTCTGCCTGTCATTCCAGCACTTCAGAGGTAGCATCAAGTCATACTTGAATACATGGTAAGTCTGAGTTTATCCTTGGTGGGAAAGGAAAAAGAAGAAGAAAAGGAGGAAGAGGAGGAAGAGATGGAAGAGGAGAAAATAATTGTTTTTCTAAGAAAGAAGGAAAAAGAAGCAGGTAAAGGAAAAAATAAGAAGAAGCAGGGGAAGGGGTAGAATTATTATCTTTTAATCTCTCCATCACTGCGAGGCCCTGCAGTGAGCCCCGGAGTCATAACTGGTTTTGCTAACCTGCTCTACATAGAGATGGTTTCAAAGCTGGTGTAGTGTGTGTGTGTGTGTGTGTGTGTGTGTGTGTGTGTGTGTGTGTGTATCTGCGTGTGCATATATGTGTCTGTATGCATGTCTGTACCACCAAGAATGGGGACAGAGGGAAGCTATCTATATATAGAAAGCCTGTTCTCACAGAGGATTTAGTCAATAGTAAAAGACTTTGTTCCTGATTCAAGTTTAAATTACAGCCATAGCAATATTGAACACTCAATGAGACAATTGTTCAGGTCAACTTCAAAGCTGGGCTGAGGTGCGGCTGTGGGGGAGGGCTGCCACACCTCCACATTTGGCAGAGAGCCACCCAACCTCACTGCAAACAAGCTTGCCCAGTGTGTTGGTCCTCTGGGAGATTGGACTGATGGAGTCAAGATGCAGAGACTTCAAACATGCTGTGCCGTCGTCCTGTTTTCTTTCCCTCCTCCCACCCTTGCTACTTCCTTGTATCTGTTTACACTCTAGAGATGCACACACAAGCAGACACCTCAGTACATACCCTTCATAGTTCCAGAAAGAAAGGCTCCTGAGACCAGGAGCTGCCCAGTGTACGTAAATAAGCTGTGTTTCTGTGATTCACAAACTCACTCATAAGTGACTGGCTGGCGGATGGTTTTCCCTGGGTTGTGGTCCCTAGCTGGGAGCCTGCCTAGAATTATCTTCCCACTGAAGTCATAACTATTAAGTTTCAGATATTTAAGTTTATTAAGAATCTTTTCATTTCATCTTAAAGATTACTTCAACAATCTCTAAGAATATTGCTATTTTTGATTTTTGTTTTTTTGTTTAGTGAATCTGTTTTAGTTTTGCTTTAATATAATATTGTATATTAAGTATACAGATGATACTGTACAAGACACATTTCAGAAAGGGCATCTTCTCCTATCAGGACAGTAATTAGCAGTTGCATTTCTTTTCAATGCCCACAGATCATTGTTCTTGTACGTGCTTAGCAAGCACCTGACCACTGACTGAGCTGACCTCACTTGCCTCACTTCACATTACTGTGGGTAAAGCCTGAAGGAAACAGGACACAGAATCACTAAGTCCAGTTTACAAGACAAGAAACAGATACAAAAGAAGCCAAGGACTTTTGGTCTTTGAATTGAATTGAGCTGTTTGGCCAGTGTCTGTCTCTCTTTCCGGCTAGGCTCCTCTCCTGGGCTTTGCCTTCCCAGTGTCAGCCCAACCATGGTGAGATTGGGTCTATGGAGAGGCTGTGCTCCCAAAGCAGAATTCTCATAAAATTTCATATTTCATCTCTGACAATTATTTGTCAGAAGTTTAAATTATGTGCATCTCTTTGATTGAATGACTTCAAAGACAATTTGAGAACTTACTCCACGACCAAATACTTAGCAGTCTCAGAAATCTAGGAGGTTCGAATGTTTATGTGTACACTGGTATTTTTGTGATGGACAGTTACATTTGAGTGGTTGGTAGAAACTTGTGAGCATAACAAGATAATGAGATCAAATTCTATGGGAGACGTGAAATGGAAATTCAGGTCTGAGAAACTAAGGAAGGCTTCCCCACCCTTAGGAAAGAACTTCACACTCATTCCTAGACAGCCAGTTGGCAGTTTAGCAAGCAATTTGTTGTTGACAGTGGATATAATATAACCATGCTGTCTGTGGTTAAACTAATAGATTTAAGAGCAGGATCATGGTGTTTACAATAGAATGGAAATTACACCACAGTACATCAGTGGTACAAAGTGAAAAAAATTAAGTGTGAAGAGTACAAACTTTTTCAAAAGTTTTTGAAATAAATATTTTGATGGCCCTTGAATTAGAGAGCCCTTGCCCCATCTGATGGCGGAGACAGGTCAGGTGGCAAAGATACTTTTCTAAATGAAATCTCCACTACAGGAGAGAGAAACTTCCAGTAGAATAGCATAGGCCCAGAGACCTTCGTTTACCATTAGCCTATACTCGACATTTGAAAAGTCTCGAGGAACCCAATAGCTTGGGATAAGCAACTTGACTGTGCACTTGTGGAGGCACTAATAGAATGGAAAGCTGAACTGTTTTGACTTCAATGAACTGCTTATGTGTTTTCCCCACAAAAACTGTGGTCCTTTTTCTCTAATTATCCCAGTTTAGCTGTGTGAGTGAAATGTGGGGGAGGGGGCAGGGAATGCCTCTTAAAGGACCCCAGGCACGGAAGACGCTAGAGAGCTGGTTCTCAACTTGTGGGTCACAGCCACTCTGGGAGTCACATAGTCTTTTCACAAGGGTCACGTAAAATCGTCTGGAAAATACAGAGATTTACATTACAACTCATGACAGTAGCGAACTTACAGTTACGAAGTAGCAACAAAATAATTTTTTAGTTGAAGGTTACGACAACATGAGGAACAGATTAAAAGGTTGCAGCATTAGAAAGGTTGAGAACCACTGCTCTAGAGTAACCTAGGTGCAGGAGAGAGGCATCCCACACTAACCCTCGTGATATTATCTGGAACTTTAAAAAAAACAATTCTTGTACTCATAGATATATAGATTGTTATGAGCTGAGTTATTGTAAATTTATACCTTTTTAATGTAAGCACTGAGAACATTTGTTTTCATAGTCATTAGAGATTGGTTCTTGCTTTGTAGCCTAGGCTGCCCCCACACTCTCAATCCCTATGCCTCCACTTCCTGAGTGATTATACAACCATGTGGAGCATGAAGACCATGCCCAGGTCACCGTTCACCCTTGAGTCGGGGCATCTGTATCCACTTCCTGGTCACTGCCCCCACACCCTTTCCCTACCAAGATCTTGGGTACCTGCATTCTACCCAGCTCTCTGTGTTGGCTGCCCAGCTGCATTTCGCAGGGTAATCTTGTCCAATTATTATCCTTTCCGGCCATGCATCTCAAAACTCTACCTGAATTCTGTAAAGTGGAGAAGAGACTGTTTTGAAAGGGAAGGCAGAGGGTGGGTGAATCGTGATAGCACACGTGGTTTGCAGTTAATTTTCCATTCAAGAGGAAACTTAGTATGCTGTGGCTACGTAACCTGCCGAAAGACAATCAGTGTCTTAAAGTCAGCACTTGGATTGAAACTGACACTCCTTAACCAGGTGCCTCCTGGAGGCAAACAGAGGAAAGATGGCCCCATATTAATGCTACCAACGGTTAGAGGTGTGCTCTAAGCATGCCGATTTTTACTGCCCTTGACTCCCCATGTCTTGTGTGCTCAATCTTCTGTTTATGCCTTCCTGGTATTCTCTGGGTGTACCCACAAAAGTACTGTGGCACTATTCCTACCGGCACCAATGAGCTCTGTTCTCTCTCTCTCTCTCTCTCTCTCTCTCTCTCTCTCTCTCTCTCTCT
>JANHMN010000004.1:131801175-131887752 GCA_030674055.1 Rhabdomys pumilio | reverse complement strand
TCTCTCTCTCTCTCTCTCTCTCTCTCTCTCTCTCTCTCTCTCTCTCTCAAAGGATGCTCGGGATTTGGACCTGTTTCCATGTCACATTCCATCCTGGGACCATTTTTTCCCCCACTGAAGGCCACACAGAGTAATTAATATTGAATAATAAGACAAGTTCTTCAATAATTAACCTGGAAAGAAGCCAGCCAGCATCAAAGCCAGGCACAGTACAATGGGGCTTCATTATCTGGACATATAATAAAGAAAAAAAAATAGTAAGTCACCACTGGAGTATCTGGACTATAGAGGGGATAAGAACTGGACAAGCAAACAAAGATAGAAGACAGAACGATGTGCTCACAGGCAACTGCACAGAAATGTGTGGTTGGAGAAGGAATGTGACAAGGGACAGCTGAAGGCTTTGTATTGTTGGGCCACAGGGCTTGTGGAGTTCTCCTAAGTCCTATGCTGGCAGTAAAAGGGGGACACTTAGAATTGTTATGCAATTGTTCTGAAGTGAGTTCTATGTCATAAGACTGTTTGTGCCCGGGGCATGGTAAATACAGTATATTTAGTATAAAAGGAACAGAAAGGCCTGCTCTCCCAAACGTACCATGTAGCCCAGTACAGTGATCCCCTTCTCCACATTGATCATATTCCCAGATCAAAGTGAAGAGTCTGTTGCAATGTATTCTCAGAGAACATGCTGGAAGACTTCAGTAGAGTATGAGCCTTCTTCCCCTCCTCCTTGTCTGGAAGGATCTTCTCTTCTGCCAGATGAGGTTTTCTGACCTGTGTTTTACCTGTGCCGGCCTCCCTATCTGACCATCACAGCTAGGGCAGTTTCCACAGCAGGAGGACCCCCACTGTGTTGTTCCAGGTGACACAAAGATGTGTTTGATTCTGAGAAGCAGACTTTGCTACAGTTTCAGTCAGGATATTTGATTTCCAAATAAACCATTTCCTTGATTTTTCTTAAAATTGTTGAAATAGTCATATGCCAAATTATGATATTTAGGCCTAGGCGGGGCCACATGGAGGCCAGCAACCCTAAACACCTTGGCCATCCTCAGTGTGTGTGTGAGCATGCTCTACAGTGTCCATGCAACGAAGTCTCTTAGGAACAGTTTCTAGACTGTGCGCCTATTGTTAAGCAGCCCAGAGCTATACCTAGAAAAATGCCTACAGTAAGCCTTCTATTTCACTGAGGTAGCAATTGCCCTGGAAAAACTCCCTCGTTGGCAAATATGTGCGACTCAGCTCATATTTTTTTCTTTAATTGAGATGGAATTAGAGTGACATAAAAATTTTCCATTTTAATATGAATGATTCATCTAACCAACATCAAAGACAGACCCAATGCAATTTGGTCCCACTGAGCTGGGCTGAAAATGAGGATGAAGAGCACTTAACAGCTGCCAGAACACTCGAGGCTGTCGTGGGGTAATAAAAGCTGGACAGCGACAGTGTCATTTATAATGTTGTGCAACCATCACTCGTGTCTAGTTCTAAAGCATGTTTCACCCCCATCCCCCCTACAGAAAGAAGCCTGTAGCTTTTAAACTAGGACTCCTGACCTCCACCCTCGGTCTGTAAGGGTTTGCTACTTCTGGCTATTCTATAAAACAAGAATCATATGACCTACAATGTTCAATCACTGACTTCACTATAGCATTTTTTTTTTTTTTAGCGTTTATCCGCACTGTTATGTGTATCAGTAGTTCATTTTCTTTCCTTTTCTTTCTGGAGTGATATTCCATTGCATAGATATACTGCACTTTTAACATTCTAAGGAACTTTCTAAGATCCTTTCCGCATTACCAGCTCCATGTTCTGTTCTTGGCAGCAATTTGCATTATCTAATTACTATAGATACTCTAGTGAGTATGACCAGGCATCTTATTGTGGTTTTGATTTGCCTTTCCCCAAGGGGGACTAGTCACGCTGAGTACCTTGTGGTGTACTTGTTGGCTATTTGTCTACCTTCTTTAAAGAATATCTATCCAAGTCCGTAGCCCACTTTTTAATTGAACTCTAAAAAGTGATATTTGTTCGCCAAACCATTTATAGCTGAGTGTATGTGAAAAGCGTATGGGCCTGGGTTGTGGTTTGATCTCAGCACTTGGAAGGCAGAGCAAGTGGATCTCTGTGAGGTAGGTGCCAGCCAGACTGATCTACAAAGCAAGTTCCAGGACAACCAAGGCTACATAGAGAGCACAGAGAGAGACTCTGTCCCAAAAGACAAAAAAAAAAAAAGAAAAGAAAAGAAAAGAAAAGAAAAGAAAAAGATTGTGTGTGTGTGTGTGTGTGTGTGTGTGTGTGTGTGTGTGTGTGTGTGTATATACATGTTCATGGGGAGGGAGGTGTGTGTGTGCTGTGGCTAAATGTGACTTTTCCAATTCTTCCCCATGGCATTAATTTGTTTATGGATTTAGGAAGAGCTGGGTTTAACCCATGCATGCTGGGCAGTAATCTCTATCTATAGCTGCAGCCCTGACTCCCATCTCACCCCCTTTCTTTTCTACCTTCTGCCAGAACTGTAATATACACCTCACTGTTGGACACAGGGTCTCTCATTGAACCTGGAGCTCATAGATTCAGCTAGACTGGAGCAAGATCCAGAGATCTTCTGAGCTCTGCTTTTCCTTCACTGGGATAGCAGCCATACATATCACACAAGCTTCCTTCCGTGTGGAGGCTGGGGTTCATTCGAACTCCAGTCCTCATGCTCTTGACCAGCTGAAGAGCCTCCTTAGCCCCTTTGGTGGTCTTTTCACACAAAGAGGACAAGATAGGTCATTGCCCTGACTCTAGTCAGGACTCTTACAACACAAGGGTCAAGCTCTTCCTTTGGTGTCTGTTTTCTAACACACTTCGAATAGTAATCAAAGTGTCACTGAGTCCTTACTATATGTTTACCGTGTCCTTACAGGTTTAAGTGTTTTATCTCTATTAAATTATTGAATCTTGGTGATAATGCAATGGAATGCATTTCATACAGAAGAGAAACTACTACTACCTGGCTCCAACTCACACATTAAGAACATGGGAGACCTGGAATTTCCCTAAACCCAACTCAGATAGACACTGGGAAATGTAAAATGGAATTGGCTTAAAGTAGTGTTAAATTCAGATTTATTTTGTTCTGTTTTGGCTTGGGTTATAAGCTCTAATAGGCTGTTTTCAGGTCAATGTAAGGAGGAATCTGAAAGCTGCTGGGACAGGAAGATGAGCTGTTTTAGGCAGGACTGAAATGTGTTCCAGACAGCTAGTCAATGGAGAGTGTTAAAAGATTACCCACAGACACAGAAGAGGGCTTGACAACAATGTGATCTCCTCAGAAAGAAATGGACAAGTTTCAGCAAAACACTGTTCGAGTTTCCAGTGATGAATGGAGGTCGAGGATGGAAGAAGGTGTGGGCAGCAGTCCAGAGTGCTGAGACCAAGGTTTCTATAAAACAGTCACGGGGACTCTTCATCTCCTCACGCTGATGATTCAGACTCATAGACACGTAACCAGATGCAAACCTAATGAAAACCAGGATACCAAAACACACACGAGGGAATTTTTTTTTTTTTAACAGATAAAAGCTCTGTGGTCTAGCCTATATTTTTAAAACAGAAGAAAAAAGCCATTCCAAATGTACTGGGTAAGGTTTCTCTTTTTTAAAAAGTAAGACTAATTAAGAACAGGGTGTGTCCAAATTGTTGCCTAAAACATGCAAAGAAGCCTTTCATAATGTTATTGTCTCAAGAATAAATATAACAGGAAAGCAAAGCCATGAACAGGCTTGAGTGTAGATGGGTTTTGGACATGAGGTACTCCCCATCCCCAAAGCCTTCACTTTCTCTTTCCACTTGAACCCCTTTGTTTAATGCTTTAAAAAAATTTTTTTCCCTCCTAACTTCTTTGTAACTTTATAGCTAGAATTTAGTACAAGAGCTGGGCAGTTAAATGACAGAAGAGAAACAAACAGTGGAGAGAAATTTAGAAAACAAGACTGATTCGGAGCAGAGAGCAAAATTAGCAACATATAGGGAGAATGCCATCTGCCTCATACCGTGGGGTTCTGTGGCTCATGTCTGATATTAAGGAATCCTCGTAAATAACCACCTATGCACACTTTTTAAAAAGTCTTAGTAGACATAGAGGGCACAGAGTGTAGCCAACATAAGTATGAGAAGCAGCTTTGAAACTCACCTCTGTGAGGCAGAAACCACAATCAGATATTCCATGCCTACTTTTGCATATCTATTTTTTCAGAAAAATTTAAGGATTATGTTGTAAATTAAACAAGAATTTCTAGCTTTATTGGACTATAACATCTTTTCATTGGACCAGATTTTCTTGAGAGAGACCAACAAGACATTTTGTTTCGTTGTTTTGTTTTGTTTTGTTTTGCTTTGTTTGACACAGGGTCTCATCTCAAATTCACCATATGGGATTGGGTTTTGCCTTGAAGGGTAAGCATGCTTGTTACGAATACAAGAGGAACTGACCTCAATTTCCCAGTTCTCACATAAAAAGCTAGGCTCCACCATGTGCCCTTGTAATCCTGACACTGACACTGTGAGGACATCAGGGATGCTCATAGCTCTCAATCCAGCTCCTGCTTTTTTTTTTTTTTTTTTTTTTTTTTTTTTTGGTTTTTCCAAATGGTTTCTCTATGTATCCCTGGCTGTCCTGAAACTCACTCTGTAGACCAGCCTGACCTCGAACTCAGAAATCCACCTGCCTCTGCCTCCCAAGTGCTGGGATTAAAGGCATGCTCCACCACTGCCCGGCTAGCTCCTGCTTTTAAGATGGAGACCGTTTATAAGATGTAGAGCAGCTGGCCTTCACGGTGAACACACATGAACATACCACCTCTACCCCCCATAAATACTTCCTCAGACACATACGCTGATGGTGACCCAGAGCTTCTGGTCCTCCTGCCTTTGTCTCCATGTGGCGGGAACATAGCCATGTGCCACCATACCCAAGTTTTTGCAGTACTAGAGATGGATCGACCCAGGCCTTCATACGAACAATTCAACTACTTTATTGACTGAGCTACAAGAAATTATTTTATGTTATATTTTCCCTATGTATGAGTCTTTTATATTTTGGCTTGTTTCTGGGTAACATTTTGTTTTTTAAACAGGGTTTTTCTGTGTAATCCTGGCTGTCGTGGAACTCATTCTGTAGACAAGGCTGAACTCAAACTCAGAGATCCATCTGCCTCTGCCTACCAAATGCTGGGACTAAAGGTATGTACCACCACCACCCAGCTGATTTTTTTTTTTTTTTTTTTTTTGCTGAAATAAACAACAAAGTCTATTAAACAAAAGGAAAGAAATAAAAGGCAGCAGAAGTCAGTAAAGATTGTTTTTGAAGTTTTTAAATTTTTTTTGTTTTTTGTTTTTTTTTTTTGGTTTTTTGAGACAGGGTTTCTCTGTATAGCCTTGGCTGTCCTGGAACTCACTCTGTAGACCAGGCTAGCCTCGAACTCAGAAATCTGCCTGCCTCTGCCTCCCAAGTGCTGGAATTAAAGACGTGCACCACCACCGCCCAACAGTAAAGTCTTTTCTTAAGCTTAACCAAATTGCTTGTTGTTTCATTAAGAAAGTTATTGAATGATGCTCACATCAAAGGTAAGTAGGAATAATTATGGCAAGCTGCAAGAGGGAAGAGAGGTTATGAGGCAATTAGGAGGTGTCTCCAGAGGGCTAGGTTTGAACCTATGCTATAGAAAAGTGATAGGATCAGTGTCTTAGGGTTTTACTGCTGTGAACAGACACCATGACCAAGGCAACTCTTATAAGGACAACATTTAATTGGGGTTGGCTTACAGGTTCAGAGGTTCAAAGCCCACCCCCACAGTGACACACTTCCTCCAACAAGGCCACACCTCCTATAGTGCTACTCCCTGAGCCAAGCATATTCAAACCACCACAGTCATAGATAGAGGTTGATGAGCAGAAAGCATGAGAGAGCTCTCAGCTAGCCTGGGAGCAGGAAACAGAGACACTCTGAGGACTAGAAGGAAGTCAAGAACAGAGTAAAAAAGAGGGACCCTCCAAAGTAAGCGGGGCAAAAGGCTGTAGTGTCAAAAAGTACAGGGCAGAGGAGGGTCCTGCCTTGTGAGAAAGAACTTGTGGGTCAGAAAGTCTAAAGGTGAAAATTTTCTAGAGGAGCATTTGGACCTCAAAAAACTCCAAGATGGCTCAGTGAGTAGAAGTGTTCGCTGCCAAGCCTGCAGACTTGCGTTAAGTCTCCAGAGCTCAAGGTAGAAGAGAACTGATCATCCAAGTTGTCCTCTGATCTCCATGCATGCACCTGAGCACGCCAGCTTCAACATACACCACACACGAAGGCATACATAATAAATTTGTGCACTTGAAACACACAAACAAAACCTGAAGGCTGTGTTGGTAACAGCCTGGATGAAAATCCACAGGTCACTTTAGAACGGTACATCATCAGAAGCACGTTTTTGCTCTGGTATTTGCTTTTGATGGTGGGGAATGAGAGATGAGTGCCATCTATATGGGGTGTTGGAAGCCTTCCATACAATTTGTGTTCACACTGGCTCAGTAAATGATCATATCCATCTCCATCATGTGATTGGCAGCAAGAGGAGTCAAGTACACCATACTCCCTGTCTCTCCCTCCCTTCATCCCTCCCGACTCCTTTCTCTCTCTCTCCTCATTCCCTCTCTCTTTTTCTCTCTTTCTTCCTCCCCACTCCACCCCCTTTCTCAAACACACACACACACACACACACACACACACACACACACACACACACACTGCATTTATTAATCTGTTTCTAAGTCTTAGGTGCCTGTGTACTGGGCTGTCACTGCAAGTGTCTGAATAATGACAATAGCTATATATTTGTGACAGCACATGCTAGATACTGCACTTCACTAATGTCTTATTTTACTCCTAAGCTAGTGCCACAAGTCAGGTATTTCCAGTCTGTGTTTTGAAAGAAAAAACTCAAACTCAGTTTCATGGCACTGCCTCCCACACCACACCACCCCTTCCCAGGCTTTTGGAGGGATGAATTAAAACTCGGAGCCTAACTCTGTGGACATGAAGCTGTGGTGTTATAAAGTCTAGTATGAAGTGTTTTGCTGGAGAAGACAGGAGGGCATTAGATGCTCAGATTACTTAGTGATGGCATTCCGGCAACTTCACATCTCTGCCTAAGGGGGAGTGAAAATGGGAGGTTCTGGGGTGAGCTGAGGAAGAGAAGCATGGAAATAGCTGTCATTCTGGGTCTTATGAGGCAATAAAACAAAACAGCATTCAGCCAGCCTGGCTTTGGCCCCGTGTCGACAGCATACTACATTTCTTCCATGATGTGTCAGGCGCTATGGGGGAAGTACTTAGTTCTCATACATAATAGGATACTGTTTTCCTCACAGCTCAAGCCTGGGCACAGTATCACTTCTACAGCATGCCCTCAGCAACCATTTATTTAATAAACACAGCTATTATGACCATTGTTTCTTCTTCCTGTCCATGTTATATGAGGCTGTACTGTACACTCATCTGTCTCCTCTCTTGAGCTGGGACGTCTTCCAGGGCAGGCACTGCCTTGTTCTTGAAGTCTTCCTCCTGAGCTGTGCCTGGCACTCCAGTAAACGTTTGTTGAGTGACTGCTTTATAAGAAAGTTGGCCTCCAGTACAAGGTTCTGATGGATCGGAGGTTCTGCTTGGAGCCTTCACTCAGCACTCCTGTTCCTCAGGGGAGTGGTGGGCCAGTCCTTCAAAGCCACAATGATAAAAACCACAGACTTTTGGTCATTTTGTGTATGGCATTTGGACATAGGAAGAAACTGTGATACCCTTCAGAGGTAACTTGCTGGAGATGTACTTTTCCTTGAATTTATCCTTGGGGTGGCAGTTGGCTTTATGCAGAACTTGAAATTGAACTTAAGGCCTGTGTTGGGCAAAGGCTTTATTGTTGAGTTGTACACTCAGACTCCTAATTTTCGTGTTCTTAAAAATCAAAGTATAATGAATAATAAACATCTGAAATGTATTTGGCATGCTTATAATGATAATTTTCCAACAAAATTAATTTAAATACAATAAAGGAGAGGGTGAAGAGAAAGAAAGGAAGGGAGACATATGCCTGACTGTTTTATTATTATATTTTCCAAAACTTATATGTGATTGAATGGTTGACCATAGATCTGAAAATAACAACCTCAAACCCCAGCTCCTAGTACATTCTTATGTTAGAGAGTAGAGGTCTCCTATTTTGCATTGATTTGCATAACACAAATTAAAGAGAATTCATTTTGTACTTCTTGGCTTAGTAATCGCCCTGAAAAACAGTTCTGGTATGTTTATGATTGGGAGGCAGTGTTTATTTCATTACTTTCTCTCTGACTAAACCCACAGATTTCTCTGAAATATGTATTATTAGAATTTATAAATCAAACCTATTGTAATGATAGCATGCAGCACAAAACATGGCCACCAGAAAATACGAGGCTTCATTCAAATGTCCTTCTACAATATGAGAAAGAGTTTAGCCACTGGGATTTGTCCCTCAGGCAGGCCTCTCCTGAAGTAGTTTATATGTGTTCTTTTCTTAAGAAATTGCAAGTCTAGGGCCAGAAAGTTGGCTCAGATGTTAAGAGCACTGGCTGCTCTCCCAGAGGACCTTGGTTCAATGCCCATCATCCTCTGGGTAGCTCATAACTATTTGCAACTCCTGTTCCAGGGGATCCAATACCCTCACACAGACATACACACAGTCAAAACATCAAGGAACATAAAATAAAAATAAATTATTTTTTTTAAATTGCAAATCTACATTTAAAGACAATTTGACCATTTGAACAAATGATATTTAATTTAAATCATCTCATTCTTATCATTCCAACATCTAAGAGTACTAATTTGAATGTTAACATCGAATGGAGCTGCATGGGCATTTAATGTGAGCATAAGCTGAGAAGGAGCTGGAGAACGGGTTCAGCACCTAGAAGCACTTGCTGCTCTTGCAGAGGACCTGAGTTTGGGTCCCAGGACCCACATCAGGTGACTAAAAACTACCTGTGACTCCAGCACCAGGGAATCTAATGTCTTTTTTGGCTTCTTTGGGTATCTGTGTCACACACACACACACACACACTTTAGAATATTTTTTTAAAAGATGAAGACAAGTAGAAAACAATCATTAGCAGAAGATAACCTTTATGTCTGAGAGACAAGGGCATGCCCTTGATGAGAGGTTCCTTCTCTGAACACAGAACCGCTATCAGAGACGAACAGATGGAGCCACTTATGTTGGCCCCACAGCAAGTCAGTAAGTCCTTCTCTCTCTCAGACCTACTAACAACTTCATAAGCAACCCTAACTTTCAGTAATGCTGAGCCCCCAGCCATCCGATAGGGTCTGTTCTAGATATGAGTGCACCAGAGGTTTAGGGTTTGTTTGTGTGTTTCTTTGTTTTTCTTCTGTCTGATCATGGAAGACGTTTCTTTCTGGGAGAAGAGCAGGTGTGCTGTGATTTTCTCAAAATGATTATTGATGAATTGATATCAGACCAACGATAAGAAAACATTCTCATGCCCTTGTTGGTGGTATCCTGTTCTCCTTATCCCTCAGCCTCTGAGGGCTAGAAAGTGCTTGTGGCTAGTTCCACATTCGCACTTTGCCCCATGAGCTTACCACTGCAGACTTATGCTCCTGTCACATCTCAGATACAAGTCCCTTAAAGCACCTCACGTCGTTCATCTGGATCCTTGGAATTCTAGCCTTTGGAAACATTTTAAACCTACTAGCTCACTGGGTATTTGAACATGCCATTGACATTTCAATGGATTCAAGGATTTTAAAACAACTGGTTTCTAAAAATATCCCTACTACTTAAAGCACACATGTGCATAAATTTGTGTTGCCCTGTGCCTTCATTTATACACCTGAAAAAGAGAAAAAACAGTTGCAAAAAAATCCAGAAATATCACTTCTTTACTCACAAGAAAATTGTTAGCTAAGGTTACATGTATGCGTGTGTGTAAGAGTGTGTGTGTTAGTAAATTCTGCATGTATATTCATAGGTCGACTCAAGTGTTTTCAAGTGTGTAGAGTATATTCAGTCATGTGTGTGTATAAGTATTTTATGCATATGAAAGCCAGAGGGACCCTCCAGTGTAATTAATCGCATGCCATCAGTACTTTAATTCACTGATTTTTGACACAGGGTCTTTCCTTGGCCTGGAACTCATAGCATAGGCTAGCATGGCTGAGCAGAGCCTCACCAGGGATCTGCTTGTCTCCACTTTCACAGCTCTGGAATCAAAGGCAACCACGGGCCACTTCACCTGGTTTTTGAAATGTAGTTTCTGAAACATTTAGTTCAGGTCATGCTTGTAAGGTAACTACTTTGTTGACTAAGCTACCTTCCCCCCAGTCCTGTTAGCAAATTTTATAGGCAACTGACTATTGATTCTGAGCTCTTGAACTAAGACCAACTAAGTAGAGTCATTTGTGCTGAGTCCAGCACCACAGAGCCAAAACTAGGCTACTTACTGCCCTTTCAAGAATTCTTAAGTTGTTTATCTGAACTTATAAGAATTTGAGTGAGAAATAGACACAATTTCTGACAAGCCATTCTTGGGGGGGTGGGGGTGATAAGAAAGGAGGCTCTGCTTTAACAAGAAAGCAGCTCACACACTTTCCATCTCTCTTTCTGCTATCCCTGGCCTCTTCTGTTTGTAAAGGCAGCCTTTGCTGAACTCATGGGAATACTCATCCTTGTCTTTAGGGTAAGGTGTTGCCATAGTTCAGGGTCACAAATGAAAGGCAACTATAGACCTTTAAATGCGTTGGAATTCTTTTCTTCTGGCGATATGTAAGAGGTCTGAAAAGTTATCAGTATATATGATACAAATGGAAACTAACATTCTACAATAAAGTTAACGGTAGAACTAGTCTCCAAGTCACATTTTAAATGTGTGTGATGCCTGCTTGTCTCGGGTGCCTGATAAATTATAGCTTTCAGATCCAAGTTAATGGAGTGGTGGGAAGGAATCTCTCCTCTCTCCATCCTCCCCCCGCTCTGCTCTCCTTTCTTTAAACATCTGGCGGTCCTTTGTAGTTCTGGACGATTTGATTTGGAATTCATTAGTAATAATTGATGTGCTTTCTGGAATTTGTTTAAACAGTTAATCATGCAGTGGGTTACTGAACCAAAGAAATTGTTCAAAAGGAGCCCGCCAATCTGGTGGAGTAGAGATGGGCAATTGCAGAGCTCTGAGGCCTGAGGCTTTGGGAGGCTGCCTCATCCTGCACCTCAGCCACTGTGGGCAAAGGAGCTTGGATGGCACGAAGCAAGAGAAACCACAGAAGTGTAAACAGCAACATGTGTTTTCATGACTAAAGGGGGCATATCTGTGCAAAGAGCTGTGCTTGGCATGTGAGAAACTTAAAGCTGGGGTAAGGAAGGTCTGTGGAGGTGTTCCTCTCCAGGGTGGGGACGCTGCTGTATGGCCACGCTGGATATAGGACTCTTCTGGGTTTTTGGATTATGGACTCTTCAGTAATCTGATGAAAGCTACTAATACCTGGCTGTGGATCTCTCTCTCTCTCTCTCTCTCTCTCTCTCTCTCTCTCTCTCTCTCTCTCTCGTGTGTGTGTGTGTGTGTGTGTGTGTGTGTGTGTGTGTGTGTGTGTTTATAATGTATAACTTGGTATACAATTTCAAATACAGGTTCCCGTCCCATGCCTAATATCTCAAATTAAGTAACAGTAGAGTCAGCTGCAGTAGCGCATGCTTATAGTCCAGCATCCTGGAGTGGGGTGGGGTCGCTGGCCGTACAGCAGCCTCTTCACCCTGCTTAGGGACAGCTGCATGGACCCTCTTTATCCCAGACTTCAACTTCTCACACACCAACTTCTCACACAGTTCCCAGGGAGAAAGGCGGGGAGACCCATAGTTCAAGGCCAGCTTTGGCTACATAGCAAGTGAGAAGCAAACCTGAGCTACCTAAGACCCTGCTGGAAAAACCCCTTCACAAACGACATAAATAAATACAAATGTACATTCAAAACAAAACCTTCGGGGTGTTGCTTTTCTGTAGAATGCTTGCCTACTGTTTATGAAGCCTTGAGTCTGATTCTCAGAACAACAACAATAACAACACACACACACACACACACACACACACACACACACATACACATATGGTAGGGTAGTTCTTCCTCTCTTTACTAGGGAAAAGCTCTCACTGTTTAGCCCAGGCTGGCCTCAGCTTCCTGGCTCTCCTGCCTAACCTCACACCTCCTAAAATTATAAGCATGTATTTTCACTGTATTTGGTGAAAAACAGATTTCTTTTTTCTATTTTTAAAGTGTTGAGTAAATATAATATAATAGCCCAGCCAGATGCTAAAAGAGTTTCTTAGGGATAAGCTTTAACTTCTGTTCTTTCCTTATAAGGACCAGCACTTTATAGGCCATGAGGAGCCTGTGGGTAGACCTGTATGCCTAACCAAGAACACATCTCTAGAAAGTCTCCCCTTTATGTCTGGAACTCAGATTTTCTCTGTTTATCAAGTGGGCACTACCAATAATCCAATATACTTTTAGGAAAAGTCCAGAGTAGTTTAATTATGTATGGAATTTATCGATACTTATATCCACACAAAGTATTGTCTTGGGGTTTTACTGCTGTGAAGAGACACCATGATCATGGCAACTCTTGAAAAGAAAGACTTTTAATTGGTGCTGGCTTACAGTTTCAGAGGTTTAGTCCATTATTGCCACGGTGGGGAGGATGGCAGCATGTAAGGAGACATGGTGCTGGAGAAAGAGCCGAAAGTTCTACATCTTAATCTGAAGGTAGCAGGGAGAGACGGTGTGTCACACTGGATGTAGCCTGAGCATGTATGACCTCAAAGCTCACCTCCACAGTGACACACTTTTTTCAACAAGGCCACACCTGCAAATATACTGAGACTCCCTATGGGCCAAGCATTCAAGTACATGATTCTGTGGGCCCTGTATGTAGTTTAACCACCCATCTGTGTTCATGGTCTCAAAGACCATTTTATCCTAGTTTGGCTCACTGTTCTAAAACTCAAGGACAGTTTCTTAAAGCCACTATACTAACGTCACAACTAACACAACATAACAATAATTTTATAATACCATCTACTATCCTAATTCTCCAATTATTCCCCCAATGGTTATTTACAGCTCTTTTTAGTCAGAACCCAGCTGAATCTATTCACGGTATGTGTTTATTCTGTGCCCTCAGTCTGCAGCATCCCCTACTATTCACTGCACCTGTGTGGCCAGGGCCTGTTACCTTGAGGAACATCACATACCAAACAGGAAAGAAAATAAAACAAAGTGAAATGGTTCTTAATAAGTTATTTCTGCTCTGGTGAAATGAGCCAGTTCAAGCCATCTTAAAATATATATAAATGCAGGCTTATTGGGAAACTGCTCTCTGGTGGGTAAGTTCACTGGCCCCAAGGAAGGAGGCCAGGAAAGTCACTGTGGGAGGGAGATGGAGGGGAGGGGCAAGAGAAAGAAAGAAAGCGTACATGTAGAGAGAGCGAGAGAAGAGGGAAGAAAAGGGGTGGAAAGACCAAAATGTCTGGATTGTATATGGAAGAGCCAGTGGGCAAAGGGCAGTCCAGTCCCTAGGCTGGAGAGGTCAGGGTAGAGGGACAGGTATACCAAGTAGAGACTGAGGGATGCTGGGAGAATCTGGAGATCAGGTCTGCTTTGGTATGTAAGATACGCACCACAACCCCTTGCCTTGGGTCTGAAACCCAACAGTTCTGAATGCAGAGAGCCCAGACATGTGACTGTTGTTTCCTGTATGGGGTCCTATGTTCCCTAACTGCCACACAACTGGACCATTGTCCACCACACTTCCATGAATGATTCTGCTTCCATTATAATGTCTAAACCATATCACACTTCATTTTGAGCTGCACACAGTGACCCGTGTTCTTGTCAAAACCTCTGATGATGTAAATCAAGCTGGTGTCAAGACTACACAGGACTGCAAGGCTTCTTCCCCAGCTGCATCCTGCCTGCTGTCACCTAGAACTCTGTGCCCTCTGCATGGCTCACAGTGTGGCACTTATGAGAATCAAGGAGTGACCTTTGGGTCCTGCCATTCCTGGGCCACATAAAGACAGCACAAGATAATCTTTAGACAGGTAACCCCCTCCTTTCCCACTCTCAGACTTTTCAATGCAGAGTCAAGGAGAGATATTTGCTGAAAAGAGAAAGAGCCCTGGGAAGACCAGGACATTGGTTCTCTTTGTAGCCACACTGGGCTTCTCTCTGCTTAAGATGGTGCTTTTATCTGAGAAGCCATATTAATGTCCTACCCACTGCTGTGAAAGGTTTGCCTCCAGCTTGCCCTGAAGGGGCTTCCACAAGCATTTCTTTTTTTTCTTTCTCTCTCTCTCTCCCTTTCTTTCTTTCTTTCTTTCTTTCTTTCTTTCTTTCTTTCTTTCTTCCTTCCTTCCTTCCTTCCTTCCTCCCCTCTTCCTTTTCCACTCTTTCACTTTTTACTTCTCTTTTCCTTTTTTTGTTTCCTTTCCTTGTTTCATTTCTTTTGTTCATCCTGTTTCTGTCCATTGTCTGTCTAGCTCTCTCCAGCCTTATCTTCCCCACAGACAGGAGAACATTCTGGATGTTGCTCTGGAGGTGTGATCAAAGCATTGCAGAAACTCAGAGCCAGCAGAACCTGAGACAAAGACTCAGAAAAGCTGGATTCTCTTCCTGACTTTGTCATTAATATCTGTGTCAGGCAGCATGAGATGAAAGACACGAATGTGCTTTGAAAACTGAAACAGAGTACAATTGTCTGTTCCTCCCCAACTCCTACTGTCAGATTTCAATTGAGGATGCCTGACAACAGCAGGAACATCGCAGTTGTTCTCTCAGCCTGAAGACCTCTTTTTTAGGCTTAAAAGAGCCCATTTATAGCAAGAAACCCTGAAGAATGTGTGTGATATCAGGCACGCCATGAAACCTGAGAACCCAGAGACTCCTGAGCTCAGTTAGAAATCAAGATCAATGTTGTCATTTCCAAACCATTGTTCCATTTAAATCCATGCCAAGGATTATGACCATGATGAGTGACTTGTGCCACTGGGTCCAGCCTGAAGCCATGAAAACAGAACCAGAGTAGACACTCTTATCGCTAACCACATTCCTGAATGGGCTGGAGCTGATGTCTCCGATAAGGGCCCATCCCAATAAAACAAACTTCAGGGAAGAAAAGGGACTTTTGCACACTGCCAACTCACTGTTTCAAAGTACCTAAGTATTTAAGCCCTCTCTTCCTTTTGGATGTTTCCAGCCAAAACATACAAAGTGCAGTAGAATAAACAAAATAGAACCTGTTAGCAGCAGTGACAATTGAGGGCAGAGTGTCACAATGTGGTCACCAATCTGCCAACATCAGCATCTCCAGTCATCTTGATAGAAATGCAAGTTTCAGAACCTACCCAAGATCCAGAGTCAAGTTCTATGGAGGATGAGTGGAGAAGAAGAGGTAGAGGGAGGAGCAAAAATAAAATCTTTTTTAAAGGGGTGTTTTGGTTTTGTCTAGTGATCGAACTCAGGCCTTCATTCACATCAGGCAAGCTCTCTGCCACATCAGGCATTTTATATTTTTAATTTTCCCCAGTTGTCCTAATTACTGTGATGAAACACTATGACCAAAGTAACCTGGGGAGGAAAGAGTTTATTTGGTTCATACTTCTATAACAGGGTTCATCACTGAAGGAAGTCAAGACAGGAACTGAAACAGGATACGAACCTCAAGATATGAGCAACGCACAGACCATGGAGGAGTGCTGCTGACTGGCTTGCTTCCCATGGCTTGCTCATCCTGATTTGTATTAGAACCCAGAACCACCAGCCCAGGGGTGGCCCTACTCACAATGAACTGGGCCCTCCCACATTACTCACCAATTAAAAATGTGCCCTACAACCCCATCTTATGGAGGCATTTTCTCAATAGAGGTTTCGTCCCCTCGGATGACTTTAGCTTGTATCAAATTGACATAAACCTAGCCAACACAATTGACTCCTTGTTAATTTAACACACAAATACATTACTGTAAAGCCATAACCTTTTATTTCTTGTTCATTCCCAGGATTACACATTAATATAAGTATCACATTATAAAACATTTTACAAACTTAAAAAGTCCCACAGTCTTGCAAATTTAAATACTTAAAAATTCAGTGTCTTTTAAAATCAAAAGTCTCTCATCTGTAGAGTTCTATAAAATAAAAAATAAATTAAATACTTTTCCTTTTTCAAGAGAAAAGAACCAGGGAACTGTCACAATCAGATCACAGCAAAACTAAGTTTCAATAGTGTAAAATCACCAATGTCCAATACCTAAAATTCACTCACAATCTTCTGGGCTCCTCCAAAGGGTAAGGGTCACCTCTCTGACTGCACTCTTTGCAGCACACACAGCTTGTCTTCTAGGCTGAGAGTGCTTCCACTCCATACCTGCTACTGCCCTTGGTGATTGTCCCATGATACTGGCATCTACAAAATGCTGGGATTTTCTGCTACAACTGGACTACACATTCATCAATAGTCTCTCCTGGGTTCTCTTCATAAGTTCTGACTTCTCTACATGACTGGGCCTTCAAAACCTGCATCTGGGAGACTCCTACATATGACCAAGTTTGAGTGACAGCACACAATACAACTTTGACCACCTCTAAACATAGCTTTCAGGTGCTAACTCTGAGGAAACACTTCCCAGAACATTTCACCTCAGTGATGTTGGTCTCTTCTTAAGCTGATTTCTCAGCTCCAGCTAACCAGCATCAAGTATTTCAGCAACAAAAGTTTTATTTCAGTAGTTCTGGTATCTTGTTAATCACAGATGATTCTTCAGCCCTAGCTAACCAGAGCCACAGATATTTAACTCAAAGTAGAAAATGGTCCTGTTTTACACACACATACACACACACACACACACACACACACACACATACACACCAAGGGGTGGGTGGGGAGAAGGAAAAAAAAAGAGAAATTGCAGGAATCTATAACTTCCCTCTGAAATTTTCACAAACCAATTTCACAAACCAAGCCTCTATCATCTGCAGTGTTCTCAATATGTTTATCTTCCAAGCTCCCACAGAACAGCTCACCAAGCTTTGAATCCTCAGTGTCTTTTATCTCCCAAAGTTCCAAAGTTCTTCCACAATCCTCCCCAAAACAACATGGTCACGTCTGTCACAGCAATACCCCACTATCCTGATACCAATTTCTGGCCTAGTTAAGGTTACTCTTGCTATGATGAAATACCATGACCTAAGCAACTTAAGGAGGAAAGAGTTTATTAGGCTTGCACTTCCATGTCACTGTTCTTCATCAAAGGAAGTCAGGACAGTGACTCAAGCAGGGCAGGAACCTCAACACAGGAACTGATGCAGAGGCCATGGAGGAGTGTACTTAAAAGTTACTCTTCCTGGTTTGCTCATCCCACCCACAATAAGCTGTGCCTTTCCCTCATCAATCACCAATTAATAAAAGACCTATGGGCTTGCCTACAGCTCCATATTATGGAAGCATTTTCTCAAAAGAGGTTCCCTCCTCTCATATGACTTTAGCTCATGTCAAGTTGACAGAAAACAAGCCAACATACCAGTCTATTCCTTCTGGGCATTTATGACATCTGTTAAGTGCATTTGTCTTTTATCAGCACTATAAAAAATCACCATACCTCTATAGACTTAGCACAACATCAATGTGTTAGCTTGCAGTTCTGTAGATCAGTGGTGTTCTGAGGGTCTCACAGAACTAAAGTGTGGATGTTGCCCTGCTACATTCCTATCTGGAAGTTCTAGGAGAATCTGTTTTCTTGGCTCTACCAGCTCTTCTGGGTGCAGTGCGTTCAATGCTCTGAACTGCTTTCCCTCATTTTCTAAGTCCCAACAGTGGGCCCTGTACCCTCCAAGAAACCAGGTCTGATTCTCTTGTTAGAAGGTAACTGAAGAGAAAAACTCCTAAGAGCCCGGAAAAAAAAAATCACAGAGTCTTTATTCATTGCTGCCAGGACTGTTCGAAGAGTAGTGGGAAACAGTCCCAAACTCCCATTTGTCTGGGTTTTTTAAAGACAAAAAACACAACTGTTGTGTGTATACATAAAGGCAGCTGTGGACTTTTGCAGCAAGTGCTGTTTATAGAAGCAGAGAGATAGCAGTTAAATGGGCATACAGTTTAGCTTTTAGCTCAGGGTCACCTTGTACAGGAAATTATGGCTGAGCCAGGAACCAATTTACCTTAGGAATTTATGGTAGGTCTGAGTGGCCAGAGACTACTTCTACCCAAGATCATTTGTTTGTTTGTTTGAGACAGGGTTTCTCTGTGTAGCCCTGGCTGTCCTGAAACTCACTCTGTAGACCAGAATGGCCTCTAACTCAGAAATCCACCTGCCTCTGCCTCCCAAGTGCTAGTTTCAAAGGCATGTGCCACCACTGCCTAGCCCAAGATAAGTTTTGCATTTAAAATTGTAGTTACAACCATCTGTAACCTTGTGTTTTTTCCACCCATTCACTTTCTTCTCAGAAATAATGACTCTGAGACTTCTTATATATGAATAAATGCTTAGGCCAATAGCTTTCTAGCTCATGTCTTAATTACCTATTTACTTTAAGTCATGCCACATGGCTGGTTACCTGATCCTCAGTTTCATACAATTGTCTTCTTCTGTGTCTGGGGCAAATCTTCCATGCCTGACTATTTTCCCAGAATTCTTTTCTTTCTACCAGATGTCCTACATTCTAATCTTGCTTCAACTTATTGACCAATTAGACTTTTATTGACAAATGATGATTCTACAAGGTACAAGAGATTATCTCTATATAGGAATACTTTCATGAGGTGGAATAACAATAATTCAGCAGTCCATTATACTCTGGTTTCTTTTCTCTCACTTCTAAAGATTCATGATTACAATGGACCCACTAAGATAACCAAGACTAATTTCCCATCTCAAAGTCAGCTAATTAGCAATCTCAGTTGCATTTGCAGCCTTCATTCATTTTGTTAAACTATTTAACTTATTCACAGGTCCTGAGTATCTGAGTATGAGTCCTGGGCATATAATGACTTTACACTATTACTACAGTTCACACTATGGCCCTCAAATTTTTATGTCTGCCCCATAGGTATAATAATCATCCCTATCTCAGGTCCCCCCAAAGTCTCAACTCATCACAACATCAGCTCAGTGTCCCAAATCTCATCAACTCAAAAATTCCTAACGTCATCATCCAACCTGCCTAAATAGAGATGAGTATATTTCTAGGTGTAGTTCAACATAGGGCACAATTTCTCTTCACTGATGAACTTGCATACTAAAGAAACACAACTTATCAGAGCTGATGCCTCTTCACATCAATGACAAGGCAATCAGAGAATATGAGTTTTAGGCATTTCCATTGAAGACAAGAGAAAATGAAGCCTGGGGAGACGACTCAGAAGATAAAGGGTTTCTCTGTGACAGCATGAGGACCTGAGCTGAAATTCCCCAACATCTGCATAAAATCTGGACACCATAGGATGCATCTATAATCTCAATGTTAGGTGAGGAAAGGGGACTGATACAATCTAGGCATCTTGATTGGATCCATTTTCTCTGCCAGTTAAAGAAGTAAAAGGCAGAAAAAATCTCTAGCACAATGGGTAACAGCAGAGAAATCTTAATCAAACATCAGCAAACATAACCAAGAGCTGGAGAAAGAGGAAACTAACATGTAACAGACAGAGAGAGGAAAAGACCTTCTGCAAAAGTAAACACTCCAGTCTCTTCTCAAGGGCCAGAGTTTTTAAGTCTCTCTGAAGAGTTTTCCTCCTCTAATTTAGGATTGGTCAGTGTGATGGTTTCCCTGAATGTTTAAGCTTTTCTTCAATTCCTTTGACAAGCCAAAAGCTTAGCTGAGTGAGACCTTGCCCTGAAGTCACCATTTTCTTTATTCCATTTAACATCAGGCTTTTCTTTAAGCTTTTTATCTCCTTGAGAGCGCCATTATACTTCCTGATATTCCTTTTCTCCTCAAACTGTAAGTTTTGTAATTCTCCTTGCCCCCTGTGTTCCTTTCCATTGTAGATCTGCATAAGAGGGACCACTAGTCATCATGTGACACAGTCAATACTAGGTTTTCTTGAAATCTCCTCTGTCAACACCATCATCCAAAACTTCAATTCAACTTCAGAGAAATTTTTAGGAGAAGGGTAGAAAGCAGCCACATTCTTTGTCAAAATATCACAAGAATGGTCTCTAGGCTGCTTTCTAATTCTTCCCCTCTGAAACTTACTTGAGCTGTGCTCCTATAATTTAAATTGCCCTCTGCATTGTCTTTTATGCTCCTACCAAGATGACCCATGAAAACCTGCTTAAAGCATACAACTACTTTCTCAGATAAAGTCCCATAGTCCACAAGCAGCATGTTCAGGCCTGTCACATCAATACCCAACTTTTTGTTATCAAATTCTGTCTTAGTCACTATTCTATTGCTGTGAAAACACACCATGACCAAGACAATTCCTATAGGAGAAAACAGTTGATTGGGAGCTTGCTTTCAGTTTCAGAATTTTAGTCATTATCACAGTAGGGAATGTGGCAGCACATAGGCGGGCACTGGAGCAGTAGCTGACAGGTACATCCTGATCCATTGGGGCCCCGGGGGGCATAGGGGGTGAGGAAATATGCTGGGACTAATCTGGGCTTTTGAAACCTCAAAGCCCAGCCCCAGTGACACATTTCCTCCAACAAGGCCACATTCCTAATCTTTTCAAATAGTCCTGATGACTAAGCATTCAAATATACAAGTCCATGGGAGTCATTCTTATTCAAACCATCACATTCTGCTCTCAGGCCCTCATAGGCTTATAGCCATATCATAATACAAAATGCCTGAAGTCAGTGTTTTTTGCTGCCAGGCTTTTGCCTACTGTCAGGAAGGTGAGGAAGAAGCTGGCCATCTTGGAAGTCCATCACTTTTATTCTCTAGTCATAGTCCTTCTTCCTATCTGTCTAACTCCTAGTCTCTCAGGACAAATCCAGGTAGATCCCAAGGACTTTCTGACCAGCCTCTAGCTGAAATGATGAATTCCAGGTTCAGTAACAGTCTCTCTCTCTCTCTCTCTCTCTCTCTCTCTCTCTCTGTCTCAGAAAATAAACTATACAGTAATAGAAGGAGACACTTGACACCAACCTTTGGCCTCTATGTATGCACATGTGCATATACCATCCTCACCACATAAATCCAGCAGAAATTTGAAAGAAACAAGAACAATTAATAATCAATGTTAAAATCCAGCTGAACAAAGTCCACCTAGGCTTAGGACCTGGGAGTCAACCTCTATGGCTCCCTGCTCTGGTTTCTGGATTCTCTTCTCATAAAAGGAAACTGAGTACTTTTATCTGCCTGTTTGCCAAAGTTTGAAGGAATCTCAGTTTGTGATCACTTTGGTTTTTCCAATCTAGATTGGAAGTGTTTCTGCTGATGTAAGATCTTCTGGAATCTCATCCTTCTTCCTTGAAAGTCAGGATTCCCTCTACTAGATGACCAAGTCATTCAAGGACTCTTTACAGATAATCCCATTTTTGGGTTTTGCTTCTGCTGACACGGCAAAATCAGGTTAATGAGCCACATTGTTGTTGTGGTGGTGGTGGTTGTGGTTGTTACCCTGAAATTGTCATATACGTGTACAATTTATCTTGATCATATCTACTTTCTATTCCTTCCTTCCCCAAACTCCCCCATGACCAGATCTCCCTTCCAGCTTCATTATTCCCCTCTCTTTTTGTAACATACTAAGCCCAGTTAGTGCAATCAATATTCACATAGATATAGGGCCACCCACTAGAGCATGGAGTAACCTAGCCAGTGTTACCACCCAAAGGAAGGTGACTTTTCATTCCCAACAGTGATCTTCTGCCACTAGTTCCTCAGCTCGGTCTGGAACCCCAGGAGCTCCTCTTCCATTCACCCTGAAGTTTTTAACTGGCTTGATCTTGAACAGGTAACCATAGTAACCATAGCTCATGTGAGTAACAATCATGTCTTATCCAGAAGGCAGTCTGTCATAGCGCCCTTTCCCATTCTCTAGGTGAGCTACATTCTTACTATCTACAAAGAGACGTGTGTGTGTGTGTGTGTGTGTGTGTGTGTGTGATGGAAGACACATTTAAAAAGTACTATTGTTACTATTAGATAAACAAAAAACTGATTAAACATGTAAAACACACAATAACATAATATTTTTAAGATCTCTGCTTTAGAAAAACCTATTTGATGAAATCTTGGTACTTAAAAGACAGATCACATACTAGGCAATATTACAAGATGTGCTATTCAGATGCCTCTGAAGGATGCTCTCTGGGAAAATAAACAGGACAAATAAGATTGCAAGTTTTGAAGTCTCAAATATTACTTGCCTAAAGGAATAATCCTCAAACTCCTGCATCTAAGGTGTAATTACTCTAAGTTTGGAATTAGCTATAAGGTTCTAAGCCAGTGTTACAGAGTAGGGTGGGTGGGAAGCAGGATTCTCATAAAGTTGGAGGCACAGCCAGGAAACACATAAGCATGGGAGCCAGCTCTCCTTTGGAGAACGTGTACTGTTGCTTCTACAAAGAGAAGAACAAGGCTTTTCCACAGGCAATTGTAAGATGTTCAGTACAAAAGGTTATGAACCATAGCCTGACACCCACCCAGAGAATACTGTAGCTGACTCGGAAGATTTAGGAGTTTCTCAAATCTAAAACAGGGCACAAAAATGCAGTTAAAAGAAGCTTAATACATGGCAAATTACGAAATGACAATTTTCTTTGAAAATGTGAATCCAGCAGAGAAATATTTATGACAAGACCTAATTTTGCAACAGACTTTAGAGATCAGTAAGGTGGCAGAAGACTTGGCAAAAGAAAATAATGTGGATTTTTATTTTGACTTTGAGTCAAAACTGCATTCTTTTCTGGGGAGCAGATGTTTAGAAGGAGCTGGGAGTGAGGCATTCAACAAAGAGGGTCATTTGTTTGAATTCCATACACAAAACCTAACCAACTAAAGGCCTCCTGAGTCTGCTCTTGGTGGCTACTCTCTCCTGGTGATGCAGAGCAAACACAGACAACTACCCACACCAAAGGAGAGCCATGCCTGCCAGAGGACACAGCTCCAGATGGTTCTATGGTGTGTGGGTGGAAGCATTCCAAGCTACTGTACTCCAGAAGATGAACATTTCCGGGAATGGGGGATGGGGAGGCTCAGGGTACTGCACTGTATACTAAGTTGCTGATCTCAGAGAATGTGAAGGCTTCTTTTCATAAAATCCTTTACCAAAATATTCAGTATAAATAAGAAATTCAGCTTTTTTTCAGAGGGTCCCAGAAGAGTCTATTAATTTGCCTCAAGATATATAGTTTAACTTCATTGCCTTCTCTGTTTTTTTCTACTGGGCTGGTTCGTGGCATGTGTGTGCATGTACGCATGTGTGTGTTTGTGTGGAGAACAAACCCTTCATGATAGGTAAGTACTGCCACTGAGTTTCATCCCTATCCCCAATCCCTTGTTCTTACTTTTTATTTTGAGACAGGGTCTCACTAGATCATTCAAATATGACTTGAGGTCACTCTGTAGTCCCAACAGAGCTTAAACCCAGGGTCTTCCTGGTTCAGCCTCCAGAGCAGCTGGGATTCCAGGTCTCTTGGAACATGAGTAAATCTCTGGGAGAGAGAAGAGGATTTTGTCTTCATTGACCTGGATGTTTCTAGAGGGAGAAACTTACTAAGCTGTGTAATTCCAGATTGTATCCTTATTTAAAAAGTGGCTATAAATGTATTTGCTTAGAAGACTTGAACAGCAGAGGAACATGAGGACTCCATGGATAACGTTCCTACCAGCGTCTAAAGTTAGGACACACAAGCCTGTTTCCTCAGGGTCTAGAAGGTCCTAAGGATTTGGCTTTGACCGCCTTCATTCTCGATTCATCCATCCTCAGTGAGTTTGTGCACTGGACTTGTGTGCATCCCTTGAATTTCAGTCTCTCCTCGCCTCAGAGAACTGGCTGAAGCTTTTCCTGCCCACACACTGTCCTTCAGAACCCAAGATGGCTTCCACTGTGCCTGGCAGTGTCATCTCCATGGAGAGGCTTCTCTTGCCCCAACGCAAGTGCCTTTACATCTATTACACCATCATCTCATTGTCTTTATGGCCTCCCTTTTTACATTCTGCTCAGCTCTCCACTTACTGCCCATCTTCCCCAATATAAGAATGTGCTCCAATGTGCGGTAACACCTACCTATAACCCCAACATCAGGAGATGATAAATTTAAGGTCAGCCTAGGCTAAATAGCAAAATCCTCTTGTTTTATTTTGTTATTTTGATTTGTTTTGTTTTGTGTTTTAGAGACAGGGTTTCTCTGTGTAGCCCTGGCTGTCCTGAAACTCACTCTGTAGACCAGGCTGGCCTTGAACTCAGAGATATGCCTGCCTCTGCTACCCTGGGATTAAAGACATGTGCCACCACTGCCTAGTTAGGCCCTCGTTTTTTGTTTCTTGAGAGTTCAGTCCAATTTAGCACTAGACATTTGGTAATTAAACTACACAATGTATAAATAAAACTATATTTGGGCTATAAAATTTAATACTTACTATTATTATTTTATTAATTGAACACATGCTTACAGAGACTCTTTAGTCAGTTAGATCCTATAATAGACCAGAACTTACCCAAGAAGGCGACTTTCCATGTTTAAGGAGGTAGACAGGTGGATTTATATTTGGTACCACAAGCTGGAATTAAAAACCCATATTCTTTTTTTCTGATTTAGGTTGACAATTTTTCTTTCCAATAGCTTAAACTCCTCACAGATAGCACGGTATCCCTATATGCTGTGACCATTACTTGACCAGAATGTTTACAGTTCTTTGTGTAGATTCATGGATCCCATTAAGAAATGAGTAGAGTCCAGGCTAAGGATCAACATTGAGAGTGAAGAGAAAGGGTGGATCTGTTTACTGCAGGAGAAGAATCACATCCCCTCCTCTTGAAAATAGCACAGTCTATTTTCAGTTGAGTCTATTGAGTCATGAGGTCTTGGGACCAGCTAGCCCGAGTTCAAGTTCTGGCTCATATATCTTTGAGCAATTTGCTCAATTATTCTGTCTTTAAGTTTCCATATCTATAAAATATATCTCTATTGTGTTAACTTCTCCTGGGAACACTTGAACAAATATCTACCCAGAGAGGGCATCAATGACCTTGACAAAACAGTTCCAGCCAAGTCTAGCTGGTAAAACAAAGAGTTTGAGATTACCTGAAGGAATATGGGTAAGATATTACTTAAAAAATTAGGTGACCCCAAACAGCTGGATCACAGAAAATCTCACCATATCATAAATAATGGCTTCTCCACATGAGCTATGTATGAGCATGTGTGCTTCTTCCAGCGGTGGCCCCAAGTTCTAGGCACCCAGCTGTGGTATGTGTGTTGGGGACCAGTGGTGGTTCTGTGTCCTCCATTTCCTCCCCCAGAGTGTCCAGGCACCATTGCACATCAGACTGGAAGGACGAAGCAGAGTCTAGAATGAGTGGGGTCTGTAGGATTGGAGTCTAGCTGGGAGTGATTGCAAAAGGGGGGTGGCTTCTCCAAAGGTTTTAGCGTTACAATTCTTTTAGATGATACCCAAGAAATAGCTCTTTTAGAAGATCTTCAGTGAAACAGCTGGTGAGCATACACCTTATTCATGTGACCAAGGGCTCTTTATGTGAGTGGGAAGGAGTTTTCAGGGCGAATATAAAATCATCCCCTGGAGATTAACATAGTATAAATGCCTCATTTGTAGGGAGGCAATGGATTCTAGGAATCCCAGGTACTTGCTGGGCAGGTTCTTATGGAAAAGAGGAAGTTGAATTTGTAAGTTTGCCAAGGACTGTGTGACCTTCTTTATGTAGAGGGTGGGCATAAGACTTCCTAGATAAGGTCAGAGAAGAGGAAGCCCTACTGGAAAAAGGAGTCTTCCATTTGTGCTGAGCTCAGAGGAGCTGTCTGGACATGGAAGACTGTAACTATAAGTAGCGGGGTTTCCCAACATGTGTGTGTGTGTGTGTGTGTGTGTATAAGTATGTGATGAGTACATACATATGTATGTATATATACATATATAATATACACATACAATATATTATTATATTATATATGTATACATTATATATACATGTACACATACACATATACACACACCACACACATATATATATACATATACACATACACATACACATACACATACACATACACATACACATACATATACATATATATACATATATATATATTTCAGTTAACTTTTCATCTCCCATATACATTAGCACCTCACAATATCACCACTGGTTGGGACAGAATTATCTATAGCTGGCAGAGACGTACAGTAAAGAGTGACTAGCATCACAGGTGAAATTCCTTTTTATTATTTTATTATTTTTATTTTATGCTTATGAGCATTTGCATACATATATGCATGTGTACCACGTGTATTCCTGGTGCCAGTGGAGTCCAGAAGAGGACATCAGACTCTCCCACTCCCCCAATACTGTAGTTTGACAATTGCAAGCATATGAGTACTTGAAACTAAACCCAGGTCTTCTGTAAGAGTATCTAGAACTCTAAACATCTGAGTCACTTCTCCAGCCCCAATTAAGGTCCTTTTATGAGGAATGTCAACTGGTTTGATCTTGTTGAGGGGCTTTTGTGGATAATCATAGCCGTTCTGATTAAGATTCCTGTGGTTGTCGTGATTGAAGGACAGTGCCCCACAACAGTAGAGTGAGCATTAATTTTTACACCGGTGAGTTTAAATGCATCCCAAGAATTTAATCTAGTTAAATTAAATCTAGTAGTTATCATCCTTGAAGTCTTAGGAAACTACCTTGCATATTTGTTTTATACTGACTTTCCTCAAGCTTGCTGCTTGTTATGCATACAATGTCCCTGACTAACTATTCCCACATCTTTTTCTCTGTGGTGACCATTTGCACTCGGTGTCCACCTTCTCTACACCTAAGAGCCCGCCTTGGATCGTGCTGTCCCCCAGATGTGTTCCCAAATCTGAGCTCAGCCTGCAGCACTCAGCTCTGCAAGGCGTAGCTCTCATAAAGCTCACTCTTGTCCCACCATTTTGTCAACTGCAAACCCGTTTTGCCTCTTTTCCCTTCTTTATTGTGTCATTTGTTGAGTTCTCTCCTCTCCTTGCCTCCCTGGTCTGCACTTCTTTTTTTGGTCATGGAGTTCAACCTGATGGACCTCAGCACTGTCAAGGCCCCACAGTGTCGCTTCTAACTCCCTAGTTGTTCACAGTACTTTCAACGAAGTGCTGATTGTCAACTCTGGTAACCATATTGTCCTGCGATTCTCCCCATTTGGATACTCCTGTTTCACTGCTCTTGAAATGTCTAACTTCATTAGAACCCATGATGAATCATCTTCATTGTCAACTTGACTGGATGTAGAGACACCTTGGTACACACTTCTGAGTATGTCTGTGAGGACACACTTCTGGTTTAACTTAGGAGGGAAGACCCATCGTAAATGTGGAAGGCACCAGCCCATGGGCTGGGGAACACCAGAATTCATCTCTGTCAGCTTGCTAACTCTGGATGCAAAGCAGCCACACTCACTTCCTCACACTCACACCCACCGGGATGGGCTGTGGGACCCAAGGAAGCCCTGTGTCTTGGGTGGATTCTGTCAAGCATCTTGTCACAGTAAACCGAGAAGCATCCATGACAGCACTTCCTCCAGGCGATTCCTCCTAAGCCTCCCACCATGTGCACTGTCCTTCTTAGAAGGCTCCTTTTATTCTGATTATAACCTAGATGTTGCCATTTCTAAGGTCCCTTTCTCGACTCACTGCTTCTCTGAACATTTTCTTAGAGCAGTAGTGGCTGGTATGTTATATATCCTTATGGTTGTAAGCACTACTCACATGCCCTCCAAGGTCCACCTATGGATCTTTCTCCTTGAGCTTCAGATCTGTACAGCCCACTGCCTCTGAACGGCTCTTTCCCACAATTCACTTGCGTTTCAATATCTCTGCATTCAAAACATAGTTCGGCCATTTTCTTTCTAAAACAGTTCATTTGTCTACTTTTTAATCTTTCCATTGGCAGTATTCCTTTTCTTCAACCACACTAATAGAAACCTGGCAACTCCTTGGTGCCTCCCTGCCTTCCTTGCCAACCCTGTCCCAGCAATCACTTGCACTTGTTGAGTTTACCTTCCAACTCTTTCTGGCCTTTGTTTCCTCCTCACACAGTAGTCTGTCTCTTTCTTTCTGCCTCCCTTTCTCTTGCTCCTCTTAGACCTCTAGGAGTCCTGGGGTGTGGCTCCTGATTGTTTTCTTGCATCAGTCTTGGACTGCACAAGTTTGCTCTCTTACTGCTTGGAGTCTAACTTCTTTAACACGACCTTGAATTTTCCTGCCACTGTCATATTCCCTCCTCTGTTTCAGACTTTACCCTTCAATGGCTTTGTTCTGCTTTCTCTCCCCGACCTGGAAAGCCTTGAGCATCCCTCTAGCCCACACCCACATTCACCAGCTCAATTCCACAGAAGGCTTCCCTTTGAGTCTATCTTTGCTCCCACGTGGGTTCTCAGTCACAGCACTTATGCTGTTAGAATTTTTTGCTTGCCCCTTAGCCTTGCCCTCTCTGCCATCGTCATCTGCAGGATTATGTCTGAGCTATCTTTCAATCTCTAACTCAGTTATATGACAAAATGGGTACACAAGTAATGTTGCTGGTCAAATGTGAAAGAAAGGAAGGAAAGAAAGGGGGAAAGAGGAGGAAAATAAGGGAGAAAGCAAAAATCATTTGTGGTGGAAAATATAATTTTCAAATACAGTAGACTGACTAAATAAAGTGTAAAGAAAATATAAACATTCACTTGGTGTTAAAATAAAAAGAAATTGTAGGTCAGAACTCATTGGCTATCTTTTTTGTATTTTTATTTCTACTATTTTGGTTTTTCAAAATAAGATTTTTCTGTATAACCCTGAATGTCCTGGAACTTGCTCTGCAGACCGGATTGGCCTCAAACTCACAGAGATCTACATGCATCTGTCTCCCAGTGCTGGGATTAAAGGCACGTGTCACCACTGCCCAACTTTGGTTTGCTATCTTGGAAGAAAAATCTTATGGCAGGTACTAGTCATCAATAGAGATGGACGGGATTTCTACAGGGGTTGGAAGACAGCCACACGTTCCTGGAGAGACTCCTCTGTAGGAAGGCCCTAAAAGACAAACACATGCTTCCTGAATGTAACTCCCCTCTCACAGCACGTAGCACAGTGCGTGCTTCCTTAACCTATAGACTACGATTTGTTTCAGGCACAAGAATTTACTTGCCTTAATTATGAGTTAGCTGTTAATCTGACCCATCATTCTATAAATTGTGAGGAGGTATTCATTAGAGAAAATTATTAAAGCTCCTGGGTCTAGTTTTTCTCTCTGTCAGTTGTGCAATACGTAATTAAAATAAGACCCTGTAGCTGACTCAAACCCAAACATGAGGAAAGCCACGCTCTCTAAAACATCCTTTTACAACCACAGCAAGAGCTTTCTAAGAAGCTCTGTTGAGGACGAGCCCCTACGGAGCTGCTGAAGCGCCCTCTATAGAAGTGCTGAAAACAAGCCCCCATAGGACTACAAAGGGCAGTGGTGGCGCACGCCTTTAATCCCAGCACTTGGGGAGGCAGAGGCAGGTGGATTTCTGAGTTCGAGGCCAGCCTGGTCTACAGAGTGAGTTCCAGGACAGCCAGGACTACAAAGAGAAACCCTGTCTCGAAAAAACAAACAAACAAACAAACAAAAAAAGAACTACAAAGAGTGAGCCCTACTTAGTGCTGTTGAGTATGAGCCACTATGGTCTACATAAAGAAAAATGGTTCTTTTTAAATCTTAGGAATTTCATTTTTTAAAAAAATCTTTTTAAGTGAAAAACTATTGTCTTTTATTTTAGGCTTTCCTGTAGGTGGGCCATGCAAAAGTAAATAGTGATTTAATACTTTCTAACCAAGGAGGAGAGACGAAGGCAACTGAACAGGGCAGTACCTGGCGAGGGCTTTGATTGGCATGCTTTGGGGACGACACTGCAGCTGTCTAGGAGCCAGGATGTTCTAAGATGCATATTGGAGAGTGAGAACCTCACCAAGAACAACCAGGCAAGAGAGGCATCTGCAGTTGGAGGCAGTCGGTGTGATTAGGTGTAAGCATGCACAAGAAACTAGGAGGAGGCTTAAGTGGGTTTCTCAGGGTGGTGGGCAGAAGCAGATTACTAAGAACCACCCTGCCATACTAGGAACCTTTCAAGTGTTCAAAGACAGGGAGCCCTGAGGGGCATTTCACTTTCAAACCACTCGAACTAGACCCTTTGAGACCCTTTGAGATAATAATTATCTATATGTCTTTGTGTACATATCTTTATATATATATATCTACACATCTATATTTCCTTATCTTTATATTTATATATCATCTATATATCTTTATATCTACATATCTATACACACACACACACACACACACACACGTAGATAATGCCAAAAACTCTAGCTAGATATGGTGGTGACAAGTAATCCCAACTCTCTAGACTCTAGAGGTAGGAGGATTGTGAGTTCAAGACTAGGCTAAGCTACATAGCAAGATAGATCTTGCATCAAACTGCCCTTATCCATCCCAAAAAAGTAAGTTGCTTTTATACTTTATACATTTCCCCATTTGCATGTGAGGCTCACAATTAAAAAGCTTTAAAAATTGAGAAAATACAAGTAATTGATTATGCCCTATTTAAAATGTTACTACCTAAGTTAATAAATAAATAAAGTAAAAAATATTACTATCTAATTTAAAATGTAAAATACTTTTTAATATTTTATAAATGAATATAGTATATAGTGTATAATATACACTAATTTAACTTGAATACTAAATACAGCCATGCTTTAGCTACTTTTATTTTGTTTTGATTTGTTTTGTTTTTTGAGACAAGCTCTCTCTATTTTGTAGCTATGGCTGTCCTGGAACTTACTCTGTAGAGCAGACTGTCCTCAGACTCAGATCCACCTGCCTCTGCCTCCGAGTACTGAGATTAAAGGCGTACACCCCCATGCCCTGCTTCCTGCTTTAACTACTTGTGATTCAGCATCTGAAATTTCAGGAGTCAGCTTTCTTCTAAGGGCAACACTTCTACATCTTTCACTCACTTTACTGTTTCTTTGATTTCTAAAGTTTATTGAAGATAACAAACAGGTGCAGTCAAAGTTAGGGCAGAGACTGCTGGCTTTGCATGAAATATATCCTCTCCTCTTTCCTGTGAATTGACTTGTAGACTACACACTAACTTTCAGCGACAGGATACTTCCTGCCTTCCCATGGAGCTAATTGTAATTGTCCTTGTTCCAGGCATATAGGACTAAGCCGTCATCCTTAGTGATGGTGGAGTTAACATACAAATGTTGGGTCACTAGCTGTGGATGTTATGCATGAAAGAATTAAACTGCTGTATTACTTACCTATTAGATACAATAAGAGAAGAATCTCCACTATTCGTAATTAAGCAATTTCGGTTGAAAATTATCCATCTATGATCTGTGGATCTTAAAGGCCAGTCTGAATCTTCAACCTAAGAAAAGACATGATGCACATTGTGGTTTGGATCTGGTGTGTCCATCAGAGACTAGTGTTGAAAGCTTGGTCTTAAAGGTGTTACTGAGAGATCAGTCCACAGTGAGTTCACAGTTGGTGAACTTAGGCTTAGGGATGAGATGGAAGCAGCATATTGCTGCCCGTCAGCTTCTCCCTGGGGTAGCCACCCCCCTCCCCTATGTCAGCTTCTCCCTTGGGGTAGCCAGGCTCGTTGCAGCTTGAGGCTGGACTGGAGGGAGGGAAGCTTAGCCGTGCATGTGTGAGTGCAGTGGAGGATCTCAGTTGGCGATGAGTGTCCAGGCAAAGAACACACCACACACTGGCGAACAGCCTCAAAGAACTGGTTCTGTTTAGGGGGTGGGTATTTATGCCTCTGGGAAGGTAGCCAGGGTCTCTGGGGGAAGGTTTCTGTGGTCATGCACCAAAAAGATCTTCACCTGAATACTCAGGGGCTGTAGGGTGAAGGTAGGAAGTAGGGGGGGGCATCTTATAAGGTCAAACAAGGAGTGAAACCTGGTAACTGTTAGGGTAATAAATCCTTACTAGGGTTGATGGTGGGGGAGGGAAAGCAAGCCAACTCATATTTAAGGTATCTGGGGTTGACAGTCCCTTAATCCTCCCTCTGTAACCCTGGGTCATTACAGTCCCGGGTCACTGGAGGTGTGTCCTTGAGCATGTCTCCTGCACAGTACCTTCCTCTTGCTTCTTCCTGACTGGCGAAGAGAAGAGCAGCTCTCCTTGGGCACACCCTTCCACCAGGGTGTTCCTGCTTTAAATTTAAATTTAAAGCAATTGAGCCAGCTGACCACTACTGAGACCTGTAAGCCAGAATAACTCCTTCTGAGTTCTTTCCTCTGACTTATTGTCAGAGCAAAAGAAAGCTGACTGACACATTGTCTCACGTACATGCAAATGACCCATGATTGTGAGATTCTTTGCAAAGGCTGTTCTGATAGAGTAACCCAGTCATTCTGATAGAGTAACCCAGTCGTTCCACTGGAGTCTTCTGAGGATCCAGGAGGAAACGGAATAGGGGTGGAGAAACAGGTAGAGTTCCACCAACCCATAATTTTATGTACAACAATAAGGAAATTTAATTCAAGTCTGTTTGCACCTGCAGTTGGATACTACTGGGATAATTAGATACTCTGGCTGTGTGGCCTGGACAATGCCTTTGGCGTGGATACAAGAAACAGTCTTTTTTAAAAAATGAGGCTGGATCATCTGGTTCCCAGGCTCATGGGATGCTGCGCTCTGCTGTTCATCCCTCACTAGCCAGGCTTTATGAAGCTGCAGCGATACATCAGACTACACAAAAAGCCACGTGGGAGTTCCCTGCCTCTAGTCACATCTAAGGTCAGCGATTCAGAGGCTGGTCTAGAAGTGCCATGCTCACCACCAACCCCAGGGAAGGGTCTCTGTTCCAAGCTCCCGAATACCATGCTCCTTCCGAATGGGTCAAGCACTTAGCAAATTCTGTTTTCTGTTGTGGTGTGGCCAACTTGACCTCAGAGACATACAGTTGGTGCTTAATAAATGCTCCAAGAGTTTCGTGTTCATTTAGCACTTAATTTCTAAGTCAACTCATTAAATATTGCTTGCATGCTTTCCACTCCACATTTTTCTCTGCTAAAAGAGCTTGGAGAAAGTGCTAGAGAAGAGGCTAATGATGTATTCTTGGAAAGCTAAGCCAGCCACCTCTCTTTGGAAAGCAGATGGATGGTATCTACTCTATTGGGGAAGACAAGGTCATGTGGGTAGGGGACATCTTCACACATAGTGTAGCAATGACCTTCTAGGAGCGCTTGCCAAACAGATGGGACTTCTCTCACTCTCTATCACAGATAAACAACAAACAAGTCAGGCCAGCACTTTCCCACCTATAGAGACACAGGTGTGTCCAGAAGCCGCAGATCTGGCTCCTAATCCGGCCCTCTAACCTGTCTAACTGCCTCTCCAGTACACTGGTGCCCACCTTGGCTACCCTGGAGGAGACTGGTGTCTCTTAATTGCTCAGTTAACATGAGTCAAGCAACCCGGTTTGTCTAATTTATTGTGTTTTCCCCTTTCAGTTTTCGTAATTTTCATTTGTGAAGTCAAAGTTCTCTGTTAATTCCCTTTCCAAGAATCTTCCCTAAGGAAGTAATCAGAGAGGCTGATGTAGATTTATGTACAAAAACCTTCATTGCGGAGCTATTTATGATAACCCAAAACAGGAAAAGACATAAACTTCTAACAAAACAAACTAGTAGGCAGGCTCCAATAACTTTATATTTTATGATATTTTTTAAAATGCTTACAATTAGTCTCATTAGGAAAAAGACAAAGTAAACTTTCATGATCCAAATTTTGTGACGTTTATTTTTTTAATTAAAATTTTCTGTTTCAAAAAGCTTTATTTTTCACTTGGTCCAAGACTTGGGAAAGGCTCCAGGGAGGTTACAAAGCTGCCTAGTGTAGACCCCACTGAGCTGGTGGTTTTCCTGCCTGCCCTGTGTCGAAAGATAAGGGAACCTTACTGCATCATCAGAGGAAAGGCCAGGCTGGGGCGCCTGGTCCACAGGAAGACATGCACCACTGTTGCCTTCAAAAAGGTTAACTCAGAAGACAAGGATGCTCTAGCTAAGCTGGTGGAAGCTATTAGGACCAATTATAATGACAGATATGATGAGGTCCACTGCCACTGGGAAGGCAACGTCCTGGGTCCTAAGTCTGTGGCTTGCATTGCCAAGCTGAAAAAGGCAAAAGCTAAAGAACTTGCCACTAAACTGGGTTAAAAAAAATGTACACTAAGTTTTCTGTACATAAATATAATTACAAAATTAAAAAAAAAAATTGTGTAATAAACCAGACATGGTAGTGCATGTCTATAATCTCTGCACTTTGGATACTGAGTGGGTAGGATTGTAAGTTCAAGGCCAGCCTAACCTGGACTGCACAGTAAGTCCTTATTTCATAAAGCAGAACTTAAAATTTAATAAAGTCCAGTGGTCTTTAAGAGGGCAATAGTCACACACACGCACTAGATCCCTGGCTTACTCAGGACTCTCCACAGAAGCAGAACTGTGTCTGGGGTGGAGGGGTAAGGTGGGCTACCCTTCCCTTTTCACCAACCATACTTCCCAGGAAGGAAGGTGAGAAGATCTGGATGGCTCAGACTGAAGAGGGAAAGGCAAAGGCAGTAAGGAGTGTATGTGCATGCTCCTACACTCACAGTGAACTATATCCCCAAAACCCATCCTGCCTTGAAAACTTCTTTAAGTCAAAACTGGACATGATACACACACAGCCCTAGCCTAGTAAGCCTCAGAGTTTAGCCTGGCCTATGCCACTCAGGCCCAGAACATTTTCATTAGCCAGAAGTTAGGCAAAGTCACCTAAGCCAAACCCTGCTTCATAGGAGGCATTACTTTCTCAGGTAAGTTACTGACACTGAATGTAAGCATAACAGCCATACAAATATGCTTTCTCATCCTGGTAAATATAAAAACCTCTAAGCCAAACTGTTTTAAGTCAAGGACCATGACCTTAGAGAAGACTCATCTAGTGATAGGCAGAGAAGCCAGGGTCAGAAGATACTTGAGCACATCAAACCCCTGTCAAAAGCCAATGAGTGAGAGAACCAGCCATCTTCCCACGGAGGAGTGGGCCTGTCCCTTTCTAAACAGCAGACAGTGAGGCTGCATTGTAGACAGGTAAGTGTTAGCTTTGGACAGCCAATGAGAAGCCTGGTAGCAAGTAGGCCCCCAAAAAACAACAGCTGGAAAAGCAATGGCACTCTCACTGTCTGAATTTATGCTAACAGCCCGTGTTTAGGAAACACTGTGAAAAGCATCATCACTGTCACTATCTGAGGAGACGCTAATAGCCCCTGCTTAGGAAACCTGTGTACCAGGCGCTACTCCAAGACTTCTGCATAAACATTCTCATTCAGTCCTCACAGTGGTCCTATGACTTGACCACAGAAATGATCCCTATTTTATTATTGAGGGATCTGAGGCCAGAGAGGTCATGATCTGCCTAGCCCAGATCTGAAATCGGAAGTATTACTTAATGCTCATGAAAAAAATTTCCCCTCATAGGTGTGTAAGTGGGGGCGCCAAGTCAGGTATGTTTTCTCTTCTTTTCAAAAAGGCATCCAAACTCACTTTCCTTTCCTGATCCCAATTTGAAGCACTATTTTAACCTCTCCCTTTTCCATCTTACCCAAATGATCCCAGTTACACCTCTAACTTGGCCTGACCTGTCCTTTCGAGTGGTCCCTGTTGTGAGAGCTTCAGGCTCAGACTCCATTTACAGAGTACTAATTAAATGGCATCTCTGGGACATCTACCTGCTTCTTGTCTTAGCGGTGATGGACAGCATGAAGGGAAGCAGATAAGCCCCGAATCAGGACCCGGGAAATAAGAACTCTGCCACCAACCCACAAGGGGAGGTTCCTGGACAGAGTTCTTATCTCTAACTGCCAGCCGTTGACTCCATGACATTAACACATGTTCCAATGGCCTCCTCACCCCATGAGTGTGAGATGGACTACTCTCCCCGTCATGCGTGATGGGCATACTTTCTCAGGAAGAAGGTGAACTGGTCTAGATGTCTGCTCAGATTAAAAAACAGAAGAGTCTTAGCAGATGAGTATCTCATGCCCAAGGAGCCCCTTCTCTCATCCTCAAGCAGTGCAAGCTGGACCTAGGCACAGGATGTTCCTGGCTGGCACGGAAGTGCAGAATTGAATGGTAAGTAACTAGGGCTCATCTGTGAGCCAGGAGACCCAGGCAGACTGCAGAGCATGTGGTAAACAGGGTGTAGGGGAGCCATAGAGAGCTATCACAATAAAAAGTGGCAGCTTTGTCACCCTGCGACCCTGTGAAAATGGCACATGGAGAACATATTTACACCTCCAAGAACTTCAGTGCCATCTGCATAAAAAGAGTGTCCTGCATGGTGACAAAAACTCCGGTGTTGGAAAAAAAAAAAACAACTTTAAACAATTAACACTCAAGAACTCACTTGAGCAATGAACGGGTCATGAATTGAGAAACACCTGAGAACCATTACCAGCTCAGCTCCCCTAGGCAGATAGTATTTACAGACTGAATAGGAAGGTGACATTCACAAGTAACCTGATTTGTTACAAACAGGATATTTGCCTTATTGGACATGGCCTGATCAGCAGTCTGCTGTGATTGGCTATGACATAGCCATTGTTAAAAACAAAATGACTTTCTTACATTCTAAGGTACAGATTCAAGGTACAGAGAGAACTTCCGATCAAAAATAAGCTAATTCTTTGAAAGCAAGTTTTCCCCTGGGTTGACAAAGAGACTGTGACTCATGCATACACCATAAAAATGGTGAAAATAGTTGTCATATCCATCAGCTCCAGCCTGCCACTACCAGGTGCCATGTTACTAGCCCAACTAGAAGTGTCTGGGAAGTCCTTGGAAGAGACCAGAGTTTACAAAGACTATGGAGCTTTAATGAAAGCAGATGAAACAGGAAGAACAGCAATCTATCCAGATGTCTCCTGTACATGAGTCTTCATGGAAACATATTCTTCTCTTACCCCGTGTCTAACAAAGGAGCAGCACCAGAGGTGACCTCAGACACACCAGCTGGTACTGTAGATGTGGCAGCATCAGACTCTACAGACTTGGGATATAAGCACAGCACCAGGAACAATAGTAGCTTCAGAGAAACAGGAGGAAGAAGGACTGACCTATCCATGGCAGGTATATGCATAGTGACTTCACACAGCTGAAACAAGCGTCTGAAACACATGTTCTCATCCTTAGGACATTCAGCATGTCACAATGAGTCTGTCTCCAGAGGAGGATACATGTGTGTACAGGAACAGAGACCACTGGCATGCAGTCATTATTGGATCTTGCAGCACTGAAGCTGGCTGAGACTGTACATTACTTTTCTCCCTTAGCAGCTTCAGGCCCTAAGAAAGTTAGACAGCAGTTATGAAGCTTGATTTCTTCATATTCTGTCTTAAGGCAATAGGATCTGGCCATCAGGTTCGAGAGCATACCTGAAAACAATGATAATAGCCTATGACAACCTACTGCACTGAAGTGGTATTACTTTTAATTGGTATAATGTGAAGCCAGAAGGCCGAGCAACTGGGGGAGCTGATTCAGAGCAAGTGTGAGGTCAAGATTTGTGGAAACCTCAAAAATCTCATCCTGAGTCCAGCAGGAGTAGAACTGTTTCCTCTCTGGTCTGGGCCTGCATGTCCCAGCACCCACATAAGCCTTCTGACCCCCACCTCTGCCTCCCTTAGGGTGATCACATGGCAGGGTAGCCAGGTTAACTTCCTCTCTCCTTGTAAGGACATATCCAGCAAGCACCTGAAATTCCTCTTTATGCAAATGAAGCCTTTTCTAGCACTTGACCCTCTGCCCCAGTCAACAAGAACACTCACCCCTACCCAGTCCCCAAGGTTTATATCACCATTGTCCCCTGAACCCCAGTAAAGAGAACTGTTTCACTGAAAACTGTCTCCAGAGAAGGCTGTTTCTCCCATATTCCCGCAGACTGAGATCCTGCCTAACCCACCTGTCCCAGCTAAGTTTCATACCGTCCAGTCCAGCTTAGAAAACGGGAGAAGAGGAGCAGACCAGAAGTGACAGTATAACAGAAAACAAATTATCCCAAAGTATCTCAAATCCTGTCACAATTTTTAATGTTCAGAAGGAATTTTCTGTGAATGTCACTGTTGTTCATTTGTCCTCACAGGTATTTCCTAGCATGACAACATGGGCATGCATTTCTGGCTGCATTTCCCTCCTTGTGTTTTTTTATTCTGATGTTTTTTGTTTATTTGTCTGTTTGGGTTTTTGTTTTGTTTTGTTTTGTTTTTTCACTCTCGCCCACCCCTCTCCTAGTGCTGGAAACCAAGCTTACAGCTTTGGGCCTGTAAATCTCATGCTCTACCAGTAAACTAAATCTCCAGTCTGTGGTTTTTATTAAACACAAACTTTAGTAGTTCCAGGATTAATGATTCTTATGGATCAAGTTTCCCAAATCAATTTAATTCTTCATACAAATTGATTTGTATACGTTTGAATGTAATTTTCTTTTTTTTTTTTTAATTTTAAAAACACTTTATTTATCAATATTTGTATAAACACATACATGCATACATATATACATACACATATAAATGATAATCAAACAATAAAATGCATTCAAAAAGTATGGGGGGGTTGAGAAGAGTGGGAGGAAGGAGAGAAAGGGGAAAGTTAGTGTTCATATATGAAATTCTCAAAAAGGAATCCAGTTTTTCAAAATGTTCAACAGACCAACCAACACTTCACAATATGAAAGCAAATATGACCTACAACCATGTAGAAGGACACCTCAACTCACTACAAACTTTGAAGTTCAAAATAAGATCAATAAAAAATTATTTCACCCAGCATACTAACACAAACCATAATAACGTTTTATAATTCAAAGTATTTCTGAGAACAAGAAAATAGATTGTCAGGAACTAAATCAGCAGAACCAGGGGTACACTGTGTGTTAAATTTTTGTTTGTTTGTTTGTTTGTTTTTTATCAAATCATAATTTTTACTTTTTAACACAGGGGTTATAAACACAAAAATGCAGAATGTGGGGAAGGGGATGACACAGGAACATAGATGTTCAGGGGGAGTACAGATATCTTTCAGAACAGAGTATCATCTGGATAAAGGTTTAGGGGTCAGATCACTATGACTCTTCCTATGATTCCCTTGTCATAATCTAATTTAGTACTATCTGCCAAAGGCTGCCTATTTACAGGGTTTATGACTACTCAGGCTAGTAGTTTTCAACAAAAGCTGTCTGTTTACAATAGTTTATAGCCCTCTGTTTCAGTGTTTTTCCATAGAGACCCAAGTCTTTGTGTTAGCAGGCATATATGTCCAGCCTATTGCTGATTTTAGGCTTATGACTGATTTTAGGTTTTCAGTGTATAAGCAGGGCTGTCCCTGACATCTCCTCCCTTCTCCAAGTATAGAAGGGCTGTGGCGATTCTAATCTTGCCAAGGTGGGGATAGAGGCCTGACCTCCAGTAATTAAAGGGGACATTGTAATGGCTCCAGTCCTCCTGTCATTGTCCAGTGAGGCATAAGGGCCATACCCGTCCCGATGTCTTTTTCCTGGAGAGGGGATACTTTTGACATCAACCCCTATGCAGTCAGGCTTGTCCCTCAGGGAACCCAGAAACATATTTTTAACTTTTATTTATATTCCCTTGCAGTGCTTAGCCTCGCAGCCTCAGCAAGAATTCAGATCGCCAGACAGAGGGGGTTCTGGGTGGCCCCTCTCTGCTTGGTCTAGGGGTGGAAGCCTCCTCTTTTAGGATGGGTGGAGATGGAACTTAGGAACACCCTGGATAGAGAAACAACCTCATCTAGACTCTCGTGGTCCTCCAAAACTAACACATGATAATGTAACTGAATAGATTTTGCTATCAGATTATCTGTCTGTTGTTTCACAAAGTTAGTCAGCCTATTGAAGGCTCAGGGACCAAAGGAAATAAGCAAAAATAACCCAATTAATAATCCCAAGATGGAAGGAAGTACGGTTAACAATCATGGAGAGGTTGAAGACCAATTCTTATACAAGCTCTCCTTTTTTTCTTTCTTTCTCTGTCTTTTCTCAAGACCATCTCTGGCCTTTTTCATGTTCTCTTTAATCATCCCTGTTTTGTCTATATAAAAGCAGTATTCTTCTTTAAGGGCTGTACACAGACTAGAGCTATTTACAGTCTTTTCTATTGTAAAAGAGAAAATCAGATCCAATAAAGTCCTTTGGAATTTTGGGGAATCGCATCAAATAGCGAAATGAGGGATTTCTTCAGATTAGTGATGTCAATCTACAGCTGTTTGATGTCCTTGTCAAAGGCCCATTGGAGGTCTGAGTAGTATAAGTCCAGAGGCCAGCATCAGGATTAGAACTCCTAATGGCAGACATCACAGGTGATTAATTTTTACCTGGAAGAGAAAAAAGAAAGGAATTCTCAGGGAAACTTCTCTTCCCTGGATGACAATTGTTATTCATCTTACTTATAATTGGGCCTGATTTTGGGGAGGTATCTATTTAATTCATTAATCCTTTTGGTGGCCATTTAGTTGTGCCTTCTGTGGTATTAAACAGTCATATCAATCCTTGGCCCCATATAGGAACTGGGTCCTGGCCATTCCATTTAAGGGTAAAAAAGGTCCTTCCACATAGTTGTGACATAGTTTTTGTTGGTCTCAGCGACGCCAGAGGCAATCAGCGGCAGATTTGCTATGAGTTTTCAGTTTTAGAAAGTTAAGAGTAAACAAGGCATGCTCCTTCCACCCTCAAAGAGTCATAAAGACACTATTTAAAGAAATATAATTCATTATTAATAATCTCTTTTATCAAAGGATTATTATAAAACAGCCAACAGTTAATCAATCTATATAATGTATCAATTAGTGAGAGCTTCTTCTACTTTTTGTAAAATTACTCCTCTTTTGTCAATTAATTGTTGAAGGAAATTAAGATTTGCATCTCTCTTAAGATTATTAAACAGAGACATAAATTCTTTTGTGAAGAGCTTAAAATAAGATCTTAACCAATAAGCATCTCCTGTAAACTTTTGAAAATCATTTGAAATAAGTAAACTATCTTTCTTTCCTTTGTTTTTTGTTTTTGTTTTTTTCTTTTTTGCCAGACCAATTATCTGTTATTTCTTTTTTATTGAATATTTTACGTATTTACCTTTCACTATTATCTCCTCTTCCTTTCTCCCCCCAAACCCTTTCTCATACCCCCTCTTCCAATTTTTATGAGGATGTGCTCCCATCATTCTCCCAATCCCACCTCCCTGCTCTCACATTCCCCAACACTAAGGATTCAAACTTTCGGGGACCATGGCCCTCCACTTCTATTGTTGCCTAATGAGGATACCCTCAGTTACCTCAGTTGAATGTAATTTTCAAAGAAAATTAAAAAATAGAATTTTAATGCTTTCTTTGACATGCCCTGTAACGTGTTACCATTGCAGAAGAAACTGAAATTGGTTTCACACTTTACACGTAGTTCAGACCGCCTAACCACACATTCTGATCCTCATAAAGTCATCATCTTGCAGTATGTGGTTTATCCAAAGCTTCACATGGAAGTGGAAGGCTTTTTAAAAACTCAGAGTTGACAGTCACAGAACTTAATTTCTGTTTTGAACCTTGTAGATCTTTTCTTTACAGTATTGCCAGTTTCAAAACCAGAAATCCTAAACTATCCAGAGTTCTAATCACTCTTTGATACATTTTATTGCAATGTCAAAGTCTGTGTTTCTCTTTGTAGTAATTTACTCAGCTTTCAGACCAGAGTTAATATTGGTGCAGATGCTATAAAAATGCACTGTTTCAGTCTTTTTTTGTTGTTTTTTTTGTTTTTTTGTTTTTGTTTTTTGAGACAGGGTTTCTCTGTGTAGCCCTGGCTGTCCTGGAACTCACTCGGTAGACCAGGCTGGCCTTGAACTCAGAAATCCACCTGCCTCTGCCTCCCAAGTGCTGGGATTAAAGGCGTGTGCCACCACCGGCCCAGCACTGTTTCAGTCTTAATCAACATGGAGCCCCCTTTTCTCTCACAGGGCCAACTCCTTACTACTTTGATATCATTCCTCTTTCTTCGTGTCCCCCTCCTCCCTCCTCCTCCTCCTCCTCCTTCCTTCCTTCCTTCCTTCCTTCCTTCCTTCCTTCTTTCCTTCTTTCCTTCCTTCCTTCCCTTCCTCCTCCCATTTTGCTGCTGCTGTTGTTGACGACATTGTCACCAGTCTGAGTACAGATCCCTGCCAGGCCATTACCTGGGTTCCCTGGACTTTCTCGGGTAAAGTCTTAAATAGTGGTCATCCAAGGCAGATGCTTAGTGTGAGAAATGTAAGGGAAACTCATTCCTCCACCCCCAGAAAGGCTTTAGCTATGAGTTAAGCACTGTGTTGATTCTGTGATAAGTCTTTACAGCATTTGCTGATTTTCCCTTTGGAATGAGCTGTCATGGCCAAGTTGCTCAGCTATCTGATTGACAGATCACTCACCCTTTCCCCTCTGCCTGGCTGCCTTGAGTAAAGAATTACCACTTCTTTGGCAAATGGCCAGGCTATCACAGAAATTCTATCTGTGTTGTACTCTCAGTAACCATGAGGCTTCTATACTCCATCTAGAAGGATGAGTGCAGTCACAAATATTGCTGAAGTCATACCTCCTATTTCAGACCTTGCTCCAGTAATGACCACTACAGGCAACTAGCACTGAGTTTGGAAGACTCTAATCTGGGCAAGACAAGCCTTATTGAACTCTAAATGACCCTATAGCACACACCTTTGATTCCAGCACTCATGGGGCATAAACAGGCAAATTTCTGTGAGTTCAAAGCCAGCCTGGCTTACCTAGTGAGTTCTAGGTCAGTTAGAGTTACACCACGTTGAATCCCTGTTTAAAAATATAAAAGCTCAAGAACTATGCCATTCTCAGAAGCCCCACCCCCACCTGCTCTGACTCTTACATTCTTTCTGACCCATTTCCTACAACATTCCCTGAGCCTAGAGTGGATGATATTAATATTCTGTTTATGGCTGAGCCTTTAACAGACATGCTCAATGCTTTGACAAGTAAGGAGTCTTTGAAGAGATTAATGGCAGTTGTAAACAAGAACCTTCTCTGAATAAAATCGAGAGCAGCACTAACCTATGAACATAAACATGGTTATCTAAGGGCAATTTTATAGGCACATGATGTCCACTTAGCAAAACAGCAGTGGCTTTCCCCATTAGAGCTCAGGACATTTTCAGCTATGGGCTCAAGAATGTTTTAGATGTATTTATTTTTATGTATATGAGTGTTTTGCTTATGTGAATCTACATGTACCACATGCCCTTAGAAACCAGAAAAGGGCACTGGATCCCCTGGAATTGGAGTTATGAATGGCTACGAAATACCATGTAGGTGCTGGGAACTGAACCCAGGTCTTCTACAAGAGCAACAAGTGCTCATAACCACTGAGCCATCTCTCCAGCTCAACATTCCCAACCCATGGGCTTTGACCTGGATTTATAGTGTCAGATGTAAACTACCTGTAATGAAGCATAAAGCCCAACCAGAAAGTTGGTAGTTACCCCTATAATAAATTTACCACTATGCACCAGTAAGCACATCTTGGTAGTTGGTAGGGCTGAAAACAGGGTCCACAGGTGAGTAGTATGGTCGATGACCCTACAGCAGCCTTCAGAGTACCTCTCAGCATTATGAGGGCTAGCTTCAAAGCTCCAAATTATAAGAACAGAAGATGGAGTTCTTCTTAACAGAAGATAGAGGGACCAACAAGATGGCTCAGTGGTAAAGGTGTTCAAAAGAGAGTTTCTCTTAGATCTAAACACCAGTGGCCACAGCATGAGAGCACAAATTCAAGTTACTCCAAATACCAGCAGACAAAGAAAACAATGGAGCAAGATGCTTTTGAAACACATTGGTGGAATATAGGCAGGCTCTAGCAAAGCAGGGCTGTCTCTACTATGGGCCTCAGATGCTATCTGATTACATTATTAGCCTTTGGGTTGATGGAAGGTAGGAGTGTACTTGTTCATTCTAAAAAGATTTTCCTAGTAGTCACAAAAATGTTGGGTTAGACCCAGAAGTAGACGGTGAATGACTGTTGCGGGGCTGACATAGCTCAAGACCCATTTGACTCTGGATCTGCAGCATTCTAACTCTCTATAGTCACTGACTAATCAGCCAATCATTTTTGTAGGATGTTAAATGTGGGTGTGGCTTTCTCTTAGAAACTTCACTTGACAGAAGGATAGAGGAAATATTGAAAATTAAGAGATAGTTGGAAACCTGAGAGTGTAGAGACAGCAAAAACCTGAGGCAGGAACTGTAAAACACAAGGGCTAAATGCTCCAGTTTCTAGGAGAGTTCAAGAGCCTCCAAGGGTTGAAGAATCAAGACTAAAGAGCTGTTACTGTCACCATTGGCTGTTGGTACTCTGATCCAAGAACAATGAACCCTGAGCAAAAAGACCCTGTCTTCAAAACCTTGAAGCCATAGGCACCCAGCTCTCAAGTCTTAGAAGTATAAAGCTCTGGGTTTGGAAGCACACACTGTGAGCCTCTGGGAACAAAGGTCCATCAATGCTAAAAAAGCTGCTCCTAGCTATTCTCACTTCCATCCAGATGAATCTAGGGCACCCCAACCAGCCTGTGACAGCTGCTCACACCACTCTCCTGATTAGAAGCCTGAATCTATATGTCCATGCCTACAATTCAGTATGTCATCCCTGCACATATGTGCCCCATTGTCCCACCAAACTTCACATATAAGCACAAGTCAGAAAACAAAGTTATGAATTCAAGAATTGGGGTGTCTGGAGAGGTGGCTTAGTGGTTAAGAATATTTACTGCTCTTTGAGAGGAGCAGGTTCTATTCCAAGAATCCATATGGTGGCTTGCAACCATCTGTAACTCTAGTTCTGATCCAAAGATCTATAAATCCAGGATCTGAAGCCTCTTCTGACCTCTGAGATCCCCTGCACATACACAGTCCACAGGAGAACACTCAGACACAAACAAAGACATAAAATAAAATAATTACTTTTGAAAATATTTTGAGATTGCAATATTCAGAGTTTGGTTCAGAAGCTAACTGTGGTGAGATGTCTTCTTTGCAGACATGATTGACAGTGTGGCAATCAGCTTCTCAGGTAAGTGCAGGAGCAGCTTCCATAACAGCTGGAATGATCCTTGACAGGTCCAACTGCCCATGGCTCCAAAAGTCACTCCTGGAAACATACCCTGATATCTGGCCTTTTAGGCCCTCTGGCTATTGTATGAGCCATATAATGTCCCCTAAACGTTCTTTCTGAGACAGTTTGAAGTAGCATGAATTTTTATTTGCAAGTAAAATCCCCACTGATGCAGTATAATTTTTTTCTCCCTCTTAGAACTAAAGAGATTCAACTTGGTAGAAAACCACCATGCCACAGAACTGGCCAAGAGCAGAGAAGATTTAGGCTTGAAGTCTACATCACTTAATCTTCAATTCTTTATCCAGCATCAAACAATTCATTAAGCCACCGTTGTCACTGTACCACAGTTACACTGAATCTTTATTTTAACCATGTTTTCATCTGAGTAGATGCCAGTGACTCCCCCGTGAGGATGACATGTATACCAGGATAGTCAGAGTTGCCCTTCTCCCTAAACACAGTAGCAATCCAGTGGGGACTTTTACCCTGGCAAGATCTTCCAGAGTCCAATTTGAAGGCCTAATCTGGAAAAGAAGGTCTCTTCTTCTGCAATAGTGAGCATTAAAAACTACAAAAGCATCATTTCTTTATCTAAACAGAGGTAAGAAGCCCACATAGGAGGAAAACAGAGTTGAGAAGACCACCTATCAGCCTGGAGACCTAGTCATTCCTGAAGCCTAAAATGCAACAATAAATTCTTCTTTTTGCCTATGCTAGCTTGGATTGATTTTACATCTCTAAACATAATTTTTTTTTACCATAAAAACACTTTAGACACTTCTGGTCTGCGCTGACGCCTGGAGCAGTCCTAGGGCACCAGAACAGCACCCAATCCCCCAAAACTCAGAGGAGGCTGGACTCCAAGGAGCTCTAACATGCCCAGGATTGTAGATATTTAATATGGAGAAGAGGGCATGCTTTTTCTGCAGGATGTTGGAGGAGTATGATGGCTGCCAGAGCAATGGGTAAGACATGCTGATGCCAGACAAAGAATGATGCTGACCTGTGAGCTTACTGAGTGCCCTGACAATGGTGACTGGGAAGCTGTATTGGACATATGTTCCTGATTCACCATTGCTTACCCATATCCCTGATGGGACAAGCTGCCTTGACTCAAGTTTGTAGATCTTGTGGAACAGAGAATCAAAAACAGAAGTTATAGTGACTCTTGTATTTTTCTTAAATGTGACCAGTTATTTGGACTTAATCATGTACTGGTCTAGAAATCAATCCAATATTGGAAATAACAGTCTTCACTTGGAAGGCTGGTTCTGGACATTTTCAGAGACATATTTGGAAGTTAGCTGCAGTTCTCTATGATGTTATGTTAGCAAGAGATAAAGTTGGGACAGGATCTGGATTTCAAACAAGTGTTAGTACATGTGTTAAGGTTCTTTTAATTGTCAAGTTAAATTTTCTTCTACAGTATTTAATGTAAGTTGCATTAACTGTATACTTTCTAATTGTGCTAATGTGTTGAAACCCAGCATGTCAATTATGAAGGTCTATCAACCAGTTTTTGTTGTACTGCCCTGAGTATCACAGAAACTTGGTCTCCTGATGTTGGCGCACCACAAGAGTCATGCATAAAGAACAAGTTTCAGTGGAAAGCTGTCTATACAATACCTGGCAGGACCAAAAACAATATGAAAGATTGTAGATAGTGTGAGTTAGTTTAGGTAATGTGACTTGGTTAAGGTTAGTTGTTTGGGTTTTCTTTGGAAGTATAAACTTACAAGTGCTAACAGGTACTATGGGCATTTCTTCTCTCAGTGTCAGCCAACTGTGGATGGCTCTCACTGATTTCAAAGAAAGGGTTTCATTGGGGTGTAGGCATGGTATTAAATGACATGAAATCATAACTATGGCCGGGTGGTGGTGGTGCACGCCTTTAATCCCAGCACTTGGAAGGCAGAGGCAGGCGGATTTCTGAGTTTGAGGCCAGCCTGGTCTACAGAGTGAGTTCCAGGACAGCCAGGGTTACACAGAAAAACCCTGTCTTGAAAAACCAAAAAAAAAAAAAAAGAAAGAAAGAAATCATAACTATGTCATTTTTTCCTGGTCCTGGTCCTAATAAAGTATCAGACACAGAGGAATTCTGGGTTCACCTGTAAAAGTAAGCAGCCTGCATTATTCAAAACCTGTCAGCATCATGAAAGACAAAGAAAGTTGAGGACTTGTCTTTATTTTAAAAGATTGATGAGAAAAGACCATTAAAGGTAAAACATGATCAGAAGTCATCTGTGCCAGGCAAATATGCTACAAACAACATTCTTGGGTCTCCTAAAAATTAGTACTAATAACAACTGAATACAGACTGGATTCAGGTGTGAGTAACACTTCCTTCTACACTTCCCCAGTGTTATGGTCATACTACAACCCTAAAAGCAGTAATCTTTGTTCTTAGGAAATTCGTGCTGGACTGATAGCATGGTATTGGAACTTACTCCATGCTTCCAAACCATGTTCAGTGTATGTAAAATGAGAAAGCAGATGGAGCGCATTGCAAAACTGGTAAGTAGCCTATTGATCAAGGTACAAATCCACACAGCCATCATGGAAACCAGCATGGAAGCACCTTAAAGCATTAAATACAGAACAACCATGAGGTCAGCAGCATTGCTACTGGATAAACAACCACAGGAAATAGGATCGGTGTGATGGAGACACATCTATACTCTGATGTCCATTGTTGCACTCAGTCCACAGCAGACAAGGCAGGGATCCTTTTAGGTACCATCACATATCAGTGGATACAGAAAACACGATGTGCACATAATGGAATACTAACTATATAGTCTTTAAAAGAAGGAAGGAGATAGGGATGAGGCTCAGTGTTAGAGCTTTTTCCTGTCTTGTTCAAGTCCTAGGGTTCTGTCTTCAATACTCCTCAAAAGAAAGAAAAAAGAAACTTTGCCATCTGAAAAACTATGAGTGGACCTGAATATTATGTTAAATAAGATAATCCAGGCATAGAAAGAGAAATATTACTTGATCTTGCTCATATGTGTAATGTGAAAACATTTAATGCAAAGAAGTAGAGAACACAGTGGTTATTACTCAAGAGTTCTATTGTACAATAGTGATTACTATACCAACAGCAGTGATTATGCTTATAAAAACTGCTGGCAGGATAGATATGAAGTATTCTCATCATCAACAACAACAACAAAAAGTCTAAGTATGTGAGTTGATGGTACATTGATTAATTCAATTTAGCTTTCACAACTATATCACAGGCATATTTCATTCTTTGTGTGTGGTGTTGGTGGGTTACTTGTACAAGCTGCCTAACTTTGAGTTGTCCCTGGTTGTCACCTTGTTCATTGAGACAGATATCTCACTGGGACCTGGGCCACCAATTAAATGAGACTGGCTGGCCAGTGAGCCCTGGGATCCACCCATCTCTTCCTCCCCAGAGCTAGGTTCATGCCATCACACAACTGATTTATCAACTGAACATCTTCTCAACCACCACACACTGTGTGTGTGTGTGTGTGTGTGTGTGTGTGTGTGTGTGTGTGTGTTTTCAAAACAAAATGCTTTATACAATAAAATAAACGCAGCCCAATATTTATTGATAAGGCTTCTGAAAGATTTAGGTATCTTAGGCATGCCAAATCAATCCAAGCTGTATTTAAGGTTACACTAGTTGAAATGGACAGCTAGCGAGTGAGCCCTCATGGTCTGATGCTCTTGTCTAAGCATCACTAGCTATGAACCCCTTGTTTCAGCTGCTTCAAGGGCTAGTATACCTGCTTAACGTTTGGAAACAAAACAAAACAACCTATTAAGCCCAGGTTTTTTTTAAAAAAATTCTACTGGGGTTCTTTTTATGCTGGGGTCAGAGTAGAGTTATATTTACAACTTTTCTCTAATTTGAGATCATTTCAAAACAAGAAAAAAAAAGTGCAAAAAAAGAGTAGAAGAAAGAACAGAAAAGAAAAATAGTTAACCAGTAAAAAAAAAAAAAAAAAAAGTCTTCTTTCAACTTTCATAATTATGTCAGACAAAGTGTCGATTTGGGAATCATATATCTTTAACACTCTTCTAACACTGCTAATGTCTCTTTTTAATAGCGAGAATGCAAGCCTGGGGCTCAGAGTCTTTGGCAAGCAGCACTCACTAGCTAGAGTTTAATAACAGTTTCATTGTATATGCTTTTGCATTTACTTTCTATTTATAGAAAGTAAGTAGGCTATAGAGTTACCTTTAAAACAAATGTATATAATGAAAGTCAAGTTCATGTAAAAAGAAATGTTACTACCCAAACACAGGCAGAATTTGGAGGGTGAGGCTGGGATGCCTAACCACAGTGATGGGATTATCTCAGAAGGTAAACAAGAACTCTCAAAGGAGCTTGAGATCACAGGGTCCCTAATCAGGAAAAGTCATCCCTTTTAATCTGTGAGTCACATGGCCATGAGTTCAGCCAATAGAAGATTGAAAACATTGAGAAAATAACTGCATCCATTTCAGACATGTTCTGACCTTTGCTTCTCATCATACTTTAAGTGAGACAATATAAGGATGATTTACGTAGCATCAGGATATCCATGACTGTAAGTAATCTGAAGGTTCCTGTAGAAGAGGATTCCAACAGTTATGTGCAAACTTGCATCGTTTTATATAAAAGACTTCAGTATCTGTGGTTTTGCTATCTGTAAGATTCCAGATCCAGTCTCTCATAGGTAATAGATACAGAAGAGTAACTACAAAGGCTGAGGAGGTCTGCTGACCCCTGGGTGTAATACTGACACAAGGCATGGAAAGCAACCTACAGTAGGTAGCATGGCCCAAAGTGAAACTGTGTTATTTTCACGTAGCAAATACACATGAAAACTCGTTATCTCTGTATTAGAAAACTCAACAAAATCAAACTTCACCGTCGGCCATTTCCCATTTGTTGTAGAAGCCAGGGTAGCTGATGCAAAGTTGTGTATCACTCCTATATTGTTTACAGGTACAATGAAACCACCTTTTTTCAAAAGCTCTACTCTGACCCAGCATCCTGGAAACTTGAGAAAACAACCCATTCCATTTTGAAAATGGCTTCAGAAATGACTCTGGTAGGCAAACACAGGCTTTGTGCATACTCTGTGGCTCCAGGCTGGGTTCCAGCCCCAGGCATGCAATGCCTCGCATTGGCAGTTAAGATGGCTTCCTTTTCCTGAGATTCAGACTCTTTTAAGGCTGTCTGCCACAGATCTGCGGATGAGCTCTATTGGGTCTTCGGTGAAAATCAGTATCGCCAGGGTACTAACGGTTATGTGATCTAGTGTTCTGGTCTTAGAGGGAACACTACTCATAAACCTCACCAGCAAGAAGAAAACAGAAGAAAAACCTTCTCTGGCTTATGTGGAAGCCAGAGAAGGGAACTTGGTAACTTTCTCAGCTTCATCCCTGGGCCTCCCCACTTTGACAGGTGGGATAACACTCTTCTTAACTACTTGAATCCATGGGTTCCTGAGTGTGAGACTTCCTGTCCTTGACCTCATGGGTGGTAGACAAATGTACTATAATCTTTGTAAAATGATTTCCAGATATTTTTTAAAAGGTATCACAAAAACCTCTCCCCCATTTCTCTCCCCCCAGTGTGAACTCACCCCAGCTTTTCTAGCTTCCTGCAAAACCAACACTTACTAATCTAGTCATTGTCTTCAAATCCTATCTGATTCTTATTCCTATTTCTCTTTTAAGTTCAAGAGTCCAAGGCATGAGTAGTTTAAAGGGCTAGATGCTAGACCAAGTCCTGGATCCCAATTAACTATGCCACCGTGAAGTTTGTCAAACTCTTACCAAAATGCTTCAAGAGTCATGTTCAGCTCTTGTGGGGCGTGAGTTTATCAAGGCTAAGGGATCACAGAGGCGCTTCTTTCCAGACACTGATGTGGAACAAATTCTGCACTGTGTCCTAAACTTTCAGTGTATACGACTCATTTGAGCTTCATGTAGTAATTCTAAGAATTGTGGCTATTTGCCTGGCAGAGGTGAGAGAACTGGAAACATAGGGAGATGCTCCTTGAAAAAGATCGTGTGGAAAGATTGTAAAATGTGAAAGAGAGTCCAGGTGTGAGGTCTCACAGCCCTGTCTCTAAAGACATCTCAGAATTGATTCACTTCTAACTGTCACCAAGACTAGAGAACAATTCACAACCAAAAACCTCATCTGGGTATGTTTAAGGAGTCAGGGTCCAAGTTTCCAAATTCTCTCTGTAATTGGATAAGTGATTGTCAGAGAGCTACACGCTGCAAAACCTATCCAAATGGCAGGGAAATATTCTCTTCAACAAAAAGACCATTACACCCATCTTTGGAAACCAGTTACTCTAACTTTCCCAGACCAAAATGACTGGTCCAAGGTCCAATGTTAACTAGCACAGCCAGTGTCAAGACTGACTTCTCTCCTCGTTTGTTTTGCCCCCTTGAAACTACAGGAGCATCAAACCAATAAGTCATGTGGGATTGAGTCCAGCATTTCTATCTAGACAAGGTGGATAGGTGGCACCTGTCAACTGCCGTTTTCTGCTTCAGCCCAGAAGGTGATCTCGGGGTGGGGAAGTGGGAGGCAGGATTGGACAGTGTGTGTGTGTGTGTGTGTGTGTGTGTGTGTGTGTGTGTGTGTGTGTACATTTCACTTCTCTCTTTGCATTTTGGTTACATTTAATAATGTGTTACCTCTTCACAGAGGAGTTTATATCACTTGCAGGATGCCAAGAATGACATTACCACCAATTAAAGCCTAAGGTTTCACATTCTCCACTTTAAACATTCACATTGCTTAGTTTCCAGATATAAAAGCAAAGTTATTCTCAACTTTGCTGGATAGTTTCTGTCCAAGAACACTGGTGTTACTCTAATAAAATTTACCTAATTAATCTAAAATTTTAATGATGACTGTTATAAAGACCTCAGAATCCTAGTAATCCACAGTGACAATCTGTGGATTCATCTTGGGAAGGAGTCCATAACTTTCCAAATAATTCTTAGTAAAGCTGTGCAGACAGGGCACTTGAGCTACTGCTGCACTTGACTGGCTAGCTTTGCAGCCTTAGGGAGCCATTATGTAAACTTCACTAGAACATTTGGGTGCATTTTTATTTACCTGTGAGCTTGAACTGCAATGTCCAGGGTCACTATTCTTGGCTCCAAGAACTCGTGCTAAAAAACAAAACAGTCAACAAATCAGTGATTGAAACTCTTCGCCTGCCACAGTTCCCTGCTATCCCTTCCATGGCCGCTATCAGCATGCACCTTGTTCTCAGCACTTTTGCAATAGTAGTTTCCAAACAGCAGTGAATCTGGAATCCAGCAGAGCCATCTTCTCCCAGAACATTCCCTGAACATCAGTGTACCATCCAGACATAAACCAAGATGTCCTCCTTTTAAAGGAAGACAGGTATTACTCCAAGGAAGTAAGCAGAATATCCCCCAGTCTCCTGGTCCAGCACCATTCCAGACCACAAAGAGAGGTGGTACCTAACAGAAGGTCTTTCTGAGAGATGCCCTTCTGGGAAGACATGCAAGGATTGCTGGAGTTTATGTAGCCAGTATCAGAAGGCCAGGGGCCTGAGTGAATTTTCAAACCCAGAATTCTCTCATCGAACCTGCATTATCTACCCATAGAAGGATGCTGCTCAGATCACACCCTGCACTATCTAGCCATAGAATGCTGCTCAGGCTTTTGCTATGATAACATTCTGAACTAGTTTGTCACTGAAGTTCGTGGCTGTCATTTTGTGCTCTGCTGTTTCATGACTGTCGTGAGGCATCTGAAATGTCGGATCAAGCTCAGCTAAGTTACAGTTGCTGTTCTGGTCATTGCATCCCACACTGGACAATGAGATCCTTGAACTCTGAAAATAGATTCATTTCTGGAGTGATGCTGTCACCACATTGACATATACTTACTGGATAACTGATTGGCTACAATTTATTTTCCTCTTCCTTATAACACTTCCTTACCTCCAATGATTTTGGCTTGCCCATGCTTATTTGTATCCTATATAGGCAACTGCCAAAATGTCACTGCCTGGCTTGACTCTGTCCTACCTTGCTCTTGCCACAAGGCTGCATGTTTTAGATCTAAGATGCTCCAGAATTAGAAGGATTAAGAGTAGACAAGAAGCAGACCCATGAAGCTAAGGTCAACTTGCTGCTCTTGTGTGTAAGATGAAGAGATGAGGGTGGAGGTTGCAAGCCAGTGGGATTCTGGGGTTGCATGTTGCCCTGGCGTTAGAGAATCTCCTGCATACCCCACTCATGTGCTAGCCTGACTGCCTTCCCTTCTTTCCTTTTGGCAGAGTTGAGAGCAGATGGCTACCCGAGTAGCAGGCAGCTTTCTCTGCTGACTCCTTCCAGAGAACACCCAAGGAGCTTCCTCTGCCCCTAGACAAACTTACCAGGGAACTGTCAAGGCTTCTGGAAGTGAAAAGTGAGCAGACAGCAAGTTTACACATCATAGTTTAAATATTTATGCCATTTTAAAATAAATACAAGCCTAAGCTGGCTCCAGTCCTCTCCATCTCTTCTCCTACCAGAGAAACATGTTCTTTCTGGCTCTTCCAAAAACCAGAGAAGTACAGGCCACTTGAGGAAGAGGTTTGGTGAGAATCTGCTGAAATTTTGGTCCATGCCAGTTTTCCATTAATCTGGGGAAAATCCTCAAATACAAAATGCTCATGGAGTTTTAGGTATAAGAAAAAGTTCACAAAAATAAAAAAATAAAAATCCCAAAGCTGAATGGTGGTATATGCCTTCAGTCCTAACAATCTGGAACCTAGGACAAGAGGATGAAGAGTTCTAGACTAGCCTGGGCTATATAGTTAAATCCTGTTTCAAAACCTCAAAGCCTGGCAACACTATGTTCTTGGTTCATTTTTTCCATGAGGTTGTCTAGACAATGCCAGAATTGGGGTAGCTTTAAGGTATGATAGCCCCCCCACCAGGTTCCTGTTCGTTATGTGCCACTTCAGGTTAACACATCATACCTTCCTGCCGTGACAAGCACAGCTGAACCACCTTATCAAACTGTGATGGTGTGAAGGAGACCAGCCTTCCTGAGCTCCATCCTCAGGACCAGGCATGATGAATGCATCCTATACACATCATGGGGTAAACGGAAGCTGGAAGGGTGAATATCCATATAAGCTATCTAGGCATAGCTTATGCATCCTAAATAATTTACTTATTTATTGGTAAATTTAATTATGCATTGCTAGATAATTTAATATGTTAACTTTCCTGATCAACAAAGTGGATTTTATTTGCTGTTTTTGTTTGTTTAAGGCAGGTCTCATATATCCCAACTCAGCCTTAAACTCACTTTGTAGCTGAGGATAGAGTTGAACTCCTGATCTTTTGCCTGCACTTCCCAAGTAAGTGCCACTACATCTGGTTTATACAGTATTGGAGATTAGACCAAGAGCTGTGTGTGTGTAAATAAGCACTCCATCAACTGAGCTGCATCACCAGGCCATAAGAAAGGCTTTTTATAGGCAGAGAAAAGACTACATTTCCCCAGCACCATTTCTGTGGGGATGGTACTGTACACACTAGACCTAGAACATGAGGGAGCTGATTACAGAGCTCTGGTGGAACACTGTCATTCCAGTGTGGCAAACCAACATGGGAGGGGGTGGCTGGGGATGAAGACACCTGGGATTATAACCTTGTTCCTCGTGATGAGAGAGCAGCAAAGCTTTCTTTGCATGCACACACACGCGCGCCAGAACTTCTACGATTTGTTTTAGCACAGGCACAGAATACACAGACTTCAGAGTCTAAGCTCCAACGCTCACTAGCTCTGCATCTTTGGACAAATAACTTGGCTTGTCTGTTTCTCAAGTTTTCTGCCTACAATATTTGCATAGTCAATTAATCTTCAATTTAAGATATTATTTTGTAAGTGGAATGCAAATACCAGATAATTTTCGACCAGGGTCTTGAGCATCCTTGAATTTTGTATCTGTGGCAGTTCAGGATGATAAGTGTACTTCTGTTAGGTACATAGCCCTTGCCCCCTACATCATTGCAAGGATAAATAAATGACCAAGTGCCCAGGAAGACCACACCCAGGAAAGTATAAATGCTGTGTGGCACGTTTTGCCTAAGTACTAGAATACATCTGAGTGCGGCTTAGAACAGACCACACCAGACCAAATGGTTCCAAGTGCGGTTTATTCAGGAGATAGGGCAAAGAGGAGGGGGGAGAAGAGGAAGAAGAGAAAAAAGGGAAAAGGTCAGGGGGTTCTGCCTATTTTATATGGGTGGTGACATAGTCTCTCCCAGGTAAGGGTGGGAGGCAGCCAGGTGGATTCTGGAAATGTATGGTGGTTGTCTTGGCAACAATGTGGGGGTCTCTTAGATGTGATGTCACTGGGTTCGGAGCCTTATATCAACATCTCTAAGATGTTACACCTGATAATACCATCCTCTAAGTACCAGAGATGGTGACACCACTTTCAACTGCATTCTTCTCACCTCACAGATGCTTACCTTTGCATCTCTACAGCGACTCATTATTACCCAAGCTTTACAAAATCCATGCAACTTTCATAATATGTGTGAGGAAAACTCAGAAAGAGATCATGTCACTACCTCCATGTTCACTCTTACTAGCAATCACCACCCTAATTTTGCTCAGGGAAGCTAAGTCAGGACAGAGTTTCCATAGGGCCCAGGAGGCACATAGTATGTGCCTATATCACTGCGACATCTAGTGGACACTGAGCACGGCTTCCAGAAACAGACTTTAAGGCCCTGGTTTTTCTGAGCCAGTTCCCTAGTGATCTCTTGATTTGCATATTCCACACTAATCACCTCAGACAGGAGGAATCGAGTTGTGAGTCAAGAGTTCTACTGCCCATCCTTCATGACAGCTGCCCAGGCAAAACCAGACAGAGAAAACTGGAATTAAAAGACATCAAAATCACTAAGAGAAGGAACAGCTAAAACTCACCAACATTTCAGTACATATATACCATAGTAACTGGCTACCAAGCTAGGCCAGTTCTCCGTAACTTTTTGACCTTGATTTCTGGCTTCGATACATCTTGGCACAAAAAAGCCTGGTGCTGACAAAGGCACGAATTCTCCTTTACTGAAGTGTTATTCTGAGGAGGCCAACAGCTCTTTTAGCTGATTAAAAGCTTATCCCCTGGGGGCAAGTAATCACTCCACTGCCAATAACTCAGCTCTCGCTTGTGGGTCAGGGGGATTGAAGACCATTACAGGGAGCTGCATCCACATAAAAACCCAACCAAAGGCAAAGTTTGCTCTGAGCTACGCCCGGAGGATCATAATACACCTCACCTTGATTTTGCTACTCAAAGTTTCCAGTCACAATGGCCAAGATTATACCTGAAAGACACTGATTTAGAAATGATGCCTGAAATAACCTCCACGGGCCCTGGTCCAGCACATTCTGGCAACCAACACCTTACCTCATGGGATAATAATGGGCACATTGAACTGTACCTTGCCCAAAGGTGAGTTCATTCATAGGATGACCCACCATTTTTAAAAATTTATATGATACTGTAAGAATGAACAAAAACTTCTGGAATTCTATTTATCTCCAGCCACTTAATTCTTTATGAAAACCAACTCATAATCAAACCAAGGAGAAGATTCAAGTTGGAAAGACCAAACATTTCAAAATTAAAAAAAAAAAGGGGGGGGGAATCCCAAGTGAGAATGTATTCAGACATATAAACAGAGCCCTTCCCCTCTTCTTGTTATAAAGAGGAACTTTGGAACACTTTCCCCCCATCCCCCATGGGAGAGGCTAATTAACATTCCTCAGTCAGAGGACACTTGCTGGATTAACAGTCAGAGGAGGAAGGGGGAAGCTGATTAACATTCCTCAGACCACACGGGAGGGAACCTACCTGTGGTGGGGAAGGCCCAGAGCACATAGACACATTCTGAAGGACCAACCAACCCTTGCCACCTACAGACAAGGGAGGTCCTTGCCACCTCATTCCCTAGAGACCAATCAGTTCAAAAAGTCACACTGTTCTGCCAATCACATTGTGGTTAATGTGATAATGGCTGCTGTCCTAAGGACTGTATAAAAGCTCACTGAATGAGCGGCATGGGGGCACCTCTCCTTTTGGGTACAGGGTATCCCCAGCATGCTGGAACACTAAAAATTCCTCTTGCATTTTGCAGCTATTCTCATCCCCACGTGGTTCACTCAGGGGGTCTCTAGTAAACTAAGGCTCTGCTGCTTTACAGTTACTGATCAAAATTTAAGCCAGGTGGTAGTGATGCACTCACTCCTTTAATCCCAGCACTGAGAAGGCAAAGGCCCATCCTGGTCTACAGAGAGAGTTCGAGGGCAGCCAAGGCTACACAAAAGAAACCTGCTCTCACAAACAAAAACAAAGATCAAAATTTAACCCTCTTTATTTTCAAAGGCTAACTGGAGGGTGCAAAAGTTGTCATGTCACAAAAATGTTACAAAAACTTGTAAACTGCATAGGCCTACCTGAAAGGGAAAAATGCCACCTCTGGTTGGTCACTAGTTGTCAGTATTAACACTTGATGGTGGCATTCTGTGGACATACATCTTAGGAGTTTGGAGTCAAGAGACCAGAATTCCCCAGAGCCCTTCCAACAATCTCTGAGGAACCTAGGGAGGTTAAAGTCACTCAGATGTAGTTGATCCAACTGTGTAGTAGCTCAGTTGATAGATGCTTACCCATCATGCACAAGACCCTGGGCTCAATCTCCAGCACTTCACAGAGTGCCTTTGCACATGCCTGTAATTCCATCTATAGGTCATCCTCAGCTACAGATTTTGAAGCCAGACTAGGCTGCCTGAGACCCTGTAACAAATAAATAAATAAGTAAATAGATAGATAGATAAATAGATAGATAGATAAGCTAAAACTCAAATTTTAGGTTCATGTTTATAGTTCTGAAACTGGAACCTATTTGGGAAGAAATACACTCATTCATTGTGCCCTCCACCCAGCCTTAAGCAGGCCAGAAAGACCTTGCTTACCACAATAGACCCAATAATAGGACCTAGGTAGAGTTACCCACCTTGGCTGCACGTACAACCTCCAAGAAGAGGTCAGAAGAATAGACTGCCTACTGAGCTTGCCTTGAGACATCTCCGGCTATAACAAAGGATGGGTTCTCTCACCCATCTCTGGGTGAAACAAGAATGGGTTCAGTGGGTCTTTCCCTTTAAATAGCTGAATATTAAATTTTGAGCCTTAATCAGAAAACTTTGTCTTGGCTTCATGCTTATCTTGCCTTCTTGGCTTCATGCTTATCTTGCCTCTCCGTCTCCCTTTTTCATTTCCAGCCCCTCTTCAGGTGAATCCAGTTTGTCCGTAGCTGCAGGCGGCTACAATTCATTCATTCAAGAAACTTTTTAGCTCCAACAAAAGATGATGATGCCCAGTACGTAAACTAGATCTCCAAGAAATAATTGTACCAGCTGATGGAGCGGTGAATGCGTGCCCATGCTGTGAGCACATGGAGACACTTTCAAGTCAGTTTTGCAGTCTCGGAACAATTTCATTAAAGCACCTGACACTGATTCCCAAGAGCTGGGTTGGAATTAATCAGAAAGAGGCAAGGAAAGTTCTAGAATCTAGAATCATAGGAGAGAGCCATTACTCAAGAGCCTACAGCATTTGGATCCAGCTAGAGCAAGGGACATGGATTTATAATCAGTGTGCTTGTGAGTATGCAGTGTGCCAGGTGTGTGCTGGGCTGGGAATGAGGGGAGAGTGTTAAGAAAAGTCAGTGGAACCACAGAGACTAGGAACAGCCAGGTCTCAAGCCAGAAAACAAACAAATGAAATAAAAAATCTACACAGTTTAGAGTAGCCGAAGGCTACGAGCCTTCCACATCAAGACTCTTCTGTTCCTTGTAACTGAATACTAACACACGCATGTTGGTGTCCAGGAAGCCAGCCCACGGTTGGGATGTGTGAATAAAAATTCAGATTTGTAGATGTTTAATCTCTCTTATTCAGTTTCCAAGCCCCATCCTATGGGGTTAAGGGATCTAAGGGGTCTGTGGATCCTTGTACTCAGATGACAAGCCTATGAACATTATTTGGAAGTGACCTGAGCAGAAATGAGCCATGAAAAGAGCTAGGAATGCTCACCACGAAGCAGACAAAAAAGATCATGTAAGAGCTGACACAGTTGAAGTCAGACAACATACACATTTGAATATACATACACACTATATCTCCACCCGAACCAAAGTCCCCATTTTCTATCAGACCAAGGGGGAAAAGTCTCTGAATCTCAATTACTTGGGGAGATGCACTGGCTGAACACAAGACCAGCTGTACTGTGGTCTATAGTTTTTGCTGAAGAACCTCTTGAACAAGACCCTACTTCCATGCCTCCTGTCAGGCTAGCTCCCTAGCTAGCCATCAGTCAACATTGCCTCACAACTCTGAAATGGAGCATTCCATGCCCCCAACTCCGCCTGCCCAAGCTCTCCTGTGTGTGCTTTATACTGTAGATCTAAGTTCAAGGAAAGTACCCTGCCACACCCTCTCAGACAAAGATCTTCCTCTCTAGCTAGCTTGAGGGCAACTACTTCCTTAGCAACTGTCGCCCGGACTGGCCTCAAGGCCCACAGATTGTGGAGCAGGACTAGCCACATTCAGCCTCAGGAGGAGGTGGAAGATGTGTTTGCTTTGATCCATACAGCCTTGGTGCTGTTGTGTAAGTGTGACTTAAGTGTGTGTGAGTGTGAGTGTGGCTGCCTTTTGGCAGAGGTTTTTCCTCAGCTTGCCTCAACCCTTCTAGAGTAGTGTATCAGATTACCACCACGATACCAGCACCTCACATCCATCTGGCTTTTCTGCCTTTGCTCTGTAATTATTTGAGTTTGAAATCTTTGAAGTTGACTTGGTGCGTGGGAGTGGGGGATAGCAGTTAACCTATGTGTCAAGTTGTTTATGTTGATGAGAGAGTCAACAATGACTATGGTAAAATGGAAAGAATTCTGACTAGGATCTGAGTCCATTTTTGCTGGTATATTATCCTCATCATCATTATGGCTGTTGTTTTGTTCCCCAGTAGTTCAGAAGCAAATGTAATTCCTGAGGGAAAAAAAAAACTTTAGAAACAGAGAAAACATGCCCCAGCCCATGGGGATTCAATGAGACCTTAGGGAAAGGGGTGAAAGAATAAAGGGACAACAGACACAAAGACTGAGAGCAAGTCTGGGGTTCTGATCAAGCTCTGAAACTTTAACTTCGGGGGCAGGTTATAAAGTCACTCAAAACAAGAAGTTTAGGCAAGGGTCATTGCTTAGGGTTATCCCAATATTAAATCACCATTGTCTAAGACCACCCCACTTCCTGGCTCCCAGGAAATGCCAGACATTTGGCTCCTGGCATCTGCTCCCTTTCAACAATTTTTAATGAGACTGGCAGATGAATTCGGACATTAAGAAATCTCATTGGCAGATAAATGGGCATTAACCAGAGGGGAAAAGTACTGACCTGATCCTCCATTTGTATCATTTGTAATGGTGTCTTTTGGGGGAGGAGAGGATTATTTATCTCATGGGCCACTTAGGATATTGAGGGTCCTAGTCGGCTGCTTTGAGACACAAGAAATCAACACTAACCTCTATGCAATCAAGTTTGCTTTTCAGGGGACTCAGAAGCAGACAATTTGGGTCCTCCCCCTGTGGTACCTCGTCACTCACCCCTTGCAGGTACCTATGTTTGCTGGGAGCCAAGCCCAGGAAATTACCTGCTGTTCTGAGAGAACCTCAGGAAATTACCTGCTGTTCTAGAAAGACTAGTCAGTACAAGGTTAAGAAAGGACGTTCACAGGTCTCAGGTCCTAGGAAATTAAAGAACGTCTGGCATTTCCTTGGAGTTGGTTATGACAGTAGGATGGTCTAGGGCAATAAGGATATGACAGTGGGACTGGTCTTAGACAATAAGGATTCCATAGTAGGATAGCCCTAAGCAATGACCCTCGCCCAAACTTCCCGGTTTGCTGTGTCTTTATAACCTGCCCCCAAAATTAAAGTTTCAGAGCTTGATCAGAACCTCAGACTTGCTCTCATTCTTTGTGTCTCTTGTCCTTTCATTCGTTCGCCCCCTTCCCTAAGGTCTTGTTGAATCCCTGCAGGCTGGGGCACACGTTGTGTCTGAGCCATGCCAAACCAACGTGCACAGATCTGAGTTCTATGCAGCTCCTAAAGGAGATATGTCAACACAAGGCTCAGCCAAGCCTCTATCAGCCAGATCAAGTCTATGATAATGTACTTGTAGAGGTTTAGATGCCATGAAGTCAATCTGTTGTTTTATAACGTCAGTGAGTCTGTTAAAGGCCCAAGGGCCAAAAACCAAAAGGAGAAGGAGACTGACCACAGGACCCAGGATGGAAGGGAGTGTGGGAAGCCAACAGAAGTCGGCTATCATCCTTGCAACCATCTTGAGCCATATACCCTGAAAAGAGACTTGTTTTCAACAGCCTACAACAGCTGAGCACACTCTGATAACATCTTGTTTTATATACCCAGGATTTTCCCTTGGGTGTGTGTGACTTAAAGGTGTGACTTAAGAAGTGAGACTTATAAAAGGCAAGAGGCAGACAGGTGAACAGGCTGGAAACTTGGAACTTGGAGGCACTAGGGACTAGGAACTAGGGACTAGAAACTGGAGACTTGGGACTTGAACTAGGAAGAGAGACTTGAATCACACTTGTCTGGTCTCCATTCTTCGAATCTGCCCTCTCTCTCTTGCTGAACCTTGACCCACGACCCACAGACCGACCGGAGCAATAGTACCAGCCAGAATAATTTAGCCCCCAAAGCTTGGGGCAGTGAGGGCTCTAACAATTTTGGCCCCCAAGCTTTTGTCAGTGCAGGTTCCAACATTTGACAGAGCAGTCCTCGACAAGGGAGAAGGAACAAGGGAGAAGAGTGGTAAGCCAAGGCGAGGCAGAGAACCAGTTTTTAAGCCACTCCTCTTCTTGTTCTCGCTATTTCTTATCTATTCTAATCTCTCTCTGATCTTGGCCACACTATCTCTAACTACCCTGGTGTGGTCAGTATAAAAACAGCATTCCTCCTTGAGGGCGGCACAGAGCCTCCCTTGCTGAAGGAAAAGCAGATGAGGGATTTCTCCAGATTAGTGATGCCAATTTCTAGCTGTTCAATGTCCTTGTCAATGAAGTTCTGAGTACTGCCTATTTGAAAGAACTAGAGAAGTTATGCTGGTCCTGAAAGACCCCCAAAGGGAGATCCCCACTCAAGTCTCAGGACAACGTGCACCCAAGGACTCACGAGAGACGGGCTTGATGCAAACACGTGAGGCAGTTTAATATCAGAGCTCTAAGCCAGCACATATCTCACTCAGGGGACAGAGGAGCTGACCCAGAGGCTCAAAGGTTTGGGGCTTTTATAGGCAAGGGGTGGAGGAAGTGGGAGATTTTCACGGGGGTACACATGATTGGTTGCTTTACATTTTTGAACATCAGCAGGCTATGCAGGCCAGTCAGAGCACAGTACAGTTCCTGTAAGGGAATGCTTATCTGGGCTAGCAGAACATCTGGTTAAACTATCCTGGAAGGCCGAGCAGGCCCAAAAGGGGGAAGGGTGGAAGAATACCAGATGGCCCATTACTCATTCGGACATATCTCTGTTCTTTTAAGGATGTCCTTGCATACTTTTTATCTTTCTTTTTTTTGTTGTTTTTGTTGTTGTTGTTGTTGTTGTTGTTGTTGTTGTTGTTGTTTTGAGACAGGGTTTCTCTGTATATCCTTGGCTGTCCTGGAACTCACTCTGTAGACCAGGCTAGCCTCAAACTCAGAAATCCGCCTGCCTCTGCCTCCCAAGTGCTGGGATTAAAGGTGTGTGCCACCACTGCCCGGCCACTTTTTATCTTTCATGGCCAGCCAGTTCCTTGGATGATTCAACAGGCTTTTGTCCTGTAACTCCAAATCCTCTGTAACTAATTAACTGGGCCCAAACCTGCTGACAGGTATTTTTAACTATTTAGGTTAGGGAAAAGGAATCACAAGGCCCTGCTATTCTTATTAGTTTGGGCCTATTTCAAAATTTTCTTTCAATCCCAGCCCCAGCAGCCCCAAGGCCAAGGAGGACAGATAAGGTAACAGAAGATAAGACCTCATACCTTGTCCTAAGCAGGGTGTGATCAGCAACCAAGTCCCAAACCTGAGCAAAACCTTTCTTCAATATAATAGGTTAAGCTAGGAATCAACTGTACAAGTATGCAAAATGCTGTTTTGTTTTCTACTAAGTTTGGAATATAAATGCAAGGTGTAAGACCATCGATGCAAGCCCACCAAGTATTATTGGACTCTAAGATCCAAAACCAGGGGACATGCTCCCCCAGAAACACTCACAGACAGGATTTGCTGCAATAACATGAGGTTTATTGATAAGATGTTAACCAGTATACTGGGGTTCTCCTACACACAGACAAGAGGAACCCCAAGCCAAAGCTGGGAGCAGCTTTTATACAGAGCTCACAAGGGCAACCACAAAGGCTGACCTTCTCAGGTTCAGTCTGTAGGTGACTCAGAATGCACATTACTTTTATGACGATGAGTATCTTCCATTTGCCCAGATTTACCACATTAAGGGCTCAGTTTCCTGATCATCTCCTATCCTGGGCCCTTTACTTGGAATGTGCCTGCCTGCTCTGGGCCCTCCCACAGGTGGGTTTCCTCCCCTGTAGTCAGAGGAATGTTAATCAGCCTTTCCTTTCTTCCTCTGAATGTTAATCGAGCAAGTGTTCTCTGACCAAGAAATGTACTCCCTGAATGTGCCCTGGGGGCATTGAATTCTAAGTTGAAACCGACACTGGAAACTTTTATAGTATCATTTGTGGGAAGGAGGTAGGCAGAGGAAGAGGTCAGTGAGTTCAGGGCAGCAATGATTTAGCACTGAAAAGGTCCTATTAACGACCTCAAGAATAAAATGGCTAGTATCAGGTTTAAAGGCATCATCAGAACAAGGGGGAGTGGTGGTGTAAAGAGTAGGAACAAGATTAGTGGACTGCTTTTGTTCGGACAAAGTATTTAAGACATGGTTTGGTCCAATAGGCACCGTCAGCCTACCAACTCCAGATGGTTGTATCAACAGTTTTATAGTAAATAGTAGGCCATCATCAGAGTGCTCCTTGTCAAGCCTTAGCCCCCAAGAATGGCCTCTGGTCCATTTATTCCTAGATCGATAAATTGAATATGAAGCAGGTGACACCAGCCTGAGCACTCTGGAATATTAGTCCAATCTGGGTTTCCCTGGCTTCTTGTTTTATGATGTGTATAATAAGCAGTGGCCATGATAAAGTCCCAGGGGGAGGAGGGACACCAGTAGCTATCTCCTGTTCTTTCACACCCCCAAATTTTAGAGAATTCATTTTTACCTCCACACTGTGGATTCAAGGAGTGATCTTGGTGATAACTAGGGCAAACATAGAAGGGTGTAGCTGCCTGTGGCCATGAATCAACTGGGTTCACCTGAAAGGGGGGCTGGGAATGAAAGAAGGACAGAGGGTGAGAAGAGATGAAGCCAAAGTTCTCTGATCAAGGCTCAAAGCTTTAATATTCAGCTCTCAATTTAAAGGGAAAGGCCCAACCCAAGCCCTTTCTTGTTTAAGCTGGAGGTGGGTGAGATAATCCAATAATCTGTTCTTGGTCACAGCCGGAGATAACTCAAGGCAAGCACAGGGGCAGTTCTTCTATATTCTGTGCAGCCTAGGTGGGTAACTCCACCTAGATCCTATCACTTGGTCTGTTGTGGTAAACAAGATTTCTCAGGCCTGATCAAGACTGGGGGAAGGGCACAGAAAGGAAGCACTCTTAACATGCTCCTTCTATCTTTTGTGCCACACCCACCCCAAGAGTTGAGGTCCTGTCTGTCAGGCAGAGAGGGCAAGGAGGGAGCTTTTTGAAAATCTGTATGCCCTTCCAGGTCCCAATTAGCAGGAGCACCTATGGCTAATTTGCAGAGATCAGGGTAAAGGCTGGACCACCAACTGCCAGGGTGTGAAACCTGAGAAATGCTCCATACAGTGTTACCCTCTCCATTAATTACTTGCCAAGTCAAATTAAGGGATTAATGGGGATTGTTATCACTTGCTCTTAAGAGTCCCAGCATGAGGATCAAGGCCTTCAACAGCGAACAACACAGGTGGCTCATTTTTATTTGGAAAGGAAAAAAGAAGGGAATTCTCAGGGAGATCTCTCTTCCCTGGATCTCAATTGTTATCCATTTTATCTACAATTGGGTCTGGCTTTGTGGAGGTATCTATTTGTTTCACTAATCTTTCTGGCAGCTATCTAGCTGCAGCTTCTTTGGTGGCAAACAGACATATCAGTCCTCGGCCCCATATGAGAACTGGGTTTGGGCCAATTCACTTAAAGGTAAGAAGGTCCTTCCACATAATTGTGGCATAATTTTTATTAGTCTCAGGGTGCCAGAGGTGATCGGCAGCAGATTTGCCATGAGCATTCAGATTTAGAAAATTGAGAACAAGGCATGATGGAGAGTATTTCTAGGAGATCTCTTCTGGGGGTATAACTCTCACTCTTTTGTTTTTTAAAAACCAGTTTTTTAGAGTTCCTTGCAAAATCGAAGCAGAAGCACCAGTAGCTGTTCCTTCCACACTCAGAGAGTTATGAAGATATTATTTTAAAGTTCCACAATACCTGTTTCACAATACCTTGTCCTTGAGGATTATAAGGAATCCCAGTAATATGGGTAATATTAAATTGTCAACAAAACACCTCAATGCCTGACTGCAATAGCCAGTTGCATATTCTTTCTTAATCTGATACAGAACACCAAGCATAGAAAGATAATTTAGGCAATAATTAATTACATTTTTAGTTGCTTCTCCTGCTAAAAGCAGTTGCAACTAGAAGGCCTGAAAAGATGTCAAGTCACATGTACATGTTTTAATTTTCCAAAATCAGAAATGACAATCCACTTGCCATAATTGATTAGATATAAGTCCTCAAGGATTAACACCATTATGGAAAAATTGAGAACAAGTTTTTGCAATTCGATTTGCATATTTTCTAGAAATACCAAATTATTGTCTCAAGCTATTATTATTTTGATGATGTAAAGAATAAGATTGTATGGTCAATGTTTCTGTAAAGCTTATAATTTACCTGGTATACAAATCTGCTGTGGCATTGCCCTAGGGTCCAGGCAATCCAGTATGAGCTCTTAAATGTCTTATAAAGTTAAGGAAAAGTGCATGTTTCTTAAATTAAGCTGTATTTGTAAAATTTGAGAATTAACAATATATATAAAAAGGAACAATTTTAAACAATTATAATCCATAAGCTATATACTGGCTATGAGTATACAAATTGAAAGCTTGATTTTTCAGCATTTCAAAGAGTGGCTACAGCATGTCATTTAATTATTTGTGATGAAGCAGGGGGAAACTTAAGAAAATGAGCATGTGATCTAATTATATATATTGTCTTCCTATTAGGTTAGCTGTCTGTAAATATTTTCTGCCTTTGAATATTTTCTGTAGCAACAAGCACTCCCCCAAAATTTAAAAGCTCATTGTATGCGTGAGTAGGCTTGCATTAAAACTCCTTCAGAGAGATCAGCTAATAAAATATCATACAATAAATAATATACACTGAAAGATTCGCCAGGCATTGGTGGCACACACCTTTAATCCCAGCACTTGGGAGGCAGAGGCAGGCGAATTTCTGAGTTCGAGGCCAGCCTGGTCTACAGAGTGAGTTCCAGGACAGCCAGGGCTACACAGAGAAACCCTGTCTCAAAAAAAATCAAAAAAAAAAAAAAAAAGATTCAAACTCTTAACTTCTTGTATTAAAGCAACAACAAATATTGTACATAATTTAAGGTTATTAGTGATTTCTTGAGGCAAAACTTTCTAGTGATAATGAAGACTCCCAAATTCGGGAGACCTTACTCAAGTCTCGGGAAGTCTCAATCACCCACAAACTCCAAGACACCATACCTGGATGCAATCAGCAGAGGTTTATTAGGGAAGAGAGCTGGCAGCCAGCGTTCAAACTGCACACTCATGTAGGAGTACAGTTTGACCCCGAGTGGTGGGCTAAGGAGCTTTTTATAGTAAGGGGTAGGGAAAGGAAGGAATTTTCACGAGGTTACACATGATTGGTTGTTTTATAAATTTTGAACTCAGCAAGCTGTAACACTGGAAAAGACCTCAAGGGGGGGGGGGAAGGGGTAACCAATATCAGTGGAAAGTTAGTTAGTTCTTGGAACCACCCAGATGTCTTGCATCTTTCTTTGTGGCCAGGAATCTGTCTTCCTGCTTTGGGCCTACCCCACCCACAGGTGGATTTTCTTCCCTGAGGCTTGAGGAATGTATCCCGGGGCAGTGAATGGCCTGAAATCTTATATTCAGTTCTGCTTTCTTGGAACTAGTGAGCCTGTATATATTTTATAAAATGGTCTTTATAATTTTTCACTCTACATCATCACTTCATGGGCTCTCAAAAATTACAAGCATACTCATTGAATGCAAACCTCCCACCTTCACCAGGATGTAAAGGAACAGTATAAAAACAGTCTTCTAAATGTATAATAATTCTATATGCATTTCCTGGAATGGCAGCTGGAGTAGGCAAGTCAGGTTATAATGCACCACAAGTTTCATAAATCTTAAGTTTGAACTTTGTTTTGGATTAATTGATTAACCAATCCTTTGTTGCTGAGTGAGAGAATCAGATAAAGGCCAAGTTGAAGGCCAATCTTGTCTTTTCTTACTCTTTGAGCAATTCTTTTATTAGCAGGCACAGCTATGCCATGGAGAGAAGCAGGCATAATTTTAATTTCTCCAGCATGATCATTATATAAATCCTAGTCCATAAACTGTCTGTTATAAATGTCTTTGGGTCTGAGGCTGACCTTTCCTCCCCAAGGAAGAAGCAAGGCAATAAAACAAATTCCAGAAAACACCTTTCTAGGGGCTAGTCAGCGTGACCATGACAAAAAGAATGTCACACAAGCTTCTGCTGAGCCCACTCTGAGCTTTGTCTTAACTTAAACGTGAGAGTTCTTAATCTGAGCCTATTTTTTGAGGCCTGGACCAACAATTATCTGCACTGAGGACAGATTCCAGGGGAGTGATTCTTCTGTCTGTCTATGCCTCTATTTTTTGGACAGTCTTTCTGAAAATGACCTATGTCCCCATACTTAGAGCATTCCTTATCATCTCAGCACTGTGAAAGCATGGCTTGGATTGTAGTTAGCATTCTCATAAGCCAATTGTGTAACAAAAGGAGCTCCTGCCTGAGGGTCTCTAAAACTTCTACCTGCCCTTTTAGCAGCCCATCTACAAATTCCTGAAATGGTCGTCAGAGCCTTGTTTGACCCCAGATAAAACTTACATTGAGATCTCCTTTTCTATCTTGACGGGCTAAATTTGCCTCTACCACTGTATCTAATAAAGTGGTAACAGGATTGTACTGTGCTGTAAAAGCCCTGAGCTAACTGTAAAGGATCACTCTTGCCCACATTTGGGGGCCAAACTATAGCGGCCCACTCTGTTCCGCTGGTCCAGGTTTAGCAAGAGAGAGAGTGGAGGGAAGAAGAGAAAGAGCCACGAAGAATAGAGACAAGCCAGAGGATCTGTAGTAAAGTCTTCTTTACTGTCTCCACCATACACACACCACTACACCTACTACTACTACACCACACATACATACATACATACATACACACACACACACACACACACACACACACACACACACACACTACAACAAGGAAATTTTGGGTATTTATAGGCTTTTGCCATGTGCCTTGTAGGCGCGTGGATACCACGTGCCTTGCAGGTGTGGATATGACGTAAGCCTTACAGGCGTGGACAGCACGTGCGCCTTACAGGCGTATATGGCGTAGATAGCATGTGGACAACACGTGTACCGCATGCCTTGTAGGTGTGGATACCACGTGCTCCTTGCAGCTGGGGGGCACTTAACAGCAAAACAAGCTATATGGGATATCAGAATGTGCTTCAGCTGTTGTAGACTGTTGAAAACCAAGTCTCATGTCAGGGTATATGGCTCAAGATGGCTGCAAAGCTGATAGCTGCTTTCTAGCCGCTTTTTTGCTTAAAGTTGGCTCCCAACACCGTGCTACAGTTGTTTTAAACTTTTTTATTACTCTTGCAATCATCTCCACCTGCTCGAACCTCTTCTCGACCATAAACATGAGTGAGTCAAAAATTCTCAAGCTCATGATTGAACTGCCAACTGCAGCCAGTAGAACATTAACAGTTTAACTATATTTTTAAGTTTCTTTTTGTAATATTAGAGTGTAACCATAATTTTGGGAAACAAAACCAATTTTTAACAATGCAAACAATTCATTTTCTCTAAAATCAACACCAAGTGCATTACTTTCATGTTACAATATTTGGCTGTCAGTTCTTATATATGAATGTATGATTACCAAAATTGCAAAAATTTTTAATCATACCCAATAACTTATAGAAAAATAATTTATAACCAAGACATGCAGAACATTTTTATATTTGTAAACCAGTCAGAAACAAATGAAGTAGATGCACATCATATATATTTTATCCAAACAAAATTTTCTTACTTTTTCTAGCTGGAATTTCGAGAGAAAAGCACATTGTTTAACCACTTTTTTTGAGCATGAAACATAGAACAACAATCATTCAAAAGATGAAACAAAAACAGACAATTGACACACATTGGACAGATTGGTATACCAAGGACAGACAATAGACAGAGAAAGCAGAACTGAAGATCTCTTCTGTAAGAGCCAGAGAAAAAGCAGGTCACATCTTGATTTTCTTCTGCTCTCAGGAGGGCTCTGAAATGGCCTTTTTCTTTTCTTTTGCTAACATAGCTGGAGAGTGGACGACTGTTTTTAGCCCTTTCTCTCCCTCATCTTCAAGGTTTAACTTTTTATCTCCTCCTTAGGAGGTGTAGCATATTTTCATCAATAGTCTCCTCTTGGGGAAACATCACCAAGAAAATTTTTTTTTGTTTGTTCTTCTTTTTTTGTTGTTGTTGTTGTTTTTTTTTTTCAAGACAGGGTTTCTCTGTGTAGTCCTGGCTGTCCTGGAACTCACTCTGTAGGCCAGGCTGGCCTCAAACTCAGAAATCCGCTTGCCTCTGCCTCCCAAGTGCTGGGATTAAAGGCGTGCGTGCCCCACCACCGCCTGGCCTCCTTGAGACTCTTTAAGAGCAAATCATGTTTACTTAATGCTTATCCCAGAATGGTGTTGCTCTAGCTTACTTTAACCGGATCAATCTCACAGCTGGGCGACTCTGTGGTGATCATAATGCAGGATATTCTCTCTTCACTCACCTTCATGGTGAAGCCTTTATGGTGAAACATCGATCCTATGTCTGAGGGATGACCATGTGGGATCAAAGTTTGATCAGACCCCGACTCAAAGGCCATACAACAGGCGCCAACGCCCTGGCCAGCAGGGATTTGACAAGACCCTGGGGGGAAGGGGGGCAAAAGAATGAAGGGACAACAGACACAAAGACTGAGAGCAAGTGTGGGGTTCCGATCAAGCTCTGAAACTTTAATTTCAGGTGCAGGATATAAAGACACAGCAAGACAGGAAGTTTAGGCGAGGGTCATTGATTAGGGCTATCCCAATATTGAATCATCATTGTCTAAGACCACCCCACTGTTGTATCCAGCTCCCAGGAAATGCCAGACGTTAAGTTTCTGAAACCTGAGACCCTCAAATGTCCTTTCTTAGCCTTGTACTGACTAGTCTTTCCAGAACAGCAGGTAATTTCTTGAGGTTCTTTTACAACAGCAGGTAATTTCCTGGGTTCGGCTCCCAGCAAAAACACAGCTCATAAGCAAACAATCAAAACCAAAAATCTGCAGCTATGCTCCCCTGACATTTTGCTCAGGGCCATTTCATAAGTTGGAGGGTGGGTGTTATGTGTGATGCCTTTGACAGCAATTGGCAGAAACCAGACTAGGTTAAAATAAGGGAGTAAGGGGGCACCTGGAAGATGACCCCCAATATTAGAGGAAGAGGAGCTCTCTAGAAATTGGACTTCAGGAACAGAGAACATACTTGTCACCAGACCTCCCCTGCTCCCTGGGCTTTGTGACTTTCCATCCCTCTTCTCCTGGCTTAATTCTACAGCTCTAGTATCCCTTCCCCTACTTCCCCTTTCCCTTCTTCTCTGTGTCGCTGGACTACACACATAGACCACATTAAGCAACTTCCCTGTTAAGGCCTTCTGCTCTTTACTGTCATGAAAGCAAGGCTGAGCTGGGGGTGGGTGGGGTTGGTATTAACTTGTTAGGTCAGGATTCTTCAGTTTGCTTGTTCAGGCTATGTGCCCAAGCCTTTATGGCAAAATAGAAAGACTGGAGAAAATCTACTAAGAAAAACAAATAGCTATGAGACCTTTTATAACCGGTTGGGATTTTTGTTTTGTTTTATTTAATGTCACTTTGCTTAATGAAAGCAAGTATTGAAAACATTCATATCATAGAGTTCAAGTGTGTGTGTGTGTGTGTGTGTGTGTAAAGTTGATATCAGGTGCCTTCCTGTACCAATCTCCTCTCTATAGCTTGTGAGGCAGGATCTCTCACTCTGAGCCTGGAGATCACATTTTGGATAGACTTGCTGGCTAATGCTGAGGTTACAGGTGTCCATCTCCACACCCATATTTTTTGTGGGTTCCAGGATCTGAATTCGGGTTTTTATTCTTACATAGCAGGCACTTTACTCTTCTGGCTTATACAATACCTTTCACGAGGATAGTATTCTTTTAGAGAAGTGACAAGACAAAGGGAAAGGATTTTGATTCTCTAGAGGTGGAAACTTCCAGGAAGGCAAATGAGTGGAGTTTTGTCACATAGAGCCTGTGGTGCATTTCCAGGCTACACAGGTGTAAAGTTAACCTCAGGATTCAAATGTTATTCTTCATGGTAAAGAGGGGAAAACAGGACATTTTGGTCCTGGTAAAATTGTGTCTGCTTTTGAGCAAATAAGGAAGGTGTCTTAGTCACTGATATTGCTGTGAAGAGACACAATGATCAAAACAACTCTTATAAAAGAAAGTATTTAAATAAAGCTTGCTTTTAATGTCAGAGGTTAGTCCATTGTCATGGAAGGCATTGTGGCAGTGCTCAAGTAGGCATCATGCTGGAGGAGCTGAGACTTCTACATACTAATCTATAGGCAAAGATATTGTGCCTAGGCCTGGTATAGGCTTTTGCAACCTCAAAATTCCCAATGACACACTTCCTCCAAAAAGCCACACCTCTTTATTCTTCCAATCCTTTCAATTAATGGCATCCTCTGGAGACCAAGCATTCAAATATATGAACCTATGGGGAACGTGTTTATTTATTCAAACCACCACAGAGAGATAGAGAGTCTTTCTTGTACATACTTCTAAATGCTTTCAGGTCAAAAGTTCCACTATGCTAAAGTAGTCTGTTTAGGGGTGCCACATTCTCTACAATACACAACCTCAGAGCTGGCCTAGAGTCTTGAACAGGAAGGACAGTGAGAGGCAAAATATCTCCAGAGTATGGAGTTCAGGGGAGGGAGTCAGCTAGACACACAGTCACACTTCAGGACACTCAATTAAATTCATGTACCAACATGTTTTCTTCTTGTAATTCTTTCTGGAATGGCAGCTGCCTAAAATATTCTATCATGTGTAAAATGTGCTGTTATTTTATGTACCACAAAGAACAAAGCAATTATACCAATTATATTATAACATGAAGCCATCTCACCAATCCAGTTTTTAATCACTTAGACTCTTGTACACAATGAAAAGAAATAAGACAGCAATGATACTTTCAAAGATATTTAGTGTGTGATTCCTGTGAATCACTTTTAGACTCAAAGAACTGTATTAAAGGTTCACAGCATTAGGAAGGTTGAGAACCATTGTTGGAAAGGGAGGTGAAACATTCCATAGTGTAGAGAAGCATGTTAATCTCAGGAAGTAAAAACTGTAAGGCTCAGGAAGTCCCTGAAACTGACTAGAGCCACTAGCTACTCCATCATGAAGCATGTATAAGCAGTAAGGACTGCTGGCAGACAGGTTTTCACCCAAGAACTGCCCTATAAGAGGCTCAGATCGCTGGGCGTTGGTGGCACACGCCTTTAATCCCAGTACTTGGGAGGCAGAGGCAGGCAGATTTCTGAGTTCGAGGCCAGCCTGGTCTACCGAGTGAGTTCCAGGACAGCCAGGACTACACAGAGAAACCCTGTCTTGAAAAACCAAAAAAAAAAAAAAAAAAAAAAGAAAGAAAGAAAGAAAAAAAAAAAGAGGCTCAGATCAGCTGAACTGTCTAAAAATCTTTCAAACTAGCTGAGTTGCCTAAAAGTCTCTCAGAGAAGCTGAGGTACTTTGAAGAGGCTTAGAATAGCCCAGCTGCCTAGATACTCTTCTGTCTGCCAATCTTGACCTTAAGTTGTACAATGCAGACAGGCTGGCAATGAAAGACAAAACCTGGGTTGTTGAGAAGGATTATTTCAGGAAGTACATATGTAAGTAAATCAAGGCAAACAGAGGTGACTCAAGGCCCCAATAACTTCTGCTTTTCAACTTGGAAGGCACACACAAAGATAAGCCCTTTGCCCAAGGTGGCACCAACTCCTTAGAGGAGCACCTCTAGCTGATGGTGCTGTTCCCACCAGGTTTTGATAGCCTCCATTTCACATGGTGATGATGAAGGCACTTACACCCTAGGATTCTGTGTTATATGCAGAACACATAACACCCCACAGCCAGTAGAGGAGATTGACTGCAGTTTATTATGTGAATAATGAGTATTCACAGCCCAGGGGGAGGCTACACTTGGACACAGGGCCATCTGGAAGCCCCTGTGGGAGGCAGATGTTATAATAGCCATGAAGAAAAAAATCATGCCTTCTACAGAAAAAAAAAAAAATAGGTCAAATTAAAGATCATCATGCTAAGTGAAAAAAGCTAGACTGAGCTCATAAAGACAAATGTTATAATTTTTCATGTGCAAAATCTGGATTCTAAAAGATAGACCAAAACTGAGCATGGTGGCACACACCTGTAAGCCAATACAGAGAAGGCTGAGACAGAAGGAAATCAGACTTGACTATGTAGAGAGAGATTCTATCTCAAACAAACAAAACACTTCATGTGATTAGGAAGTTGAAAAATAATAAATAAAAGTAGAAGCTGTAACAGTGGAGGAGAAGCAAAGAAAACCAATGGAGGCCAATGTGATCATTATGATGTATTCATGTATTCGTGAACTATCATAGTAAAACTCATTAACTCATGCCTACACACACACACACACACACACACACATGCCAGGGACTGGAGAGATGGCTTAGCAGTTAAGAATACTTGCTATTCTTTCAGAAGACCTGGGTTAGTTTCAAGCATCCATATGGACACCTCAAGACCACCTGCAACTACAGGTCTCAGGAATCTAATGTTCTCTCTAACCTGTTCAGATCCCTGCACACATGTGGCACACATGTATATACTCACTCAGACATGCACATATTTTTAAATAAACATATTTTTAAATATATTTATAAATTTTTTAAATATAAAAAATAAAATAACTAGAACATCCCAAACTTTTTTTCATGTGTATATATGTGATTGCATACTTTTTACATGGGTGTGCATACATCTGGAAGCCTGAAGCTGATGTCAGGAATTAATCTCAGTTTGTCTCCTATCTCATTCATAGAAGCAGTGTCTTTCAATCAAACCCAAGCTGGTGTTCAGACAATTTACTCTGGGGATCCCATCTCCACCTTCTAAGGCTGGAATTACAGGCAGGCTGCCACACTTCCTGTCATTTATGTGTGGTCTGGGGATCTGAACTCCACTCCCCGCATTTATCCAGCAATCCCTTAGCCACTGAGCCACCTCCTGGGCCCCAGAAAGACACTGAATCACCATCACTTTGACAGTGAACACAGTGGGAAAAACATTTATCAGAACATCCAGTCTCAGCCCATTCGGGGAGATTATTAGTGCTCAGGAAAGCCTGAATAAGCACTAGGAATGGGAGACACCAAAACAAGATTCAACTAAGTCAAAGAAGTAGTCATATCTAAGAGTGTTGGAAATTAGCAGGCATTGAAAGACCCCCAAAGGGAACCCCCCACTCAAATCCGGATCATCTCGCACCCAAGGACACTCGAGAGACCTCCTTGATGCAATTGCATAAGGCAGTTTAATGGCAAGGGCCCTTGGGTCAAAATGTATCCCACGCAGGGGATAGAGGCTTCGACACAGACCCCAAGAAATTTGGGATATTTATGGGTAGGGGCTGGGAAAGGGGGGAAGATTTGGCGCGGTTACATATGATTGGACATTTCAAACATCAGCAACTTGCAGAAGTGGTTACGTGTGAGCTGGCAGGATGACTAACTATTTTTGACCATGAAACTTCGGACCTCTCAGAAAGGGAGGGAGAGTAAAGTAAACATCAGATAGCCTATAACTCACTTAGGCTTGTCTGAGTATGTCCTTGCATGTCTTTTCATTTTTTCTTTTGGTCACCCTACCCCTGGAGAGAATCAGCAACTTGGTATTTTTATTATGGCTAATTAAAACAAGTTGTTGGTGGTTTTTGCTGATCATGAATATTTGTTTTTGCTTCAAGCTGCACATTTCAAATTTTGTCCTTAGAGCATTTAGGATGGTGATGAATGGCATCCTGGTTAAGGTTTCCATCGTTGTGAAAAGACACCGTGACCAAGACAACTCTTATAAAGGCAAACATTTAATTTGTGCTAGCTTGCAGTTTCAGAGGTTCAGACCATTATCATCATGGCAGGAAGCATGGCAGTGTCCAGGCAGGCATGGCTCTGAAGGAGCTGAGACTTCTACCTCTTGTTCTGAAGGCAAACAGGAGAAGACTTTCTCCCGGGATTAAAGGCATGTATCACCTTGCCTGGGCCTAAACTTTTCATGGCCACTATGCTTCAAGATCCAAATCAAAAGTATGTGTCTTCCAGCTGAAAGATATTGAAAACTTATGAAAAATATAGAAAGTTTTTATGACCCCCTAGACCTGAGCAAAAGAATGCAGGTTCACTAGTTCCAAAAAGCAGAACTAAATGTAAGATTTTGGGCCTTCACTGTCCCAGGATACATTCAACATTCCGGGAGGGATACATTATCCCTGAGTCAGAGGACACTTGCTAGATTAACATTCAAGAGAGAAAGGGAGGGACTAATTAACATTCCTCAGACCTCAGAGAAGAGAACCCACCTGTGGGTGGGGAAGGCCCAAAACAGAAAGACACATTCCTGACCACAAAGAAAGATGCAAGTCATCTGGGTGGTCCCAGGAACTGACTGACCACAAGATGAATGGTTGGGCAAGGTTACATCCTTACAAAAGATAAGTGTATAAGATGTTTTCCGCTTGACCCTGACTAAATTTGGGTTGGGACCTTTTAAGATTTTCTACGTTATGTTTCCTTGGTTACTCCCTCACCCCCCCCCTTGGTTTGTGGTTCTGCCCTACATAAGCCCTCCACTCACAGCCCACGAGGTCGACACTCCTCTTCCCCTGCGTGGGTCACGAGTCTTGGACTCAGTCGACTGACCCCGAAATATACCTCTTGCTGTTGCATCAAGAATGGTGTCTTGTGAGTTATTGGGTAGCCTCGAATTCCTGAGGCTTGAGGGAGGTCCTCCCTTCGTGGGGGGAGGGGAGGTCTTACACAGCCTCAAGATCTGGATCACAAATGTGCCCAGCATTTCTGAATTGTCGTTCATTTCAGACAGAGTCAAGTTGACAGCCAGTAATAGCCATTATAAGTAGGTAAACTCAAAGTAAGTTATCATACCATAGCAAAAGACTTCCAAACACCAGGGGGGTCAGATTTTTGTCAATTTGGTCAATTTGCAGTTACATGGTCTACATGACTGCAATGTTTGTATGATTAACATTCTAGTCGGTGGGGTTATGTAGGAAACCTTGAAAGTCAGCTCAAGACACCCAACGACAAAGTTCTCAGCACAAAGGAGATGTATTTATTCAAAGGGACAGAGGACAGAGAATAAAAGACAAAGACAAGAAATAGAGGATGAAGGAGAAGGAAGGGGAAGAGAGAGAGAGAGAGAGAAGAGGGGTAAGGGGGAGGGGCATTCATCCTGGATTGTGACAAAGGACTGCTTCTGGATAGATAGGAGACAGATTTGGCAAATGGAAGTTTATAAAGGTACAAGGGAAAACTGTGTGTTATAATGAAGTGTTTAATTTGGCATATTAATTAAGTGATCCAAAGGGGGTCTTTTGATTGCTGGACTTCAATGCTTTGAAAAACTGGTTCTTGGTACTCAGCCTCAGGAGGAGGAAGTGAACAAATAAAGGAATAGATCTTGGGGGCTAGTTTTAGGAATGTAATCTAATGATTTCTAGCAAGGCAGGTGGGGGCAGGCCTGCCAGAACTATGTTTGCAAGTTGGCTGGAGCGCCCCAGGTTACCCTCCACAATGCAAATAGCCTCTATTCAGTTGGGCCAAGGTGTGAGTAGAAGACTGATGCCCTGCTGTACACACTTCTGTTTTGAGCAGTTGGAATTCACAACTGTTCCTGCTCCACTAGATCTCCAGACCAGAAACCTCCAAATTTGAGATGAGGATTTTGAACTTGCCAGCTTCCACAGTCGTGTGATGTGATCCAATTTCTTAAACTCTGTCTCCTAGTTCTTCCCCCTTCTCTCCCCTTTTCTCTTTCTCTCCCTCCCCCCTCCCCCAACCCCCGCCCCTTACACACCAAAGATACAAACACCAAATAGCCCCTCTGTGAGCCCTGATCTGCACAGCAGTTTAAAGAGCATTTTCTCTCTACTTTCTCAAGGACAGTCAGTCTGGAGCTCATGTGATTCTTCCAAGTGGTTGTATACTTCTGTATGTATGTGTGAATGAACAGATATTAACCAAAGAAGAGGGTTAAATTCCATGTGAGATTTGGCATAGCTTAGAACAGAAATAACAACTGATAAGCTGGACATAGTGGCATACACCTTTAATCCCAGCAGCTGATAGACAGAGACAGGTGGATGTCTGTAAGTCTAAGGTTAGACTTTTGCTATGTTTACATAGTAAATTCCAGGACAGCCAAGACTACAGAGAGAGACCTTGTCTATAAAAAGTAAACAAACAACAACGGAACTGTTGGAGTGATGTTTTTGTACATTGTGTGAAGATGTGTGTCAATCCTTCCTTGCCAGCCTAAGGCATCTTCTGATTGGTTATAATAAAAAGACTTGGCCTATAACAAAAGGCAGAATAGTAAGGTGGGACTTCTGGACAGAGAGAGGAAGTCTTGGGAGGACAGGCGCAAGAGAGTCACCACTGGAACACTGATAAGTAGGCCAGGGCAAGTCTAAGATGTCAGGTAATGGGCCATGTGACTAAAAATAGTCCAGGCCAGTACTGTTGGGTTAGAATAGCTTAGAATCTGCCCAGCTATAGTACCAGTGTCTGAAGCGATTAATAAATACAAAGGTCTCTGTGTCATTATTCAGAGTAAGGGTTGGCATAGAAAGGCCCATAGTTACACAAAACAGTTAAAAGGAGTAGATGGCAAGACAGTTCACACCCTGGACTAGTCAGGGAGGTATGTGGAACTAGTCAAAAACAAGCCATTCCATGGCTGCCCAAGGGATTTGCACAGCTGTGAGCCAGGAAATAGTTCTCTACAACATTCAGATCATCTTCGAAGAGGTCTTCAGAGATGTGGAAGAATGGTGACATTCTATCAACACGGACAGATAAAGTCTTTAAAGCCAAAGCATTATTTTTCTTACAAATTCACAAGCTACATTCTATGAAGTGTTTTTAGCTAACTTACTCATAGTAGAAACACATAATACAACTTTGCTGGTGATCCCAGTGTGATTTTAATGATTTCTACTCTCTTAAATGAAGCAAGAACACCAAATGAACCAAGACAAACAATATAACCTAAAAAAGAGGCCATGTGTAAAGAGAAGGAACCAGGGATACTTTTATTGGTCTAGTTTTTGAGACATGGTCTTGCTATGTAGCCCACGATGGCTTCAAAATCCCAATCCTCCCACCTCAGCCTCGGAGATGTTGAGATTACAGGTGTTTGCCATCAACAGCTGGAGTTCCGTTCCACAGAATGATTATACTTCTCAGTTTGGGTCCACATGCTCCATGGCTAATGCTCTGTCCTTGCCAGTAGCTCCCCCTTCTGGGTGGAAGTGGAAGAACAGAGCAAGAAACGTCCTTGTGGATGTTATAACTAATGTGGGACCACCTACAATGGTGTTGTCACAGTAGCCCATTGTCTGGGGTTTGATAGAGAATCAAGATCCTTAAGATGCTACAAGATGAGCCGGGCAGTGGTGGCGCATGCCTTTAATCCCAGCACTTGGGAGGCAGAGGCAGGTGGATTTCTGAGTTTGAGGCCCTCCTGGTCTACAGAGTGAGTTCCAGGACAGCCAGGACTACACAGAGAAACCTTGTCTTGAAAAACAAAGACAAACAAACAAACAAACAAACAAACAAAAATGCTCCAAGATGACAGAAATGGCAGAACTTAAGGAAACAGAACAAACGTCCAGCAATGTGTTTATTGATTCTGAGAAAATAAAGATCAAGATGGGCTTTAGGTTTCTGTGTCATAGGAGAGGAAAAAAACAATAATTTGGGAGCTAAGCAGTGGCCTATATTCCAGTGGAAGTCATTTCTTGTTTTCATGGCAGATGCTTGGATGGGGGTGCCTCATGTTTGATTGTGTTGAAGTCCGTAACCCTGTACAGTTGCTAAGAAACAGCAGCACAACTGATAGTGTTCACTGATAGTGTAAGAAACTCACTCCTGTCTGCATACAACTCGATTCACTTTTCCATCCTTTCAAATACAATGCTGATTTGTTTTGTTTTGTTTTGTTTTGTTTTGAAACAGGATCAGTAGTCCTGAACCCTTCCAGCATCCTACTTTCTGTAGACCAAGCTGGCCCTAAATCCTTCCAGCATCCTACTTCTACTTGCTGAAGGACAAGATTATAGGTGAGCCCCACAACATCCAGTTTTGTGTGGTGTTGGGGATGACACATTGTGCTGACTGAGCTACATCCCCAGCCCTTACAATATCATTCTTAATTCACTGCATTTTTTTTTCAGAAATTCAAACATGACAATATGTTTTTAGCTTCTAAACTTTCTTAGCAAGTGGAAGTCTATGTAAAGTGTAAGCCAAATGAAGGAAATGTGAGATTTGCGACTTATCTTTAAAACCCAAAACAACACATTATCAAGGTTAAGTAGAAAGGTAGCCACCAACAGAAAACTCTGATGAGACTTGTTACCATATTTCTTTAGTTGCATTTCTCCTGCTCAACAGAGCGAATCTCCTCTGAATAACCCGTGAATTTCACAATAACACATGCAGAGGCTAAAGCAGGAATCTGTATAGGGCAGCCAATACCCATCAGACCAGGGACGTGTGCCTCAGAGGAGGGAACGAGTATGCTAAGAGAAGCATCAGGCTCTCTATGTGTCTCTCTCTCTGTCTCTGTCTCTGTTTCTGTCTCTCTCTCTCTCTTTCTCTTTCTCTCTATCTGTCTCCCCTCCCTCCTCCCCACTGCCTGCCTCCCCTCCCTCCCTTTCTCTCTCCCTCTCCCTCTACTCCCTCTTCTTCTCCCTCTCTTCCTTCTCCCTCTCCCTCTCCCCTCCCCCTTTCCCTCCCCCCTCTTTCTCTGCCCCTCCCCCCAGGTTTCAGTGATATGGCCCTGCACACAACACAACAGGCAGACACCATGTCATCTTCTCAGGAGGGTTTACTCTCATCTTGTAAGATAGAAAAATCAGAATTTCCTTCAAGATATTTAACTCTTATGAAAAAGAGATATTCTTGCCCGGTCTAGTAGTAAGAGGCTTTCTACTTGTCATCAAGGAAAGAGGCTAGCCTCAGATTCTAGAAGCAACTAGAAATTCTACTCTCTTAATTGTCAAAGAGTGAATAGAAATTAATTGTCTCAAATTTAACTCTGGGTGAAATAGTGGTGTTTTGTGACTTAGGGCTTGTAACCCATGATGGCTAGTATTTTCAACTTAACAAAATCTCAAATCACCTAGGAGGTAAACTTCAAGGCATGCCTGTGAGGAATTATCTAGATTAGGTTAGCTCAGGCAGGAAGGCACCATCTGGTGAGCTGGGGTCTCGAACTACATAAAAAGGAGAAAGCCAGTCACGCATGGGCATTCAGCATCCTCTGCTTTCTGACTGGATGCAGTGTGACCAGCAGCATTGGGTTACCACTGCCATGCCTTCTCCACCCTCGTAGACTTCTCCACTGGAACTGTGCTGAAATCAACTCTTCCTTAATTTTTGATTTTTTTTCAAGTATTCTATCATAGCCATGTGGCAAATAACTAATGCACTACCAAATCTAGATTAAATTCATCCCTCAAGGAACCAACAAGGAAGCCTTTTTTTTTTTTGTCTTGACCATTGTTTCTGCCTTCTTCGTGTTCCTCGTCCCTTCCCTGTTTTATGTTTCGTGTTAACTGTCCCCAGGCCCAGTCATGGACAATGCTGTTTCTATCCCATCCCTTGGTAGTCTCATCTAATTCCAAGGCTATCAGATTTACTTTCACAGGTAAATTGTGGAATTGACATCTCCCTGTGGCCTGGACTCAGGTGTTTCCTGCTGACTTGATACCGTCACTTGATCTAGAACTTTACATTTTGTTCTAGCTTCATTTCTGATGCTCTGATGAAACACACTGACAAAAAGCAACTTAGGGACGAAACGGTTTATTTTAGTTCAGTTTCGAGTTCATCATTGTGAGGAATTTAAGGCAGAAACTTGATGTATCCTCATTAGATCCTCAGTCAGCAAAGAAAACTAACATATATATGCTCACTTGTACTCAGTCACTGCATGACTCTGTATAGTCCAGGATTCAAATATAGGAGATGGTGCTGCCCACAACAGACAGGTCTTCCCACCTTGGTTAAAGCAATTAAGACAATTCTCTAAAAGCCAACCTAGTTGTCTTAGTTTGCTTTCTATTGCTGTGATAAACACCATATAACTGAAAGGAACTTGGAGGGAAAGGATGGAAGGCATGGTACTTGGACAATAACTGAGAACTTTACATTGTGATCTGTAGGTGAGAGAGAGAGAGAGAGAGAGAGAGAGAGAGAGAGAGAGAGAGAGGCAGGCATTATCTTTCATTATCTTTTTGGGTCTAGGTTACCTCTCTCTAGTCCAGTCCACTGATCTGCAAATTTCTTGGTTTTGTTTTTCTTTACAGCTGAATAGTGTGCCACAGCATGTCTGACCACATTTTCATCACCCATTTGTGAGCTGAAGCATAGTTAGGTTATTTCCCTGTCCTGGCTACTGTGACTAGAGCGGCAGTGAGCATGTCTGGGAAGATATCTGTAAAGTAGGAAGCCAGGTCCTTTGGCCATATGCCAAAGATAGGCTAGCTGGGTCATGTGGTAGAGTTAGTTTTAGCTTATTGAGGGTTCTCCACACTGATTTCTGGAGGGCCTGGACCAGTTTGCACTCCCAATGAAAGACCCCCCTCCACAAAGGGAGGACCTCCTTCAAGCCTCAATAACTCACAAGACACCATTCTTGTTGCAACAGCATGAAGTATATTTCAGGATCAGTCAACTGATGGCCAATTCATATCCCACGTAGGGGCAGAGGAATTGACAAGAACATGTGGTCAGGGGCGGTCTTATATAGGAACTCACAAACAGGGGGAAAACAGGGGAAGGGGGGGAAGGGGTAACCAAAGAAACATAACATCGTGAGGTAGAAACAATGGAAAGTCTCAGAGAGACTCAACTCATATTCATGTGGCAAACACTCTGTACTTTTATTCTTCTCAACAATGTGGTCCTGGTCCTGTCCTTTCATTCTCTAGTTAACAATTTCTAGGTAGCCCCGACAACGGCCCTGTCTTATCATGGTGGTCATCAGCTCCCTGGTTCCACCTAGACAGCTTCTATTCTTTGTAGTTAGCAGGTTCATAAAACTGGCTTGGCCCACACTCCTCTTCAGAGAAAATTTTCCATGTCTTTTAAAGAAAAGCCTAAAGGAAAGCCTGTATATATCTTATTAACTATTTTTATAATATTTTATTCTTCACCACCAACAATGAATGAGGGAGGGCCCCTTTCCCCCACATTCCCTCCAGCATTAGCTGGATATTGTATTGTTGATTTTCATCGTTCTGACTGGAATAAGATGAGATCTCAAAGGTGTTTTGATTTTCAGCCATCTTTCTTAGACAAGTCACGGCCACGTTTCCTCCAGTGGTACTGCCACTCACACCAATCAGTAACCGAGAGAAAGCTATAGACTGTGGTACCTTTTCTCAACTGGTGTTCCTCATTCCAGATAACTCTAGCTTATGCTCAAGTTGACAAAATCTAACCAGGATACTAATCTAGACAATCTCTCACTGAGATTCTCTTTTGTGGTGATTCTGGGCTATGCCAAGATCACAATCACACATGTCCAGCATAGAACACTCTCACCAGGTCTGGTTTCCTACCAGTAAATGACACTAGTAAATACCTAATCCTTTTACTCTGCCCCTGCCCTCAGTCCATCTTTGAGTACTCTTAGATTGCTTTTACAGTATGCCACAAGGCGAGAGATAGGACTGAGTTGGTGGAATGCTTGTCCAGCAAGCAGAAAGCACTGCTTTAATCCCCAGCACCTCATAAATAAAGAGCAGTGACATACATGTGTAATCCTAACATTCAGAAAGCAGAGACATGAACATCAGAAATTTAGGGCCACTTATGACTACATAGCAAGTTCAAGGCTACCCTGGGTACCCTGTCTCAATAAATAAATTGCAATGTCCCAAATCTTCCCTTCTCTATACCATCTAGTCTAGACTGCCATCCTGTCCTGACCAAACTCCTACCCTGATAGTCCCTCCTTTCACTTTTTCCTCCCCAGAATGTATTTTCTGTGAAGCAGCCAGAGGCAACTTAAAAAAGCCTTTGAAAGTATGAATCAGATAATACCCTTTTGTGGCTTGAAGCCCTCCAGCGGGTTCTGTTTCCACTTGGGTTATTGGATCCTCACAATAAAAAAAAAAAAAAAGAGTACAGGTCATCTGTAGAAATGTGACTGCTCTCAGAACTTACCAAACAATTGAAATCACAAGGCGACCAAGTACCCTGAACTCCAAAGGCTACTGTGCTTTAAGAGTACAGAGAGGGCTCAAGTATTGTTGGCTGCCTTGCAAGTGGATGACTGACTGAAGAATTTAACTGTTTTTGTTGCTGTTATTATTATTTTTTAGGCTTTTGTTCATTTTGTTGTTGTTGCTGTTGTTTAGATTTTTCTTTTTCTGCTTGTTTGCTTGCTTGCTTTTTGGGGGACAGGGTCTCACTATGTAGTTCAGGCTGGTCTAGTTCAGGCTGGCCTAAAATTCACTAAGTCTGAAACTAATGGCAAACCTCCTGCCTCAGCCTCCTAAGTGCTAAGATTGCAAGCACTACCACTATCCTAGCTTAACATCTTCTTAAAAGTCAGTGTCGTGTCGATGTACGTTTGAAATAAGCAGAGTCACCAAGACCCCCAGTGGTGGCACAGATCTTTAATCCCAATCGCAGGAGACAGAGATAGGCAGATTTCTGAGTTTGAAGGGGTACAGAGCTAGTTGCAGGACAGCCAAGACTACGCAAATAAATTGTTTCTTCCGTTATTCTTAGATTTTTCTAAGAAAAAGAAAAAGAATGAAAGGAAGAAGAGCAGCTGTATACGTAGAGGAAGACGGCCTTGTCAGGCATAGGTGGGAGAGGACGTCCTTGGTGCCGTGAAGGCTGGATGCCCCAGTGTGGGGGAATTTGTGGGTGGGGAGGTGGGAGCGGGCAGGTATGTGGGGGCACATCCTCATAGAAGCAGGAGGAAGGGGGATGGGATAGGGGGTTTCTGGGTGGGGTGGGAAATGGGAAAAGGGGATCACAAATGAAATGTATTAAAATAGCCAATAAAAACAAGAAGAAAAACAGGAAAAAAAAGAAAGGAAGGAGAGAAGGGAAAGGAAAGGAAATAAAAGGAAAGCAAACTATGGCTATTTCTCAGAAAGTTTAAAACTGCAGATAACCCAGCATCACTGCTTGGCATGCACCCCAAGAACCAAAGGCTGCACATCACAGATTGTAAGTACAGTGTCCATTGGAAGCCACCTAATTGTCCACTGGTGGATAAATGCATACCAAGTCATGAAAAAAATGTACCTTACATGTATATATGTACATGCAATGTTGTTCAGCTGTAAAAACTGAGATCTTGCCACTTTGATCAAGGTGGATAATTTGAAGAATGTTATGCTATGGGAAACTAAACACACACACACACACACACACACACACACACACACACACACACAACTGGGTGGGAGAGGGGCAGTAGGCCCAAGCCTGATGACAGAATTTTCATAAAAGTGGAAGAAAGAGCCAACCAGTCCCATAAAATGGACCTCTGACATGCACATGCGCACCGTGCACATGTAACCACACACATATCCTGCTATTAAGGTTGTAGTTCACCATGTCTGGATAGCTGTCTGAGCTCAGCACAACATGAAGGATGCCCTTCCTCAACAGGGCTTCCCTTTCTCTCCCTGGCCATATTCTAGAGTGTTGCGATCAGGACGGCAACAGAACAGCTTGGAGGGAACCCAGGTCAGCCTATGACATGTCTCCACTAAGTGACAACATCAAACACCAAACCTGGCTCATTTAATTCAGAGGTCATGTGGGACCTACTCAGTGTTGAGGAGGGTATGGATTTCTGCTCCTCCCTGCAGAGCCTGGCCAACAGCAGCCACTCCAATCTCCTAAATGACATAATGAAGTACAAGCACCAGGACAAATGACTCATTAATGTTTAATCTCTTAATGGTTTAATTAATATATGTCAATAACAATTAGTTTCATTATGAAATTTTTGTACATAGTATAGTGTAATTACATTAACCCCTTACTTTCTCTTGTCCCTTTCCACTGTCACTAATTCACTTTCGTGTGTGTGTGTGTGTGTGTGTGTGTGTGTGTGTGTGTGTGTGTGT
>JANHMN010000004.1:131751907-131801165 GCA_030674055.1 Rhabdomys pumilio | reverse complement strand
GTGTGTGTGTGTGTGTGTGTGTGTGTGTGTGTGTGTGTGTGTGTGTAAGAGAGAGAGAACCAACAGTTTCACGAGTTATGTTTACAGAAGCACAGGCACTTGTAGGTACACTATTGGAAAAGATGTCTCTCCTTTCCCAGCAAACATTAGCTACATGTAAATCCTCAGGGAGTGAAATGGCCCATGAGTCCCTCCCACTTTGGTGACAGGATAATAACTTGTCCAAACGTGTATAGATATTGTACAACTACTCATGGCTGTTGTGAATTCAAAGGTGTAACAGCCATGTAACTCCTGAAAGTCAACATTCCACATCACTCCACTACCCAACCCAGACCTGAAGCTCTTACATTCTTTCTGACCCTTCTTTCAAGCTGGTCCCTGAGCCTTGGAGAGGAGGAGGTTACACCCATGTCCCTTTACAGCTGGGCACTCAACCGTCATTCATTTTCAGTACTTTGACCAGTTATCTATCTCTGCAGTCACCAGTGAGCACAAGAAGCTTCTCTGAGGAAAGTTGATTGCTGGCCAAACTATCCACTTGGCTGTTTAGAAGGCAATTAACTGGCACATCACATCCAATTAGCAAGACATCAGATGGCTTTCACTAGAGCTTAAGGCCTCCCTAGCCACAGACTTTGGTATAGAGAATCAAACACAAATTCTCTTGAAAGCAGCAGGTTACCCATAACAGACTTACTTAAGGCCACTGGCATTGTTGCATACAGCTAAGGAAGACAGTTGACAATTCTCCCAACAGGCTTCATGGGACCCTCAAATACTAACAGGGTCAGCCAGCTGGGAAGAAGCCTGTTCTAGCCTGAGTTTTCTTTGTCTTGTAACCAGGCTTTGTGGTATCTTCAGCAATAGGTTCTTACCAGATAATTCTATTGGGCAACTAAGGACAGTGGCAACAGCCTATGTTGTTTTGGGGAGCTCCAAGGGCTTCCTGATCACCAACTCATATGGAGGTGGCCTACGCCTACACTGGACTTTTAATTTAATAACCTATGTCTTCTGAATCATCGTTAAACACCGCTGTGTACAAGGTGTACAAGGACAGGAGCCCAAAAGCAAACAAAAGCATCAGAAACAGCCCTCACTCCCACTGTTAGACGTCCCATAAAACCACCACACTGCACAAGTATAACATATGCAGAGGGCTTACTGGCTTCTTTTTTTTTAATTGTATGTATTTTTTCTTATTGCTTGGGTTTTTGGGGGTTTTTGTTTTGCTTTGATTTTTTTTTTTTTGTTTGTTTGTTTTAGGTTTTGTTTTGAGAGAGCTATATATTTTCTGATATTAACCCTCTTTTGGATTTATAACTGGCAAAGATCTCCCATTCTATAAGCCATCTCTTCACTCAATTAAGTATTTGATGAAATGAAATTTTATAATTTCATGCAGTACTCTTATTTACTGAGCTCTATTCAGAAAATCCTGATCTGCCTCTATCTTACAGTGTCTTCCACAAGGTTTCCTCTGGCAACTTCGGAGCTCCAGGTTTTACATAAAGGTCTTTGATGCACTAGGACTTGATTCATGCACGAGGTGAGACATAAGGACCAAGTTTCATTCTTTTATATCAACTCTCCTTATCACCATTTGTTAGAGATGTTGTCTTTTCTCCGTGTCTACTTTTGTTATCTTTATGAAAAATCAGATGGCTATAGCTTATGTAGCTTAGAATGTCTGTGTATGTCCCTCTGTCCTGTCCCGTTGATCTACAGAACATCTAGGCCAGTTTTAATACTGTGACCTTGAAGTGTAACTTGATATCAGTTATGGGAAAACCTTCAGTGGGGTTTTTGTGCTTCATATAAATTTTAAGATTTTTCTCTATTTCTGTAGAATGGTTTTAAATTTTTTATTAAAATCCCATTGAATCTGTAAATTTCTTTAGGTAGGATGGCTATTTTCACAACAACGATATTCCAATCTATGCACACAGTAGGTTTTTCCATTTTCTAGTATCCTCACCAACCTCCTTCTTCAGTATTTTAAAGTTTGTGTCGTGGAGATCTATCACTTTTTTGGTGTCTTCGTCAGAGTTCCATTGCTGTGAAGAGACACTATGACCACACCGTGACCGCAGTCTTATAAAGGAGAGAATTTAATCGGGACTTCCTTACAGTTTCAAAGGTTTAGTTTGTTACCCTCATGGCAGGATGCATGGTGACACTTAAACAGATATAGTACTGAAGCAGCATCTGAAAGTTACATCTCCGGATCAGCAAGCAGCAGGAAGAGGGAACCACTGGGCCTCGCTTGAGCCCTTGAAACCTCAAAGCCCACCCCCAGTGACACACAGCCTCTAACAAGTCCATACCCACTCCAACATGACCACACCTCCTAATCCTTTCAAATACTGATAATCAAACATTCAAATCTGTAAACCTAGGGGAGTCATTCTTATTTACACTACCACACTTGATTAGACTCATCCCAAAATATTTTTAGACTATTATAAATGGAACTGCTTCCTTCATTTCTTTCTCAGTGTTTGCCATTGACATATGGAAACGTTACTGATATTTGTATGTTATTTCTGTGTCTTACATCTTTGCTGAAAGTATTTATCATCTCTCAGTGGGTTTTGGGTTGTATTATTTTTGGTGGAGTCTTTAGGGTCTCTTATGTATTGAATCAGATTATTTGCAAATAAAGACATTTTGACTCCTTTTCCTATTTGTGCCCTTTATGGTGATATGGAAGAAATGTGTTTGCATGGATGTCCTGTAGGCGTCCATCTCATCTAAATATTTCTGTTTACTTTTTTCAGAATGACCTATCTGTTGGTGATGGTAGATTATTAAAGTCAATATTACTGTGTTGTGGTTACTCTGTGGCATTATATGCAGCAGTATTTGTTTTATGAGATTGCTTGCACCTGTGTTCAAGGGATATAAGTTTAGAACTATAATGTAATTTTGATGGATTGTTTTCTTAGTATTAAGTGACCTTCTCTATCTCTCGGGACTAATTTTGGTTTGAAATATATATTTTTTTCAAATATAAGAAGAATGATATCTACTTGTTCCCTAGTTCACTTTGCTTGGAACACTTATTGTCTGTCTTTGATAGTGAGTCATGACTGTTAGAAAGAGCATGAATCCTTTTTGTCATTCTTATTTTATTTTGTATTGCTTTTCAAGACTGGAGTTCTCTGAGTATCCTTCCATGTTCTGGAATTCACTCTGTAGACCAGGCTAGCCTCAGTCTCAGAACTCTACCTGCCTCTGATTCCTGAGTGCTGGGATTAATGGCGTGCACCACCACACCTGGAAATAGCAACTAGATAGATTCATTTAAAAAAAAAATACAGTCTACTCATCTGTGGGGAACTTGTCAGGTTCCTGTCCACTCTACCACTGGGAACAGCCTCTCGGGGAGGCAGAACACAGAGATTTTTCACTACACTTACCCCATGCCACCCAGGTGCTACTCTGGGGGTAGGAAAACACCTGCCATCACTCTCAGCTCTCACTGCATTCTCTTTGTTCTCTATATTTACTGTTTTAGTCGTAATGTGACATTGAGGAGGGTGGTGGTTTGAATAAACATGGGCCCCATAGGCTCATATATTTGAATGCTTGGTCCCCAGTTACTAGAACTGTTTGGGAAGGATTAAATGGCCTTGTTGGAGAAGGTGTGTCAGTCGGGTTCTCTCTCTCTCTCTCTCTCTCTCTCTCTCTCTCTTTCTCTCTCTGCAACTTATGGATCAGGATGTAAGCTGTTAGCTACTGCCCCAACCCCATGTCTGCCTGCATGCTGCCTCACTCCCCACCATGAAAACCATGAAGTCACTGTATAAAACTGTAAGAAAGCCCCCAAATATTTTTTTTTCTAAGAGCTGCTCTGGTCATAGTGTCTTTTCACAGCACTAGAACAGTGACTAAGGCAGGAAGTTTCTTTTTTTTTCTTTCTTTCTTTTTTTTTGGTTTTTCGAGACAGGGTTTCTCTGTATGGCTGTCCTGGAACTCACTCTGTAGACCAGGTTGGCCTCGAACTCAGAAATCCGCCTGCCTCTGCCTCCCAAGTGCTGGGATTAAAGGCGTGCCCCACCATCGCCTGGCAGGAAGTTTCTTTTTTGATCCTGTCCTTTGGTGCTGTGTGCCTTTTGTTTTTGGATGGGTCTCACTTAACGAAGATTTTGAGAATTTTCTCCTAATAATGAAAATATTTTCAATGCTGTTAACACGGCATTCTTTTTTATGGATTAATCTGGTCACTAGTGGTATCTCCATATTTTTTCATGTTCCACTCACTTTGGGTTTTTGTCTCAGTGTTGTTTTATTGCACTGTTGCTGTGTGTGAGTGGAGGAGGTATGTGCCACAGCCCATAACTGGAGATCAGAGGACAACACTGAGAACTCAGTTCTCTGCTTCTACACTTGAGGCACTATCCCTCCTGGTTTTGCTTCTGTATCTCTAGGTTATCTGACCCAGGAGCTTCTGGGCAATTATTTATTTTTTTTCCTCTGTTTCCCATCTGCCCATAGAAGTTCTGGGATTATAGATGCATGCTACTATATACAGTTTTGGTGATTTGTTTTGTTCTGTTTGTTTTGTTTGAGACAGGGTTTCTCTGTGTAGTCCTGGCAATCCTGGACTTGCTTTGTAGACCAGGTTGGCCTCGAACTCAAAGAGATCTGCCTACCTCTGCTTTCTGAGTGCTGGGATTAAAGGCATTGTTTGCCCTGTGGTGGATTGAATATGCTTGACCCAGCAAGTAGCATTATTAGTTAGGTTTGGCCTTTGGAGGAAGTGTATCACTGTGGGGGTGGGCTTGGAGACTCTTCTCCTAGTTGCCTGGATAGTCTCCTCCTGTACTCAACCCCTCCTGCACCATGCCTGCCTGTATGCTACCATACTTCTTGCCTTGATGATAATGGACTGAACCTCAGAACCTATAAGCCAACCCCAATTAAATGTTGTCCTTTGTAAGAATTGCCTTGGTCATGGTGCCTCTTTAGAGTAATGGAAACCTTAACTAAAACATTCCCCTTCTGCTTTTATGTAACTTGCATACCATTACTCTTTCTTCTCCCAACCCAAAATCTCTTCCTTCCCTATTTTGATCTCCTTTTTATTTTCATAACGCCCCCCCCACACACATCACCACCACCATCACCATCAACAATAACAACAACAACGACAACAAAGGACAAAGCATAGAAAATGTCTCATCATGGAATCTGTACTGTCACACACAGTGTGTCTCACAAGTAAACCCCTCTGTCTGCACTTCTTCATTAGCAAATGAGTTTGTTGCAATGAGTTCTGGTTTCTGTGACACCATCAATACTGGATCCTCACTGAGGCTCCTCCTGGTTATCCCTACACACACAGTTTTACATCTCAGTTCTGCATATGAATGGGAACACAAGTTTCTCCAGCTTCTTTCATTCCACATAATGATTTACAGACCATTTCTGTCGTGATTTTATTTTTCTCTTTGGTTGAATAAAATCCCACATTTTATTTTTCTAATAATCTGTCAGTATGAAGGAGACCCTGCAGGTGTACAAGCAGGAAATTAAACCACAAAAAGATGAGAATGAAAATTCGATTCAGATTGACTTTATCAACCTGGATCAGACTTGGGAGTCTGACACCTGGCAGTTCATCAGTGTATTTAAAACACAGCATAATTTGGGGAAAAGTTTCCAGGAACAACCATCCCCATTCCAGCTTTCCAGGAAACAATCATTCCAGTTCCAGGTGCACAATAAAGCTTAGAGTGTGACTACATAGAAACTGTGCACATGAGGGTGGGTTCTACAGCCAAGAGGCCTAGAATCTAGTGTGGTCTCTGATAGAGATAGCATAGTGGTCAGCAGGCTATGAAGGACATGTGACACCCCTGCCATCAAAGATGGACTCTATTAACTGAGAGCCAAAGATAAAGATCTAGGAAGTGAGAGTCTTCAATAAGCATTCTGGGGGAAGAGGGTGACATCTGCCTCCCCAGATAGCAGAAAGGTCACCAGGTAGATAACAAAGTGGATCCCCAGCCTTCTGGGAGGAAAACAGCAATCTCCTCCCTTGAGGAGAGGCCCTTGTGCCTCTAACATTCCTGGTTCCATAACTTTGTGGGCACAAGGACCTTTGTGCTTCTAACACCAGTAGATAGCTGGACCAGTTCAATGGTCGTCCTATTTTTAGTTTTTTGAGAAGTGTCCACAATAATCTCTCTATGATGATGACACTAGCTCACTTCACCAGCAGTGAAAATGGTTTCTTCTCCTTCAGTATGATGAAGCACACAGAAGTCCACACTAAACCAGCAGTGAAGAGAGATCTCTGTGATGACTCACAAGCCCATACTCCACCAGCAGTGAAGAGAGATCTCTGTGGTGACTCACAAGCCCACACTCCACCAGCAGTGAAGATGGCTTCTTCTTCCTCAGCTTTCACTGTCATTTGTTTTCTCAATGACAACAATCCTGGCTGAAGTAAAATGGGATCTCAAAGCCATTTAAAAAATAAAATTTACTGAAAGTCAAAGGAAGAATAAATAAAATACAGTTTCTTCAAAACCACCCAGAAAGAGTATGTTTCTTCAAAATCAAAGTTCTGTGATTTTTCTATTTTGGTTTAATTTGAAAAGCAAATGTAGAGAATGGAACTAAATCCCCTGTGTCTTTGTGGGGCGATATACCCAAGGACTAGGAAACTGAGCTCAGTTCAAACTGTTATCTAGAGCTGTCCTCCAGAGCTTCTTTAGAAAGGACTGAAGTGCACATTTCTTTAGATGACTTGGGATGTCATCTAGTGTTTGTCAACACTAATGTCACCTGAAAGTTCTGCTCATCTGTGATGTGTGACAAACAGCTGTGAACTCTCTTGGTCAGGATTTTCTCCTTTTCACATGAGCACAGGATCTGGATTTCTCTTTCACTCAGTCTTATCTCTCAACTAAATCAAAACCTGGCTGATGAGTTTGCTAGCAAACCTTTCCTGTGGTGTACATTACTTCTGTCGATCATTTTTTTTTTAAGTTTTGTTCATTTGTGTGTGTGTGTGTGTGTGTGTGTGTGTGTGTGTGTGTGTGTGTGTGTGTGTGTTGGGAGGCAAGGGGCACACAGGTTTTGGAGCACACATGAGAGTCAGGGGACAACTTGCTGGAGTTGATTCTCTTCGTCCACCATGTGGATCTGGGAATCCAACTCATTCGGGCTTGGAGGTGTAAGACCTCGACCCTTGGTCAGTGGTACTTACTTCGAGATGCCCACTAGTGAGATACCGAGATTGATGCAAAAGCAAAAGGTTTATTTTCCAGCGTGTTGGGGTCAACCTTCAATTAGTCCCTCAAGGCGAGTGACTAGAAGGCGACACCCCAACCTCCAATGCCTATTACAAGCAGTTTTTATACTTTTTAGGACACAGGTTACATTAGCAAGGTTACAGTTCAAACTTATTGGCTATGCATATTGACCTTTAAATCTATTGGCTAGCAAGCATAAGCAGATCATGACATGCATTTGAACTCATTGGGACTTTCCAGAGGGTTAGGTACATTCTGTGGGGTTGTTTTGTTTTTTGAGAATTTTTTTACTCTAGAACGTTCCTGTGGGTGGAGAATGGAATTTGGCCTAGCCTTGACCCCAGGTGGGAGGGGGAAACTGTAAGGAGGGTATGGGTCTGAAAAAAGCTCTTATGGTCCCTCAGAGGCAATTGTCTCCACCAGCACAGCCATCTTATCTGCCTCTTTTGTAAGCCATGCACTACAATTCTCTTTATTCATCTGTGGGTGCCTGCAAGGCCAGGACAGGTATTCCCTAAAATGCTTTATGGAGACCACCTGCCGCAGAGAATAGAACTGGACCATACAAACAGTACCAGATGCTTGGAAACCATTTACCATCAATATGTCATAACCTGTCAGAGCCCTGGCTTTAGAACAGGAGGCTGTGAACCTGAATCCCAGCTCTGTCACTCATATGCTGTTTGAGCTTGTGCAAGTAACCTAAACCTTCTGAGTCTTGTCTAAAATATCTATGGCATATTTCTATTTATCTTGTTGGGAATGGGAAATTAAACTAGATAATAGATAAAAAGATTTTATATCTCACTAACATAGTAAGAGGCAAATATAATAACTATAATATAATAATAACATTGAATACTTAGTGAAGAGAAAAACCTGAATTGTAGAGTTTTTATTATAGAGCCATGACTTTAGTATGTATTATTTATTTATTTATTTATTTATTTATTTATTTATTTATTTTGGTTTTTCGAGACAGTGTTTCTCTGTATAGCCCTGGCTGTCCTGGAACTCACTCTGTAGACCAGGCTGGCCTCGAACTCATAAATCCGCCTGCCTTTGCCTCCCAAGTGCTGGGATTAAAGGTGTGCACCACCACCCAGCATCACATAAAGGCCTTTTTTTTTTTTTTTAAAGATTTTATTTATGTGAGTACACCGTAGTTGTCTTCAGATACACCAGAAGAGGGCATCAGATCTTATTACAAATGGTTGTGAGCCACCATGTAGTTGCTGGGATTTGAACTCAGGACCTCTGGAAGAACAGTCAGTGCTCTTAACCATCTCTCCATCCCCTAGTATGTATTTATAACAAAAGTACATGTAACTTCCATAGTTTTCAGCATAGTTATCAACAGACATATTTAAGATACTTTGTTTAGGTCACTCAGTGCCTTTCTGGGTTGCAGAATGGAAGAAGTAAGTAACTATCTAGCTTTAAAAGGTCTTACTAAAGCATAGGAAAGGACTTCAAAAGACCTTCACAATGAGAAAAATTTTTTCTTGAATTAGCCTATCAGTTATTTTTGTCAGCTATTGCTTAGAAATTTATAAAAGATATTTCCTGAGGATTTTATTTATTTATAATTTCTTTATACTATGAAAGATCTTTAAAGAGTCAGAGATGGTTGCTCACCTTTCTGATTCCAATGCTCAGGAGCCTAAAGCAGGAGGATTATAAGAGTGAAGCCACTTGCATAGTAAGAGTCCCTCAAAAAAAAAAAAAAAAGAAGAAGAAAGAAGAAAGGAATGAAGAAAAGAAGGAAGGAAAGAAAGACAAGAAGAAAACAGAAAAGGATACAAAATAAAATATAAAACAACATATTGTAGAATGGGCAGTAAGTGGGTTGATGTGTCTCTTCTGCACTGTGTGTCTCTGTAAGTGTCTCTGTGCATGTTTCTCTGTGTGTACCATGATATTTGTAGGCACACACAAAGACACACAGAGAGGCCTCATGGGTGATCCAAGCACCTTGGAGTCAGTCTATTACTTTTAACTGAATCCACAAAACCTTAGAGCAGTAAAGCCTCCTGAATCAGGTTTATAGATGTCCAGAGGCTGCTCAACCCATCTTACCACTGGCAACTTCTGGATCCTGTTTCTGCATGTTGGGAAGTGAAGGGGTAGTTTTGCATCCCTCCTGACTCCTCAGGATGTATCTTTGGCTAAGGGGCTTGTTCTCACACCACAATGCCTGAGAGAATGTACCTTTTCTTTAGAGTTCAGGAAACAGATCTTTGTCAAACTTTTGGGCTGTTACTATGACCCATTCCCAGATGGAAGCCAGCATTCTAGGCGATCTGTGGTTTCTTCTACCTGTGACCGAGCTCTGCCCCACCTTCAGAAGAAGTGGGGCATCAGAATTTGCACCAAGGCCGTGCAAAACTCAGCATCTGTGACGATGGACTGTGCTGCAGCAGAGACTGCCTGGCGATTGCAGCCATGTTCCCATGACTGAAACACTTTGATGGAGCCTCACTGTCTAATGGCGAACAAGGATGACCTTTCAACCTGACAAGTTCAAATGCAATTTGTCATCCCATGTCATGTCATCAAGAGTATGAAAGAAGAGCATTGAAAAACCAGAGTCACAGAATGGCCGCAAACACACATAGATATGCAAGTAGTAAATTCCTTTTTCCAAGTAATGAACAGCCCTGTGATTCCTTGAGTTGTGTCAATTCCATTGACAGGAACTGGTCAAATGGGAGCTGCTCCTTAGGACTTGTAATGTTTTCAACTTTGTTTGGCATCATCTCCTTTTTTCACTTACTGCCGAGCCCTGATGGTAGTTACCATGCACCACTGGTGACCGTGGAAGGAAGAGTTGAACCACAGCAGTGTCTCTCTGGTTTCTGAAGCTTCCTTCTGCAGAAGCCAGGGCTAAACAGAGTGTGTCCCCTGGAGAACTCTGAGAAGCAGGTCAGATCAACGTCATCTATCCAGATTTCTAAGGGTATATTCTGGCTCCTGATGCTGTTCTTTTCTATCTAGAGAGTTACTGACTGCTTCACATGACTTCGAAAAACATCCTTGTTAAATGTGATGGCTCAGCCTACAACCCCAGATACTTAACAGTTCTACACATCCAGTCCCTTTGAAATCTGCCAGTTGTGAAGTATAGCACTCTCACACATAGTCTTCCCATGGTGTGTGTGTGCCTGTATGTGAGTGTAAGTGTTGTATGTATGTATATGTGCACACATAAGTGTGCATGTAGAGGCCCCTCAAAAGGGTCGCGACCCACACATTGAGAACCTCTGTTCTAGCAGACCAAAACTGATAGGATAGATATATATCGTATCACACAGGTACTTTATTTGATTGGCTTCTACAGTACAGTCTGTGTGGTCCAACACTGGCCATCCACATGGTAGAGAAGCTAGAACTAAAATTATAGTTTAAAGTTATTACTAGAAATCAATAAGCTAGTACTTAAGAGGCAAGATTGAAGGTTTGAGGGCAGCTAGACTGTATAGCTACATAGCTCAAAAAATTATTTAGTCCAGAAAGGTGACTCAGCAGGTAAAGACGCTTGCTGCTAAGCCTGATCATTAGAGTCCAGTCCCTAAGCCCCACATGGTAGAAGCTGAGAACCAATTCCCACAAGTTGTTCTCTTGCAAGGCTGTGCTATCAGACCCTGCTTTGTAATGTGGACTGTTAGGATCCAACTTGGGTCATCATGTGTGCACAGCAAGCACGTGCCCACTGGGCCACCCGACCAGCTCTGCATTAACTGTTAAGTGCGTTATGTTCATTTATATAATCTTGGTGGTTCGTCCAGGACTGACTTTTTTTTTTTTACTCTTTATTTTCTTGGCTTTATTCCTGAAATTCCAAAAAAATCCTCAGATCAAACAAACAAGCAATAAACCATGAAGCTTTCTATAAAGGAAAAGACACGTGATGGATGTAGCACTTCTAATAGATACCTCACAAGTGTTGAGTGGAAAAGGACAGCCAGACCTCTGCTCTCTGCAGCTACAGCAGGAATGCAGGCAGAAGAGTCTGGCCGGGGGCGAGGGACAGATGGCATCAGCTGTCTGAGGGGAAAGGTTTCTTCTGTCTCTGGGTCAGATTTTCCTCATCCTTATAAAGACCAGACAGAACTTTTACTGTCTCAGGACCTGACAATTGCCAAACTCTAACTAGGTCAGTTCTGTCTCATGGTGTGTGTGATGCCTTCTGCCATGTTGTGATGAAATAAGAAAGCTTTCCCAGAGGTTGAGCTAATACATTGGCAGTCTTTTTGATCTCCAGAATGCTGAGCCAGATACATTTCTATTCCTTATAAAGTACCCTATCTCAGGTATTTTGTTTTAGCAACAGAAAATGGGCTGAGACTGAAGACTTTGGAACGTGGATTTGGGGAACTCCTGCCAGTCGGCTCATACAGCACTGAAGAATAGGGTTTAGAGATGCCGGTTTAAAATGAAGATTGACCAAATGGGCCTTGAGGTCAAATCTTTACTCTGAAAACTGCTAGTGTGGTCATTTGAAATATGGAGATGTAAAATAAAAATCGATCAAATAATACCATCCACTTCTCAAGGGTATGGAAGGCCGATACCCTCCACGCAGCATTGACTGTGTGCTATTTTATTTTTAAAAACCCATTCAAGATAGCTTTACCCTACCTCTCAGGAGTCAAACAAAACCTGAGGAGCGTCAGAGTTCCAGTGGGAGCTTAAAAACCACATGAATGGGAGTGTAACTCTGGAGGGGCTGGTGGGCCATTTCACTCAGTTCCCCAGCAGAGCTGAGTGGGATTCAATTACCAAGCCTTGGTTATGTGCCCATTCTGAGCAGAAAGGACATAATTTTCACAAGATGAAAGAAGATTGGTGCCTCCTGATAACAAAGACTGTGACAGACCACCTTGGTGTGTCTGCAGCTTCCCTGACCATCCTGAAGAATTCAGATTATGGTAGTGCCAGTTATGAACAGCACTCACTCTGGCTAGACTGTCAGCTCTGACTTCCTAAATTGCTTGGTAGTCTAAAATTTCACTCACTTTGAAGTTTAATTTAATTATTAGCATACACTCTTTCCTTTTTTATTTTTATTTTTTTTTGGGGGGGGGGCGGGGGGTGAGACAGGGTTTCTCTGTGTAGCCCTGGCCGTCCTGGAACTCACTCTGTAGACTAGGCTGGCCTCAAACTCAGAAATCCACCTGCCTCTGCCTCCCAAGTGCTGGGATTAAAGGTGTGCGCCACTACTGCCCGGCTATACACACTTTCATTAATCACTTTTATATTACATAAATTTGTTTAATTTTGTGGTGTGTGTGTGCGTGCCATCCTGTGTATGCAGAATACATAGGACAGCCATCCTAGTGAAAGCCCCAGGCCAATAAAAGACACAACAAACAAGAAGGTCACCTGTGCTGACAAATAGCAGCCAAGGTTGACCTCTGGCCTCATGACTGGACACACACACATACACACACATACACACACACACACATACTCACACACACACACATACACACACACACACATACTCACACACACACACACATACACACACATACACACACATACACACACACACACACACACACACACACACACACACACAAACTTGCAATCAGGCAACATAGTGATCAATGTAGCTGGGTGTGGTAGCTGAGGAATGTATTCTAGCACTGAGAATATGAATCAGGAGGATTGTCACAAATTTGAGGACAGTCTGAGCTACAGAGCAAAATCCTATCTCCTGCAAATAAATTTTTGAAGACAAAAACAGTGAAGATGAGCAGGTGTCATGGCTCAGGTCTGTGATGCATCTGGGGAGGTGAAGTATGAAGATTGTCTCACAAACAAGGAAAACCAAACAAACCAGGCCTGGAGACGTGGCTCAGTGGCTGAGAGCACTGACTGCTCTCTTAGAGGTTCTGGGTTCCATTTCCCAATACTCACATGGTGGCCTGCAGCTATTGCAACTCCAGTTCCGGGGATCTGATGCCTTTTTCAGGCCTCTGCAGATACTAAGCACACATATGGTGCATGGACATACATTCAGACAGCATAAAATTTTTTAAATAAAAAAACAGAACAACATTTGAGATTATAAATGTTACATTTTATATACTTTATCATAATAAACATTTTTACAGTTGTCAGTTGTAGTGCTTATAGTCTCAGCACTTAAACTGTGGAGCCTGAAGGGTCAAGAGTTTAAGGTCTTCTTTTACATATTGGGTTCAAGGCCAACCTGGATTATATGAAACACTGTCTCAAAATTAAAAAAAAAATTACAAAAATATGATTTCTATTTAAGGAAGATTTTGAAATTATTTTAGGTATATGTGCAATTTGTCTAATTTATAAATCAAGTTGCAAAACTATTTAATCTGCTAAAAATATATTTCTGTTGAATGAAATTGGCTTGTCCTGAGTCAAAGAGGGTGTTTTTCTTATCTTCCCTGTTCTTAGTTACCGGCAAAAACAATACCCAATGGGGCCAGGCCTTAAGTCTGCAGCCATATCAGAAACAGTTTAGGCTGAGGTCTCCAAGGGGTTTACCTTACCACATCCAGACTTTGGTCTGTGTTTATGTGCACAGCACTGAAGTTTTTACTCAGGTTTGTAGAGTTAGAGGGAAAAAATGCAGACTCTAGTTTCAGATAAAACCATGACATGAGCAAGACTCTCTAGATGAGGAAAACTCACCTTCCCAGCACTCCCCTGCTGGAAGTCCATGTCAACTCCTGTTCCAAGAACTGTAAACTGTGCCTGTGGCCACAAAAGCATTCCTTTTCTGTGTTTAGCTTAATACCCTGGTGGGATCGTCAGGTATCAACGCCATGTCTGTAGTTCTCCAAACAGACACATCCATCAAAGAATAGACTATAAGCATTTTGAAAACGCCATACATTAAGAGACAGGAACCACTGGAAGAATCACAAATATTTATTCTAAAGTAGGTCTTAGCTCAGCTTTCTTCTCTTCAGTGCTGTGTACTGACACCAGTTATTCAGCACTCAGAGTCCATTCAAAAAGGAAACAATTCTTCACATTTTCAGATGTAGAAAAATTCAGATAGATAGAAAGGAAGGAAGGAAAGAAAGGAAGGAAGGAAGGAAGGAAGGAAGGAAGGAAGGAAGGAAGGAAGGAAGGAAAGGAGTGTTAAGCATTTGGATTTGTATGGCTGATTACATAAGTCTATGGAACTAAAAGAGGTTTCTAAATGTTCTCTATGACCAAGTCCCGTGAGGGACCTACTCTCAGAAATGACACTAGGGGTCTGTTTGATCTGTGAACTCTTCATTGCCCTCATCCAAAGAATCAGCCAAATGTCGCCTTCCTGTGTGTTCTGTTCCTGGGCTCACACAGTCCTGTGTGTGCTTCTCTTTGAAAGTGATGCTAGCAGGATAGTTAAGAGTTGGGCCCAGAAGACATGCTGAGGCCCTGAGAGCCCCCTTTGGTTTTGATTTTGGTTTGTGTTTGTTTTGTTTCTTTTATTGAGACATTGTCACTATGTGGCTGTCCTGAAACTTACAGAGATCCACCTGCCTCTGCCTCTGGAGTACCAACATTAAAGACACGTGTCACCATGCCTGCCCCTCTTTTGCTTTAGAGACAGAATATCTTGTAGTCTATGTCTCCACAGATTCACTACAGAGACTAAGAGGAATTTGAACTAATAATCCTCTACTTCAGGCCCTCAAATGCTTGAATTACATCTACGCGCTGCTGTGCCTGGTTTAGGGCTGATTCTTTGTGAAGGGCTTTAGTCCCCCATGAAAAGGGTTGGTTCTTTTAAGCTTCTAACTCTCTCCATAAGAGAAGACAGTGGCCCACTCCCCTGAAACATTCTAAAGGCACTCTCCCAGGTGGAAAGACCAAGTTCTTCCCAAATGCCTAGTCTGCTAGAGTTTGGACCTTGAGCTCTCTGCCTCTAGATCTGTGAGAAAAAGGCTTTGTGTTGAGGCATCCAAAAAAAAAAAAAAAAAAACTAAGATGAGTGAAAAGAGCCAGTGTAGATGCTTGTTATTGTTAAAGGTTTTATGATATTTCTATTTCTTTTCTGAGGTAGGGGTCTGAATTTACTCTTTCAGAAGCTTCCACAGGATACAGATGAGCCCCCAAATAGGATGTGATCACAGCCATAGTCTAAGCCCCTCCCTAAAGCCCACTAGTCAAATGCTGTGGACTCAGTACCTATAACAATACTGCACTGCAGGACTTGAACCTGGAATCCAGGCAAGCCCATCATTAAGTGCTTGTCCATCCACTCTTCGATAGCTGGAACTCAGGTAACCTACCAAAACACAGGTTCTTAGTCTATAAAGTGAGAAACAATACTTCAGCAGTCAGTACAAGGGTTAGAAAAGCATGCACAAAGTCGTGGTTTCCAGTTCTTCCCGCTGTCACAGCATACAGACACAAAACATCAGGAATTTGTTCTTAGAGCAGCAGAGGCTGAGTGCAGGGGTGAAGCTCCCTCCATGAACAACAGGGAAAATGCATACCCTGCCACTCCCAGCTTTTGGTGGTCCCAGGCAAGCCTTGGTCTCAGTATCAGCCTTCAGCTGGCTGCCTCATCTTCTGCATCCCTTTCTCTACAGGTTGCAGATAGTTGTTACTGGATGTAGGGACCATCCAACAATTCTGTATGGTCTTGTCTCTAGATACTTAAGTCACTGGCCCCAGAACATACCTCTTTCCCAAATATCACATTTGTAAGTTCTAGGAGTCAGGTTTGAGTACAGCTTCAGGAACAGACACCACTCAACCCATTCTATAATATGGACTTGACATAGAACAGCCACTTAGTCTATGAGCCACTGCTTAATAATTAACAATTTGAGGAATTGATCATTTTCTTAAACATCTGCCATTTCACCCCTTTCTTCCTAGAAAAGGGAACTTTGAGTTCAAAGCAGTGCCATGGGAGAGCCAGTCTCCCCAACTGTCTTGCAGATGCTTTCTGTGAACAGTCCAAGCCTATTCCTAAAGGAAGGCTATTGATAGGCTGCTGACTTCCCATCTTCTGAAGGCCTTAGACCCAAGATAAGTGTGCTGGGGATGATGTGAGGGAGTTACATACAAAGGAAGAGGTCAGGTTATATAGTCCAGTGATACAGGTTGCCTAACACGCTGAAGGTTCTGGGTTCAGTCCCCAGGATTGCAGAAAAAGAAGCAAATAAGGGGGACAGTGAGCCAGCAGCTCCCCACCCAGATGTCCAACCAAGAGGGATGAGTACATGGAAAGCTAACGAGTCCCCACTCTTCACACTCCACATGCTCCTATCAGATGTCCCTATGCCTTCCAAGCAGAGACCATCCCCCACCTGCTCCAGCATCCGCACTTTAACACCCTCTCCCTGCCTGGTTTAGACTGCAGAGAATACCCATTCACTTGTCAGTTGGAAGGCAGAGCTGGTCCTCCATCTGTCAGTTGGAACCAAACAAAAAATAGTGGACTCACTGGGGACAAAGGGAAAGGTCATGGCTCTGAAAGTTCCTTCTTCCACCAATTGCTCAATGGCCCATCATTCAGTTTTCACCTTCGAGCTTTGCACCCAGTCTTCAAAGCAAGGAACTTTCCAGACCCTTTCCAGACTCTAAGTCCACTGAAGTCTTGGCCATCTGAAAAGTAAAACAGAGTAACATTATACCCACGCCTGATCCCACGTGTGTTGGTTGAAATTCTAGCATCTAACTTTTGGTCTTTGCTGACTATGCTCTTATAGCTTGTCCCAGATCTCTCTGTGTTAAACAGCTGATTCCTGTGGAGTTCATCACCTGGGCTTCACTAGAGAAAGCACACTGCTCAGTGCAAGTGAGTGGCAGTCCTCCCTAGTAAACTTCCTGTGTGCTCAGCACCAACTTGGAGTCTGGTTCTCCAGTGTCTGTATATGCTTCTGACTAAAACTCAGTGGTCTCTCAGCTCTGTGCTGCTAGTCTTTGAAGACCATGTCTGCCAGTCAAGACTAGGTTTCCTTTGGCCAGGTACTAAGGAAAGGCTGCCTGCTGACTTCATCTTCTTGGGTTTCCCATCTCTTCCTCACTCATCAGAAGCTACACTTTGGCTGGTCCTGCCTCTCCCATATTACACAGAGCTCAGAATCTCTTATCTAAACCATGTCATCGTCAATGGCCTCCCAGCTCTGACATTTTGTGAAAAATAATAAAACCCTTTCAGTCAATACCATGAGCTAAGTAAGCATAATGGTACACACTGAGACTACAGACATAGACAGTCATTAGCATCTTCCTTTGAGAAGTTCAAATTCCAGGCATACCACTTAACCAAGCTGTGTAGAACCATCTGAAGAAGGACCAGAAAGGGAGCAAGAGAGTGGAAACAGAATAATATCGCCAGAAAGCATTTTCCTCTTTGTTCGTAAGAGGAGGGTGAGATCACCGATCTCAAATGCCCTTTTATTGGTCAAGAAAGATAACAATGACAATTCTCACTGGATTGGCTACAGGTAGATTTTCAGGAAATGTGTTAAGGACTGTTTTAGTGATGTAATTGGAATGGGTTGAAAGATAAAGGGAGGGCTGGAGAGATGGCTCAGTGGTTAAGAGCACTGACTGTTCTTCCAAAGGTTCTCTCAGTTCAATTCCCAACAGCCACATGGTGGCTCACAACCGTCTGCAATGGGGTCTGATGCCTTCTTCTGGTGTGTCTAAAGAGAGCAATGGTGGTGTACTCATATACCTAAAATAAATAAATAAATCATTTTAAAAAAAAAGAAAAAGAAAGGGAATTAGGTCAAAGAAGCAGAGGCTACGTACAGACCACACATTAGAGTCTTACTGTAAAGGAAGATAGATGCAGTAATGTATCACAAGAGTGTGTGTGTGTGTGTGTGTGTGTGTGTGTGTGTGTGTGTGTGTGCTTGCTCTTGACAGGAGGTCTTGTATTGACTTTTTATACTGGCAGAAATAATTGAGGGGAAACTGTGGGACTGGGAAGATGGATTAAGACTGTTTATTGTTCTTACAGCAGATTTGTATTCAGCTTTCAGCATCTGCCTAGAATCTCACAACCCCTTGAAACTCCAGTTCGTTCTGGCCTCTGCAGGTTCCTGAACGTGGTACTTCTACACCCCCCCCACACACACACAAAACACAGGCACATGACTTTCTTTTTCCTTTTTTGAGACAGGTCTCTCTATGTAACCCTTGGCTGTCCTGGAACTCGCTCTGTAGAACATGCTGGACTCAAACTCAGAGATCTGCCTGCCTCTGATTCTTCAGTTCTAGCATTAAAGCTGTGCACCACTACCTGCCTGCCCAGCAATAAATCCTAAAGGAGAGACTGATGACTTGGGGACACAACTGCTGGAGAGAAGACAGCAGTACAGATGGGGTTTTTACAGATTATGAATCACACACAGATGAGCACAGGAGCAGGTAGTCTCATAGTTTGGGAAAGTGGTAATTCTTGTTTTATTGCTTTTGCTTTTGAAATGAAATGAGAAGGTCATAGTCTTGGAATGAGAGATTGGGAAGGCATTTGCCTGTAGGGATCGACTGAGAAGGAGAGAGCTGACCAGGGATCACACAGTTGGGTTTGGAGAAGATTCTGTAAGACACAGCTGACAAGCACTATGCACACTTCCCTGTGCATAATGAGCATGTGAAAAAGGAACAGTACTTACTAAATCAGCATGGTGATGATCCAGATGCCTCTGCAGGCAGCCACACCCAAGAAAGATCATCCGCTAACCCTAGAGGAAGGGAACTAAAAGCTGATCTTAAAGGCAGGGAAGAGGAACATTCTAGCAATTACTGAATGAACACTATGTGCTAAACCATTCTACAATTAGGAATAAATTAGCCAGTGCCTTTTCTGTAAATAAAACTTTATTGGCACACAATCATACCTATCAACTGACAGATGGTATACAACAGCTTTCTTGCTACAGAGGCACAGTTCGGTGGTTGCTTCCAGATTGTATGGCTTGTCAATTTTACAGTACTTAGTATCTGGACTTCAAAAGAAAAGTAAGTTGCCAATCTCTGCACAAAGAATTAGATAAAGAGCCATTGGAGACCTAAAAACACATAAATTGAAACCAGGAATGATATCGTTACACAATTAATAATTTAAAACATCAAGGAAGCACAGCTGGAGGCTGATTTGCTGACCTCGAACAAGGTAAAATAACCAACGATGAATGTGTCCAGGGAAGAAAAACCCACAAATTAAAGCAATCAGAACAAAAATACAAAGGAGTCACAAATTCCTATTCTGCCCCTCTAGATATTTAGAACAGATGAAGGAGGTCCCAAATAAGGATATGTTGTGTCCCTGGTGGGGAAAAAAAGTACTTAAAACCACAAGTTAAAAGGAGTTAAAATTCCAAGTATGCAGAAAAAAAGAAAGAAAGAAAGAAAGAAAGAAAGAAAGAAAGAAAGAGAAAAGAAAAGTGAAGAAAGGATCAAATCTGTGGCCTTGAAACAACCCGCTGTGTTCTGGGAGATTTTGCTACACTGAACCAGTCTGATGCTGCTTTAAGAATCAAGAAAGTCTTCGGACATTCAGGCAAACATGAAGAATAATGCACAAGAGCTCACAGGAGATGATTTTCTCCTTATGAGGACCCTGGTGTGGTGTCGAGTATCTGTAATGCCAGCATTTGAGAAGCTGAGGTAGGAGGATTGTGGTTCAAGGTCATCCTGAACCACTTAGCTGGGTCTATCTCAAAACAAAAACAGAAACAACCAAACATTCTGGGAAATTCTGACCAATGCCTTGGCTAGAACAAAGCCAGCAGACACAACCAGGAAGTAAAACCATGAAGTGAGGTTTATTTTGGCAGAAGATGACAGCATTGAGCCAACTCCCAGAGCAGCATCTCTGAAGAAAGGAAGGCAGGGGATTGTACTGGGAAACTTACTGTTTTATACCAGGGAGGTAGATCCCTGGGAGCGTCTCAGTTGAAGATCATGCTTCTTCATGCATTATGAAAATGACAGAAAATTTAATATTTTAACATTCCTGAGGAGAGCCGGTCACTGAAGTTGCAGAGAAAGAATAAGTCAGAGTGCCTTCTCTGTGCCTCATTTTGTGCATCACCTGCTTCAAGGACTCTCAACAGTCATTAAAGGGACAGCCAACAATCCCTGTAGGAGCAGAAGGGCTTCCCTCCAGATTTTCCTACAAGCAACTGACAGCAGCAGAAGACAAGGAAACATCCATCTAGTTCTGAAGGAGGGAATGTAAGGCCCCCACGGAGGGAGGACCTCACCCAAGCCTCAGGAATTCTCGGCCACCCATTAACTCACAAGACAGTGAACTTGATGCAATCAGCAAGAGGTATATTTCAATCAACATGTTGAGGTCAAGACCCATGACCCACGCAGGGGCAGTGGGGTCTGACCCCCGGGCTTTGGAGGCAGAGAAAATTTAAAGGCAAAACCCACAAGGAAAAAACCACAACCCAGGGGGAGTGAAGGAGGGTTATTGGAGAGTACCTGTGAAAAGTCCCAGCCCATTATTCAGTTTGTAACAGGGTCCAAGGAACATGGGGAACGTTTTGTATAGGCTGTTCTCTAAGAGCCTATTCGTAATCTATCTTGTGGTCAGCCAAGTTCCTGAAACACAGAGCTCACAATCAAGCTGACCTGCACTCTTGGTTCTGCTCAGCCTGCTAGGAGTTTCTGAAAATTTTTAACCCTTTCAGAAACAATATACTTAGGGAAGAAAAAGGGCTTATTTCAGTCTCTAAATATTTTCCAAAATTTCTCAAGCTTTCAAGAGTGTTTCTCATACCTAGAGTCATTTTTATTGTACTTTCATCTACTTGCATTGATAAAAATGTTTACCCGATTTTATTCATGACTATGGAGGAGAGAGAAGGTACTCTCTGGGTCTTATTCTCTAAAATACATTTTTTCTAAAAGAACTAGTGATTGTAAGTACTGGTCGCTAATGGAAAGAAAATCCTGGGACTAGGGAAGAAGTTCAGTGGTAGAGCATCTGCTTCTCATGACCAAAGCAAGGACTGAGTTTGGTTTCTAGCACTGGGGGTGGGGGGTGGGGCTGCAATTCATATATTTAAGTAGAACACAGCAATCTGTATGTCCTTTCACACTGGCCAAGTTCAGAAAGACAGGAAAACAAGGACACTGTGAACCATGGTACTATATGCCTCAAGCCCAGCACTCAGAAGACAGCGGCAGGTAGACCACTGTGAATCCAGTCCAGCCTTGTTTAATGAGGTCCAGAGCAGCTAGGGCTATATAATAAACTCTGCCTGAGAGAGAGGGAGAGAGAGAGGAGAGAAAGGGAGAGAGAGAGAGGAAAAAGGAGAGGGAAAGGAAGTGAAAGAGAGGAGAGAGAGAAAGAAAGAGGGGGAGGAAGAGGGAGAGGAAGGGAGGAGAGGGGGAGGAGAGGGGGAGGAGAGGGGGATAAACTTAACTAACAGCCACTCAGAAAAAGCATCATTTTCCAGTGGATATGTTTACTGAGAAATCTAAATTACATATGAGGAAGCTGCTTGGTTTTTAAAGGATTTGAGAAAAGAAAATTAGCCTAATATTTAGGAAAAAAATAATTTGGAATTATCACTGACCAGGAATTGTCCCCTGATGGAGTAACTATTTTGTGTAAAGAACTTTTCTCTTGGGCTAAAGAAACAATGGAGCAGTTGGGGCACCCGTTGCTCTGCCAGAGGACCAGAGACCAGCACCCATGACAGGGGACTTACAGCTCCAGGAGACCCACTGCTTTCTTCTGACCTCCTTGGACATTGACATCATATAAGCATAAACGCACACACACACACACACACACACACACCACATACTTAAACCTTTAAATGAACTGTTCTCAACTCCATCTTCCCTTCTTAAATGTTTATTATAAGGTACAAGTCCTCAGGATTGTGAGTGCACCACTTACTCTGAAGGAAGTTTAGAAATCACAAAGGCAAACACTCTTTATTCATGATGACTGCAGTAACAGACGTTGGACTCTAGGGGCTGCAGAAATGGCTAAGCAGTCAAGAGCACTTACTGTTCTTGCAGATGGGGAGCTCAGCTGCCAGCACTCACATGGAGTCTCACATCTATAACTTCAGGTCCAGACGTTCTAGCACCCTCTTTCGGCCTCCTAGGGCACTATACCCAGCTGGTGCCTAGCTAAACATGAAGGCAAAACATTCATATGCATTAAAATAAATAATTTTTTAAGTTGGCTGTCACCCTTCTCTAAGACCCTGGTTTGTTCTACTTGGAGATGACTCGTGCCTTCTGCATTTTAAATACATACTAGTTTTCCTCAAGATTGCACCAAGTACAGAAGGTAAATGTGGTCCAAAGTCGTAGTCTATGAATAGTTTTTTAGGCTAATGAACCTGTTGCCTTGTATGCAAAGAATACATGCCATCATCCCCTGCACTTGGGGAGGTAGAGGCAGAAAAATCAGGAGTTCAAGGTCATCTTCCACCTTATATCAAGTTTGAGGCCAGCCTGAGTTTCGTAGTTAGGGTTTCCATTGCTGTGAACAGACACCATGACCAAGTCAACCTTATAAAGGACATTTAATTAGGACTGGCTTACAGGTTCAGAAGTTCAGTCCAGTATCATCAAGGCAAGAAACATGGCAGCCTCCAGGCAGGTATGGTGCAGGAGGAGATGAGGGTTCTACATCTCATTCCAAAGGAAAAAAGAAGACTGTCTCACTGGCAGCTAGGAGGAGGGTCTCACTGCTCACCCCCACAGTGACACACTTCCTCCAACAAGACCACGCCTCCTAATAGTGCCACTCCCTGGGCCAAGCATATTCAAACCACCACACTGAGCTATGGGAAACCTTGTCTCAAAACAGGCAGGAAAGATTTTGTTTTGTTTTGTTTTTTATTGGATATTGTCTTTATTTACATTTCAAATGTTATCCCCTTTTCCATTTTCCAACCCCCCCACAAGCCCTCTATCCCATCTCCCTTCCAATGGCTTCTATGAGGGTGTTTGAGCACCCACCAACTCACTCCTGCCTCCCCGCCCTCGAAATCCCCTACATTGGGGCATCAAGCCTTCACAGGACCCTCTCCTCCCATTGGTGATACCTGACAAAGCCATCCTCTGCTACATACTCGGCTGGAGCTATGAGTCCCGCCATGTGTACTCTTTGGTTGGTGGTTTAGTCTCTGGGAGACCTGGGGGATCTGGTTGGTTGATATTGTTGCTCTTCCTATGGAGTTGCAAACCCCTTCAGCTCCTTCAGACTTTTCTCTAACTCCTCCATTGGAGACCCCATGCTCAGTCCAATGGTTGTCTCCAAACATCTGCCTTTGTATTTGTCAGGCTCTGACAAAGCCTCTCAGAAGACAGCTGTATCAGGCTCCTGTCAACATGCACTTCTTGGCATCCACAATAGTGTCTGGATTTGGTGACTGCACATGGGATGGATCCCCAGGTGGGGCAGTCTCTGGATGGCCCTTCCTTCTGTCTCTGCTCCACACTTTGTCTCCATATTTGCTCTTGTATTTTGTTCCTCCTCCTAAGAAGGACCAAAGCACCCACACTTTGGTCTTCCTTCTTTTTGAACTTCATATGGTCTGTGAATTGTATCTTGAGTATTCTGAGCTTTTGGACTAATATCCACTTATCAGTGAGTGCATACCATGTGTGTTCTTTTGTGATTGGGTTACCTCACTCAGGATGATATTTTTCTAGTTCCATTTGCCTACGAATCTCATGAATTCATTGTTTTTAATAGCTGAGTAGTACTCCATTGTGTAAATGTACCACATTTTCTCTATTCATTCCTCTGTTGAAGGACATCTGGGTTCTTTCCAGTTTCTGGCTATTATAAATAAGGCTGCTATGAACATAGTGGAGCATATGTCCTTGGTATATGTTGGAGCATCTTCTGGGTATATGCCCAGGAGTGGTATAGCTGGGTCTTCAGGTAATACTATGTCCAATTTTCTGAGGAACTGCCAGACTGATTTCCAGAGTGGTTGTGCCAGCTTGCAATCCCACCAACAATGGAGGAGTGTTCCTCTTTCTCCACATCCTCGCCAGCATCTGCTGTCACCTGAGTTTCTGAACTTAGCCATTCTGCTTTTGCATTTCCCTGATGACTAAGGATGCTGAAATTTTCTTTAGGTGCTTCTCAGCCATTTGAGTTTCCTCAATTGAGAATTCTTTGTTTAGCACTGTATCCCATTTTTAATAGGGTTATTTGATTCTGTGGAGTCTAACTTCCAGAAAAGATTCTTTTAAAAAGATTTAATAAAAGCACAAACTAAATAGGATTTCAAGGCTAAACAAGTGATTAATAGAATCAGTCCATCTTGTTTATTAAAACGAGGTGGCTCAGCAGATAAGAATGCCTGCTCTTCTGCCAGAGCACCTGAGTTTGGTACCCAGCACCCATGTCAGATGGCTAACAACCATATATGTAACTCATGCTCCAGGGGACCCAGTGCCCTTTCCTGACCTTTGAAGATCCTGCTCACATGTGGAGTAATGTATCCACAGCTCCATAGTAAATAAAAGTAAGTATTTTTTAAAGAGAAAGAAAAACGTTCCACTCTGGAACTGGCTTTGCTTTCCTAGAGAGATAAGGTAGGGCAGAAATAATATCTGTGTAAGCAATCCCAGCCTTCCATTCCATAGGCATGGATGTCCCCTGGTGCTATGTTCTCACTTTAATTTTAATCAACTGAACCATGATTACATTTGTCAACTAAATTTGAGGTTGTTTGTTTGATTGATTGACCATACAGCTATGGTATTTGACTATACTCATTACTACAGTTCAACACATCTGTTGTGACAAAGAATTGGTTCTGATGACCTCTGGTAAGAGAACGACACTCAAACCATCACTGTATGTCTTTTGGTATGATAAGTTGAAGACTTTTAAGTTAGTATTCCAAAGAGATTACATATATGGAATTTCGATCCTGGGAGACTAGAGAGAGACCCTCTGTATACTTTTTGGGCATGTGGTGCTTTGAACAGGAATGGCCCCATTGGCTCAAATATTTGAGTGTTTGGTCTTTAGGGAGTGGCACTACTTAAGAGAGATTAGGAGGTGTGCCCTTGTTGGAGTGAGTGTGTCACTGTGGGGTGGACTTTGGAGCTTCAGAAGCCCACACTAAACATAGAGGTTCTCTCTCTCTCTTTCTCTCTGTCTCCCCTCCACCCCCCGCCATGCTTCCCTCCATGATCATGATGGACTAAACCTCTGAACCTGTGAACCAGCCCTGATTCGATTAAATGCTTTCTTTCCTAAGAGTTGCCGTGGCTGTGGCTACTCGTCACAGTAATAGAACTAAAACAGGATGTTTGTTTGAAAATTTAAATTCTCATTTCTTATGAAAAGCTGGGATATCTGGCAACTTTGGACTCCTGTGGCACAAAGAACTGAAGCAAGGCATCCAGGCCCTCCCAGTGGTTTTCTACAGCCTCTGCCTGATGCGGTCACACAACTTGGGACTAACTTAAGGCCTGCAGGTGTGTGAATTTATGAGGCTCGTTCTATATACATTGTGCCCCAGGTGTGCCATCTCGAAGTATATTGTGTGCCTCTGCTTATGCTTGCCCAGCTTCTAGAAAGGTCTCTCTTCCACATTTCTCATCTTAAGGCTCATTTCAAACACTACATCTTCCACAGGGTTCTCATGGTTGAGGGTTACTGCCTGGCTCCTAAACTCCCAGGAGACTCTGTGATACATACTCTTCAGCTCTTGGTAACCTAGACTATGTCATATAAAACTTTCCAATGCATAAACACTAGCAACTAACTAGAAGTCAGTTACTGTGTAGTCCAAAGAAAATTAGAAACTCAAAAAGGATGCTGGCTTCATGGAAAAACACATCTTCACATTCCTCAGACTTCCTAGAGAAGGATTTCTTTCCTGAGCTAGACCTTCTCCATGAAGAGGGGATAAATCTTTTCGCCCTCCTCCCCACTCACAGATCTATCTGTCTATACCATGGAGAGACTGTTCTGCCTGGTAGTAAAGGTCCTGAGGTAATGGGTAGGGGATGCTACCCGTGTGTGTCCATGTGCCCCATTCTAAAGCTCAGTACTGAAAGATCCATTATTGTCTCGAAAGCAGGATTACCTATCTAGACTTCATCAGAAAATTAAGGTAATAAGTCCTTTTCATCTAGTTAAATATTTATCTCACAATAGCTTCCAAGCATGACAACCTCTTTCATTGACCTTTCTTTTTTAAATAAAAACAGATTTTTTTTTTTATTTTACATGGTTGCGAGCCACAGCTGTAGAGGTGCTTGTGGAGGGAATCAGATCCCCTGGTCCTGGAGATATGGGTGGCTACAAGCAGCCTGCTCTGAGTGCCAAACTTGGGTCCCCTTGAAGGGCGGCAAACACCCTTTCCAGCTGAGCTACCTCGGAGGCCATGTTGATCTCCTTCCAATGCCAACAACACTTACTTTACTTGAATCTATTTTGTTTGGTTGTTTGGTTGTTTGGTTGTTTGGTTGTTTGGTTGTTTGGTTGTTTGTAGACAGGGCCTCACTATGTAGTCCAAAGTCAAAAATCCTCCTGCCTCAGCCTCCGGAATGATGAGATTTCAGATGTATGGCATCATTCCTGGATTTTTCTTAAACTAGCAAAAAATAAGCCCTCAAAAGCATTTATCAAATTAGATCAGAAGGCATATAAATATAACTGATGGGATGTAATTTCTATTATGCATACATTCTCATAATTCAAATACTTCTTAATGGGGGACAAAGCTCAGTGGGTAGAGAACTTACCTAGCACACACAGAGATTTGGGTTCAAAACTCAGTACCATTTTTATTTTAAAAGAAAAATCATTCCATTTTTAATAATAAAATATTCATTTTCAATTTTGAAAAGTAAAATCAAAATAAAAGTTAAATGCCATCTTAACAAAATACAAACCATTCCATATATAACATAAAATATTTATTTGCTATTTACATTTCATTTGTATGTATATCATATCACATATCAAAAAAGTGAAAGAAAAAAAGAGAAACCGGGCAAATGTGCACCATAAACCCAGGGAAGAAACACAGCAAGTGTGCACCATCAGCCCAGCAAAGAAACACAGCAAATGTGCACCATCAGCCCAGGGAAGAAAGCATCGCATGGTTTGGAACCCATTAGCAGTCTCGGAGATCTCGTTTCTTGCCTTTCCTCAGTTTCTTGTTTGTTTCCTGGCGAATAGTGTCATACTCCAGTATGGCCATTCTGGAAAGCCTCTGTAAGAAGTCAGAGGGTGCTCCTGTGAAAGGGTCACTGAAGACAGAGCCTGTGGGGAAGAAAGCCAGCTGTTACAGCTCAGCTCAGAAGGACTGGTGATATCTGTGAGGCATGACACGTGGTACCACTGATGCCCACAAGACAGACACTACCGAATCTTTGCCTACATATCTTGAACTTACCAGAAAGGCCAATGCCTACTTCTAACATATTTAAAAAATGGCAAACTTTTGAGTATATGTCTCAAGAAACTTTACCACTAACTTTGGGTAAAATTACTTCAGGAAAATGCTAAGAGTTTAACGTACGGCTCAGATATCATCGGATATGTGTTTTCTGTCACATGCAGTATACAATGCCTCCAACATAATATCCTCCAAATCTAACAAGTGCGGTAAGGGGAGGCAGTAAATGTAGATACCAGAATTGCTAGAACGTTCTCTGTATCTTATAGATGTCATTAAGTTACCTGATTCAGCAGAGTTTTTAGTGTTTGCTCTCAAAAAACCAAAATCCTGATCAAGCATATCAGAAGTGAGGAGTTGGGAATGTCTGATTTTAAAGCTTCAAAGGACAGACTCTCCCTCCAAATAAGCACTCAATGGTGCTTAGAAAAGAAACTGACTTAACAGTCAGTTTGTGCCGAAGAGTGGTGGTGCACGCCTTTAATCCCAGCACTTGGGAGGCAGAGGCAGGCGGATTTCTGAGTTCGAGGCCAGTCTGGTCTACAGAGTGAGTTCCAGGACAGCCAGGGCTACACAGAGAAACCCTGTCTCGAAAAACAAAACAACAACAACAACAACAACAACAACAAAAAACCAAAAGAAAAAAAAAAAAGAAAGAATGAGAGGCCAGGACTGGAGAGATGGCTTCGTGGTTAAGAGCACTCATTCACTGCTCCTCCCAAAGTCTTGAGTTCAATTCCCAACACCCTCATGGTGGCTCACAACTGTCTGTCTTTTGGTGTACATGCAGACAAAGTACCCATATACATAAGATACACAAATAAAAAAATCTTATAAAGGAGAAGGTGGAGAAGGGGGAGGAGGAGGAGGCTGGAAAGATGACTCAGCAGTTTAGAGCCCTGTCTGTTCTTCCAGAGGATCCAGGTTGATTCCCAGCATCCACGTGGAAACTCACAACTTGTCTGTAACTCTAGTTCCAGGGGTTCTGACGTCCTCTTCTGGCCTCTGAGTGCACTAAACACATATGGTGCATACTACTACAGCACAAAATACATGTAAGCAAAGGCACCATACACATAAAATCATAGGTTTTTAAAAGAATATAAGGATAGGATGGAACACTCAGGAAGGGTGGTAAAGGGCTCATTGCTAAATCTACATTTCAGCCCGTGCTTCAGAGGAGGAGCCTCTTTGAATAGGCAACAGTGTGCGAGAGGTGGAGAATGCATGCAGAGATTTAAACTAAGGAAGCCAGTTTCAAGGCTTCTAAGGCACCCAAGAGAGCTATGCTGGAGGCCTGGCCTTGGTCCTGAGAGGACAGAGGTGTGTGTAATGAACCTCAGAGCCATCAAGTTTACCAACCATGCAGAGCTTAGCTGAAACATTAGCAAGCTAGGCAAGGGGCTCAGGCACACACAGAAGTCTGGGGCAGGGGATTACTGTGAGTTGGAAGCCATCCTTGCCACATAGTAAAACCCTATTGGAAAAATCAAAGGTGTGGGAAGAAACCCGTGAAGTGATGACGTACCTTTCGACTTCTCCTGAAGTGCTGCCATGCTGCATGACTCTTTGGTCTTCTTTATCCTAAACATTATGGGCGGTCACAAAATGGCATATGTCAAGTCTCAGCCTGTGACTTTGACGAACACAACAAGAGGCAAACAACATAGTCTCAGTGATGCTCCCTTGGCTTTTATGTTTTGCTTTGCTTTGTTTGCTCCTGTGCTGGGGACACGCCCCCACGCTCTCGTGTGGCACGTGATGTGTTCTAGCAAAACTCAGCTTGTTAAACGATGTCACATAAGGATAACAATAAGTGTACAGAAGAGAACTAACTCTATCATAATCAACCCCATCAGAAGTGGAAATGAAACCCAACAGTAGACTTCTCTAGTACACGTCACCAGTAGCCAAGCATTGACTAAGGCTCTGCATAAGCCCTTAAGGTAAGTTTAAGCAGTCGTGACTGAAGCAGCCCTGAAAGGAGGCACACTAGCATACCTGCGTGTCACATGAGATGCCTAGACCCCATATTTCTGCACTATCAGTCACCATGATCTGATGTTTTCCTATAATTAACTCTTGCCCCTGAAGAGTACATCAGCATTACAAATTATTAGGGGAAATGGGTAAGGTGATCCACCATAAAGGTTCCACATTTCACATAACTACAGTAAACTTAAATCTTTACATCCATGATGCTATTATCAGTTACACTCCTTGTGTGTTGTGAGAATCATTGGAAAACTTCTGATCCTCATTAAGAAACTTTGAGAAAAGATTAGACATTTACCAAAGTTTTAGAATCAAATCTTCAGGGGGATTAAAAGAAGGTAAAGAGTTGTGCACAGACAAATCAACAAGAGTACTTCCCTGCTTTGCCAAGGTTGTTTGTTCACAGAATGGTGTGCAATATGCAGAGGGGAATAAAACACTTGAAGGCAACTTGATATGCTCTCACTGGCATGGCTGCAGCGAAGGCACTTCAAGCAAAGGCAAGGAAAAGCACCAACATTCACATTTGCTTACCCGTTCACAAGCATTACATCACCTAGCCCCTATCATCCACTTTACACACGAAGGTGCTAGCCTGAGTGTGAACAAATGTGTTCAGATTATCCCTCACCAAGAAGCAAATTCACAGCTGTCAATGTAAAATGTCATTTCCCTAACAGCCAGATAACAAACGAAAAACAAAGACAGCTGAAGTAGGGAAAAGACAGAAAGCTCAGAGGTAGGAGGGTTAAGTCATGGGGTGTTTCCCAGACTTCTGGTTCATTTAGACTGAGCACCTGTTGGTGGAAGGGTAACAAGTCTGGATGAGATGGGTAGAAACTCTGTTGCCCTAGGCTACCCTACATATTCTCATGTACACGCCAGCAAAGGGCTACATGTCATGGGACAGGGGAGCGTCACGGACACTGGTGTCTTAGAAATGATGTAAACGCTCCTCAGCAGGTCTGGGGTCCATGCTTCAAAGGGCACCTCCTCTCTCTGCACACTTGCCATCCTTCCTCTTTTGACACAACATTTACCCCAACAGCAACTCACTGTTTCTTTTTTATTGTCTCAAATTCTGCCTTTTCTTTTTGAGATTAGTTCCCATAACCATATAGCTTTTCATTGAGGATGACTTGAATCTCTGACCACCCTGCCTCTGCTTCCGGAGGGCTTGGACGACAGAATGCTGTACCACATCCAGTTTATGCAATACTGGGTGTCTCAGGACTTCATGCCTGGTAGGCAAACACTCTATCAGTGGTGCTGTATCCCCAGCCCTACTCTTTTACACTTTGGTGCTGGGAAATCTGTCTTCAGAAAATATTGTAAGTGTTGACAAAGTCTATAGGTAGGATGTCCTCCTTGTGATGCTACTCACAAAACCAAAGATGTCACTGAAACTTACAAGCCTGAAATAGGACGTGATTGGGCAGACCTCAGAGCAATGTGCGCACAATAATGTAGCTAGCAAGACTATGCAAAATAAAGATCATATGACATGGTAAATGTCAACTTCAGGGGTTTGGGGATGTCATTGAGTTTGGATATTTTTTGTTGTGGTGGGTTTGGTTTCTTGAGACAGGGTCTCACTAAGCAACACTTGCTGGCCTGGAACTCACTTTGTAGACAAGGCTGGACTTGAGCTCACAGATATCTGCTTACTTTTGCCTCACAAATGCTGGGATTAAAGCTGTATTCCACAATGCCTGGTCAATAATGTCTTAAACAGCAGAATAAGATGCTGCAGAGATGACTCAGCAGTTAGGAACAAATAGTGTTCTCCCCACTTACATCTGGTGCTGTCAACACCTCTGGCCTCCTTAGGCACCTGAACTCACATGCGCCTGAGTGAGACTGTCTCACTTTTCACTAGTATGTTCTAGTTATTTACTTAAGTTTTCACAATTAAATGTCAAGAGTACTTAACAGCAATCCTATTTGAAAGACTCAAGAAATAAGAAGCTGAGGACTAAAGACTTGGCTCCTCAGTCAAGAGCATTTGCTGGTCTTGCAAGGGGATCTGGGTTTAGTTCCCAGCACACACACATGGCCACTCACAGCTGTCTGTAGCTCCAATTGCAGAAAATCTGACTCCACCTCCTGGCTTCTACAGGCACCAGTCATACATGTGGTGTACATACATAGCATGGAAAACATTCATACACATAAAATAATGTTTTGGGATTTTGAGACAGGATTACACTGTGTAGCCTTGGCTGTCCTGGAACTCACTTCATAGACCAGGAGGCCTCAAACTCAGAGATCTACCTTCCTCTGTCTCCCGAGCACTGGTATTAAAGGTGTGTGTCACCACCACCCAGTCAGTAAAAATATTCTTTAAAAAAAAGAAAAAGTATAATCCACATGCCTATAGTCCCAAGACTTGACAGAAGACACTTACTGTTCTGCTATATTGTGGGTTAGAGGCTACCCTGGGCTACATGAGACTCTGTCTCAAAAAAAAATAATAAAGCTAGGGCTGGGAACATGGCTCCGTGGTGGATTACTAGCACAGCAATCACGGAGCCCTGGCCTCAGTCTCCAACAGCACAAAAGCAAACAGTGGTGAACACCTTTAATCCCGGTGGTCAGGAGGCAGAGGTAGGTGATCTCTGTGAGTTCAAGGCCATTTCTGTCTTCAGCATGAGTTCCAAATCAATCCAGGCTACAGAGATCTCCATCTTAGAGAAAACTGAAAAAATAAATCTAACATCCCAGTCTTGTATACAGCCTGTGGTGAATGACTTTAAAGTTCGCTGTAGTAAGAAGATCATTGAAAATCAAAATCTGCCAAGCCTAGTGGTTCATGCCTATCATCTAGCACAAAAAAAAAACCAAAAAACAAAAAAACAAAAAAAACAAACAAAAAAAACCCAAAAGACAAAAACAAAACCAACTCACCCAGATACATATCTGTATATCTGTATCTTCTTTAAAAAAGTTACAACTCACATAATATTTCTTTTTATTTTAAGATTTATTTTATGTATGAGTACACTGTTGCTCTCTTCAGACACACCAGAAGAAGGTATCAGATCCCATTACAGATGATTGTGAGGCACCATATGGTTGCTGGGAATTGAACTCAGGACCTCTGGGAAGAGCCGCCAGTGCTTTTAACCCCTGAGCCATCTCTCCAGCCCTAATGTTTCTCTTTTATAAGATGGCCAAATGAACAAATGTTAATCTGTGGTGCCTAATGTTGGTTCTCAATGAGACACACCTGGAAAGAGGGAACCTTAACTGAAGGACTTCCTCATCAGGTTAGCCTGGAGATGTGTCTATTGGGCATTCTCTTAATTGCTAATTAATATAGAAGGGCAGAGATAATTGGGAAGAGTACCAACCCTAGACAGGTAGTCCAGGGCTTTATCAGAAACTTAGCTGAGGCTGAAGAGATATCTAGGAGGTTAAGAGCACTGGCTATTCTTCCAGAGAACCTGGGTACAGTTCTCAGCACCCACAGAGTGGCTCGCAATCATCTGTAATTCCAGTTCCAAGGATTCCAACTCCCTCTTCTGGCCTCTGAAGATACCAGACCTGTATGTAGTACACATATATACATGCAGGCAAAACACTCAGACACATAAAAATAATCTTTTAAAAGAAAAGTATGTGAACGTAAGTCAGAGAGCTAGCCAGTGAGCAGTGTTCCTCCACGATTTCTGCTTCAAGCCCCTGCCTTGAGTTGCTGCCCTGAGTTCCATCAATGAAGGATCATGGCCTGAAAGTGTAAAATGAAAAAATGTACCCGCTGCCCACACCCCAAGTTCACGATGCTTATCATGCCAACACACTAGGACGAAGCTGTGAAGTAAGAAAGCAGAAGCCTAGAAGAACGTGGGGCTGTTTTTATCAACCCATAGACACATCTCTGGTTTTGTTTTATGCTTGTTTTGTTGGTTGGTTTTTGGTTCCCGACTCCCTACTCCCCACTCTTAAGACAGGATTTCTGGGTATAGCCCTGGCTGTCCTGGAACTCAGTCTGCAGTCCAGGCTGGTCTCAAACTTAGAAATCTGCCTGTCTCTGCTTCCCAAGTACTGAAACTAAAGCGTGCACCACCACTGCCCAGATGGGTTTTTGGTTTTTGAAGACAGGGTTTCTCAGTGTAACCAGCACTGGTTTCCTGGACTCAATTTGTAGAGCAAGCTGGCCTTGAACTCACAGAGATCTACCTGCCTCTGCTTCCTGAGTTCTGGGATTAAAGGTGTGTGGCACTATGTCCAGCTTACTTTTTTTTTTAATATTTATTTTTAGTTGTGTGTGTGTGTGTGTGTGTGTGTGTCTGTCTGTGTGTCTGTGTGTCTGTGTGTGTGTGTCTGTGTGTGTGTGTGTGTCTGTGTGTGTGTGTGTGTCTGTGTGTGTGTGTGTGTCTGTGTCTGTGTGTGTGTGTGTGTGTCTGTGTGTGTGTGTGTCTGTGTGTCTGTGCGCACTCAGAGACCAGAGGTATCTATCTGATCCCCTGGAACTGGAATCACAGGTAAGCTGCCTAAAGTGGGTGCTGGGAATCAAACTCAGGTCCCTGGAACCTCTGAGCTACCTCTCTAGCCTGTAGGGTGTTTTTTGTTTGTTTGTTTGGTTGTTTTGCTTTTGTTTTGTTTTGCTTCCTGACACAAGATCTTGCTATGTAGCTCAAGCTAGCCTTTAAACTCATGCTATGACCCAGGAAACTCACAGCAAATCTACCTCAGCCTCCAAGAGCACTAGAGTTTGACACTAGCAATTTCTTTGTAGAAAGGTGTTTTCTTTTATTCAGAAAGAAGTATTCATTGATTCATTGATGTCAGAGTTATATTAGAAATGTAGGGTTCTCTTTTTTAGGGGGATAGGGCCTCCTTATGTAAGCCCTGAACTAGAAATCCTCCTGCCTTAGAATTCTAAGTGTTGAAATTACAGATATGCAGATAGAACTAGGTTGGGTTTTTTTTCCCCCCCTAGATGGAATTCAGGGCCTAGATGCCTTTGCAAGCATTGTGCCACTGAGCTACAGGCTCAGCTCTTGAGCCAGGAAAGACCTTTATTGGCAATTTACAAGGGTGGGTGACGAGCTAAACCTCTTCTTCCTGTTAGAGCAAGGTTGTATTAGTCCCTCAGCCTCATTGACAGTGTTCTGAAGCTGCATGCTGTGGTTTAGTGAAGATCACTACAGATAATCCCTCCTATGCTCTTATGCATTTGAACTAGGCTCAGACAATCAATATATTTGAAAGGTGGGGGTTGGGGGTCCTTTAATCCTTTCTGACAATATCACTGAAAAGACAGAAAAGTGCCTAATTCATCAACTTTAATGAAATGCCTAACTAACATAATAACATGAAAAAAAAAAACCCTAAAAATTCAGTCCTATATGAAAAAAACTCAATAAGCAAGAATCAGAGTCATTAACCCCAAAAGCCGTCTACCATCATCATTACTTACAAACAAATATTCAACAAAAGAGAGCCAAAACCAGGCCACCTACCTGATTGGAGGGGTCTCGGCCTCAGTGTGGAGCAGGCGCTTATGAGCCTCTAGTGGAGATGAACTTGAGCTCTTTGACAATTCTGGTAAGTATGGCATTTTGAGACATTCCTTGGGCTCTTCTAGACCAAATGCTATGGTGTGTTGTGATAAAAAAAAAAAAATCATACAATCATCCTGGTTAAATGGATAATTCTTCTACCACATTCAAAATACCGCAAAGCAAATCAGCCAGTATTGAAAGAAATTGAGGTACTTGGCCATATTAACCACAGGGAGGAGGAGACTTGGAGTGTGGGTAAGAACTGAGACAAGGAGCGTGGGGTATGAGGCCTCAGACCTGTAATCCCAGTGGTTAGGAAGCTGGGGCCGGAGAACCATAAATTAAGGGCCAGTCTGGGATATAAGCAAGTTCAAGGCCAACCTGGGCAATTTAGTGACACTGGGTCTGAAAATGAAAAGCTCAGAGGGTTTGGAAAGCAGCTCTGTAACAGAGTGATCTCCCAGAATGTTCCAGACCCTAGATTCCATCCCTAGAACCCACCTACCTTCCCTGCCAAACCAAAAGCAAGAGCAGCAGTGACAGAGGAAAAAACTCAGCTGAGTTCCCAGAACATTAATTAGCACCATGTTTAGATAAAAGTCACTTTCAAGATTTCTGCACTGCTTGCTACTCGAATCCATCATACATCTGTGTGAATAGTCACAAAGCAGAAATTACACAATCCTCTAAAATCCTACCCTTGTCATTGATTTGAACTTTCTCTCCACAAAATCTAAAGCAACTCTGTAAACACCAACATGAAGTATCCAGATTGCCTCTGTTGACTTCATATTTTATCAACTTTTTTTTTGTGGGGGGAGGGGACAGTGCAAGTGCTTGGTTTGGTTTGGTTGTTTGGGGTTTTAATTGAGACAAAGCCTCTATGTAGCTCAAGCTGGACTTGAACTTGCAACAGTTTTCCTGCCTCCCAAGAGCTCAATCACAAGTGTATTCCACTATACTTGGCTTCAAGTTGTTTAGTTATCTTTTAGTGCCTATGTGTATGCATTGTGTGTGTGCACGTGTGTGTGTCTGCATGTACGTCTGTTTGTGTATGTGTGTCTGTGTGTGAACATGTGTATATGTGTCTATATGTGTGTCTGTGAGTGTGCTTGTGTGTTCGTGTGTGTCTGTGTGTGAGAATGTGTGTGTGTGACCATGTGTGTATGTGTCTATATGTGTGTATGTCTGTAAGTGTGCTTGTGTGTGCATGTGTTCATGCATGTGTGTGCCTGAGTGTGTGCATGTGAAGCCCACTATTTACTTTGGGTTCCTTTACCAATCTCTTTCACCTCATGTATTAAGGCAGAGCCAGAGTTGTTCAGTTAAGTGAGTTTGGCTAACCAGCTTGTTACCTTTCTCTTCCCACCTATGATGAATTAAGGAGGGTCACCATGCCTACTGACCTTTTCATATGTTCTGGACCTGAACTTGCCTTTAAGGGTTTTACTGGCTGAGTCCTTTCCTCAGCCAGCTGGAGAGAGCCCAGAGGTTTAGAACACGTGCTGCTCTTCCACAGGAACAGTGGTTTTCCCAGCACCCACACGTCAGTGCACATCTGCCTGTGACTGCAGTTCCAGTGGATCACACACCCTTTTCCAGTCTCCTTAGGTACCAGGTACTACTTGGTACACATACATGCAAGCAAACACCCAGATACATAATAATAAACACATCTTAAAGAGTAATAAAAACAAAGGCATTAAGTAGAAGGTAGAAAGAAGCTAAAAGCCTCTGAAAGGTCATAGTGACACAAGCCTGTAATCTAGCACTTGGAAGGTGGAGGCAGGAAGATCAGGAATTAAAAGGCCAACCTAGATTACAGGATAAATTCAAGGTTAGCCTGAGGTATGCAAAATCCTGTTAGAAAAAAAAAAAAGTGAGCCTGGGCTACATGACAAGTTCCAGGCCAGCCAGGACCACATAGTGAGACTGTCTCAAAACAATTTAAAAATAAGTAATAAACAAAACAATTTAAAACTGTAAGTCAATAAATAGAATGTGTTTCCATTGCTCACAGAATACTAATCTTAACTCTCTCCCATCTCTTCTTTCTATAAACTTCATATACTACTAGCCCAGTATAAATGTGATAAGAGTTACATAATGTCTCTTGACTGCTTAAAGGAAAAAAAAAAATCTGTAAATCCCAGGCATCATGCTTATGTTCCTCCAAGAGAATAAGAATTGAAATGGAGTTACCTTTCCTCATCTTCTGTGTTTCCAAAACTGCCTTCCGCCAACTGCTCTCAAACAGAAAGCAGTTGTCCAGGGAGCTTCTGGTGACGTTAGAAGCCTCAAATTTGATCTCGGGAGATAGCGTTGACATTTTCTCTTCTTTCAATAGCCCGGATGAGAAGGAGACACTGCTCCAGGGCAGGGAAGAGAACACAGGCATTTCTTGTAAATTGTCTTCTCATATCCCCAAGAAGACTAGACATTAACACACATTTAGTACAACATGGAAATATGGATTCTTGGGTTTTAGTTTGTTCATTGAAAGTCTCACTATATAGCCCTTGACTATCTTGGGACTTACTATGTAGAGCAGAGTGGCCTCGAACTCACAGAGATATGCCTACCTCTGCCTTGAAATGCTAGGACTAAAGGCATGTGCCATTGTGCCCAGCATATTCTTGAGATTTTAAAGCTAAAAACTTTTAAGAATAAAATTTATATTTTAAACATTTTAATGAATCTTTTAATTTGGTTGGTATTTGAGACAAGTGTCTCAAGTAACTTAGGCTAAACATAACTTTCCAAGGATGGCCTTAGACTTCTGACTCAGAGCTGAGATAAGAGGAAGACACCCACCCCCACCCGCCCCCCAGCACTTTGATATCCTTGAAGGCAACCCCTTAAATGCTTTAATGTCACAGGATTTATGGCTAAGGATTGAATACCAAATAAAACTATGCTACAGGCAACAATGACCATGACACTAATTTCAAAACCAAGTACCAGTATGAATTCCCAGACTCTTAAAAAAGACTCTTAATTAGCCAGGCATGGTAGGTAGTACACACCTTCAGTCCCAGCACTGAGGAGAGAGAGACTGGTTGAGCTCTGTGAGTTCAAGGCTAGCCTGGGCCACACAGTGAGTTCCTAGACAGCTGGAAAGACAAAGTGAGATTCTGGCTCAGAAAAAAAAAAAAAAAAGAAGAAGAGAAGAAGACTCTTAGAATCACAATCCAGACTCCATTCTAAGAACTTCTTTTATCTACAGAAGTAGAGATGACTGGATAACTTTCAGCTTCAAGCCAGCCTTTCAACAGCCCCAGGACAGGAGTGGCAGAGACAACACTGCTTGCTGGTGAGCATGGGAAGATGAGGATACACAAATGGACTTCTGAACATCTCAGACTACATGTCTTCCTCAAGCATTTTGTCCTGATGGGTCAGAAAACAATGTGCTTAAAACTGGATTTTCCTAGAACATCCATACAATAAATACATGAAGACTCATTATACTATAACCTTTAGATTTATATCTATTCTTGAAATTCCTGATGATAAAAGCTTGTTTAAAAGTCCACATTTGAAAGCCAGGCATCGTAGTGAATATCTTTAATCCCAGCACTCAGGAGACAGACGCAAGCTGGTAAGTTCGAAGCCATACTAGTCTACATAATACGTTCTCAGAGAGCCAAGGCTGCAGAGAGAGATTCTCCGTATGATGTATGCTGTAATCCCAGCACAAGAATGGAGGTAAGAGAATGAGAACTTTATGAACATTCACAGTATGCAGCAAGTTTGAGGCCAGCCTGGGCTCTACTAGACTGTCTAGAAAAGCTTTCTTTCTCTCTTTCTTTCTGTCTTTCTCTCTTTCTTTCTTTCTTTCTTTCTTTCTTTCTTTCTGTCTTTCTTTCTTTCTCTTTTTTTCTCTCTCTCTCTTTCTTTGTTTTTGAATAAAGAAAGATAAGAACATTTTAAAAATACAAATTAAAAGATAATACTCTGGAGGCTGGAGAGATGGCTCACTGGTTAAGAGCACCGATTGCTCTTCCAGAGGTCCTGAGTTCAATTCCTAGCAACCACATGGTGGCTCACAACCATCTGTAATGAGATCTGATGCCCTCTTCTGGTGTGTCTGAGACAGCTACAGTGCACTCACATACATAATAAATAAATAAATAAATAAATAAATAAATAAATAAATAAATCTTTTTTAAAAAAGAAAAAAAAATACTCTGCATTTGTAAGTGAATACAACTTCAGGAATGCATTGATATGATAAAAACAAACAACTACCCAGACTTGATGATACACTCCTTTAATCTCAGCACTTCTGAAGAAGACACAGGCAGGTCTCTGAGCTCAAAGCCAGCCTGGTCTACATAGTTCCAGAACAGCCAGGGCTACACAGAGAAACCCTGTCTTGAAAAATCCAAGGGGACCTGGGGGCCAACAAAAATGCATGTTCCACACACATGTGGAGGTCAGAGAACGCCTGGTGGGGGGTGACTCTCTCCTCCCACTTTGTGGGTCTCCGGCTTCAGATTTAAGTCATCGGGCACCTTTACCTGCTAAGCCATCTCACCGTCCCTAAACCACCCAATCCTAACATTTCTGTACATGTCTCTTGTTTCTTTATTCAGTTAGCCCGGTAAAGTCAATCTCAAAGCCCTGCCAATAGTTCTGTTAAGTTCACAGAATTCCTTATATGCATTCTAAGTTTCCGTTGTCTGTTGTATTATAATATCTCATTTTTCATCTCTATCAGTTTATATCTTCTTTTGGCTGGTTGGGCTAAGGGTTTCTCAGTCTTGTTAGCCCTACTCACAGAACCAGCTCCTTGTCTTACTGGCTCTTCACATTGGTCTTCTGGCCTCTGTTGCCATGATTCCAACTCTGAGCTGTACCCTTCCTTTTGACTCTTCTGGGTTTTGCTTTGTTCTTGGTTTTCTAAGACCCTGAGAACTCTCTGAGTTTTTGAACCTAAGAACTCATAACTATCTATATATTTTTCAGAACTGCTTTTGCTATATTTCACATATGCTGATAGATTGTATCTACATTTTAAGTTTGATTCTAGTAGTTTTTTTCTTTTCTTTTTTTTTTGTTTTTTTTGTTTTGGTTTTTAGAGATAGGGTTTCTCTGTGTAGCTGTCCTGGAACTCACTTTGTAGACCAGGCTGGCCTTGAACTCAGAGATCTGCCTGCCCCTGCCTCTCAAGCGCTGGGATTAAAGGTGTGCGCCACCACCGCCCGGCTTGCTGTTGATTTCTAACCTCATTTCTTAGTGATAATGTACCAAGAATTATTTCAAACATTTTAAATTTAAGACTTGCTTTATGGCCTAAAAATGACAATTTCAGAAATCTATTTATGAGAAAATTTCTACAGAATATATGAAAAAAATTTATATGCTGCAGTTGCTCATTGAAGTTTGATAGTCTGTTGACTCCAAATATAGTTCATCTCTGAAGTTCCCTCAATATGTTTTTGGAGGGTGGGGTATTCATGGGCCACCAACCTATTGGTGAAAATAGGGTGTTGAAGTCATGCTTTCTCTGTAGATTTCACAGGAGTGGATCCAGAAGGTTGGAACACCGGAATGCATAGGGCCCTCCTTCTGCAATTGCTCCTCTGACTTGCTAAGACCGGGTGAAGGACATGGGCACAGCCTGGGCTTCGGTCCCTCACAGTGAGTCCAGATCTATCTGGTTTTCATTGTCTTCTCTGCTTTATCCATCATCACTAAGGAGCAGGTTTTCTGCACAAACATGATGGCTGAAAAACCCTCCAGTTTATGCTAGGCATCCATGAAGGGGAAATTTCTGGTTTCTTTGGAAATGTCATTGTGTCATGTGATGCTTTTCTGGAAGCTGTCTTGTGAGAGGTCACATGATGTTTTTCTGGAAGCTGTTTTATGAGAGGTTGTTTTGCTGAAATAGATACCCGAGAGGATGTTTTGCTGAAGCAAATACTTGAGAGGGCCTGTGATGTTTGGAAAGAGTAGAAGTAGAGCCCTACAGACAGTGAAAGGATGCTTTACATTGCTATGTCTTCTAATGTTTCGCTGGTCTTTGTAGAGCAAAATGTGCCAAATAATTTCTCATTGTATTCTGGCTGATTATTGCAGCTTCTGCTGACTCGTGCGGATTTGGTGGAGCCTTGTGGTTTCTGCTGGATTGAGCCACTGCTACTGATTCCTGTTTTGTGTTTGCTATTGGACTGGACTGTTGGTATCCTGGCAACAAAGAGTAGTATTGTCCCCAAACAACTACTGCTAAACAGGTCCACAAGCCCCTTTCCCTATAAACCTTCATTTTCCCCTACTTTTGGTCACTGGGCTAGGAGGCTGAAGCATTCTAGAACCCTAAATAAATTAAATTTTGAAAAATTTAAGCCTGCACATCCATCTTGGCACCCTCTGCCCATTTGTCTCTGACTCCAGTCCCTGGAGTTCCCAGTAACCCTGACTCAGTGACTCCCTGCCACACAGAAATGTCCAACTGGTTGTGTTACTGCCTCTGCAACCTGTTAGTGCAGACATTCAGGTTGCCTTGACTACCTAATCTTGTGGAGCAAAACCACTCTCAGCTTGCTTCTGCAGATACTCAAGGTCTTCTTGTGAGTTTTGCCTTTAAAAATCCTTCCCTCACCCCCATCTCAAGTTTGGCTTACAGATTATTGTCCTGATACTCACACTCACACACACACACTCACACACACTAACACACATACATGCACACACACACATACACGCACACAGGGAAGGGCAGATGTTCACTCTGCCAGTTTGCACGTCTTTCCACCTCTTCTTGGGCTTTGAGCTTTTTGGAAAGAAGCATGCTGGGAGATAGCCTTTTCTTTTTTTCAGGACTGCTTGCTGGGACCTTCTCAGGTGGCTCCCTCTGTAGAACGCCCTTGCAGTTTGAGAAGCATAGCACTTGTCCAGTGCCAGCTCGAAGAACAGGTATCCTTACAGCCTTTCTGCTTTAGGCTGATTCTGGTGTCAGCTCCTCAGCACATGTGTCCTCTGGCTCAGTTATTACTCTCAACAGTGTTGCAGGCCTCTTAAGCATAGACAGACATACATGTGGGCAAAATACCCATACACATAAGAAATAAAGTTAAAAATAAAAAACTTCCAGTTGAGGTCCAGACTTCATGAAATACAGCCAAACTGCTTCTACAAATGGCCAGAATACCAGACACACAAAATTAATGAGCATAACACAGGGAAGCTCTAACATTTGAGATAGGGCCTCACTATGTAGCCCTCCAGGCTGACCTCAAACTCACAGATATCTGCTTACTTCTGCCAGGAAGTAAAGGTGTGCACTCAGTCCCTAAACAGCTTTTTAAACAATGGTATAAATAACTCAGAAATTCTATTTATTTTTAAAATGTTCTATTACATTTATATGTGTGCATGCACACACGGCATTGTATTTTGTGAATGTCAAAGGACAGTTGTCATGAGTTATCTCCTCCTACCATGGACATTCTGGACATTAAACTCACCTCATCAGACTTGGTACCAGGTACTTTTCACAGTGAGCCATTTTGTGGGCACCCAAAATTCAATTTCTTACATACATTTAAAAATTATAAATGCAAAGGAAAATAATTTTATGTTTATCAGCTGGGGACTGGAGAGATGATGGTATAGCAGTTAAGAATTCTTGTTTCGCTGGGCAGTGGTGGCACATGCCTTTAATCCCAGCACTTGGGAGGCAGAAGCAGGTGGATTTCTGAGTTCAAGGCCAGCCTGGTCTACAGAGTGAGTTCCAGGACAGCCAGGGCTACACAGAGAAACCTTGTCTTGGAACAAAACAAAACAACTAAAGAATTCTTGCTGTATTTTCAGAAGACCTATGTTTGGTTTGGTTCCCAGCACCCAGACTGGACAGCTCACTACTGCCTGTAACAATAGTTCAAGAGGTTTTAATACCTTCCTCCTTCTTCCATAGTGTCTTACCCTGCACATATACAGACACACATAAATAAAATAAAAACAGAATTTTATTTTTATATTTTTATATAATTTTATTTGCTTCCTTATGTGAATGAGTATTTTGCTGTATATGGCTGTGAACCATGCTTGCATGCCTACATGTGGGCGCTGGGAATGACACTCAGATCCTCTGGAAGAACAGCCAGGGCTTTAACCACTGAGCCATCTTAAGCCACAATTTAAATATTTTTGATGAGCAATTCTACATCAAAAAATTTATTCTAAAGGAATAATCACTGATAAATGTTTATCTTCAAGGTTGTCAAACTTTACTTTTTTTTTTTTAACTAGAAAAGATCATCTAATATCAAGCTGCAGGAGAAAGTAAGACCAGCTTTATTTGTTTAGACCAAATGTCAAGTAAATATAACAAAAAGAGGATAATATATTCACTGAGGTATGTATATATTTACAATGCCAATGCAAAGAGCTGAAAGTAAAAATAAAATAATGATAATTAGGAAGCAAATGTAGATAATCTATTGAGAGGAATTAAGTAAAAAAACAATGAGTTCATTCCGACAACTGTGACCAATAGAGCTATGTTGATATTCTGAGGTGCACCAAGTCCTAAATGTACCAAGAAAAGAAGAAAATCTGATGTGTCCACACTTTCTCTTTCCTCCTCCTCCTCTTCCTCCTCCTCCTCCTCTTCCTCCTCCTCCTCTTCCTTTTCTCCTCCTCCTCTTCCTCCTCTTCCTCCTCCTCCTCTTCCTCCTCCTCCTCTTCCTCCTCTTCCTCCTCCTCCTCCTCCTCCTCCTCTTCCTCCTCTTCTTCTTCTTCTTCTTCTTCTTCTTTTCTTCTTCTTCTTCTTCTTCTTCTTCTATGAAATTCTCTTGGGCTCAATGTTTACAACATGATAGTATAAGATATGTACATAGTAAAATTCTTTATTGTACATTAGCTGAATTTAGAAAAGAATGAAGTAATTAGGGTGGAGCCTGGGTTCTTCTAAAAGCTGGAAAAGTCACCTGTTGATAAATACACCTGCCTTGGAATTGTTACAATGTAACTAACATATTGGGATCTGTAGGCCCCAATAGCTGGCACATTGTTAAAACAAGTGACTTTCTTTTATTTTTCTTTCTTTTTTAAGTTTTTTTATTTTTTTTATACAAGGTTGTCTTACTACATAGCCCAGGACGGTCACAAACTCATAAACCTCTTACTCATCCTCTCAGGGACGTACTGACAGGAACGTACTGACATGCCCTTCTCAGTGGTTATTAAACTATTTCACTGAGAATGGAACTGACGAGTTGGATGTTGAAGTTCTGACAAGGAAGGGGGACTTAATGGTGACTGTGGCTGTGAACCTGACCAAGGTGAGCAGTACATAGAGTTCAAAGAGACTGAGCTAGTACATAGAGTGACAGGCGATGAGGAACCGTCTTACACAGAGCAAGTGTAGAAAGGCATCAGTGGACTGACACGATCCAGAACCAAGCAGTAGAAGCTGAGGGTAACTGCTCTGGAGATGAAAAGTTAAGAACTACCTATTTTCAGATGAGAATTAAAGCTAGAAACTTTACTAAAATTGGCAAGGGGGATTTGAGAAAGAGAAGAAAGCCAGAATATGCTTTATGATCTTCTGGGTATAAAGATGAAGAAAGGGCAAAGGATGAGGGTCCTGAGAGACAGTCAACCCAGACTGACGGCAAGGGACCAAATCTAAGTGTACAAGAGGTAGTAGCTCAGGGCTGGAGAGAAGGCTCAGTGGTTAAGAGCACTGGCTGCTCTTCCAAAGGTCCTGAGTTCAATTTCCAGCAACCACATGGTGGCTCACAAACATCTGTAAAGGAATCCAATGCCTTCTTCTGATATGCAGGTATACATGCAGATAGAGCACTCATATTCATAAAATACATACATCTTTAAAAAAGAAAACATTATGCTCAAACTCCTATGAAATGATTGCTAGCCAATGGCTCAATGAGGCTTCAAACCCTACAAAGACACGCTCTAGAGTAAAGTGAACCTAGATTTTAGCCTTGACTTTGCCCTCTGATAGTTACATAGTCCTAGGGCCATGTTTCTGACTCTCATAGTGGACAAAGTCTAAATTTTTAAAACACTTTTAAGTGTCCAGTGGCAAGAAGCATGTAATAAGCCCTCTACAAACAGAAGCCATAATTTATTTTTAAATAATAAACATGTTTCTCTCACCACAGTCTGCTGATGAAAAGGTAACTCAAACTCTGCATAATGGTGCTCTTATAGTCGGGAAGTAATGGGGAGAGGGTCAGTTGACGCTACATAGTGAGTTCATGGCTACCTTGGACTACACGAGACTGTCTCACAACCCTGCCCCCAAAAGAAAATGCAAATCAATACAAAACAGCAAAAGCAAATTTTCTGTCAAAAATACACCTGACCCCAAGGTTCTGTTTTTCCTGTATAAAGAGGAGAGGGGCCTGGGGACCACATGTGCCACAGCATCCATGTGCAAGCCAGAGGGCAACCCTGTGGAGTTGGTTCTCTTTCCTCCTCTATGTGAGTTCTGGAAGTGAAGCCAAGACATCTGTGCTGCAAATGTTCAGCCTTCACTAGTTCTGGTTTTTTTGTTGTTGTTGTTGTTTTTGGTTTTTTTCGAGACAGGGTTTCTCTGTGTAGCCCTGGCTGTCCTGGAACTCACTCTGTAGACCAGGCTGACCTCGAACTCAGAAATCCGCCTGCGTCTGCCTCCCAAGTGCTGGGATTAAAGGCGTGCGCCACCACCGCCCGGCCGACTAGTTCTGTTTCAAGGGCACGTTTCCTTGTGTACGAATGTTCGAATGTTCGTTGTTGGGAGCTGCAATAGTGATCAGGATGTAAAGTGAATAAATAATTTTTTTTTTTAAAGTTCATTGTTGTGAAATACTTGTAAAATGAAAAACCTGGACCCAATATCAATTAGAAATGTATAGGTTATTCCACTCGTGGACAAAATAACAGGGAAAAATTGGGGAAGAAAGAAAACACCGGCTGGGCGGTGGTGGCACACGCCTTTAATCCCAGCACTTGGGAGGCAGACGCAGGCGGATTTCTGAGTTCGAGGTCAGCCTGGTCTACAGAGTGAGTTCCAGGACAGCCAGGGCTACATAGAGAAACCCTGTCTCAAAAAACAAAAAGCAAAACAAACACCCCCCCCCCCAAAGAGAAAAACAGAAAACAAAAAAGAAAAAAAACCACTGGATGTATTTAAAAGTAAAGGAAGTAGGTAGAAAATAAGCCTGAGTCTCAGGGTTGGGTCAGTGAAGTACATCAAAATGTAATTTAAAAAAACAAACAAACAAACAAACAAAAAAAAACCACACACAGAGAATGGTCTTTAAAGGGTAACAACAAAAGTTTTACAAAACATTATTCTAACATTTAATTAATAGGGATTACACATGCACACTCACAGACAGACAATCCAAGACCTGAGGTGGTTTTGTTTCAAGGAACACAATAACTTAAGACTGTTTGCCAAGTTGTTTGCATTTGTCCCTATGGCTTCCCTGGCGTTTATGACTCCAAAGGGGCTAGATGGTAGTATGGATGACCGGTACATGAAGCAGTCTGCGTGACCGGCACAATTATTTCCTCGTACCTCTAGATTATAATAAAAATTTTAAAACGCCCGTAAATATGAGCACATCAGAAATGATACAAAACAGAATTAGCAATGTCGGGAGTTCTGATCCATCTAGTTGAGACTGCCTGCCGGAGAAAGGGGGTCACATGATAGTCAAAGAAAGTAAACACATCTCTACTCCCAACCTTTGGTTTAAGCTCTAGGTGAGATGCAGGGTCAACTTGTAAAGCTGTGTCCAGTAAACTCAAGGGTCCTTTGCTTGTACAGAACCTAAGAGGTGTGAAAAGAATATTCAGCGTTTCATCCTCGTTTCTTGCCACCTGACCCCACAAATGGTGCCGGCTTAGGTCCTCATGCCCAAACCACGCTGTGGAAGTGCCTTGAGGGCAGCTTTGGAGTGTCCCAGGTAGCTCTCTAGACATCACTTTCCCCTTCTTGAAGACAGCCCTTCCTGCCTCCAGCCTGGAGCCCTGGCTTCCCGCACTCACCGTCCCCGCAGCTGCACAGAGGAGATGGGCTTCTTCAAGTGCCGGACCCACGGCACCAAGGAGGACGTCTCGGCCAGCGGGGGAAGCGGGCAGCGCGGGAGCCAGCGGCGGCCGTGGGTGGACGCGAGCTCTCGGCCGAGGCTGGCCGCGTCTCCGGGCTGTCCACCGCGGCGGGGCGGGGCGGCCGGCAGCCTTCTCGCACTGGCACCACTCTCAGGGCGAGCATGCTCGGCGGCCGGCAGCCCGGCGACGCTCCGAGCTCCGCCGCCGCTCAGCACGGCCCGGTCCAGCCGGGGCCAGCGAGCGCTCGCAGCTGCGGCCCCGCCTGCCCGGTACGCCGTTGGTTGCTAGGCGCCCGTAGCCTGGGGCCGCCCCGCTGAGCTAGGCGGGTGTAGCAGCAAAGCACCCTGCGTCAGGATAGTGGGCAAGGGTGGATGCTGGGATAGCTGACAGAGCAGGGAAGGAACTCCAGTAAGGGTATGAAACCAGGATGTATGCCTGGATGGTTAGAAGACTGCTTACAATGTTGCGGTTTACAGTGCTATTGCCTTTGGGTCACTTCTGAGAGGGGAGCTATGAAAAAACAAGGCTGGGTGACACTGTCCTGATACTCTTCCAAAGGTAGGGGTGAGAATGGACAGTTGGACAAGGAGGGGAGGGGAGTTTGTCTACCCAGGCCACAGGCACATGAGCTGATATCAGTCTCATTTTTCAGATTCAATGTAACTATATTTTTTCCAAGCATTTTGTGGAAAGTGTGTCCCCTTCCTACCTTGGAAGTCTAGCACCTGCATCTACTTAGTAAGATCTCAACATCAGCGTGCCTCACACCACTTAACACAGAGAACACCAGTACTGAAGAAGTGCCCTGGTTAAAAAAGCCAATTCAGATTAGATCCAGGCTGTAATACCAGGGTAGAGAAAGCTAACCCTTCGAGTAAAGCTGGAGACAGTGGAGCAGGGCGGGGGATGGGGTGTCCAGACCTTTTGGTGGGGTGTTTTCCTAGCATGTTTCATTCAGGCCCTGGCGGGTGCTCAGCATCACATAAAGAGGACATGGCGTGGCAGAAGCAGGAGGGTCAGTTCAAGGTCATCACAGTAAGTTCAAGGCTAGTCTAGGAAGCAAGAGTTCCTTGCCTTCAATAAAAACACATATATGTATACCTTATATAACTAAAAGAATTCGTGAAAAAAAATAAGGATAAAGAAACATATATTTAGAATTGGACTGCATACTAACTAGTAGAACTTAAGACAGGGGTGGAAATTAGGAGAAAATATGTCTGAAGTCCATCTAAAAACCAAATACAAATTCAGTTCTGGGGTTGCATAGTGGAGAATCTCTTAGAAGAGATTATATGGATTAAACAATATACCAGCATCCAAACATTTATTTTATTAGAAGGTTTTCTTTTACACGCCCTCGTGGCTCCTGTACCCAACAGACTCTGCTTTTCCCCACACTGCTCTGCTGCGTGTCTAAAACTCTATCTTAATTTTTTTCTTCTTTCTTTTCCAAGTTCTACTGCTGAGAAATTCAAGATCAAGGTGAAGACAGGGTCAGTGTTTGGTGAGGGTTTTCTTTCAAAAAGATTCTTGAACACTGCATCCCTCCAGAAAGACAATGCCACACAGAGACGGGTGAAAACGAGTGCCAATTTATAAGGCACTGATCCCACCCATGAGGATGAAGCTCTTAATCTAATCACAGCCAATCCCAGTGGACCTTTAAATATGAAACTGAGCATTAAGTTTCAGCACGAACACAAACATTTGAAGCACAGTAGAAACAAAGAGGGAGCCAATTCTAGAAAATGTACCTCTTACTACTTGTCAACGACATAATAATATCCAGGGAGGATACTGTATTTTACTGTTTTACCATCTCCTTAAAGTGCTTGTTTTTGTTATTTTTTGGTGTTTTGAGACAAGGTTTCACAGTGTAGCCTTGGCTATTCTTAGAACTCACCCTGTAGATCAGGCTGGCCAGGAACTCTGAATTCCAGAGATCAGCCCTGCCTCTGCAGGTGCTGGGATTAAAGGCATGCACAACCCCCACCCAGGCTAAAGTCTTTTAAAATGTGCGTGTGCGTGTGCG
>JANHMN010000004.1:131730393-131751897 GCA_030674055.1 Rhabdomys pumilio | reverse complement strand
AGAGAGAGAGAGAGAGAGAGAGAGAGAGAGAGAGAGAGAGAGAGAGAAGCATATGTGCATATGTCAGAGAGCAATTAAGAATTAAGTTTGGTCAGAAAACAAGCATGGCTGTTATCCACCTTATTTGAGACAAGGTCTATGTTATTTACTGCTTGTCTACACTAGACTAGCTGCCTTCAAGCTTCTGTGGACTCTGTGCTAAATATGCCTCTCACCCCTTGTAGGAACAAAGGGATTGCAGACATATTCTATCCTGTACAGTTTTATGTGGGTTCTAGGGCTTCCAGGCCTCATAGTTGGGCAGCAGATAATTTACTCACTGAGCCATCTCCCCAACAAGTCTTCATCCACATCTCAGCCAGAAGAAACAACAAAGGGCAAATGTGAAAATAATTCACATAAAAAAATAGCAAACATTTTTACCTAGACTTTTAACAGAATGAAAAATTAATTTTTTCTAGCCAGAAAAGGATTTTCTCATTTAAAAACAAGTGAGTCTATGTAAAAGACAAAGGGTATCTAATACCTTCCACACACAGCTGGTATAACTATCCTAACAATTACTAACATGTCACGCTTGAGGATAACTCACTCACAGTGCACAGGTGTAATCTCAGCATGTTTCAAGGCCAGCCTGGGTTACACTTTTTAAGTAAGTTAGAGATGGTAAGATGACTCATTATGTAGAAGGCCTTTCCAAAGCCGGATGACCTGAGTTCCATCCATCAGTGATGCCACAAGATGGCAGGAAAAGAATCCCAGGGGTTTTCCTCTGCACTCTACAGGTACACTGTGGCAAGTGAACACAAAACACACACAATAAATACAATATTTTAAAACAGTAAATTGGGTGGTGGTGGGCAGCAAATGGGTGAAAGTGTTTTATATGCAGGCCTGATGATCTGAGTCTCATTTCTAGAATAGAATAGAAGAACTAACTCCATGATTGTCCTCTCGCTTCCATATGCATCCATGTACACATACACACAACACCCACATACACACGTGATGTACACACACACACATGCATAACATAATAAAGTTTAAAAATTAATTGATTTAATGGAAAACTACTAAAATGAAACTCATAACTATTTCACCTTGTGTCTGTATTTGTAGAAATCTCTACCTCTAAGTTCCTTTGTAAAATTTAAATATTAAAACTTTCCTATTTACATCATCTTCCCGCAACATGTTCTATTACTATGTACTTCTGCCCTACAGTTTTATATATATGTACATGCACGTGTATACACAGATCCACACTTCATGTTCCACATCTGTGATGGTTTGAACATGCTTGGCCATGGGAAGTGGCACTATTAGGAGATGTGGCCTTCGGGAATAGGTGCAGCCTTGTTGGAGAAAGTGTGTCACTGTGTAAGAGGGCTTTGAGGGCTCCTAGTGCTCAGGCTCTACCCAGAGTGGAAGGGACCCTCCGCCTGTGGATGCTGCCTGTGGATGGTAGTCTCTTTCTGGATACTTTCTGATCAAGAACTCTAAGCTCCTCTGGCACTGCATGTTGTCATGCTTCTCGCCATAATAGACTAAAAACGTTGAAACTGTAAGCCTGCCCCAAGTAAATGGTTTGTTTCTAAGAGTTGCCTTGGTCATGCTGTCTCTTCACAGTAATAAAACCCAAACTACGACTACTTCTTATCCTCCCACCCCCACCAAATACCCAATAAAGACAGTGTGCTACTGGAGTCTTGGAATTTTAAATGCTACTGCTCTAAAGAGTAGATTCACTGGCTTGTCAGCAGGCACCGAGAGATTTATACTGTGGCCACTAACAGGTCTCAAGTACATAGATTGTTCTAGCAGGTGCTGGTGATCTGAGAGCACTAGGGTGCTGCTTTTAAGGGAGAACCAAAAACATTCAAGAATGTAGGGATATCAAGCATCAAGTGCCCTAGGAGTGGCACTCCCATCTATCAAGAGGATGTACCACAGGCTTGCCCACAAGCCAGCCTGGTTGGGGAAGGTTTTTAAATTGAGGATACTCATTTTTGAAATGACTAGTGTCGAAAAACCAAAAAAAAAAAAAAAACAAAATTATGTCTTGGTTAGTTTACCTTAACACTAGTCATTTTTTTTTTGTTTTCTTTTTCTTTTCTTTTTTTTTTTTTTTTTTTTTTGGTTTTTCGAGACAGGGTTTCTCTGTGTAGCCCTGGTTGTCCTGGACCTCACTCTGTAGACCAGGCTGGCCTCCAACTCAGAGATCCATCTGCCTCTGCCTTCCCAAGTGCTGGGATTAAAGGCGTGCACCACCACCACCACCCAGCAGGACATAATTTTGTATTGACTTAAAATTTTACAGGTATGGGTGGTTTGTCTGTCCATGTACCACATACATGCTTGGTATCCTCCCAGAGGCCCCAAGACTGGAGCTAAGATGGTTGTGAGCTGCCATATGGACACTGGGAATTGAATGTCTTCTGGAAGAGCAGCTAGTGCTCTTAACCACTGAACCATCTCTTCTGTCCCCTTTGGCTTTTAAATGTAGACACAAAAGTGGATGTTTTCATTTTATAGGCAACTGGTCTCCCTCAGATCATAGGTAGCTCTGACACCTTGATATGACCCACTGAAACCAATGCTGGGCTTCTGATTTCCAGACCTGTTCTGCCTGTTCAACAGACAAGAGCGAGCAGAAGCCATTTTCTATTTTTGACTGTTAGACTAGCTAGTTTTCTGTTCAAGCTACACTACCAAGTGGCCTCAGACAACCACAACTTAACCTTCATTTTCTGCAAGTCTTCCCACCCACTAGATCCCAGTGTCTGACCTCCACTACCAACTCCACCCCTACCCAGCACACAAGAGCTGTCTGCAAAAGGAATGTGGCCGTTCTCGCCTTTCCTCTTCCAGGGTATTCCTACATACCTATACTTATCTTGCTCAAAGACTTCATTTGGGTAAAAAAAATCCATGGATTGAAAGTACACCATTTATGATGGCAGCCACACTGATTCATGACTACTCCCCCAAAACTTCAAAGGCTCCAGCAGCTGGGACATGCCTACACTTTAAGGTAGTAGACATACAAAGACACTTTGGCAGAGGCCTTCCTTAGAGATCAAGAGCTTATTGTGCTTGCAGTGGACTCAAGTTTTCTGTTTTTCAACAAGATCTCACTATGTAGCATGGAATTCAGAGATTCACTTACGCCTGGAGTGCTGAGATTAAAGGTGCACAGCACCACACTGGCTTAATGTTTGTATAAAGTATCTGGATTCCTCTCCAGAACTCAGACTCAACTCAGATTATCTACATCAACACTAAAAATTAATCCCTAACATGCAATAAGAACCTTTCACCAGCAGTAACCCCAAGTCATTTCCTTGACATTGCACTAAAAACATTTGGCACAATAAGAAAAAAAATACATTTACTGTTGTATGTCTCCTGAGGTAAGCAGTTAATGGTTGCTGGGGGGCAGGGATGAGTCATATCCTTTAGTGGTATAAGCCACTGGTAAACTGCCCTTTATCATGGTAGGGTAAGTCCCACATACCTGTGTTTATGTAATCTAACTAAATGCAGTGGGTAACACAAAGTAACATGCAAAAGTGCAAGGACTTGTTACGAAGGGGTTTAGTGGGACAAGATGGGAAGACAACATGTTTAAAACAAAAACCTCCAAGCTTTTAGTCCATCTCACTACAACTGCTTAAGATGCTAATACAATATTATGTATTTAAAATATGTTCAAAAAACAAAAATTCTTGCAGGGCTGGAGAGGTGGCTCAGTAATTAAGTGCACTGACTGTTCTTCCAAAGGTCCTGAGTTCCCAGTAACCACATGCTGACGCATGACCATCTGCAATGTGATCTGATGCCCTCTTCTGGTGTGCCTAACAACTAAACTACACAGTGTACTCATGTACATAAAATAACGACTCTTATGACGTGCAGGGCTGCTCTTGCAGAGGCCAAGTCTTGATGGCCACATAGTAGCTCACAATAATCAGTAACCCCAGCTCCAGCAGCATGTGGCAAACCATCCATGCACACAAAAGAGAAAGACTAAAGATAGGACAGAAAATTACAACATATTCATGTGTAGGTGGCCAACAAGTCTAAGCCCAAGACAGAATTTTAGCAGCAAACGTATACAATGTCTTTTACCATTTTCCTAGAAATCATAACCATGCTTATTTTGATTCACTCAGCATAGCTTATATTTAAAGAAAAAAACCACTTTTCTCAGATCACCTTTCACAAACTATCAACTGGAACTTTGCACATTATAGTCTGTGGATCTGACTGAACACTCCAGGATTAGCCACTACAATGGTAAGCAGGCCAGAGGCAGGCCAACAAAGACTCCAACACATTTCAAATTCGCCAAGCTGTGACTGTTTATTAATTGACCAGATTACAAAAATATTACGGGCGATACCTGAAAGGGAAAAACACATAGTTAGAGACTGCTCTCCAAGTTACAAGTCAGCATCAGTTGTAAAGGAGCATACTTTCTTTAAAGACAGATTTCCCAATCAGCATTCAGCAGAAAACTTTCAATCAAGGTCTTCTGATCAAGCCAGGTTAGACTACACAGAAAGTTTTTCAACTGCCAGAAATATGTAGGTTCTGTCTTGAAAAAAAAAAAAAAAAAAAAAAAAAAAAAAAAAACCCTAATTTTCTCACCTTAGTTCATCCGTCTAATAAGCCTGTTTATCTGGTCTTCCCTGTTGCCAGCATCTCCACCTTCTACAAAGTGCGTTGTCTTTTTCTTCATTCCACCTCGTGGGGAAGATAACTTGAAAGGCCACAGGAAGTTATTTGCTTCCTTGAAGCGTTTCCCAACTGTATAGATCTCATGAATTAGATCCTCCATGCAGATGATGCCAAATTTACCTGAAAAAAGTTGAGTCCAAGATCAAGTTTTAAAAATTATCCTAAACACAATTATGGGCAGAACTTAACTATCAAACAAACAAACAAACATAGATAAGCTAGGTGTGGTGGAACAGGCCTTTAATCCTATCAGGTGGTAGGCAGGTGAAGGCAATCTGAATCCAGGCCAGATACAGAGAAACTGTCTCAAAGTTAAAGATGTAAAGCCTTTTGATATTTGGGCCACCACCCACATGCACACAAAATAAGTGTGTTAAAAAAAAAAAAAAAAAGGGTGGCCAGAAAACATCCCTCTCCAAAAACAAAACAAAACAACAAAAACCCAAACAAACAACAAAAAACATAACCTACCAAGAGACCGAGCAATCAAGGAATTGTCTGTCAAGGCGATCCGCTTCTTATTGATCTTGCCGTAGCCTCGCTTGTAGATGAGCTCGTTCACTGACTTCAGGTTAGGGTACCTGTGACGGGAAAAATCAGCTAAGTGACCAAGGAAGTGTCTAAATTCACCTCACATAAAGCTAACCTTCTAAACAGACAACTTACCCCCATGCAATGTACGGTTCCACAATCCTCAGCATGTTAACTGAAGCCTTGTTGAGCTTAACAAAGGTGCCATTGAAGATCTGTCGAAGGCGAAGAAGCTGCAATACCTTGCGGACCTTTGGGCTTACTCCATTGATACTGAAGAGACCATAAAAGATCCACTTTTAAGTAACAGAAAGCTAAATCACCACACAGCATGTATATGTAAGTCGCTACTACCAGCTTGCCCCCTATCTTTTGATTCCTAATTGTTATACGACTGAATTTATTTACTCCTGTCTGTAGACATCTTTGCTGCAACATCTAACTGTACTGTTTTTCAAGCTCTTAGCCAACTGCAGAACACTGAACTACCATGCAATCAGAGCAGGCAGCTTAGGCACAGATTTCACAAATAACCCACCCCTGCCCCCCGGCTCCCAGAATGGATACAAAGTGAACTCACCCTCGGATTCTGATGACAAACGCCAGTTTTGGTTCTGCAGGCACATAGAAGTTGCCAGCTTTCCTTGCCATCCTGGCCATGCGAATCTCAGTCCGGTACATCTGCCTGTACTCCTTGTGATAGTGCTTCGCCTTCTCATAGATCAGCTTCCTCCTTGCCTTTCGAAGCTGAAAAACCAATGGCCAGTTAGTCGTAATACTCAGCCCCGAAACAGAACGCAGCATCAGTTCCAGAAAAGTGTCTTGCCTCTGCAGACATTTGAAAACGCCACAGCAGGACGCTCTCTCTTTAGCAGTCAGATCAACCATTTTCTATCACTTATTTCACGCTCAGTCCTAATAAGCTCCCTAGCCCACTAAGGGCCTCCAAAGCTTACTTACTGTCTTCAGGGCAAACGTCTTCCTCAGGCGCTTCACCTTCAACTCTGCGAAATTCCTTCGCTTTTTCTTAAGGGTTTCTGGCACAGCAGGAACCTTTTTCTTAAGACTTTTTGACACAGGGGGAACCTTTTTCTTAATGGTTTCTGGTACACCAGCAACCTTCTTTTTCTTCTCTCTGTTAGTAGAGGAAATTGATATGTCAAAAAACTTCCTGGTGATGTATCTCTCTCTCACACACACACACACACACACACACACACATACACACTAGGTGCTCAGTGCTGTTGTTAAAACTGTCACCCACTCTTAACCAGCAGCATCCTTGTCGCTCCCGCATGCTCTACTGCAGATGCAGAGTTCATGCCCACAGCCACACACCGCACTTAAAGGTAAACACATGTGGTATTAAAGAGATTGATGCTTATTCCCGGTCACCAGTCCTGGCCTGTAATACTAGCTGGTAAGTCACACTGAAGAAACTGTTATTACGCACTAATTTTTAGTGCTTCCAGGACTCAACTATCTTCGTTCAAATCTCAAGCGCCACATGCTGAAGGAGATGCCGGTTGGCAGCACGACGGATCTCACCCCAAGACTTCGGGGTATACATTCTACCGAAGAATGAACCTCCGCCCAAGTAGCCGGATCCGCAGTCTGCCCTCGGTTTGCCCGTGGTATCGCCTAGGCCTCGGCGCGTAGGCCACCCGCACCCGCTCCCAGTATCACACAGCGTCACAAACACCCAGAAAGGCAGGCAGTGGTTCAGGCTACACTCAGACACAGGAAAAATGAGACAAAATGCCTTCAGTTTCGGGGGATGGAGAAGGATTCTAGAGAACAGGAGAATCGACTTACGGAACAGCCTCCATGGTTCCAGCCGGAAAAGGAGAGAAAGGTGGCGCATGCGCAGTCTCCTTAAAGGGCTGAGAGCGCGAAGACCCACGCCTTATAGCTGTCCTAAGATAAGCCGGAAAATAATCTAGAATAGAGAACTCACTTTGCAGGCGTAAAATTAACAGCAGTTTGGCTTAGTCACGGCCAATCAACTTTATGGTAAAACTCATTGGAAAACAAATGCAGTGAGCACATTTTTTTTTTTAATGAATAGAACGGGGACACTTTGTCAGCTCTGGGCTCAATTCCCCAGGTTGCGTTGACAACCTTAGGGTCCAGCTCTGAGGAATCGTTGGACCCAAAAGTTCATGGACGTAAACTACAAGTTCCAGCATGCATCACTCTATAAACCGCGGGGTTGGAGGGCTACGTTGACCGACACTCTGGGCAGCCTTCGTGGCCGTGATTCCCGTTAGGCTCTCTACAGTCTTGAGGCTTCAGGTCTCCAGCGGCTAGCTGAGCTATGAAATCACTGTAGGTCACCTCCTCGGGCTGTCTGCGGCCCGTGGCCACGCAGCCCTGCTCCCCACCTCGGCTGAGCTGCCGAGGTCCTTTTTGGCCCGGCTGCCGGGCTGTCTTCCGCAGCGCCTGATCGCCGGCCGGGGAGTCCACAGTCCCTTGGTTGGCGAAAGTGGCGAGACCGGGAAGAGCGATGACCGAACGGTCCGAGGAGGATGGGGGGCTTCTCTGCTGCGGGACTCGACAGGCGCAAGCCACGGCGACCCACAGCAGGGGGCGTGAGCCGCAAAGAGAGGCGCGACGAGGGCGGGGAGCCTTCGGCCACGGTCGTGGGAGAGGGGCTGCCCCGCGCGGTGAGGCGGCCGGCAGGCGGGCAGGGAGGGGGGGCTGGGCCGGGGGCGGGGTGCGCCCAGGGGCGGGGAGGGCCGAGCTGAGGGAGGGCCGATGCCTCTGCAGCGTCCGGCGCTTCCCGCGGTGGGTTATATAGCGCGGAGTGTGGAGCTACCTCAGAGCCGGCTGGGAACGCTCCGACTCGCGAGCTTAGCTACGCTGCGGAGCCCGGTGCCCGAGTGACAGCGGCGCGAGTGCAAGGCAGAGGACCCGAGCCGCGCTGGCAGCTCGAGCGGTTGGCAGCCCTCGCGTGCGCCCCGCAAGTCGCCCCTTCACGGCGCTGCCCGCACCCTCCCGCAACTTGAGTCAAGTTGACAACTCCGGCGACCCGAGGCACCCGCTCGGCGCACCCCTGCCCTAGGAGGACAGGGAGCCGCTGTAGCAGCGCCGGGGACGTTTGGCGGCTTGGCCATGCGGGCAGTGCGAGTCGCCTAACTCGCGGCTGTCACCGCCGCTGCAGTGGGACCGGACGGCCGGGCGCTGCGGGACGAGCAGGCGGCCGCCAGCAGGAGGCGCCGAGCCGGGAGGCAGCAGCAGCGGCAGGCACAGCCCGTGGCCACTGCACCGAGCCCGGGCGGGACTGGCCCCGCGCACTTCAGCCCCGCAGCACCTCGGGGGCGGACTCCGGGCGCAGCCTTCGCGTCCGGATCGCGGTGACAAGCGCCCCTGGGGCCAGGAGCTGGGCTGTCTGGCGCGGGGAGGGTGAGGACACGGTGCTGGGCTCGTGCGGGGCCCGAGGCGTCGCGATGAACATCGTGGTGGAGTTCTTCGTGGTCACTTTCAAAGTGCTGTGGGCGTTCGTGCTGGCCGCGGCGCGCTGGCTGGTGCGGCCCAAGGAGAAGAGCGTGGCCGGCCAGGTGTGCCTCATCACGGGCGCGGGCAGCGGCCTGGGCCGCCTCTTTGCTCTGGAGTTTGCTCGGCGCCGGGCGCTGCTGGTTCTCTGGGACATCAACACGCAGAGCAATGAGGAGACCGCAGGCATGGTTCGCCACATCTACCGGGACCTGGAGGCGGCCGACGCCGCTGCTCTGCAAGGTAACTAACTGCCTGTGCATTGTTGGGTCAAACATCTCCCTACCCCGGAGGGTCTCCACTGCCCACTGTCATGGGCAGCGTCGCTCTCCAGGAAAGGAACACCCCCCTCTGGTCTTCTGGAAGGCGAGTGGAATTTGCCCCTTGATAAGAGAGCATGATTTTCTGTTAGAAGACTGAAGGCGTGCCAAACATAGATTTTATTTCTTCAGCCCCAAGCTGGGGTTTCCTAAAACTCTGAGTAGTGTAAGACAGGGGGAAGGAACTTGCACAGGTTTGGATCCGAAAGCAATTTCTCAGTCTGACTTGCATGTGGCATGATGGGAGAGTCTTTGGGACGTTGTCTCCATAGTGGACTGAAGCGGTTACCTGTTTCTGTGAGGTCTAAGCGGCTTAGACCTGGGTGCTAGAGATCCTTTCACCATAGCTTTAGCTCCTGGAAAATAATTACATTGTTTCCCCAGCCTTAAGCAAGGGCTTTAGTTACCAACCCTGAGTAAATGAGAGTGCTTTCCTTCCTCTTGAGAAAGTGCCTCAATGATTTCTGCCTTGTGTAAAATTCTCTCATTTTCAGAGGCACCCCAGTCTGCATCTTATGTGCTTAACAAATTGTTAGTTTGCATCTGAAACTTGTTAAAAGCCTAAGTGGAGATCATGATCCACTGTAGATATTATTGGTCTAGGAAAATGGATGGCTAGATTGACTTGAGCTCCACTCTCCGATACGTCTGTCATTTGTTACCAAACTTACCGGAAGCTGTGTTTTTTATGAATGTTACATTTTCAAAGCTAGTGTGGAGAGGCAACAATTTGTTCATTTTTGCTCCCTGCCCAGCCCTAAAAGAAAGCAGTGCTTTGGGGAAGGGATTTTGATTTTGATGCTGTTTGGACTCTTAATGTAGTACACTTGCATATTATTAACCTCTAAACTTCATCTGTGAGATTAATTCTTAGGGGAATCGGTTTAAAATTAAACCAGTGACCTGCATTCTTTCATTAGAAACTGTTTCTTCATTCCTTGGCTTTAAATGAGTTCAGATTGTTGCTTACAGTTTGGATTTGTGAGCCTTAAAGTGAATTTTTGTTTTGAGGGTAGAGCTCTCTCTAGCCACCAGCTTCCTCCCCACCCCCATCTGCAAACAGGAATGTGTAATGTGTGTTATTCTCTGGGCTGAGATCAGTTCTTTGCAGGTGTCTAGCTCCAGCAAGTTGATCCCATGTGGTCTACTTGTATTGGACTTGCCACAATTACATGACTTTCCCCTAAGCAAGGTTGTCCAGTAAATTGCTGTAATTCCCAAAGACTTTCAGGGGAGGAAGGCAGCTGTAAGCTGAATTATTGGCAAGCATTACAGTGTTAGAAATTTGAAGCTCACTGTAGTATTTTGCTTTGTATGATTTTTGTCCTACTGACTGCCTTGTAGCTCACTTTCTGCACCCCTTCTTTCTTGCATTCCTCCTTCATCTGGACTTCCGAGGCAGCTGGGAACGGTGAGGAGGAAATCCTGCCCCCATGTAACTTGCAGGTTTTTACCTACACTTGTGACGTGGGGAAAAGAGAGAATGTCTACCTGACAGCTGAAAGGGTCCGCAAGGAGGTTGGCGAGGTCTCGGTCCTGGTCAATAATGCTGGTGTGGTTTCTGGACATCACCTTCTGGAATGTCCTGATGAGCTCATTGAGAGAACCATGATGGTCAACTGCCACGCACACTTCTGGGTAAATATAAACATCTTTGTTTTTATTCCCCGGCCCTCATCAATGAAAAGGCTGGGAAGCCAGCATGAAAACCATCTGAATCATCTACATGAGATGCCCCGTCTAGTGAGCTGTTCCCGTGTGGTGGGTTACAGTGTCTGACAGTATTTTAAACTGCTCCCCTTCAGTATTTTTAAGAAGGCAGAAATTGACTATGGGAACTAGTTTGAAAGATTGCTGTAAAAATAACAAGAGGGAGTATAAGCCCTGGCTTTGTTTATTTAGCTTTCTGTTGAGTTTATAAAATCCTGGTTCTTATGAATTTGTAAAGTCAGGGGTTAGGGTTCCAAACTACTGCTCAGCCACATTTTAGAAAGTCCCAGACATTCTGAGATCAGCATCTGTGGTTCACTGGGAGTGGTCAGGCCACCCTGGCAGCTACTTAACATCTACCAGCCAACCACATTGTTCAGATAGTGGGCATCTCAGGACTTCGTAGGCTTACCCAGTATCTCTGGAATGAGTAGTCATCTTGAAAGGACTGTGGACGGGGGATTTATGAGGCCTGGTGAGCCAGGGACTCAGACTGTATTTGCCTATTAGCTCTTGGAGCTCCTGCAGCATCCAGGGATAGGGAGGGTCTTCTGTTCCCAGAGGGCTACCATAACACCAACATGTTAGCTAAATTGTCAATAAAGGTAGACGTGAAGTTTCCCCTCTTAATTCTGTGCATGCAGTATTGATCCATTTTATACTTTTGTTTAAATTTTTCCCTTTACTTATATAGACAAAAGTCATCCAGTGAGGGGGATAAATGTGGTATAGCTCACTGGCACAGTGCTAACCAAGCATGTGCACGCCTTGGTTATATTCCTGGCACTAAGGGGCAGAGGAAGAGAGGGTAGGGAGATAGGATTATACTCCCATAGGAAGAGACATCTCACAGAACTCAACAAGGAACTGTTTTTCCTAAATAGGTCACATTAAAGCTTATTAATTTTTTAGCAACTGCTTAAGAACTTAATCTGGCTTCAGAAGTGTTCAGGTGTTGCTTACCCAGTACCAGGCCTCTTCTCTGGTCCTAGGTGAAACTTATCCAAATGTTTTTATTTGGAAATACGAACTTGATATAGTTTATTTTCTACCTTCTAGAAATAAACGTATGAATAAGCTCATCAAGGTTTTTTTTTTTTTTTAAATGAATAAGGAGATCATCATACATAGTTTGGAGGAACAAGCACATGTATGTACTCAGTGTGCTGTGGCTGTGAACGAACACAAGCTTTTTGCTACTGTGAGAACAGTCATTAGTGTCACAGCACTGACATGGCTGAGTGAAGTCCAACTGAATGGACCCAGCAGGACAACTCATCAGCAATACGCTATGTTTATAATTCTGAACAAAAATAGTGGGCCTGGCCCACACCAGGGCCAGACGGGGCCACACACACCCTTAACCTCAGCACTCAGGAAACAGGCCGCTGGATCTATATGAGTCAAGGTTAGCCTGGTAACATAGTGAATTCCAGGGCTACAACAGCAAGAACCTGTCTCCAAAACAAATACGTCACAGGTAGAGTATAGCTTCCATTTTTGAAATGTGGCTGAGCTGCCACAGAAATTCCGGTTGATTCCAGTTGACTTGTTTGTCTTAAAAACCTGCGCAACCATTGGAAGATTAGTACAAGCCAGAGACACTGATATTTTCCCCCTCAATAACCTTTGACTGAGGTGGTGTGAGATTTCCTAACTGTGAACTTTTACCCTCACTAAGTTCTTTCAAGTTTCACCATCTTGACTGTTCTCTGCAAAATTATTTTGATAACTTATAAAAATGTAAATATATCCAGATTTTTTAAGAAACCATACAACCTTCAGTTAAGCACCACAGAACAGCAGCAAATCTTGAAATAAGTGCTGATTTAGAGTGTTAAGAAAGAAAATTCACCACCTCCTGTGAATGAATGCAGGTTGTACAAGTTTGTTGTTGGGCCACATTGTAACACAAGGAAGAGCTTGCATTAGCTCTTACTCTGCATGTGTACCAAGGGTGAGCTGCACCTTCCTACCCTCCTCACTGAGCTTGGAGAAGTTGCTTAACCACACAATTTAGGGAGTTCTTGGAAGCCTGGTTGCTAATGACATCACTTTGTATTAAACTATGGGAGGCTCCTGAATTCTCCAGCTGTTTTTCCCCTAAGCATCTAAACTTAAGATTTTATTTTCAATATTGAGTCAGAAAGTTCATTTTAGCATTGGAATTTCTGACTTCTTGCCAGGACTTAAGAAACCTTTGGAGAAGTTGGGAGTTAGCAAGTAGAACATGAAGGCTGCTTCCCTTAAGGCAGCTGCTGTGGGGTTACGTGGTGTTGCTGAGTGCCATTCACGTCTGCCTTCCATTCTCTTCTCGTCCTTCTTAGTTGGATGTGCTAGTGGTATGTTTTCAAAGATGCGCTGCCTTGGCTTCCACCATGTTTGTTTCAGAAGAAAATGACCAGTGTGTCTCTTTGCTTGTGCCTGGTGGGGAAAAGAAGTTGCCCCATCAGTCAGAGTTGTGGATTTGCCGAGCAGCGAGTATGTTCAACTATTTGCACAGATCATCTTGAGGCAGACTTTTAAGTAGCAGTCAGTGTCTGTTTTCATAGAATAACAAGTTGTGTGTTGATCCTGACTCAGAGTTCAAGTCATGTTCATTTAGAGTGAACTAGAATAGCATGTGACTTCCACTCTAGAGGTGCCCTGCAGGCCCCAGCTACTGCTTTTATGCCCCCCCCTCTTACTGCCCAGAATTCCCTCTTCCTCTCCTCCTTCTCCTCTTAAGATCTATTTCAAGATGGTGATGTAAGCTTCCCTTCCAACCCCTGCCTTTACTGGTATTCCTGGATTTGGGAACTGTAATGAGCCTTAGGACTGTCTAATTGAACACCCTATCCTCTGGTCCCTGCACATGCCAGGTAAAAATTTTACTCCTGAGCTACACCACAGCCTCAACCCTAACTTTTCAATGAAGACACAGTTAAATGAATTATATAAAACTTTTTGTTGTTTGTTTTCCCATTTCTACTAACTTTTTGTGGCATATTTTGTCCTTTGGAGCATAAGAAGTGCTTTGGGGGTATAACTATCTGCATAGCAAACTTGATTATACCTGAACTTCCTACACACACACACACACACACAACACACATACACAACACACACACAGCACACATATACAACACCCCTGGAGCTGTATTCTTAGTTGAGAAATATTTGTTCATATGTAATGGGCTTCTGCTTAAATATTTAAAAGGTAACCTATTGAGCAAGTACTCACTTGGGTCCATGCTGTGAATTCTGGAAAGGGAAACATCATACTGGACTAACTCAAGCTGTCAAGACTTCAAGTCAGAGTTGGCTTCATTCATTATTTGAATACCCCTTTTTTTACTACCCAAATCTTTGATACCTCTGCCCCCTGTGCACTCCTCTTTCCTTAGTGCGCTATGCCTTCTACTTGGTGTAAGGCTCAGGCTTTTAGAGGAGAGCTGTTGTAGGCCATTGTGAATCAGACTCAGACTGAATGCACGGTAGCGGTCATTCATTTTCCCTGTGACTCAGGCCTCCAGAACAGAACCTGTATTTGCAGTGGCTTGTGTCCTTCTGAGCCAAGTACACTTGGCAGACTTGGAAGGCTTTTCGGCTGCCTCTCATATTTGGCACAGCCCTCTGGTAAGCATTGACATTAACTTTTAGAATCATTTTGTGCCTAGCAGATCTTCCAGGAACCTTCTGGTCACCAGTCAGGAAATGAATGATGCAGGGTAGGCTTTAGTGAGCTGTGGAACAAGACCACTAAGGACAGGTGCATCTTTGCATGGAAATCATTGTCTCAGTGAGAGGCAAGAACTTGAAAACACACCTCTGTTCTACCAAGTGACATAAAAGCTGGGCCTGCATACAGTGACTGCACTCTCATACTTCCCCAAGATAACTAACTTAGCTTTACTTACTGTTTTTCTGGAGCAGGCGTAGAGTCTGTTTCTGAACCAGAGTTTATCTGTAGGTCCTTTTTGACCAAGGAACTGTGTTTGGCTTTTACCAAAATGGCAAACTGATCCCTGATTAACCAAAAGAGGAAAGTAAAAGCATTCAACCCCAGGCCTTTTATGTGCAGAAGAAATTTTCCATGGTAAAGAACTAAATCTGTCAGATAGCTAGTCAGTAATTTACTTCTATTGATATGGTAGTCAGACAAGATAATTGGTAGTTAATTAATAGACCACTTAACTTAAAAGGTTTCACAGTTTTAAAATACTAATTACTGAATTCAGCATTTATCTATATCCAAACGTCTAAAGTCTATTTAGTTAAAATCCATCCAAGAAAAGTAAAAGCCCACCAGCTAGACCAGAATAAGGCAGCACTTAAAGGCATTAGCACGCTACCATGGTACCTAATATCTTAAGAATAGTCCCTGATCATTAACATTTTGAGTTCTTATGAGATTTACTGGTTTTTGATCTTATATATGTATTCCTGTATTCTCAGACTAGAGAAATATAGTTTAGCTGAAGCTCTCTTAGGCTTAGAATTTAAATCTTTTATTTCTAAAGTACTCATAAAATTATTTCTCTAATGCTTTTTTCTCCATGCTATATTATAAAACTAAAGCCTTCATAGAGTATCGCTTTCTTGTTTTAGGATACCTGCTGAAAATGTGGAGTTTGTAACGTGTTTTTGACAGTATGCCAGAACTGGCTTCTCTGCCTCCATGCATGTTCTGTGTGTAAGAGTCTGTGAGCATAGGAGCACTGGGAGTAAGGGTGGAGACTGAACTGAGGTCAGAGTTGACATACCTTGTCAGATTCTGTGGTAGTTGACAACTGATGAAACATCTCTCTAGATTGGCAGCTGCTTGGAGGTGTACGAGACTGTCTTGTATGTATACACAGAATGAGATCACATGCTCAATAAAATTTTAATTCCTATATTTGATATATTACATGTGGGGCCCAAATCTATTGCTCCTGAATGTCACAATTTACAACTTGATATAATGTACTTCACATCACTGGTCTAAGCAAGGAACAAGATGCTATGTCATACATAAAAAGTGTCACATCATCTTTAATGTGGGTAATTTGTGCCTGGTTGTCAGACTTGTTTTGGAAGCTCTGGGTAGCATGTGCTTTAGATTCTCAGTTGTCTGGGCAGTTAGCAGTGCTCCTTCGGTGCCTGGTGCAGAGGGAAGCCTGTGTTCTCACAGAATGTGCCCTTGACTACCTCCTTGAAATGCAAGGGATTCCACCCCTCCTCCACCTTAGCTCTCCAGCTCGTTAGTGTTGTGTGTTCACACCATTATCACTGTGCCTCTATCTAACTGAGTGATCTGGGTTAGTTGCCTAACTGTGATTCTAGGCCGTTAGCAAACTTGTACTGTTCTCTTAGCTGTGACTTCTGCTCCATTGATACTAAGCTCACTCCCTCTTTTCTTTTCTCCTGGCTGAGTCACCAAGCTTGGCAGCAATTGTCTATCCTGTGCTGATTTACTGGTCACCACGTTCTTTTCAGACAAATCTGTGCTCCATCGTGTATAGTTCCGTCATTGTCTCTCACCTGGACTCTAAAGAACCACTGGATTTCTTTCCCTGTGTCTATTCTTTACTACCCACACCAGGGTCATCTAAGTGGTAGTGAGTCTGAAATGTGCCTACTTAAAACTGTGTGTGTGCGTGTGCGTGCGAGCGTGCGCGTGTGCGTGTGTGTGTGTGTGTGTCCGTTTGTGTGTGTGTGACCATGTGTGTGTGTGACCGTGTGTGTGTGCGTGTGTGTGCGTGTGTGTGTGTGTGTACATGTGTGTGCATGTGCACGTGTGCGCGTGTGCGCGTGTGCGTGTGTGCGTGTGTGCGTGTGTGTGTGTGTGTGTGTGACCGTATTGCTCATAGTCATAGTCAGAAATCGAAGACCATTAACATGATGTCTTGAACCTTCCAAAACAGATTTCCACCTATCTCTCAGTTTAGTACCTGTTATGTCTCCTGGTATCGTCTCAACCTCAGTTGGACTAGACACCTCACTGCCCTGAAAGAGCCTGTAGCCATGCTTTCCAGAAATGCTTCTGCCATTTGAGAGGAAATTGTTTTATTGAAAGACAACAGAAGTCAAATATTTAAAAAAAAATGTCCAATATGGTGGCTCATGCCTATAACCTAAAAAATGTAGGAGGCTGAGTCAGGATTGTCTTGGGTTAGATGCCAGTATGGGCTGCAGAGTGATTCCTTGTCTCAGAGGCAGGCAAACACATCACGATTGTCATATCAAATCACATATCAAGAGAAACAGACCCCAGATGTTTCCATATTGGCCAAGTAGTATCTTTATCTATAAGGATGGCAGGGCCTGATGGACAGTCCCCAATTCTTGGTTCAAGGAATGACCTTGTTGTATTTATCTCAATTTCTTGAAGCAATGTTGGTATTTTTTCTCTATCCCTGGGAATTTCTATACCCAGGGCTTTATTCATTATCTGCTCAAATAGAAATCCATCTAGAAGACATGTCAGTTCTTTAGTCCGTGCGAATGCTAACTAGCACTGAGTAGCTTTTTCCAAAAGGCTGAATGGAGAGTGCCTCCAGCAATCACCAGCCATCCACTGCAGGACCAGCCACTGGGGCAGCGGCTAGAGCTACAAATGTTGTAGTTAAACATTCAAACCACATTCTCTCCGTTTATTCTTTTCCCTTAAATTTGTTTTTGCTCCAGTTGTCTGGGAGCCGTTCAAGATCTTTGGCAAATTCCAGTGGATTGATTCAGTGACCTTAGTGAATTAATTTAGTGACAGAAAATTACTTGGAAGTACTTTAATAACCTTACTTGAGAATTGGAAGAATTTTAAGTAAAAATCCCTTTTATTTAATGCTTTTCTTGGGATAAGGAATATTATTAATCACAGAGTCACCTATGTTTTTGCTTCAGTTCTTTCAGAAACTAATATCAATGCTCTCGAGCAAGGCAAGCAAAGGCTTGCCTTGTGTTTAGATCCCTGCTGTGTGGTGGGTGTGCAAAGGACGGGCTTCACTCACTGCCTTGCTTGCTCGTTCTGTCTAATGATAAGTAGTGGGCAGAGGACGGGTGCATAGACCATGGCCTTGAGAAAGTCCATCTGAACCAGAAGTCCTGAGAGACAGAGCAACTCTTCATAGACATGTGGACGCTCCACACTAACCGAGTTACAAGGTCAAAACACAGGCAAAATGTTTGTATAAAATTCCCTTTGTATATGTGCTAAGTATGTATGAAAACCTTAAATAATTTTGTGTTTAATCTTGGATCCCATCCCCAAGACACTTCATTCTTCATATGCAAATGTGGAAAACTTCTAAACCCTTCTGATGGTGCCAGGCATTTTGGATTAGGGAAACAACCTGTACCCAAGATGTTTAATTTTGACACCCCCCAAACTGTACTTTGCTAAAGTTCCACTAGGGGGTGTCGTGGCAGGGCAGATTTGTATCTTATTTCCTACAAACATAACAGATTTTCCCTAGGAGAAAGAACCTTTTGTTACTAATCTTTAGAGTATGGCAGAAAGAAAAAAAGAAAAGAAAATCTAACAACCCTCTGGAATAGGGATCTACTGCCTGCCTCACTGGAATGAGTTAAGTCCAGTGTCTGTGCCTGTAATTCCCAGTTTTAGACTGAAATGTGTTAATCTCATTTGGTTTAATTAGTGATTTCTTATCTCAGAGGGTAATGCAGTAAGCTAGTTCTTTAGAATCTTGGCCTTCTTACTTTTGTCAGCCCACCTAGAAGCTCCTTTCAGACTGAGCCTTCTACAAAAGCATTATTAGAAAATAGCTCAAGGAGGGACACCTGGCTCTCTCTCTGGTCATATGAAGAAGGTAGGTAGCATGAGAGAATGTCCCCGTGTTTCGACTTAACCCTGCTGGTAGAGCACGGCCTCAGGGTCCAATCACACTGCCATGACATACCTGGCCGACCAGTTTCAGTGACCTGGCTCTCTGGGTTTGCAGGCATCGATCCACATCCCCACTCAGAGAAGGCTCTCCCTCCCACACTGGAATGCTGCTTTACTTGATGAGTGTGATCTGAGGGTGAATCCCTTCCCTCCTTTTCATGACAGTTATCAGTTCTCTCAAAACCCAAGCTCATACCTGTTGGGGCCCATTGTCCTCAAAGCTCTGAAACTAAGAACAGGGGAAAGTGAGTCTCTGGTAGTAATCACAGAAGTGCCAGCCCTGGGGTGTAGGCTGCCGCTATGGTTAACAAGAAAGGGCAATTACCGTAGAGCACTGGGTGCTGCTGCCTCCACCCTTACATGACAAGGCACTTAGTGCACATTCACATTTGCAAACAAAACCCTACTTGATCTGTGAAGCTTTCTAAGATCAAACAAATGGGTTTTTGTTGCTTGCATAAAATGTGAATTTCTTGCTTTTCCTTCAAATACTGTTAGTAGTGGAACTTTTGAATATTAATGAGGTTTGGTTTCTTAGTGTTATTCTAAGCAATGAGGCTCAAAATAACACTTCCCAAATCAGTGTAACTGGGAAAATATTTGTAGTGTAAGTTACTTAAACACATGGGTATTTTGAGGACAAGTGAAACTTAAAATTCAAAGCCTCGATTTTCCCACCTGCAAATTGTAATTAGCATACTGCCCCCTACTGATTTCTCAAGGACTTTTAAATGGGATGCTTCTAGGTTCTCCTGGGGAAAGAAACATGAAGGATAATTGGTACAATCAGTTATTTTAAATACTTTTGTACAGACTTGTAGCAAAGTATTTTTAACCTGGATCCAAGCATTTTGGTTCCTATTTAAAAGTTGTTTTCAGTTCTCAGGTCCTAAAGGACTGAAGAGAAGAGTTAGGAGAGAGGTGCTGCTGGGAAGTGTCTCTGCTGTCCCAGCATCCTCTGGGGTTCTGGATAAAATGGAGACAGTGTGTGAAACAACTGCTCAGCAGCATGAGCCAAAGGCTTCCTGGCTGCTCACATTACTGGGTTTTAACCCAGAGTATGGGCTGGTGCTGTGTGGAGGGCAGGGAGGAATGGCAGCTAGTAAGAACTAGGAACTGCAGGAACTTGAAGAAAGAAACAAGCAACCCAGCCAACCGAAGATAGCACTCAACCAAAACAGCCTACAGATATAGCTGTAGTGAACCCCTGTCCATTCCCTGGCCTTTTTATATGGCATTTAAACTGGCAGTCTTCACAAACACTCACCTTCCAATTGAGCCTCGTCACAAGTTTGAGTTAAGTAGCACCATTATCCCTTCATTGGTGGATAAAGCAGCAGTCTTAGGTAGATCATGAGACTCCCTTCAGGTCTTAGACAAGGAAGGTGGGCGGGCAGGTGGTAGGACCCATACCCTCAGCTGAGAGCGGCAAGTCAGAACGTGTGGAGTAGTTACCCCAAGTAAATGTTCAAAGCTCTTGTACAGTAGATTTTCCTGTGACTCACTTATAGTTTTTGCCCTGTGGTATAATGTAAAAATCTTCAAATGAGATTTTTTTTCTTTATTAGCATGGTAAGTTTAGCAATAACTGATTAATCCTAGCCAATATCCCCAGAAAGTTTGCTCTGTAAATTAGACATGCATATAAAATTCAAGCTTGAAGAATCAACATCAACGTTTGGAATTGTATTCCAGAGTCTGGCTCTAGGCCTTTCTTTGTATTTCTGTGATTTCCCATGGTCTGTGGTGGAGGTGGCGAGCATCCTGGAGTGTCAGCATGGTTGCATCCTTCGTCACCCAGCTTCAGTCTTTCACTTCCTGACTCACAGCAGCATCGGTCACTGGACCTGAGAGGGCAACACATGAAAAGGGCTCTTCACATGAGCACATGAGCAAGACCCTGTAAGTGTTTGGTACAGAGTTTTAGTTGCCATGGGTTGAGTTTGTTTCCTTAGCTCCTGGGAAATGTAAAAATCTTTATTCTATTATATAAGCATCTTATGGGATAAGAATCCCAGATCACTCTGTAAAAGCTTCTCTTTAAAAATCTTAATCATGGATTTTCAAAATCAGTTTCCACCAGCTGGTACTGTTGCCCAAGCATTGAACTTGTAGTGAGGCCACCTTTTCTTAGGTGGAGCTTTCTCACGGGCTCATCAGAGCATGCAAGCTGTGGTTGACTTGCTCCAAGGAAAGCTATAACGTGGAAGACAGACGCTCTTTTGGAGATCAGAAGACAACTGTGTCCATCATCTCTCTCACCATTGGATATGCCAGGCGGCTAGCCTGTGAGCATGTCAGGCTACTTCAGTCTTTGTCTTGCCATAGGAGTTCAGGGATTACAAACACACACTACTGTGCCCAGTTTTACTTAGGGTCTGATGATTCAAACTAGCATCTTCATACTCAACACAGCAAGCAGTGTGTCTACTGAGCTCATCCACCCAGGAGTCATTTACTGTCTGTTTCTCAGATAAAGTCTTACTATGTGGCCTAGATTGGCCTGGAGTTCAGTATCTTCAACCTTGGCCCTTAAGTGCTAAGACTCCAGAAAAACACTAATACACCCAGCTAGGTAGGTTGGTATGTATGTATGTATGTATGTATGTATGTATGTATGTATGTATGTATGTATGGTTCAGCTCTAGAGTCTGAAAAGGGCAAGTCTAGGATGTCTTTGTCCCCTTGTCTCTCCAAGTCACTGTTGCCCTCCGCTGTAAGCTTTGTGGCAGAAAATGAAAAGCTTGTGTTCCTTCTGCCTAGAACGGAACTGAACTTTGCCATGATTTGCTAGCTGCAGCCCTAGGGCCTGGCACCATGTTAGCTTTTAGTATTGTT
>JANHMN010000004.1:131661368-131730383 GCA_030674055.1 Rhabdomys pumilio | reverse complement strand
CACACACACACACCATACATACACACCACACACACACACCATACATACACACCACACACACACACACACACACACACACCATACACACACACACACCTTTACTGTTGCTCCATTCCCAACTGTATCATCTGCATTTACTATTCATCATAGAGATTATTATTATCATAGAGACCTGTTAGTGAAGTGATAGCATAAAGCTATAGAAACTAAAAGTAATGAGGTATTGAATACAGATTTATAGGTGTTCCCTACACATGTTCCCTAATATTAAGAGAAAAATCATTTGGGTTGTATATAGAACTTGCTTTACTTATGGCTGTGTTTGTCAGAGAACAGCTTTCAAGAGGCATCTTTGCCTTTATCAGGCACATGAAACCTTTGGAAACATTTTCCCTGTCACTTTGGTGGAGTTGGCATCTAGTGAAGAGAGGAGAGGCATCCTGTGGTGCCCTGTAAAACACTACACTTTCTGTGGCCCTGAGTCTGAGACAGTCTGTGTTGTAGCACTGGATCCCATACTGCTACTTACTGCAGTCACCTGGGGAATATGCCCCTGTGGAAACGCTGGCATAGCTAGTGGTCGATGGCCTGGGCATCAGGAGAAAGCCTATCAGATGGTTCTAGTATATAGCAGGATTTGAGAACCACTGTTTTATGGAAAAGGTGGTGTCTATAATTCTGAAAGTTCCCTAAGATAGTCACAAGTGTTTATTTTTGTTTTGTTCTTAGCAGCACCTAACTAGCACAGGTACCATAGGTGTTTCACAGATTAACCCCTTGATTATACTTACCCTGGGTTAAATAAAGAATTCTTTTTAAAGACTTGCTGTAAACACATTAGAAAGCAATGAAGAATTTGAACTATTTGCACTTGTGAATTACAAAGGCCGCTGGTCATGGAGCCTTTGGAACAGGGGCAGAGACATCCTGCTGCTGGCAGTGGCTAAGATGGCATGCGGCATGCATGTGCTTGAGCTTCTGGGTGTAGTTCCTGGTCCCTGTGGTTCCTGGTGCAGAACCGCAGTGTCTGCCCTTCAAAAGACCTGTCTTTTTTATGGATTCTGGGAAGGGTACAAGTGGGAGATACAGGCATTGGCAACAGCCTGCCACTCACCAGTGAATGGCTGCAATTTTCTGAGTTATTTTCATTATTCCATAAGAGTTATTAAATAGATGAGAGGTTCATGCCTGAGTGCCCGTGGACCTCTCCTTTGATCACCTAGGAAGGAGTGGGGAGTGGGGAATCAGCATTTCCAAACCCATGTTCATCATAGATTCAAGTACAACAGAAAAAGTGGCAAGTGTTTCTCACACAGAGAGTTTGTAAATTTTAATAGATAATAAAGTATGAATGCATGTTAAACTATGTGAAAAGGTACAGCCACGACAACAAATAAATATTTAATGGGCTGATGACCAGATGCTGGCAGCTGCAATAATAGAGTTGATTCCTTATTGAGTCATTTACGAGAGGCTTAGGCAAAGAGCGCTGCAGCGTGAGGACCTGTGTTTTAAGTGCTTGGTGTGAGGGTGCGGGTAAGGGAGGAACGTGTGAATGTGAAGCATAAGTCCACAGATGAGTCTATCAGGCAACACAGGGAGGTTAAGTAACTGGCACTTGTGGGTTCTGGATTTCAAAGACCAGTATACTTTCCCAACAGATGGAGTGTTAAGTCATCTCCCTCCTGATCACTCTGTAGATCAGTCCCTGAAGTGTAAGCAAATGTTGGTATCTGCCCTGGGCTAGATTCACTCATCTTGTACAGTGGGAAGACAAGTTAATGAAGCATTTATTTTTGCTGAATAACTTAATGGTGTCATCATTGAGGTGTTCATTTGAAAAGCTGAGCTTTTATTAGCTTCTTGGTTGCAGGGCAACTGTAGGAGTTGTGTGCATGTGTGTCAGCCATTAACTGCTGACGCTGTTCAGATTTAAGCCACTGCCTGTAGCTCCACTGTCATGTTTTAAAAGCTAGGCAGTGCAATACTGACACAAATGTGACTCTCATGACACATGCTTTCGTCCCCCTTCTGTATTTAAAGCAAACATTGTGTCTCAGTTTAGTGGAAATTAAGATGTACATTGTGTTAAGGGTAAGAGAATAGTAGTTCCAGGCTCCAATGCCTTGGGGTTTTATTGCACAATTATTCAGAGACCTTTCTGCCTCTGCCAATTAAGACAGGGAACACAGACTCTCATGCAGCTACATGAACAGCAGGATCTGTCGACTGCACCTAAACGAATTAATCAATAAATTCCTAGCAAATATACTTTATCTCTCAACTAAAGGCATTTTTGTAATAAAGATATTTTATCAAATAGCACTTGTCTATGGCCAAAGTTATAAAGTTTGATCATTCTATTTATCAAGGAGATACCTTCAAATCTGTAAAATTCATAGTATTTAGCCATTTATTCCAATAGACAAAAGTGTAGCGTGCCACCGTTTGTACTCTGACTATATCAGTGATTTAGTCTTCCTCACACAATTAACTACATTCTGGTGCCTTAAAAAGTTTGTGCCAAGGGCTGGGAAAAAGGCTCACTAGGTAAAGTGCTTCTGAGGACCCATGGCCTAAGGCCAGGTGTGGCCCACATTTGTAATTCCAGCATTGGGAAGATGGAGCCAAGTAGATCCCTGAAGCTCACTGGCTGCCTAACCTATTATTTCTGGGACCCAGGCCTCCCTACCCCCCTCCACACACAAACACACACACACACACACACACACACAGTTTTCACTGTTGAGTCATACTTTTCCAGGATCAGTGACTGAGGCCTCCCAGGAATGCTACCAGATTCCATGGTAGTCTTGTAAACAAGAATATTCTTTTGTTGAGCCTGATAAGGACTCTGGTAACAAGGCAGCAGAATTACCCCTCCCCCACACCCCAAAAGAAAAAAAAAGAGAGAGAGAGGAAAGGAGCTTGCCACTGTTAGGACTTCCCATTTCTGTGTGAAGCCTTTGCTCAGTGGACTCCTTGGGGGCCTCCCTCCCTTTCTCTCCCCCCCCCCCCCCCCCAAATTGTGTGTCATTTGGAGATCTGAAAACCCTTAACTATATATGTCAGGGCTATTAATCTGTTTCCTACTATAATATAGTTTATGATCCAATTTTGAATCTACTTTCTTTGAATATTCAACTGAGAGACAAATACTTTGAATTTTTTTTAAGATGCCTTTTCTGAAATTGTTCCTAGATTGGTTTGGATTGTGGTGTGTGTGTGTGCGTGCAAATGTAATGTGAAACTTTTTCTTCTTGAGAGAAATTAATTTTCCCCTTAGTGTCTGTGAACCTGAAGTAGCTTAGATCTGTGAAATGTATTCTGAGTGTCTGACCTGCACCTCCACAGTGTGATGCCTCTGCAAATCCCAGAAGTCAGACTTTGCTGGGCCCCACATTTGTTTCTTCAGTCTCTTTGGTTGAACTTAATTTGTCCTGACACTGCAGCTGCAGGCCCCATGCTGCCCAGGCTGTCATTAAGAGCACCAAGAGCAGTCTGGACAGCGGGGCTGTGGAAGTTAATCTGCTGTAAGTGCGGCTTTCAAAGATTCCTCAAGCTGCGGCATGCCATGCCCCTGTGCAGCCACTTGCCCCTCTGTCAGAATGGCCCTGCTCAGAGTGTAAATGGGGCCAGAGCTCTGCAGGGGAGCCCTGAGAAGCTACACAGACAGTAACTTGGGGTGCCATTGTTCATTCAATGGGGCTTGCTTACTTTTCCCCCCCTTTTTTTTTTAAATTTTATTTTACATTTCAGATGTTATCCCCTTTCCCCATTTCCTCCCCATACTCAGGAACCCCTTATCCCACCTCCCTCCTCCTGCTTCTATGCGGATGTGCCCCCACCCACTCACTCCCACCTCACCACACTCCAGTTCCTCCACATTGGGGCATCCAGCCTTCACTGGACCAAGGACCTCCTCTCCCACCTATGCCCCACAAGGCCAGTCCTCCCCTAACATATACAGCTGGAGCCATGGGTCCCTCCCTATGTGCTCCCAGGCTGGTGGGTTAGACCCTGGGAGCTCTGGTTGGTTGGTATTGTTGCTCTCCCCATGGAGCCACAAACCCTTTCAGCTCCTTCAGTCTTCTTTCTAACTCCTCCATTGGGAACCCCATGATCAGTTCAATGGTTAGCTGTGAGCATCCACCTCTGTATATGTCATGGTCTGGCAGAACTCTAAGGAGACAGCTATATCAGGCTCCTGTCAGCATGCACTTCCTGGCATCCACATCAGTGTCTATTTTTGGTGACTGCACATGGAATGGATACCCAGGTGGAACAGTCTCTGGACGGCCCTTCCTTCAGTTTCTGTCCCACACTTCGTCTCCATATTTCCTCCCATGAATATTTTGTTACTGCTTCTAAGAAGGACCGAAGCACCCACACTTTGGTCTTCCTTCTTCTTGAGCTTCATGTGGTCTATGAATTGTATCTTGAGTATTCTGAGCTTTTGGGCTAATATCCACTTATCAGTGAGTGTATAACATGTATCTTCTTTTGTGATTGGGTTACCTCACTCAGGATGATATTTTCTAGTTCCATCCATTTACCTAAGAATTTCATGAATTCATTATTTTTAATAGCTGAGTAATACTCCATTGTGTAAATGTATCACATTTTCTGTATCCATTCCTCTGTTGATGAACATCTTGTTTCTTTCCAGCTTCTGGCTATTATAAATAAGGCTGCTATGAACATAGTGGAGCATATGTCCTTGTTATATGTTGGAGCGTCTTCTGGGTATATGCTCAGGAGTGGTATAGCTGGGTCCTCAGATAATACTATGTCCATTTCTGAGAAACCACCAGACTGATTTCTAGAGTGGTTGTACCATCTTGCAATCCACCAACAGTGGAGGAGTGTTCCTCTTTCTCCATATCCTCACCAGCATCTGCTATCACCTGAGTTTTTGATGTTAGCTATTCTGACTGGTGTGAGATGGAATCTCAGGGTTGTTGAACATTTCTTTAGGTGCTTCTTGGCCATTCAAGTTTCCTCAGTTGAAAATTCTTTGTTTATCTCTGTACCCCATTTTTAAATAGGGTTGCCTGGAGTCTAATTTCTTGAGTTCTTTGTATATATTAGATATTAGCCCTCTATCAGATGTAGGATTGGTAAAGATTCTTTCCTAATCTGTTGGTTGATGTTTTGTCCTATTGACAGTGTCCTTTGCCTTACAGAAGCTTTGCAATTTTATGAGGCCCCATTTGTCAGTTCTTGATCTTAGAGAATGAGCCATTGGTGTTCTGTTCAGGAACTTTGCCCTTGTACCCAGGTATTTGAGGTTCTTCTCCATCTTCTCTTCTGTTAGTTTCAGTGTATCTGGTTTTATGTGAAGGTCCTTGATTCACTTGGACTTGAGCTTTGTACAAGGGGATAAGAATGGATTGATTTTCATCCTTCTACATGCTGGTCTTCAGTTGGACCATCACCAATTGCTGAAAATGCTGTCCTTTTTCCACTGGACAGTTTTAGCTCCTTTGCCAAAGATCAAGTGACCATAGGTGTGTGGGTTCATTTCTGGGTCTTCTATTGTATTCCATTGATCTTCCTGCCTGTCTCTGTACCAATACCATGCAGTTTTTATCACTATTGCTCTGTAATACAGTACAGGTAGTGCTCTCTAGTGCTCTGAGATCAGGGATGATGATTCCCCCAGAAGTTCTTTTATTGTTGAGAATAGTTTTCACTATCCTGGGTTTTTTTTTGTTATTCTAAATGAATTTGCAAATTGCTCTTTCTATCTCTATGAAGAATTGAGTTGAAATTTTGATGGGGATTGCATTGAATCTGTAGATTGCCAACACAAGGAGGGAAACTACAACCTAGAAAAAGCAAGAAAGTAATCTTCCAACAAACCCCAAAGAAGATAGCTACACAAACGTAATCCACCTCTAATAACAAAAATAACAGGGAGCAACAATCATTTTTCCTTAATATCTCTTAACATCAATGGACTCAATTCCCCAATAAAAAGACTTAGACTAACAGACTGGATATGTAAACAGGACCAAGAACTTTCCTTTCCTTTTAATCAACCACTGTTCCTTAGCTGCCAGCAAGTTTGTGGTGTTAGAGGCTTGTGATAAATAAACACAGATTATTGAAGTTCTGTCTTTATACCTTACAGTCTGAGTGTGTGTGTGTGGGGGGGGAGTTGGGGTAGGGGAGGCAGACAAAACTCAACAGACCTAGTATCTTTTCAACTCTAAACATACTGAACCCCCTTATTTCAAGTAAGAGTTGTTAGTATTGTGACCAACTGGGACTTCTCTAGTGAAGCATTAGATTTGTTCCTATTTTTCCTTTTTAGACATATAGACAAAAAGATAGAAGCAGACAACAGTTGTCTAATTTAAGTCAGGATCTAGTAAGCCTTATCAGCTACCATGGGCATCAGCCAGCTAACAAGTCCAACCAACCAGTATGGCTGAAAGACCCATGTAGATGCTCTGTCTCTACAGGTGACTTAACACATGCTTGATGGCCAGTGGATTCTCTGAGTGGCCTCTTTGAGATCAGACATGGAGCGCATGCTCTAGTTCATACCTGAAGTCACTTAAGTGTGAGGCTTCGATTTGCCTCCTATGTACCTATAATGACTCTTTGAGACAAAGGTAGAGATCATGAACCTTAGCTTGAACTGACTGGTGTCATGGCAACTAGCACTTCACCTTTTGCTGGTCTCCACCTCACACATGCTACAACATTTGTGCACATTAATAATTCATTGCAAAGTGCCAGGTTTCTTTGTGCTGTCAAGCTGTGTCAAGGACGGAATACAGTGTGCTATCTCAGGTGCCATCTAGCAGAATGTTGAGGGCAAGAAGTATTAGAAAGGAAAACCAGTCAGCTTACTTTTGAGAAAGCCATGTGTTTTAGTCACCAATTTGCAGTAGGTTTTTGTTGTTTTTTTTTTTAAACCAAGTAAGAGTTTCTTACAAAGTTTATTTAATAGTGTGCCTCATACCTCAGGTGTGTTTGCTTGTGACAAGCTGTCGTTGTCCATATCCCTTCAGGCAACAAAGAAATGGTTAACAACTATTGTGCAGTCACACCTACTGGACTTCAGTAGGGTGGGAGCACAGACCTTGGGGACAGCAGTGTGATCATGATGTGGGTTCTGTTGCCTCTGAGTTGTCCCCGCTTAGCAAAGGGAGGCCTGGTAAGAGTTTTCTGCAAGTGACCAGACACCTGCAGGCTGACTGTGTGGCCTCAGGTGTCTTCACTTCTTAGTGTCAACAACAGCATGATTGTAGTGGACATCATTGGGAGTCAGTGGACACCTACAATTGGACACCTTCTAAGCAAAAAATCTACAAAGGCCCATTCCACTTCCCTCACACAAAGGTCTGCACTTGTTAGGGAAGAAAGCATGTGCTTTACATGAATATTGGCCCACTGCGGACTTTCAAGATTAAAACTCAAGAAGCTTCCGATCTCAACAACACCCGTCCCATATTGTACTACTAGCCACTCAAATCATTCACTCCAATAGTGTGTTTGTAGTGCATACATAAAGACGTTAATTATATGGCCATATTTGCACTGGTTTATTTCTGCCCACCTCCCTTAAACACAAAGTAGCTTCACTTCCCAGACAACATTGCAGGTGGGCAGGATGGATCGGGGACAGCAGAGCAAAATTAGACCCAAATCACATTGTGTTTATGCTGTGAAGCAACTGTTTCATGTGCAAGGTAAACTTTTAACTGGGTTACCTTTGATGCACAAGTAAATGTAGACTTCTGCTCAAAAGCAGGAATGTGTACATGGGACCAATTCTTGTCTCAAGAATCGCTGCTTGGCCAGGTCATTACATAGTACCTGCAAATAATAGATGTTGAGGAAATACTTATTACTTGAATACATTAATATCACCAGACTCCTTTCTGAAGGGAGGAAGGAACATTAATCAGTTTCAGAACTTTGCAACAAATTATAGTTGAAACCTAGTTAGGAACTTGTCAATATGCTGTTACCTGCCTTTGTTCCGTGCTGGGGGTCTGGGGTAGTTGCTTACCCTGTAGACAGGACCCTAGCTCATGATCCTTGTCGGGCTCTCACCTACTCTGTACGTAGGTTTTCACTCTGCTGCCCACCACAGCCACTTAAACCAGGGGGTCTGATTGAGATCTTGCTGATGTTTTCTACTGTGTGCAGTTTCTTAGCATATAATGTCAAGTCCTTGTACAGTACTACAGTAAGAACTTCTAAAACAGAAGGTTAAAAGGGCACTAAATTTATCCCTGTCTTTCAGCACCAGGCAAACATAATATAGACAATCCCTGTAGCTCAGAGTAGTCTGACTTAGGTTCCTTTTACTTTTGATGATTTGAAATGATAATATGTTCAGAAGGAACTGTGCCTTGAATTCTGATCTTTATAATTGCTCTGCTCTTGTGCCCAGCTGACACAAGTGCTCTGAGCACACTTGAAGTGGGTTAGGATAAGCTGGAGTGTTTAGTAGGGATGGTATAGCAAGTGCTTTTTAGTGAATTTATTGGTAGGCTCATAAACCCTTGGAAATGACCTCAGATGAACATGAAGAATAAATTTTCCTGGAGCTGGGGAAACGATCAGTTGGCAAAGTGTTTGCTGTAAGGTTTGGGTTTAGGTCCCCACATAAAGGCCAAGTACAGTGGTGTGATAAAGAGAGATGCTGCTGGTAGGGTAAAGAGAAATGAATGGAGCTCACCTGATTCAGCCTGTCTAGCCAGTCAGTAAGCTCTGGGTTTAGTAAGAGGCTCTGCCTCAAATGCTAAGATGGAAAAGCAATAGAGGAAGACACCGATGTGAACCTCTGGCCTCTGCATGATGTTGACCTCTGGCTTCCTCATGCACCGTGTGTACCTTAACCACCCCTTCACTGACTCCCAGGTACACAGAGAACATTCACACATATACCAAGTTTTTAAATGAACAAAGCTAAAAGTTTAGGCTTTTTACCTAATCTATAAATATTAATCTTAACTAGATGTTTAGAAGATGTAGAATTCTTGCCGGGCGGTGGTGGCACACGCCTTTAATCCCAGCACTTGGGAGGCAGAGGCAGGCGGATTTCTGAGTTCGAGGCCAGCCTGGTCTACAGAGTGAGTTCCAGGACAGCCAGGGCTACACAGAGAAACCCTGTCTTGAAAAACCATAAAACCAAAAAAAAAAAAAAAAAAAATGTAGAATTCTTAAGACTTTATACTATTTTCTACTTTAGTTCAGAATGTATATGCTCGTCTCCAAACTACTTCATTTCAGCTCTGTGACATAGCAACCACATGTAAGTTTTAGAGCCTATACATGACCTGAAGAACCAGTTCTTTTGAGGTATCAGGCTGACCAAAGTAGTATTAGAATCATAACTGCCCTGCTCCTATTTACAAAGAAACACAATGGAACCAAAATGTTGCTGTTTCTGACAGCAGGTGTATGCTGGCCCTGTGCAGTATGAGAGGGTCGACCCCAGTATTTACAAGACTGGCTGATCTATGTCTCAGAGCTTGTTGGGACTATTAGACAAGTAACTATAAAACAATCAGAATCAAAAAAGCTAGAATATATAATGATGTGTTAAGGTGAATGATATACACTACAACTTTTGAGAAATTTAGATAAAAGTTGAGCTGGTCAAGAATATTTTTAGACAGCATGGCCTGGCTGTGCTTGAACGATGTATGCTATTTGGTGCTCTGGTTTCAATCTCTGATATCACATACACAAAGACAAAAAATATCTTCCAGAAAGAATAATCTGAATTTTAAAAATTAGTAAAGACATTATTAGAAATTCCAGTGATATGAAGTATTTAAAACTCATTTTAAAACTAGATAAATAAGTAATTAATATTATACTTTAGTTTATGTAGGACAGGAACGGGGGCAACAGAGAATGAGTTTGGCATGGGTTCCAAAGCGGGATGGGGTGCTCTGTGACAGTCCAAGAGGCAGGCTGGGGAAGACCTTGAGATGCTTGATGAACACTCGTCTGGCAGCTGCTCCATGAATTCCAGTGTGGAGAGCTTCAAAATTAATGGCACCACTGTTTTTGATCTTGTACACACGACTTATCCAAACACTAGAAATCCATGCTCAGACTTGATACCTTAGCCAGGAAAGTGTCTGAAATGGAACGCAGCTCTTCTTCAAGTAGGCTGTAGAGTGTTTTGTCTTCTAACTTCATAAATCCTGGGGACCGGCACTGGCAGTAGACTATAACTCAACAGTAGACAGATTGCTCTTTGCTGCTTTCTTTTAAGAAGTAGGTTATAAAACTGTTGGGAGCCTGATGGGATGGTTTATAAATCATCTTAAGCAATTTGAAGGATTTTTGTTAACTAAAGCCTTGTGTCTTGAAGACAGGAGACAGGAGTTTAGTAAGAAGCCTGTGCCGCCCCTGACTCTGCCACCCTGAGTGGGTAGACTTGGAGTGTGACCCTGCAGAGTACCTCAGGTGCCTAGCAGTGCCACATTTACATCCTGGCACTGATTTTTTACTGAAATGGTGTTCTGTGCTTTATAAGTTTTATGTTCTAAAATACCTCACCTCTGCTAGTCTACTTTGATTGTAAACCTTGGGTGCTGACACAGAGTAAGTACAAGGATGGCTCTTCATTCACTAGAGTGTCACCATGGAAACATGGCCATGAGGAAACCAACACTATGGGGCACCTGCTGGTAGGTAGGCTGGCAGTTGCTCACAGATCAGAACACAGCTGAACCATGGCATGAGCGGAAAAAGGCCTCTGACCCAGCAGTGGTTCAGATTCGCCGGTTGCTGTCGCTCAAAGGGTGATAAAGAGCCTTCTCCTAATGACCTTCTTGTCATCTCTGGACACTCAACACTCTTGGGTTACAGCCTTGTTGGTCACAGCTTATAATAGGCTAGCAGAGCAATGATATGGTGCTAAGTTAACCAGACACTTAAAGGAGCGTCTCCTTTTGATAGATGTACGATGTTTCTAAATGAACTGGGAAATGTAATTTTTACAGCTCAGAGACTGTTTTGTGATTCTGGGTTTTAGAAAAGATGTTGACATGTCAGTTCTAAAGCCTGCATCTTGCTTCTTTCAGACCACTAAGGCCTTTCTTCCAACGATGCTAGAAATTAATCATGGCCATATTGTGACGGTCGCAAGCTCCCTGGGACTGTTCAGCACTGCTGGAGTTGAGGTTTGTCAGCCCAAAAGCATTTTACTTATTCATGCAGTTTATTTTCGGTGAGCACATCACAAGCTAATGGTGCTTCCCCCTAACACAAGACCAGCTCTGGAAGAGGACAGCATAGTCCTCACAGAGCTGTTTCCGTAGCAGCCTTGCTGATGGTTAAGGCACAGATCAGGATGGGCCCATAGAGTGAGGACAGATGAGTGAGGTCAAGGGCTCACATTCTGTTTTGGTCAAGCTGCCTGCTGCTTATGGCCAGTGGCAGGTGCTGTACACTGGTATAGAACTGGGTTTCTTAACCCGTTCTTAACTATGTCCAAATTATACAACATTGTTCTGTAAGACTTAGCTTACAGAAGCCTAGAAAATTAAAAACATCATTTCTTGCAAATATGTAAATATTTCCATATCATATGCCCTTAAGTTCTAGTTCAAGTTCAGAAGATGTGGTTCTATTGCCATTTTAACTTCAGATCAGAATAGCTTATATCCCCAGTTAGACTTGTCTTTGTTCTTCTTGCATTAATGTAAACAAACAGGTTTTCAGTCTCCTCTGCTAAACAAAAGACCATTTGTAAATTTTCCAGGCACTTCAAAGGGAAGCTCCCTGCATTTTTTTCACTCCAGTCTTTTAGCTGTCATAGAACTTTTTTCAGTGACTTCCCCCAAAGAAATACGATACTTGGTTGATGTGGCAAAAAATGTTCTTCTGTTTCTGTCATTGCCTGGAAAGTGTTGTTTCTGCTCTGAGCCACATCAGATAGATATATGTCCTTTAAAACAGCTTCCTTCTCTTTGCTTCGTTACCTATAACCTTTTGTAATAAACATCTATCCAGACAGGACAGGAAGCTGCAGATTGGATGGAAACATGTGCAGACTCACCCTTTCTGTTCTCTCTTCTCTTGCTCAGGATTACTGTGCCAGTAAATTTGGAGTTGTGGGTTTTCATGAGTCTCTGAGCCATGAGCTAAAGGCTGCTGAAAAGGATGGAATTAAAACAACTTTGGTTTGCCCTTACCTTGTAGACACGGGCATGTTCAGAGGCTGCCGGATCAGGTCAGTGGGAACCTGTCTTCTTACTGATACAACAGAGTAACATCAGGACGACGTATGGAATGCATCTTCAGTCTGCCAGGCTTGCACTTGAACTGCCAGTAAACAGCCTTAGCAGAGTGTGGTAGCACACATCTGGAATCTCATAGCACTTCAGGGGCAGGGGCAGGGCCAGGAGCAGGAAAATTGTCACAAGTTGGAAACCAGACTAGTCTCCAAGGTGAGTTCTAGGCCAGCCAGGGCTACAGCGTGAGACCTAGCTGAGAGAAGGAAGGGCAGCTAGCCTGTAGCTCTCCAGTTCAGGTTTGTAAAGATCCTGCAAGGATCACAAGTGAAGGTTTGATGCCAAGCTGACTCAAACTTGCTGTTATTACTTCAGAGTATCAGGCAGAATGGGTTTCTCCCTGTCTTTAAGGAGGACTCACAAATGTCCAGGATTTCTCTTAGATGCTGCGTCTGTCCTTAGGATCATTTGCTTTCTCTACTATTATAATGGCTGCAGGGGGTGGGGGGGGGAGTCCTTAATGTGACTTTAATCTGGATATGAAACAATGTCACCCGCACAAAGGATTAACATATCTTCTTAAAAGGACTGAATGTCACACTCCAGATTTGAAAGCTTTTTTTTTTTCTAGAAAGTGTGTGTAGCCAAATTCAACTTGATTAAGACAAACCCATTTAGATTTACTAACAATGAAGTGGAATTCCCCTCACACTTGGAAGGAGGCATATGGGAATCTAAATACCTCAACACTGGGTTTTACAGGCTCTCAAAAGGAGGAGCACAACTGTGACTCAGCAGGGACACTTGTGAATACTTGCTGACTTGAGATCTTTGCCTGGGTGAATTTGCAAGGCAAAGGACAATGGTTAGGACAGCCCCCTGTTTGTTGAGGGCACTGTTCTTTAGCAGAACAAGGGACAGGGACGGAGAATGGTTTGAATCATTCCATTCTCCAGCTGGCAGTTTAAGTCTGGACTGAGAAATTAGCTCTAGGGCCTAGGGTATGGCTCAGGATTGGGGCATGTGTTTAGCATGTACAAGCTTGGGTTTGATTCCCAGCTCCAACGGGAAAACGGGCTCCCGTTTTCCACTTAGCATAGTGGCAGGTTCGAAGGCTGGAAGCCATGAAAGCAAGTAGTAAAAAGATGTGTCATGGCTATGTATTTAGCATGCGATTCAGTGAATTAGAATGCGGTACATTACCTCAGAGAGTCCTTGGAATACAACTTAACATCCTCAGTCAGCCTGTGTCCCTGACAGTCTCATACTAGAAAAGGCTGCTTGGTTGCTTATGCACTATCTCAGCCACACCTAATACAGAAAGCTGAATCGCTTGCTGGAGTTTAATGTTTGTGATAGTAAGTACCTTTCTAGTCAAAGAAAAAAGTCAGAATAATTTTAAGTTTATCTTATAAGGTATCTCAACAACCCGGATCTCATTTTACAGGAAAGCCAACTACTTTTGCTCATTTTTTTTCCTAATTTGTTTACTAATTTGATACAAATGGAGTTTGTCTCTAATAGGAAAATGTGAGGCAAAACAAAAATGCCAGGAAAGAAGCAAAGTGTTCCAAAAATCGTGTCCCTCAGTTAATGTCACAGTATTTTGGAGTATTGTCAGTCTTCCATACTATGTTAACTCTGAATTTCATTTTTGAATGTAAATTTTCAGAAAAGAAATTGAGCCCTTTTTGCCCCCTTTGAAGCCTGATTACTGTGTGAAGCAGGCTATGAAGGCCATCCTCACTGACCAGCCCATGATCTGCACCCCCCGACTCATGTACATCGTCACGTTCATGAAGAGGTGAGAGAGGCCCCTCCCTGCCTGCCCCAGACCTGAATGAAAGTGTGGCCTGCCATTTGCTAACTGTTCTTTCCTTTGCAGCATCCTTCCTTTTGAAGCAGTCGTGTGCATGTATCGATTTCTAGGAGCAGACAAGTGTATGTATCCCTTTATTGCTCAAAGAAAACAAGCCACAAACAATAATGAAGCGAAAAATGGAATCTAAGAGTGTTTTTGTACGGAGTGCCGTTTCTATCATGATGGTTGGCCCATGCGCATCTGCAGTACTGACAGTCTGGATTCTAACCCCATGCTGACTCTTTTTTTTTTCTAATCAACTTTTTAAAAAATAATAAACTGTAAATTAACTGACTAGTGTGCTTGAGAACTGTGAGCTCGGGCTTTTGCCAATGGGGTCTTTTTTAGACGGGGCCCTAAAAATGAGTCCAATATTTAGACAAACACTATGTGACATCATTATTTTTTTAATGAACAGAAAGTCTAGAAGCGATGACTACAGTGTGTTTCATGTGTATTAGTCTCCTGGGTCCCCACAGAGTCGATTCATTCATGACTGTGGAAGCCCAGCCAGCTGGCACCTTATGCATTCAAGGACTGACAGTGTCCTGTTCTGGTGTGCTCTCGGTTCTTCTCCTGCAAGTTTGGGCGGCTTGCTCATGGTATCTATGGATTTTTTTATGTCAGTTTGAGATCACCACAGTCTGAGCATCACAGTGAAGGCCATGGGTCTCTTTCTTAAACTTAGAGTGACTAAATATTCGGTGATCTTTAAATTTAATCTCTGAAATACTAAATTAAATGTTTTAGAGACCTGGTTAATTCATGCGGTTGTGTATTTTCTACCTGTGAATTTTGCTGCACATAGACGGTGCCCTTTCCTCACGAAGCTGCAGGGAAAGAGGGTGCCCTTGTCACAGAACACAGCAGCTGTATAAAGATGATGGGAGTTTCTGCATTAAAAAGTCCCCATATTTGTGCCAACTTTGATTAGTGTGGGGAACAAATCTTGTATGGAGTGTTGTGGAAGGGTGGAAAGATTTCTTTGAAAGTTTATTCACATTGTAGAACAGCAAATGACATTTTTACAGTATTTTTTTGTAAAGCAAACTATTTTGTGCCTTGAATTTGGTATATGTGTATTAGTGAAACATTGTAAAAGTGAATTTCTACCTCTGTATCTACGTGTGTACCATCCTCTTGTAAATTGCTATGAACTATTATGTGATTGCTTCTGTTCGTTTGTTCTAGGATGTCTTGTTTAAATAGTGACCGATGTTTAAGGCTGTTAAAATAAGCCAACTTTTACTAATCGGGACTTTTCTAAAAAACTGATTAAATACTTACGTAACTGACTGTGTGGTTATTAGCTTTTCGGCCACATTATAAGGAAAGGCGTTGTGAGGTTTTCTCCTGCCTCTCACATCCTGGTTACTTAAAGAAAAGTGTTTGAATGGGGTCACACTTAGGGTGGGTTTCACATACTTCGATCTCCAGTCTCACCGTCTACCTATATAGTATGTGCTTGTTTAAAAATGGGAAGAGAGAACAACCCCATTGCCTGTATTAGTGTGGTGGGTCTGTTACCCCATTGCCTGTGTTGGTGTGGTGGGTCTGTTACCCCATTGCCTGTATTAGTGTGGTGGGTCTGTTACCCCATTGCCTGTATTGGTGTGTGGGGTGTGTCTGTTCAGAAACCCCACATTCTGGAAGGGGCCTGGCTCACTGCTGATCTGTACTGTGCTTGGACTTCTCATTAGGGATGACAGCCACTCACACCTTGTGGCAGTGCACCACTTAAATTTACCAACTGCGGCTTGATTTTCAGTTGTGGGTTTAAATAAGCAATTGAATTAGAGTTCTAACAATATTGGGAGGGACAGCTATTTTCAAGTTATCTAAGTCTTTTCCCACCTAGGCTAGGATACACAAAACCATCCTGGAGAAATCTCTTAATTTAATAATAGCCTGTTTCATCAGCCTTAAAGCCAACAAAAATCCTTATTACATTTAATTTTGTTCTCATGTGTTGGAGTCTTATCTGTTTCTATTTTTGTTTGGTTTGGCCCTTATAAAGTGGTCCATCTCCAAGTTCAATAAACCTAATTTGTTTAACGTTTTTTGTCTTTCATTTCTATGTCCCATCCTAGTTTAATTACTTCTGAGCTCTTTTGAATTGTCCACCTGTCTTTCCCAAGATTATATCCAGTTTGGAAGGGGACAGTGTTGGGGCAGGTCCAGAACTGCAGAGCCCACATGCTGTTCCGTCTTCACCTAGCATCATATTTAAGTCATGCCTAGTGTGCGTTTGTGCATCTCTGTTGTACTTCCTCAGCATGGAATGGCTTCAGCTCAAGCCTCCATACTTGCATTGATCACTGTGGTCATTGCAAAGCTATTTCTCTGATTGTTTTGCTGGCTGATTATCTGTACCCAGGCCCCACCCAATCCCCAGGCCCCTTGCACCCCTCCCCCAGCTTGTACCTTGACAGTAATGCTGACTCTTTCGGTCTCTTTTCTAGCTGGTTCATTTGAGTGCTCAGGGCCACAGGGCTCAAAGCTGACCCCTGGGGAGTCCCACTTCTGTCCCTAGCCATCACTGGCCCTGTCTTTTGATTTTTCAACCAGTTTAATGATAATCATATTGAGTAGGACTCAGAAATCAGAAGTTTCAAAGCTGACAAAGATGAAATTCCAACTATTGTCATCCCCTTGATCTACCAGGTCTGCTGCTCTGTCACATAAGATTAGCTTGACGTGATTGAACTCCATAAAGCCAGGCGCTCGCTCTCTCTCTCTCTCTCTCTCTCTCTCTCTCTCTCTCTCTCTCTCTCTCTCTCTCTGTGTGTGTGTAAGTGTGTAAGTATCCTGGTTTTTTTTAAGGCTATATCTTTCTAGTTTTTCCCAAGTTGAAAATAGTGACTTCCCTTTTTCAAAGATTGTTTTCCAACTAGCAGAAATTATTCTAAATTGATGCTGACCTGTGGCGGAGTCTGGGGTGGCAGGTAGGTTCTTTCTATGCCAGAGGCATTGCCTGCCCTGCACCTGCTTACAGAGATGAGTGAGGAAAATCAAAGCTGTAAGGGCCAGAAGTGACCAAGACTTGGAGGCCACATATATCCACAGAGCAGACACACCTGCCATCTGCACTAGTGTGCACATGGTTTGCAGCTAGTTTCGATGCCACTACCTTTGTTTACACACACCATACATAAAGCTTCAGACTCTAGTGAGGTCTCAGCGAGATGGAGAGGGGTGATATGGCAGCTGACATAGGGTAGGCTGGTATCCCAGGGAAGTCCCGGAAGTTTATATTCATTGTGGCTAAAGTAGGGGGGAAATGGCCCCTACTCTCTAAGGAGATTCCATCTGGGGAATAGCCAACATTCTGGATGAGAACCAGCTTTTGATACTGGAAGAAAGCAAAATAATGGAACTGATGGAATTCACCAGTATTCTATGGATTCCTGAGACATCAGAAGCAAGAAGCCACTGGGCAGCTGCAACCAATAGCCAGGCTGATGGCTACCCACTGTAAGGCAGAGAGCAGTGAGGATGGAGCTCTTGGGCAACTACACAGATTTAACTTGCCAGTTCTTGGGACTGAATGAAGAGCAGCATGCTACCCACAAGGAATCAGCACATCTTCAGTGGAAAAAGCAGACTCCACACAGCTTTAGCAAAATTACGTTGGGATGGGCCAGACAATGTAGGCCTTTAACCTCAGCTACATAGAAGAGAGGCTAAGGCAGCAGGAGCAAAAACATTCACGACTGCCTGGGCTACAGAGTGAGTTCAAAGCCATTCTGCAGCTTAGTAAGATCATGTCTCCATAGAAGATGGTTGAGACATGGCTCCATGGTAGAGAGCCTTAGCATGTACACTGCTTTGGGTTCAGGCCCCAGTACTGGGAGGAGTGAAGGGTGGTATTCTTGGTGTGGTGTGATCTTCACTGACCTGCAGCTGGACATGGACCCCGCCTTGGGGAAGGAGCTTGGCACTGTGATTCTAGACTCAGAAACTGTGAAATAGTCAGACCCAGGTGGGGGAAGGGCATGACAAATCCAAGTGAGGCCATAAGAGAATAAGAAGAGACTCAGGGACCCTCAGCAGGTCATAAAAGCTAACAGATTGCCATTCAGAAGAATTTACTCTCCCAAGGTGAAACCCAACTAGAAGCAATGCCCTCTTGCCTGAACCCTAGCCTGAGTCACACTCCAGAAACTTTAGTTTGTTCTAAGAAAAAGAGTCTGTGTGGCCAGCCCTGGGGTTGGGGCCCACAAGGTGAAGAGTAGTGTTAACAGATAGCACATTTTTTAATTGTTTAATTAAACACATTGTTTAATCTTCCACTAGGGTTTCTAGTAACTGAGTCCATTGCTAAAACAGCAAAGGACATTTTCTTGCTAAGTGAAACCTGGAAGCTGTTGTTCTCTGGCAGTTTTGCTTGCTTGGCCTCAGAAGCAAGGACTGCTTAAATGCGCAGGCAGTGTTTCATGAGAACCCTGAGGGAAAACAAAATACATTTCAGGAGTCACCAAATGCATACGTGGTAGCTAAAATGCATTCTCTTTGTGTGACAAAACATGAAGGGGACCAGCTTCTACCAATCTGTTTACAGCAATGAGTTCCTATCTGATCCTTAACCCAAATCAAGATGGATGTGCCTGCCCTCCAGAGGATGCCAAGGCAGAGTTTGACGCCTCAGTTCACCTTCTACGTATTCTTAACTCTTCCTGGGTTTACAGTTCATGACTTGTTTCTCTGAAGATGCTGAAAGATACATGACCCCTCCTTCCAGAAAACCTTTCTTCCCAGGTTATTTCTCATTTACCTTGCTCTGTTTCCATAGAACAATTAACATCATGCCTTCCAGGAAGGATGGAGCTCCTAACAGCCTTTTTAGCTGTGTCTGTTGAAATCTTTGTTACCATGAGCCAAAAGCTAGAGTCTTGATTAGCAAGAAAAACAAAGCATTGTTAGCCCAGATTGGAAGCTTGAGGTTTTGCTGTCAAGGTGATTGAAACCATGCTGCTGGTTAGCAGCCAAGAAAAATGCCCCCTTCCCTTGCCCATGCATCCTGGGTGGTCCACCTAGGCTCTACCACAGGCCTCCCATCCCCCTAGGGAAGAGCCTGGAGCCTAGCTCCTTCATCTCAGCCCTCCCTGTGAGCCTGCACTTTTTAGCCCATCCATCTCATCTAGGACCTGAGTGGCCCAGGTGGCTACTGAGTGGGTGGTCGTCCTGGCCCAACACGGACATGTTACATGTGTGAGCTGTGCAGCATCCTGTGAGCTGCTCTGCAGAAACAAACTGAAACATGTCCTCCAAAAAGATGCAATGAAGTTCTAGAAATTCCCATATGAGGAAATAGGGCATCTTCAGATGGAACCAAGATGGGACCTTACTGGATCAAAGTGGCCCTAAATTTACTCATTGGTGTCCTCACCGAAAGGAACTTGGAGGGTGACAGCTGTGATCTAATGGTGCTTGCCTTGTATGTACAAAAGCCTTGGGTACTGTCCCCAGCATAGCATGAAACAGGACATGGTACACACCTATAATCTCCAGTGGAGGCAAGAGGATCAGAAATTCAAGACAACCTCTACTACATAGTGAGTTCAAGGCCAACCAGAAGTGACACGGGGGAAGAGACAGTGACACTTTTACACCAAGTACCAGGGCTAGGGGAAGGGTGTGTAGGACTCTCCCTTAGCATAAAGAGCCAACCCTGTTGAAACTTTGATTTCAGGTGGCCAGCCTCCAGACATGTAAAAGGGTAGATTTCTGTTACTTCAGTTTTACAGTGCTGGGAGTGGAACTCAGGACATCTCATGTGGAGGCATGTATTGAGCTAATCCTCAGTCTGACTCCTCTCATCTTAAGCCACTCAGATTGAAATACTCCATTGCAGACTCAATAACCTTAGCATCTGCTGTCAATTTGAACTCAAATCCTGCTTTGCCTATTCCTGACCAAATGGTCGGGGCCTTTGTCTTAAAGTTCTTCTGCCTCAGTTCCTTCCAGTACAAATGGAATAATAGCAGGCAATATCAAGAGTGTGCTGAAGGACAGAACAGGGTGGACAGGATGGACATGAACAGGGCCTCCCACACCTTGTACACTTTTCTTTATTTATTTCTTTTATGTATTTATTTTCTTGAGACAGGGTTTCTCTGTGTAAACCTGTCTTTCACGGAATCCCCTCTGTAAGATGAGGCAGGCCTGGAACTCAGAGATCTGCCTGACTCTGCCTCCTGAATGCTGAGACTAAATGTGCCTCAGGCCTGTCCTTCCTAAATACTTTCAATGGATTGAGGTGGCAGAGACAGACTCTACCCTTACTATGGTGTTTTGAACGTGGTTGGCCCAGGGAGGGGCACTATAAGGAAGCTTGGCCTTGCTGGAGGAAGTGTGTCACTGTGGGTGTGGACTGTGAGACCTTCCTCCTAGCTGCCTGGAGAAAGTCTGCCCCTGTCTTCGTGTTGGTGAAGATGTAGAACTCTTGGCTCCCACAGCACCATGTTTGGCTGCCTGCTGCTATGATTCCTGCCATGATGATAATGGACGGAACCTCTGAACCTGTAAGCCAGCCCCAATTAAATTCCTTCCTTTGTAAGAGTTGCCTCAGTCATAATGTCTGTTCACAGCAAAGGAAACCCTAAGATACTTGCTCAGCAAAAGAGCAACCACACACGTTCACTTTCACAGCAAGCAGGAGGTCAGTGGCAGTAGTCACACCCAAGTCCCTGTTTCTAGTACTGTTGTTTTCCATGGCCTTTGCCTTGTCTCTGATATTATCTGGGCACTGTACAACTCAGTCCAATTTCTGACACTCCCCAGAAACAGCATAGATGCCAAGCACAGTAAGCAGTTCAGGTCCAAACCACTGCCTCTACTTCAGATACCAGCTGACAGAAGGGTCTCCAGGCTACCCATTTATAGGATTACAAATTTTAGGAAGCTCCCATAACCCAACTCAGGATTGAGAATTCCCTAGGACAACACAGAACTCTGGAAAACACTGTGGTGTTTCTGGTCTGTAGTGGAAAAATGCAGATGAACAGCCAGATACCCTTACACAGTAAGAGGTATGGGTGGGATGCAGGACTCCACACCGCCCAGGAACCCTATTGTGCTCAGGAACCTTATTGTTCAAAGGGTTCTTTGGGTTATTGGGTTTTTGTTCTGTTCTGTGTTGCCTTTTGAATCAGGCATAGTTGTGTTACTCTTGTAGCCTGAGGATGGCCTGGAACTTGCGGTATAGTCAAGGCTGGCCCTGATCTTCTGGTCCTCAGGCCTCCACTTCCTGAGTGGTAGAATGACAAGCCTTCTTCATCAGAGCAAGAGGTTTTGAACAGCTGAGTGGAGTGGGGCCCTTCTCAAATCCAAGCCACTCAGGAGGCAGAGGCAGGGGTGTCTCTGTGAATTTAAGGCCAGCCCAGTTTATATAGCAAGTTCCAGGACAGTCAAGACTACATCAAATCAGTCAGTCAATAAAATAAAGATGTTCTATCCAGGCTTTTGTTATGAAGGTGTGTTGAATCAAATCATTGGTCACTGCAGGGTGGATCCCATCTTCTTTCTTCTCCCCAGAGTAGTGTGGTGGTTAAAATTCCCTTCACCCCTAAGAGAAACCTTCAAACTCTGTAAGTGCCCAATCTCCATTAGCAGAAACTCAGATATGATTGAAAGAGGTGCCTTATGCATAAAAAGAAAAGCTCTTACCACATCAGAAATTCTGAGTTCTAGGAGCTCTATGCTGGAAACTGAAGATAAAGATCAAATACATTTGGGTGACAAATTTTGTATGTGTGTATGTACAAATACAACATGGTACACAAGTCCGAATGCGTTTTATTATACCCTGGATATTGTGCTGTAATCAATTACTGTAATTAAGGGCTTGGCCTCTCTTTTATTTATCTCAGAAGGCTTGATCCTAGCACTGCATAGAGTCAAAGACACAGGAGATGTTCCCTAAAGCTTGACCTGGGCTCCTCTATGGGATTCAGATACCTATAGTCCAGGATCTAGAAATCGGATTGTGTCAACATCTGCCTTAAAGGGACTTCCCACATCTTCTGCTTATGAACCCACTTGCTTTCTCCTGCTCTGTTGCTTCCAAGGAACTGCTAGAAGAAAGAAATTCGAGACATATAGGCTTCAGAGGCCTTGGCTCTTATATCTGTCCTGGAGGCAGAGTTAAGCCAGAGAAGTTGGTGAAGCCTTTCCAAGGTCAGTCAGACTCAGATTAGAGAGCCTCTCCAAGCCCTCATGATACCTGGCATTTTAGAGAATAAAACAAAAAGTAGGCAGGGTTTTACACAGGCAGGCAGAAAGGAACCTATCAGCACCACTCTGTGCTGGAAGGGACAATGAGACGCTTATCTCTGAAGGGAAGACAGAATGGAAATCTGTGTTGTCTGCACACACGGCTCCATTCCCTCCGGGCTCTCTGCCTCGGTGCCGGCTGGGCATTGTCAGGTTTTCTGAGACAGAAGGCAGGATGCTGAGGGTCTTGGGAAAGCCTCCGAAACAGCACCTGAGGTGCTTTCCTCCTTCGGTCTCAAGCACAAGTCACTGCCCTCACATTCCTGGAGGCCTAAAAGCCAGGAAACGCACAACGTGGCCAGGGAGTGAAGAAATGAATATGGCTGTTGTGGAAGGAGCTGGAGGAGCAAAAGCTGCAGCCCAGGGGAGATTCCCCAACCACAGTTCCTCCAGCTGCTCAACTTCCTGTCCGCCAGTGCCTGGATCCTGTCTCCGGAGACCTTCCCCTCGCCAGCTGAAAACCCAGGAACCATGTTCTGTACCTGCAGCACACAAAGCAGGAGAGCAGGGATTGCAAAGCCCTAGAACAGAACTTTGGGGAACACATTTCTCTCAAGCCCCAGAGGGTTTATTTCAGCGAGCCATAGAGAAAAAAAGTTTGTTTGATTGAGACCTTTCTGTTTATCCTCCACAAGAGAGTGTCAGTTTGAAATGACTTATCTTAGAAAGGAACAGGTATTTTATGGATTAAGGAGACACTAAGTGACTTGGGAGATAGGTGAAATATCAATTAAAATGGACAAAATTCTGGAGCAGAGGCTGGCTGTCGACCTACTAGGTTCCTGCCTGTCAACCTACTAGGTGCTCCTTGGCTGCAAAGGTTAGCAGGCCCAGGCCCAGGCCCAAGTAAATCTGCAGTTAGTCTTAGCACTTCTAGCATTTTTTCTTTTCTTTTTTTTCTTTTTTCTTTTTTTTTCCCTTGTTTGTTTTATACCTCTAAAACCTGTAGTGAGAAAAAAAGCCCACAGAAATATTATGGGAATGTTTTTCTTTTAATCTCAGGTGTCAGATATGGGACTGCTACTGATTGTCCATAGCAGCTGACTATGAGTTACCTGGTGTTCTAGCAAGGGTGTGATTTTGCCAGCTGCAGTTTCTGTGATTGCGTGGTTTGAAATCTGGGGACTTTTCAGAGGATACTTAAATAAGGCCCCGATTGGTAGGGCAGGTTGTTGGTTGGTGTTTGTGGTCAAGGTTTGTTGAGTTAGTTATGCTCAAATAAGAAACAACAATGAGAAGAAATTAGATGTCTTGATGGTGAAGATCAAACTTGGTCCAAGAAACTCGATGTCCCTCATCAGGAGGAAGCAGCCTGGTGTCTCCTCTCCCCTCTATCCTTTTTCTCTCCTATTTAGTATAAGGGGGTTGAAAGGTAAGAAAAATGGTGGAGAAGGATGGAAGAAAGAAGAAACCACAAAGAAGCAAATGCCAGGTTCAAAAGTCCCCTCCTGAAAGGCAGGAAAATGAAAAGGGGTGGTGGAGGAGCAGTAAAGGGGAAGAGGAGGAGGAGGAAGAAGAAGAGGAGGAGGAAGAAGAAGAAGAGGAAGAAGAGGAGGAGGAAGAAGAAGAGGAGGAAGAGGAGGAAAAGGAGGAAGAGGAGGAAAAGGAGGAAGAAGAGGAGGAAGAGGAGGAAGAGGAAAAAAGGAGGAGGAGGAAGAGGAGGAAGAGGAGGAAAAGGAGGAAGAGGAGGAGGAGGAAGAGGAGGAGGAAGAAGAAGAGGAGGAAGAGGAGGAAGAGGAGGAAAAGGAGGAAGAGGAGGAAAAGGAGGAAGAGGAGGAGGAGGAAGAGGAGGAGGAAGAAGAAGAGGAGGAGGAGAAGGAAGAGGAGGAGGAAGAGAATACCTGTATTTTGAACTTCAAATGAAACCTATTCAAGGGGCACATTCCATATCTACAAAAGTAGATATGGAAAAGACTAGACTAGAATGCCCACCATGTTGGCAGGAACAGAAGGTGGGATAGTCCTTTCAATTTACAAATAAGCCAGGCATGGTGATATATGTCTATAATCACAATATTTGGAACACAGAAGCAGAAGGATCTTGAGATCAAGACTAGCCTGAACTTTATAGGGAAATGTGGTCTCAAAAGCACAAAAATAAAATAAAACCAGAAATTCTATGTGAACCAACAATTCTACTCCTGTGTATATACCCCCTCAAAAGGAGAGTCATCTTAATGTATATACTCGTGGTTTTTTGTTGCAGGTTGTATACAACCCCTGTTGAGACCCGTACTCTGCCTGGCTTGGGGGCCAAAATGTCCCAGCCTGTGCTGCTGCTCCAGTCCACGGGTCAGAGTCTAGCAAGAGAGAGAAAGTTGGGGGAAGAAGGAGAAGAATAGAGACAAGCCAGAGGGTCTGTAGTCAAGACTTGTTTACTGTCTCCACCATATACACACCACTATACCCACTACTACTACACCACACACAAGGAAATCCTGGGTATTTATAAGCACACGCAGGAGAACACAGGTGAAGACATTTTATCACGTGCACCATGCAGCCGGGGTCACTAAACAGCAAAACAAGCTATGTGGGATAAACAAGATGTTTATCAGAATGTGCTTCAGCTGTTTTAGGCTGTTGAAAACCAAGCCTCTCATCAGGGTATATGGCTCCAGATGGCTGCAAAGATGATAGCTGCTTTCTAGCCGATTTCTGCTAAAAGTCGGCTCCCAACAAACCCCTAAAGGTGAAAGTAACCCAAAGCATGAGAGACACACTCAGGAATGTTATTCAACCGGAAAGGGTAAAGAAAGAAAGGCCGGGTCCTGCTGGAGACACATCTTCCTTGTGGCCCACAACATGACCACGGCAGACTCCTTCCCACACCCAGAGACAGCTTGACTCCCAGGAGCTCCACAACCAGGCTCACAGGCTCATAGGAAGGACAGGATACACTCAGAGACAGCAAGACCAGTTAACAACTGATAGCCAGATGGTGAGAGGCAAGCACAAGAACATAAACAACAGAAACCAATGCTACTTGACATCATCAGAACCCAGTTCTCCCACCACAGCAAGCCCTGGATACCCTAACATATCTGGAAAGCAAGACTCCGACCTAAAATCTCACCTCATGAAGATGACAGAAGACCTTAAGGAGGACATAAATAACTCCCTTAAAGAATACAGGAGAACACAGGTAAACAAGTAGAAGCCCTTAAAGAGGAAACATATAAATCTCTTAAATAGAGGGCAATGCAATCAAACAAATGAAGGAATTGAACAAAACCTTCCAGGATCAAAAAATGGAAATAAAAACAATAAAGAAATCCACAAAGGGAGACAACTCTGGAGATGGAAAACCTAGGAAAGAGATCAAGAGTCACAGATGCAAGCATCACCAACAGAATACAAGAGATAGAAGAGAGAATCTCAGGCATAAAAGATTCCATAGAAGTTATTGACATATCAGTCAAAGAAAATACAAAGTACAAAATGCTCCTAACCAAAAATATCCAGAAAATTCAGGATACAATGAAAAGGCCAAACCTAAGAATAATAGGAATAGGAGAGAGAGAGAGAGAGAGAGAGAGAGAGAGAGAGAGAGAGAGAGAAAGAGAGAGAGGATTTCTAATGCAAAGGGCCAGCAAACATCTTCAACAAAACCATAAAAGAAAACTTTCCTAACCTAAAGAAAGAGATGCCCATAAACATACAAGAAGCCTACAAATAGAACACCAAATAGATGAATAGAAAAGAAATTCCTCCGGTCACATAACAATCAACTCTAAATGCACAGAACAAAGAAAGACTATTAAAAGCAGTAAGGGAAAAAGGCCAAGTAACATATAAAGGCAGACCTATCAGAATTACGCCAGACTTCTCAACAGAGACTCTAAACAACAGAAGATGCTGGACAGATGTCATACAGACCCTAAGAGAACACAAATGCCAGCACAGGCTACTATACCCATCAAAACTCTCAATCACCATAGATTGAGAAACCAAGATATTCCATGACAAAACCAAATTTAAGCAATATCTTTCCACTAAACCAGCCTTACAGAGGATAATAGAAGGAAAACTCCAACACAAGTAGGGAAGCTACACCCACCAAAAAAAAAAAAAAAAAAATTAATCATCTCACAACAAACCCAAAAGAAGAGAACCACAGAAACATAATACTACCTCTAAAATAAAAAATTAACAGGAACCAAAAATCATTGGTCTTTAATACCTCTCAACATCAATGGACTCAATTCTCCAATAAAAAGACATAGACTATCAGACTGGATATGTAAACAGGACCCGGCATTTTATTGCATACAGGAAACATACATCACTGATAAAGACACCTTACCTCTGACTAAAAAAGGCTGGAAAAAAATTTCCAAGTAAATGGTCCCAAGAAATAAGCTGGAGTAGCCATTCTAACACCCAATAATATAGACTTTCAACCAAAAGTTGTCAAAAGAGATGGGGAAGGACATTTCCTATTCATAAAAGGAAACATCCACCAAGATGCAAGGGCACACACATTTGTAAAAGAAAAGCTACTAAAGCTCAAAGCATACACTGATCCTCACACAATATGAATGGGAGACTTCAACACCCCACTCTCACAAATGGACAGATCATGGAAACTAAACAGACACAGGGAATGTAATAGAAGATATGAACCAAATGGATTTAACAGATATCTACAGAACATTTCACCCTAAAACAAAAGAATGTAGCTTCTTCTCATTACCTCATGGGACCTTCTCCAAAACTGACCATATAATCAGATACAAACAAGCATCAACAGAAAAAGAAGATTGAATTAATCCCATGCATTTTATCAGATCATTACGGACTAAGGCTGGTCTTCAATAACAACAAAAACAACAGAAAACCCATATACACATGGAAACTGAATAACTCTGTACTCAATGATAACTTGGTCAGGGAAGAAATAAAGAAAGATTTTCTATAATTTAATGAAAATGAAGGCACAGCATACCCAAACTTATAGGACACAATGACAGCAGTGCTAAGAGGAAAACTCATAGCACTGAGTACCTTCATAAATAAATTGGAGAGATCCTACACTAGCAGCTTAACAGCTCATCTGAAAACTCTAGAAAAAAAAGAAGCAAACATACCCACGAGGAGTAGATGGCAGGAAATAATCAAACTCAGAGCTGAAATCAACCAAGTAGAAACAGAACTATACAAAGAATCAACAAAACTAAGAGCTGGTTCTTTGAGAAAATCAACAAGATAGATAAACCCTTATCCAAACTAATTAAAGGGCACAAAGAGAGTATCCAAATTAACAAAATCAGAAATGAAAAAGGGAGACATAACAACAGAAATTGAGGAAATCCAAAAAATCATCACATCCTACTACATAAGTCTATACTTAACAAGTCTGGAAAATCTGGATGAAATGGATGATTTCCTAGACAGATACCAGGGACCAAAGTTAAATCAGAACGAGATAAACTATCTAAACAGTTCTATAACCCTTATGGAAGTAGAAGAAATCATTAAAAGTCTCCCAACCAAAAAAGCTCAGGGCCAGATGGTTTTAGTGTAGAATTCTATGAGACCTTCAAAACAGACCTAATACCAATACTTCTCAAACTATTCCACAAAATAGAAACAGAAGGAATACTACATAGTTCACCCTATGAAGCCACAGTTACATTGATAACTAAACCACACAAAGACCCAACAAAGAAAGAGAACTGTAGTCCAATTTTCCTTATGAATATTGACGAAAAAATACTCAATAAAATTCTCACAGACAGAATCCAAGAACACACCAAAATGATCATACACCGTGATTGAGTAGGCTTCATCCTAGGGATGCAGAATGGTTCAATATATGGAAATCCATCAATGCGATCCACTATATAAACAAACTCAAAGGAAAAGAAACACACGATCATCTCACTAGATGCTGAAAAAAGCCTTTAACAAAATATAATATCCCTTCATGTTAAAAGTCTTGGAAAGATCAGGAATTCAAAGGACATACCTAAACATAATAAAAGCAGTATATAGAAAACCAACAGCCAACATCAAATTAAATGGAGAGAAACTTGAAGCAATCCTCCTAAAATCAGGGAAAAGACAAGGCTGCCCACTCTCTCCTTATTTATTCAATATAGTACTAGAAATTCTAGCTAGAACAATTAGATAACAAAAGAAAGTCACATATACAGATTGGAAAGGAAAAAGTCAAGGTATCACTATTTGCAGATGATATGATAGTATACATAAGCAACCCTAAAAATTCTACCAGAGAACTTCTACGGCTGATAAACAACTTCAGCAAAGTGGCTGGATATAAAATTAACTCAAACAAATCAGTAGCCTTTCTCTACTCAAAGGATAAAAGGGCTGAGAAAGAAATTAGGGAAACAACACAATAGTCACACACACAAAAAAAAGTATCTTGGCATAACTCTAACCAAGCAAGTGAAAGATCTGTATGACAAGAACTTCAAGTCCTTAAAAAAAGAAATCAAAGAAGACCTCAGAAGATGGAAAGATCTCCCAGGCTCATGGATAAGCAGGATTAACACAGTGAAAATGGTTATCTTACCAAAAGCAATCTATAGATTCAACTCAATCCCCATCAAAATTCCAACTCAATTCTACACAGAAAATAGAAAGGGCAATTTTCAAATTCATCTGGAATAACAACAACAAAAACAAACAAACAAACAAACAAACAAAAACACTATAGCAAACCAATTCTCAACAATAAAAGAATTCCTGGGAGAATCAACATCCTTGACTTCCAGCTGTACTACAGAGCAATAGTGATAAAACTGCATGGTATTGGTACAGAGACCGACAGGTAGATCAATGGGATAAAATTGAAGACCCATAAATAAATGTACACACCTATAGTCACATAATCTTTGACAAAGAAGCCAAAATCATACAGTGGAAAAAAGACAGCATTTTCAACAAATAGTGCTGGCTTAAGTGGCAGTCTGCATGTAGAGGAATATAATTGATTCATTCTTATCTCCTTGTACAAAGCTCAAGTCCAAGTGGATCAAGGACCTCCACCTAATACCAGATACACTGAAACTAATAGAAGAGAAAATAGGGAAAAGCCTCGAACACATGGGCACAGGGGAAAAGTTCCTGAACAGAACACCAGTGGCTTATGCTCTAAGGTTAAGAATTGACAAATGAGGCCTCATAAAATTGAAAAGTTTCTGTAAGGCAAAGGACACTGTCAATAGGACAAAATGACAACCAAGAGACTGGGAAAAGATCTTTACCAACCCTACATGTGATAGAGGGCTAATATTTAATATATACAAAGAACTCAAAAATTAGACTCCAGACAATCAAATAACCCTATTAAAAATGGAGTACAGAGCTAAACAAAGAATTCTCAACTGAAGAAACTTGAACGATAGAAAAACATCTAAAGAAATCTTCAACATCCTTAGTCATCAGGGAAATGCAAATCAAAACAACCCTGAGATTCCACCTCACACCAGTCAGAATGGCTAAGGTAAAAAACTCAGGTGATAGCAGATGGTGGCAAGGATGTGGAGAAAGAGGAACGCTACTCCATTGTTGGTGGGATTGCAAGATGGTGCAACTACTCTGGAAATCAGTCTGGCAGTTCCTCAGAAAATAGTATTACCTGAGGACCCAGCTATACCACTCCTGGGCATATACTCAAAAGATGCTCCAACATATAACAAGGACACATTCTCCATTATGTTCATAGCAGCCTTATCTATAATAGCCAGATGCTGGAAACCACCCAGATTTCTCTTAATGGAGGAATAGATACAGAAAATGTGGTACATTTACACAATGGAGCACTACTCAGCTATTAAAAACAATGATTTTATGGAATTCTTAGGCAAATGGATGAAAGTAGAAAATATCATTCTGAGTGAGGTAACCCAGATCCAAAAGGACACACATGTTATGCACTCACTGACAAATGGATATTAGCCCAAAAGCTCAGAATACCCACAGTACAACTCACAGACCATATGAAGCTTAACCAGAAGGAAGTCCAAAGTGTGGAGGCTTCAAGCCCACCTAGAAGGGGAAACAAAATAATCATAAGAGGCAGGAGGGAGGGACCTGGTTGTGAGAGGGGAGGTGGGGAAAAGTGGTGGCAGGACCAGGAATGGGAAGAGACAGGAGAGAAGTCCAGAGGGCCAGGAAAATGAATAGAAATAAGCAGCAGTGGGGGGTGGGGAACTTGGGGGACCACTAGAAAGTCCCAGACACCAGAGATGCAAGAGGCTCCCAGGACCTAATGGGAATGACATTAGCCAAAATACCCACAGCAGAGAGACAGAACCTGAAGAGACTACCTCCAGACATGGCCCAAGTGGAGAGATGGGGCCACCCACCCATCTTAAAATTTTTAACCCAAAATTGTCCCTGTCTAAAGGAAATGCAGTGACAAAAATGGAGCAGAGTCTGAAGGAAAGGTCATTCAGAGACTGCTCCAACTTGGGATTCATCCCATCTGTAGACACCAAACCCTGACACTATTACTCAAGATGTGCTTGCAAACAGGAGCTGTCCTCTGAGAGGCTCTGTCAGCACCTGACTAAGATACATGCAGATACTCACAGCCAACCATCGGACTGAGCCTGGGAACCCCAATGGAAGAGGGGAAGGACTGAAGGAGCTGAAGGGGATTACATCTCCATAGGAAGAACAACAATGTCAACTAACTGGACCCTTCAGAGCTCCCAGGGACTAAACCACCAACTAAAGAGTATACATGGAGGGATCCATGGCTCCAGTTGTGTATGTAGCAAGAGGATTGCCTTTTCTGACATCAGTGGGAGGGGAGGTGCTTGGTCCTGTGGAGGCTTGTTGCCTGATGCTAGGGGGGTGAGACAGGAGTGGGTAGGGGAGCACCCTCTTAGAGGCAAAGGGGGGGGGGGGGGGGGGTTCATGGAAGGGAGACTAGGAAGGGGGATAACATTTGATATGTAAACAAATAAAATGGGAAGGAAGGAAGGAAGGAAGGAAGGAAGGAAGGAAGGAAGGAAGGAAGAACTGCCAGAGAGATGGCTCAGTGGGTAAAGTTTACCACAAGAGCATGAAGAGTGAAGACCTGAGTTTGTATCCCCAGACCAATTGAAAGGCCAGTCAGTTCACAAAGCCAGGTACTGCGTCTTGTGCCTCTGGGTGGTGGAGTCAGAAAGATCCCCGGGCTTTGCTGGTCAGCCATTCTTGAGAAATCTGTGAGTTTCAGGCTCTGTAAGAGACACTGCCTCAAAAAATAAGAGAGGAAGAGTGATTGACGAAGACATCTGACACTCTCAGGTCTCACAGACACACACAAATCACACACAGGCACATAAGTCACACATACACATGCGCGCGCACACACACACTCAAGCATGTATGTGTACAGAGTAAGTTATGCTTGATGTATATTTGTGGTGCCAACTGTTTAGGAGACTGAGGTGGGAGAATCTCTTGAGTTCCATAGTCTGAAGAAAGCCTGGGCAACATAATAAGACCTTATATCACAATCATCATCACCACCACCATCACCATCACCATCACCATCACCATCACCATCACCATCACCATCACCATCACCATCACCATCACCATCACCATCACCATCACCATCACTATCCATAAGCTGACATGAATGAACCTTGAGGGTCTCTGTGGACTACATACAATAGATCAGTCACTAAAGGGCCTAATGATATCGTGATTTCATTTATATGGAACATCTAAAATTTTTGCAACCACTGAGGTAGAATAAGGATTGTGAGAGCTGGTGGAGAAGAACAAGTTGTTTGATGGGTACAATATTTCAGTGTGGAAGTTGGAGAATAATGAGATGCATAGTGACGTGCATTTTAAGTTGTTAAGATGATAAATGTTACCAAGGTGATACAGTGTGAATTTTACTATATATTCTTCTTTCTTTCTTTCTTTCTTTCTTTCTTTCTTTCTTTCTTTCTTTCTCTCTCTTAGGGACTGAATGCAGGGCCTTGTGGGTATTAAATGCATAGTGTAATATTGTTCTTATCTCTTTGTCAAATATTATTTTTTACTTTAAGAGATAAGGGTCTCTGTGTTGCCTAGGATGGTCCTAAACTCCATTCTCCTGTGATCCTTCCGCCTCAACAAAAACTATAGCCAGCCACCACCACATTTGGCCACAAGAGTGACTTTAAGTTTTTGTGGACATAGCTGCAGATATGTGTAAAATTCTAGACTGGCTTGACTTGTTTGGGGCATTTAAAAGCATAGATTTCCATCTATAAATAGCTACAGCTCATGTTTCCCAATGCCAGCGCCACCCTTGCCTATCTAGGACATGGAAGGAAGAAATCACAGGACAACACACATAGCTTGCAAGCCAGTGAAACTGAAGGCACTGAGGATGACTAGAGCATGTGAGTGTTCTCAGCTCAGCTCAGAACACTCGACAGGAGTCATCTCTCTGGGAGTATTACAAAGACAACTGCCAGTGACCTTGCAGCATCAGACTTGGCTTACTAAGGCTTTTCCAGTCATTTTTGTCAGTCACCCTCAGATTTACCCAGACATAATGTCAAGTACATACAAAAGACCATAGGCAACATTTTCCCAACCATGTCCCTTGGAACAGTAGCCTGGCAGGGTATTATTTAAAACATGTTCTAGTGCCAGAGGCTGCTCCCAGTAACAATACCAATGGCCTTTGGTTCTGAGAGGCACACAGTTCTGGCAGTGCTAAGAAGGCAGCTGGTCTTTACACCTCACAGTTTGGTTCTGGCTTGATCAGGTGTCTTCCTGAGTCAGACTCCATTTTTGTTTCCTTCACACTGGAGTACTTGGCACCCAGTAGGCCCTCAGGACAGAGCAGCTATTGTACTGTGAATCTCCCTTCTAACATTCAGGAAGGTGCTTCCCCATGGGAATGAGCTGACTGGCTTCTGCTAGATGGAAATGGTGCTTTATTTCCAAAATTCTTCTGATTTTCCCCTCCATAGCAAATGCCCTGAGGTATGAGTAGCCACAAGGCTGAGATGCGGGCTCGCATCCAGAGCTTGTAGGCAGTCTGCAGAGTCCAGTATAGTGCCTGAACAGTCAAGTGGTGACCTTAGGGCAGGGACTGAGGTTACACATAGTCACAGACCCTCCATTCCAGTCCTGAATTTAATGCTGATAATTCCCAGTAGGAGCCAGGGACACCTTAGGCTCTATTCTCAATAACTCCCATAAGCCTGAGCAATGCAGCCCAGGCACAAAGCAGAATATTTTACTCTTGCTGCTTCTATTGACTGTCATTGCCTTTGGAAGCCTGTACATTGCTTCTGGGAATATGCCAGGGTGCAGCTGCTATGGAGTCCCAGGTAATAACAGTCATGGGGTGAAACTTCATGTTTTTTTTTTTTTATGCTATGCTTTTCTCTTGTAAATTTAAAATTTTGATTTTGATTTTTTTTTATGGTGTTGGAGATTAAACATACTAAGTTCTACCCCTGAGCTACATACCCAGCCTACCTTGTCAGTTGTATACATGTGTATGCATGGACGCATGTGCTCATGTTTACATGGGAGAGATGCATGTTAGTGTGTGCAGGTGCACATATGTAATATTGGCCCTCGGGATTCTCAGACAGGAATTTGAGTACATAATAAGAACCCATTCCAAAATAAATAAAGAAAGCAAAGATAAATAAAATAGGTATTCAAACAAATATATACACGAATGTTCATGGAAGCCCTGGTCCAGATGTTTAAGAAGTAAAGACAATCCAAATGGATACCAAAGAGTGAATGGATAAATAAATGTGGTATATCCCATACAATGGAATATTATGTAACCGGTATAAAAGAATGAAGTGTTATACATGATATAAGAAGATAAGCTTTGAAAACATTGTGTGAAGTGAAAAAAGCCAGTCGAAACATACCAGGTAAATGACTTCACTTTTATGAAATATCTAGAAGAGGCAAACGTATAGGCACAGAGTGGTTGCTCAAGTCTGAGCGTATGAGTACTAGTTAAAGGAGACAGAGTCTGTCTCTGTGGTGGTGAAGGAAACTGAAACTGATCATGATGGGGTGTATATAACTCCAGATACTGAAAGTTGTTAAACCACTCATTTCAAAATGGTAAATTTTATGATGTGTAAATTATATTCCAATAGAGCTCTTTAAAAAAAAAGAATACATGAAAAAAACAAATGAACATGTTTGACAAATTTTTAATAATACATCTAACATGTATTTATTGTGTGTGTTTGTATGTGTGTGTGTGTGTGTACTTGTGTGTTCATGCATGTGCGTGCCTTCATGCATACATACATACATGCCTCGTGCATGCATACATTCTTGGGTATGGAGGTCTGAAGTTGATTTTCTCCTTCTATCACATGGTCCTAGAGATTGAATTCAGGTCATCAGTTTTGGTAGCAAGTGCCTTTACCAGCTGAGCCATCTTGCTAGCCTTTAATAAACTTTTAATAGTCAAAGGTTAGCACTAATGGGTGAGAATGTTCAAACAATATACCAAAGGCTTTGCTATGCCATTATTTAAGGTTTGCTAGCATCTAATTTCAAATATACAAACTGAGAGGCTGGATCCAAACCTGGAGATCCTTGAAACAAAACAGAAAGGATCCCTGCCAAACAACAAAAGAAAGATGACAGGCAACACAGATGACCACACTGAAGAACAGTGGTCCTGTAGCCACGGCAACCACAAAATAGTAAAAGAAGCACTGAGGGAAAAGGAAGATGACAGGCATCACAAGATGACCGTGCTGGAGAAAGGTGGTCCTGTAGCCACGGGCAACCACAGAATAGTAAGAAAGGCGTGGGGGAAGTTGTGGCATGGAGTACTTGTCTAGCGCTTGGTTTGATTCTTGGACCTCAGAATGAAAAATAAACACATTCACTTTGTAGGGCTGTAGAAGCTACTCATCCCTTTCTTCCTTCTTAAAATTACCAGACTAGCTCTGCTCATGAGTGCAGGAGATGAAGCTGCAGCTTAGAAAATCCTACAGAGAATGGTCAGTGAGTTTGTCTCACTGTCTTACTCAGTCTGACTGACAATCAACAATCAGAGAGATCACGTCTCATCATCGATCCAAGTCTGACACTGTTCTCTGGTGTGTGGAGGGAGAGCACTCCCATTATCACTGGTGGGAGGATCCACCTCCCATTCTGTAAAGATGCAAACACAGCGTTATCCACCCAACCACTCCTATAAAAAATAAATAGAGAAGGGTGCACCTCAGAAGATGTAGCAAGACCATCTCTCTCTAGTATGCTAGGGTAGATAAAATGTAAGCAACCTGTCCATCACGAAGAGAATGGACCCATTGTGGCATGCTCATTTGAAAAGCTGAGAAAGAAGGAATGACCTGTTTGTATATAAAACGACATACTCCCTAATACCAAAGCAAATGGCCAGAGGCTATGTTATATGATGCCATTTATGATTCAGAAGATGTAGAGCTGTTTGTTGACAATGAGTGCACTTATTAAATAAAAGTATATGAGTGCTAAACACCAGCTCTGAACGGTGTTCAGACTCAAGGAGGGAAAAAGAAGGTCAGATGAAGGGTGAGTGCACAAGGGCTTCTACGGTCAAGTGCATGACATATTTTATTTTATTTATTTTATTTATTTTATTTTATTTTATTTTATTTTATTTTATTTTTGAAGCAGGGTTTCTCTGTGGAGACCTGGCTGTCCTGGAACTTGCTCTGTAGACCTGGCTGACCTCAAACGCAGAGATCCTCTTGGCCAAATGCTGTGCTTTTAAGTACGCAGTACAGGGCATCGTTGGAAGTACTTTATACTATCTTTTCTTTGCATCATTGAAATACTGCATAGTTCTCTAAAAGTAAAAAGGTAAAGAAGAAAAAAATGAAGGAAGGGAGGAAGGGGAGGAAGAAGAGGGAGGGAGGAAGAAGGGAAGGAGGAGGAGGGAGGGAGAAAGGAAGAGGGAGGAAAGGAGGGAGGGAGGGAAGGGGAAAAGGAGGGGGAGAGAAGAAGGATAGAGCAGTTCAAGCAAGAAGACACATCTGTGGATCTCACCCAGCATAAGCAAGGCCTCCCAGGCTCCATAGCAAGACCTTTTCTCAAAGAAGCAAATTAAAATGAATAAAGGTGAGGGAGGAAGAGATGTGGAGCGCTCTTGTGCTTTTAAGGGAGAAAGGTAAAGTAGAGATAAAGTTCTTGAGTTCGTGAGGTTTGGAGAAACCTTGTGCACACTACTCGCTTGCACAGCAGGGAAATACTTCCAGATATAGAAAATACACAAAAGAAAGAGGACCCTGCCCTTGTCCTGCCAAGATGGCTTTTTAGGACTGGAGTGAAGGAGAGACCTGTGCCAGAGGCTTAGCTTGTATCTGTGCCCTCAGTGTGGTAGGAAAGTAGTCTGTGAGTTCTGGGCTCCAAGTCAACCTCCAGCATGAGTTCTGTGTTCCTTGTCTGTGTTTAGAGAGACATAGGTTCTACCTGGGCATCACTTGACAGCGAATACCTGTGGTCCCACTAGGAGTAATACATAGGGTGGAATGTGAGGAGCAGATCCTGATAAGAATTATCTGAGGGAAGGAGAGAGAGAGAGAGAGAGAGAGAGAGAGAGAGAGAGAGAGAGAAAGAGAGAGATCAGAACAGCAGATGGGTCACTTAGGCAGTGGATTCCAGCCCCTCCATGGAGTCTCTGTTGTGGTAATTCCTCTTGTCTGTGAATGTCTCAAGATAAATGGAATCTTCCATATCACCTCAATTTCCCAGGTGGAAACTGCACATTGCTGGGGCCGACCAAATTGTTTTCTCTGTGCACAAGCGTCTATTGACCTTGGGAAGGGTTCAGATGGAGTGGAGACATTTTTCTCTGTGGTTTCACAGTAATCTGTGTATACTGGGCATTTTCAGTGTTTGTAATGTCAGTATTTAAGAATTTAATATACGAGCCTCATGATTCTAATTTAAAATGTGTAATTGAGTAATTGTTTAGATTTGTGATTTTACTAGATTTGTAAACAATACTGGAAGGTTTATGAGCACTTGAGATGTACTGTATTTTAAAGTGTAATTTATTATCCTTATTAAAATTGTTTAAGTGTTTGGGAATGTTCTGATTGTTCAGCATTTGAAATCCTTATAAATAAACTCAAATGTACTACATTTATAAACTCACTTAAAAATATATAAGGAGATTTAATTAAGCAAAACATAAAATGCCCCCTCAAAGCAATTGTTAAGATTTAGGTTCATAGCTTCCTGTCTGCGTCTGAGCACTGAGCAGATCTTGTGCTTCAGCTCTGCACCCAATCCCACAAAACCCAGAGAAGGCGGGGCTCCCATGAGCTCTAACCCCAGGAACAACATCCACACCAAACAGTTCTGATACAACCAAGATAATAGGAAAGACAGGCTCCAGTCAGAGACATGGCAGGTAGCACTAAGGACAGCCAGATGGCGAAAGGCAAGCACAAGAACATAAGCATCAGCAACCCAGGGTACTTGGCATCATCAGAACCTAGTTTTCCTACAACAGAAAGTCCTGAATACCCCATCACACTAGGAAAGCAAGATTTAGATTTAAAAATCACTTGTAATGATGATGATAGAGGACTTTAAGAAGGACATAAATAACTCCCTTAAAGAAATACTGCAGAAGACAGGTAAACAGGTAGAAGCCCTTAAAGAGGAAGCACAAAAGTCCCTTAAAGAATTACAAGAAAACACAACCAAACAGGTGAAGGAATTGAACAAAACCATCCAGGATCTAAAAATGTAAGTAGAAACAATAAAGAAATCACAAAGGGAGACTACCCTGAAGATGAAAAATGTATGAAAAAGATCAGGAGTCATAGATGCAAACATCACCACCAGATTACAAGAGATAGAAGAGAGAATTCCAGGTACAGAAGATACCATAGACAATATTGACACAACTGTCAAAGAAAATGCAAAGTGCAAAAAGCTCCTAATCCAAAACATCCAGGAAATCCAGGACACAATGAGAAGACCAAACCTAAGGATAATAGGTATAGATGAGAGTGAAGATTCCCAACTTAAAGGGCCAATAAATATCTTCAACAAAATTATAGAAGAAAGCTTTCCTAACTTAAAGAACGAGATGCCCATAAACATAAAAGAAGCCTACAGGACACCAAATAGACTAGACCAGAAAAGAAATATCTCCCGTCACATAATTATCAAAACACCAAATGCACAAAACAAAGAAAAAATATTAAAAGCAGTAAAGGAAAAAGGTCAAGTCACATATAAAGGCAGACCTAGAAGAATTACACAAGACTTTTCATCAAAGACCATAAGAGCCTGGACAGATGTCATACAGACCCTAAGAGGACACAAATGCCAGCCCAGGCTACTATACACAACAAAACTCTCAATTACTATAGATGGAGAAACCAAGATATTCCATGACAAAACCAAATTTACACACTATCTTTCCATAAACCCAATACTACAAAGGATAAAAGAGGGAAACCTCCAATACAAGGAGGGAAATTATACCCTAGAAAGAGCAAGAAAGTAATATTCTTCCAACAAATCCTAAAGAAGATACAAACATAATGCCACTGCTAATAAAAAAAATAACAGGAAGCAACAATCATTTCTCCTTAATATCTCTTAACATCAATGGACTCAATTCCCCAATAAAAAGACATAGACTAACAGATGAGTAATGTAAACAGGACCCAGAATTTTGCTGCATACAGGAAATGCACCTCAGTGACGAAGACACATACTACCTTAGAATAAAAGACTGGAAAACAGTTTTTCAAGCAAATGGTCCCAAGAAACAAGCTGGAGTAGCCATTTTAATATCAAATAAAATCAACTTTCAACTTAATGCTATCAAAAAGGATAAGGAAGGACATTTCATACTCGTCAAAGGAAAAGTCAACCAACATGAACTCTCAATTCTGAACATCTATGCGCCAAATGCAAGAGCACCCACTTTCATAAAAGAAACCTTACTAAAGCTCAAAGAACACATTATACCTCACACAATAATAGAGGGGGAGTTCAAAACCCCACTCTCAGCAATGGACAGATCATCGAAACAGAAACTAAACAGAGATACAGTGAAACTAACAGAAGTTATGAACCAAATGGACTTAACAGATATCTATAGAACATTTCATCCTAAAACAAAAGAATATACTTTCTTCTCAGCAGCTCATAGTGAAGACTCCCAAATTCGGGAGACCCTTACTCAAGTCTCGGGAAGTCGCGAACACCCACAAACTCCAAGACACCGTTACTGGATGCAATTAGCAGAGGTTTATTAGGGAAGAGAGCTGGCAGCCAGCGTTCAAACTGCACACTCGTGCACGAGTACAGTTTGACCCCGAGTGGTGGGCTAAGGAACCTTTTATAGTAGGGGGTAGGGAAAGGAAGGAATTTCCGCGCAGTTACACATGATTGGTTATTTCAAATATCAGCAACTTGCAGAGGCAGCAGGATGGCTAGTTAGGACTTGTCTGGGTATGCCTTTTTATTTTTCTTTGTGGCCAGGAATGTGTCTTCCTGCTTTGGGCCTACCCCACCCACAGGTGGATTTTCTTCCCTGAGGCTTGAGGAATGTATCCGTGGCAGTGAAGGCCCGAAATCCTACATTCAGTTCTGCCTTCCTGGAACTAGTGAGCCTGTATATATTTTATAAAATGGTCTTTATAATTTTTCACTCTACAATAGTACCTTTTCCAAAATAGACCATATAATTGGTCACAAAATATGCCTCAACAGATACAAGAAAAATTGAAATAATCCCATGCATCCTATCAGCCCACCATGGATTAATGCTGGTCTTCAATAACGACAAAAACAATGAAAAGCCCACATACACATGGAAACTGAACAATGCTTTACTCAATGATAACGTGGTCAGCGCAGAAATGAAGAAAAAAATTTGACATTTTATTATTTAATGAAAATGAAGACACATCATACCAAAACTTATGGAACACAATGAAAGCAGTGCTAAGAGGAAAACTTATAGCTCTAAGTGCCTACAAACAAGCTGGAGAGAGCATGCACTAACAATTTGACAATACACCCAAAAGCTCTAAAACAAAAAGAAGCAAATACACCCAAGAGGAGTAGACAGCAGGAAATAATCAAACTCAGGGCTGAAATCAACCAAGTAGAAACAAAAAGAACTATACAAAGAATCAATAAAACCGGGAGCTGGTTCTTTGAGAAAATCAACAAGATAGATAAATCCTTAGCCAGACTAATCAGAAGGCACAGAGACAGTATCCAAATTAATAAAATCAGAACTGAAAAGGGTGATATAACAACAGAAACTGAGGAAATTTTAAAAAAAAACATCAGATTCTACTACAAAAGTCTGTACTCAACAAAATTTAAAAATCTGGATGAAATGGACAATTTTCTAGACAAATACCAGTTATCAAAGATAAATCAGGCCCAGATAAACGATTTAAACAATCCTATATGCCTAAAGAAATAGAACCAGTCATTAAAAGTCTCCCCACCAAAAAAAGCCTGGGACCAGACAGTTTTAGTGCAGAATTCTATCAGATCTTCAAGGAAGACCTAATACCAATTCTTTTCAAACTATTCCACAAAGTAGAAATAGAAGGAACACTACCCAATTCATTCTATGAAACCACAATTATGCTCATATCTAAACCACACAAAGACCCAACAAAGAAAGAGAACTTCAGACCAATCTCCCTTGTGAATATCAATGCAAAAGTACTCAATAAAATTCTCACAAACCAAATCCAAGAACACATCAAAACAATCATCCATCATGATCAAGTAGGCTCTATCCCAGGAATGCAGGGATGGTTCAATATTTAGAAATCCATCAAAGTAATCCACTATATAAACAAACTCCAAGAAAAAAAAAAAAACCACATTATCATCTCACTACATGCTGAGAAAGTATTTGACAAAATTCAACACCCCTTCACAGTAAAAGTCTTGGAAAGATCAGGAATTCAAGGCATAGTAAAAGCAATATACAGCAAGCCAGTAGCCAAGTAGAAACTTGAAGCAAACCCACTAAAATCAGGGACTAGACAAGGCTGCCCACTCTCACCCCACCTATTCAATATAGTACTGGGAGTCCTAGCCAGATCAATAAGGCAACAAAAGAAAGTCAAAGGGTTACAAATTGGAAAGGAAGAAGTCAAAATTTCACTATTTGCAGATGATATGATAGTATACTTAAGTAGCCCAAAACTTCCACCAGAGAACTCCTGAACCTGATAAACAGCTTTTGCAAAAAAAAAAAAAAAAAAAAAAAGTGGTTGGATATAAAATTAACTCAAACAAATCAGTAGCCTTCCTCTATTCAAAGGATAAACAGGCTGAGAAAGAAATTAGGGAAATGACACCCTTCACAATAGTCACAAATAACATAAAATACCTTGGTGTGGATCTAACCAAGCAAGTGAAAGATTTGTATGACAAGAACTTGAAGTCTCTAAAGAAAGAAATTGAAGCAGATCTCAGAAGATGGAAAGATCTCTCATGCTCATGGGTTGGCAGGATTAATATAGTAAAAATGGCCATCTTGCCAAAAGCAATCTACAGATTCAATGCAATCCCCATCAAAATTCCAACTCAATTCTTCACAGAGATAGAAAGAGCAATTTGCAGATTTATTTGGAATAACAAAAAAACCCAGGATAGTGAAAACTATTCTCAACAATAAAAGAACTTCTGGGGAAATCACCATCCCTGACCTCAAGCTGTACTACAGAACAATAGTGATAAAAAAAAAAACTGTATGGTACTGGTACAGAGACAAGCAGGAAGATCAATGAAATAGAATTGAAGACCCAGAAATGAACCCCCATACCTATGGTCACTTGATCTTTGACAAATGAGCTAAAACCATCCAGTGGGGAAAAAAAAGACAGCATTTTCAACAAATGGTGCTGGTTCAACTGGAGGTCAACATGTAGAAGAATGCAAATCGATCCATTCTTATCCCCTTGTACAAAGCTCAAGTCCAAGAGTATCAAGGTCCTCCACATAAAACCAGATACACTGAAACCAATAGAAGAGACAATGGGGGAAAACCTCAAACACATGGGCATAGTGGGAAAGGTCCTGAACAGAACACTAATGGCTTATGCCCTAAGATCAAGAACTGACAAATGAGACTTCATAAAACTGCAAAGCTTCTATAAAGCAAAGGATACTGACAATAGGACAAAGCAGCAACCAACAGACTTGGAAAAGATCTTTACCAATCTTACATCTGATAGAGGGCTAATATCCAAGGTATACAAAGAACTGAAGAAATTAAACTCTAGATAATCAAATAACCTGATTAAAAAATGGGGTACAGAGCTAAACAAAAAATTCTCAACTGAGGAAACTTGAATGGCCGAGAAGCACCTAAAGAAGTGTTCAACATCCTTAGTCATCAGGGAAATGCAAATCAAAACAAACCTGAGATTCCACCTCACACCAGTCAGAATGGCTAAAATAAAAAACTCAGGTGATAGCAGATGCTGGCAAGGATGTGGAGAAAGAGGAACACTCCTCCATTGTTGGTGGGATTGCAAGCCGGTACAATCACTATGGAAATCAGTATGGCAGTTCCTCAGAGAATTGAACATAGTATTACCTGAGGACACAGCGATACCACTCCTGGGCATATACCCAAAAGATGCTCCAACATACCACAGGGATGGACACATGCTCCACTATGTTCATAGCAGCCTTATTTATAATAGCCAGAAGCTGGAAAGAACCCAGATGTCCTTCAGCAGAGGAATAGATACAGAAAATGTGGTACATTTACACAATGGAATACTACTTAGCTATTAAAAACAATGAATTCATGAACTTCTTAGGCAAATTGATGGAACTAGAAAATATCATCCTGAGTGAGGAAACCCAGTCACAAAAGAACACACATGGTTTGCACTCACTGATAAGTGAATATTAGCCCAAAAGCTTGAAACAGCCAAGATACAACTCACAGACCACATGACTCTCATGAAGAAGGAAGACCAAAGTGTGGGTGCTTTGGTCCTTCTTAGACGGAGTAACAAAATACTCAACCAGAGTTCCCAAGGTCTAAATCTTTATCCTGGGAACACAAAGGGAGGGACTCATGGCTCCACCTGTATAGGTAGTTGAGGATGGCCTTGTCAGGCATCAGTGGAAGAAGAGGGCCTTTGTCCCTGAAAGTATGGATACCCTAATGTTGGGGAATTCAACACCAGGGAAGTGGGAATGGGTAGATGGTGGGGGCACACCCTCATAGAATTAGAAGGAGGGGGGATGGGATAAGGTGTTGGGGGGGGAATGAGAGAGATGATAACATTTGAAAGGTAAATAAATAAAATATCTAATAAAAAAAAACCCAGATAATGGATCTGGCAATTGTAGTTGAGCAGTTGAGACATTTTTGTCAACAATTTATTAAGGGGATTCCTTATAATTTTTAAGGATAAGGTATTGTGAAAGGGGTTCATAGAACTTTAAAACACTATCTTCATAAAATAAAATAAAATGAAATGAAATGGGGGAGGTATATACCCAAACACCACAAATTTATTTAAATCATACTCTTTTTATTTTAAATTAAAAAAAAAAACTGGATGCCAAGGAACTTTCTGCTGAGTGTCTATAGCACCCTTCAACTAGGCATACTTATGTCTAGTTGAAAAGGAAGATCCCACTTATAGGCATATTGCATGATCCTGACCAGGTATCTAATATGGAGAAAAGGGCATGTTTGTGGTTTTTCTGCAGGATGTTATAGGAGCATGGTGGCTGCCAGAATGATTGGTGAGACATGCTGATGCTGGGACAAACAAAGATGCTGACCTGTGGGCTTGCTGAGTGCCCTGACAAGGGTGATTGCGAAGCTGAATTGGACGTATGTTTCTGACCCACTTTTGCTTGCCTATATCCCAGATGGGACAAGCTGCCTTGACTCAAGTCTTTAGACCTTGTGGAACAGAGAATCAAAGAGAGAAATTATAATGACTCGTGTATTTTTCTTAAAGGTGACCAGCTATTCTGACTCAATCATGTACTGGTCTAGAAATCAATCCAATATTGAAAATAACAGTCTTCATTTGGAAGGCTGGATCTGGACATTTTCAGAGACATATTTGGAAGTTAGCTGCAGTTCTCTATGATGTTATGATAGCAAGAGATAAAGCTGGGACAGGATCTGTATTTCAAACAAGGGTTAGTGCATGTTTTAAGTCTCTTTTAATTGTCAAGCTAAAATTGGTTTTGTCTCTTCTACAGTATTTATTGTAAGGTGCATTGACTGTATACTTTCTAATTGTGTAAGTGTGTTGAAACCTGGCTTGTCTGTTACGGGAGTCTATCAACCAGCTTTGTCTTACTGCCCTGAGTATTAGAAAACCTTGATTATCTGAAAAAAGCTTGAAAGTGCTGGAAGAAGTAGGTTAGGCTTTAAGCAAAAGCAAGAGGGTAGCAGGCTTGATTATTGCTGGTATAACAGCTTTAATTTCATCAATTGCTAGCACCACTGCTTCTGCAATAGCTTTGACACAAGGAGTCAAGACAGCTATTTTTGTTAACCATTTAGCAAAAAAAAAAAAAAAAAAAAAAAAAAAGTTACTAATGTATTGAGTATACAAAAGGATTTATATAGGTGTCTGGAGCAATGGATTGATGTTCTATATCCTATTCAAATTATCTGAAGGAGGTTCAGCATTCAAGAGTTAGGAGTCATCTCAAGTGTCAGGACAAATATCATTGGAGTAGTCTTACTTCTAAAATTTACAATGATTGTCATTATAATTAGAAAAAAAGTTTAAAGACACTTGTAGGGTATTTGGCATAATTCTAACTAACACCTCTCTGGGTGTTTTAACTTTGCATAGTGAGATTATGAATTTAAAGAGTGCTCCTCTGTTGACCTTTGATGCTTCAGATAATGCTGATAAAATTATCTATGGCCTGAGGTCAGTATTTTTTTTTTTTTTTGGTCAAACCTCAGGAATGGCATATATAACTTGATCATGCTAGCCTTTCTTGTCCTGAAAATACTTTTATTCCTGCCCATTGTGTTAAAGCTTGTCTCTAATTACATCAACAGGTTGGCTGCCAAAGTACATGGCTTGAAAGTGAAAATGGACATCCAGACAGAGTTATTAATTTAACAGGCTAGCAAGCCAATGATGGGAAAGATTCTGCACAGAGCCTTACCAACCTAAGACATAAGTATATTACTTATGATAATGCATATTCCACGATAGGTAAGGAAGGCTTTCTTGTCAGAACAACCTAAGACAGGCTCAGTCTGGTTTATGCAATAAAAATGGGGAGATGTGGAGAGCTTTGGGGGCTGCCTCCCTGGAATCTGACATTGGCCAAGGACAAGGAAATGGACTGCTTGGAAGGACTCTGATATAGGCCAAGGACAAGAAAATGGACTGCAGGCAGGAATCTGACATTAGGCTAGAACAAAGAAGTAATTTCAGGCAGAAATCGAAATCCTAGGCTAAAACAAATAAGTAATTATAGGCAGAAATCTAAATCTTAAGCTAGAACAAAGAAGTAGGCTTCAGGCAGGGAAGTAGGCTCAGATATTTTGGTCATCCTGATCACCTTTAGAAATAGTGATCACAGGAGTGATCATGGGACTCTGTTTATTGTCGTGTGTGTTCCTTGACTATCTGGGTTTATTGTCTTGCTTGTTCCTTGACTATTTGCATCTATTGTATTGCTAGGTCCTCAACCTAGAACTGACCTTAATACTTGCATGTAATTTAAACAGTATTAAGGCCAAAAAGGAGGAGGAGGGAAGGGATAGGAATTAATGAGGGGGGATGGGGAAAAGGGATAACATCTGAAATGTAGGTTTCTGGGTGGTGGAAGTGAGGTAAGGGGATAAAATCTGAAATGTAAATATAATACCCAATTTTTAAAAATTTAAAAAATTTAAATAAAATAAAAGAAAGCAAAGAACGAAAAAAAAATAAAAATAAAAAATTTAGCTTGATACTAAAATTTGTTTTGAGAATTGTATATTGCAGAATACACAACCTTGGTGTACCCACTCATCAAGCAAGCTGAGCAGACCTGCTCAAATCTCTGATGTCCTGGAATCCCATCTGGATGCAGTGAAGACTCAGCGTCAGAGGCTTATCAATTTACTCTTCCCCTCACCCCTCTTCTAATATCTCAACACCCGTAATCAGCTTGAAGAAGTTAATGATGAGTCAGCGCCCCTATTCCCTGGGCTTGGGGACTAAGGTGGTTAATATTGGGCTGTCTTTCTAGGGAAAAGTAGTAGTTTTGTTGGAACAGGGAGGATTAGCTAGGAATTATTTCAGAGCCATAACCTATTGGTAGAAATCTATATAATTATTATCAAGATGAAGTTATAATTTCTTAAATTGTACAAAATTTACTTAGATTTCAAATTTAAAGTTTCCATTGGTATGAGCTTCTTATTGATATAAAAGTGAGATGAATATTAATACTCACATAATTATTGTGCCAGTATAACACATTTAGGAATACAAGGCCTAGACCCAGTCCTTCTTTAACTTTTCTAACTGATTTGAGATGGTTAGCCTGTGAGTTAAGGGACTATAGCAAATTCAGGACTTTGAGTTTATTGATAAGGTATTTTCTGTATTTTATTTAGAAATAGCTGAGAGGAGTTAACAGACAACAGTCCAAATTGCTTTACATGGATAGTTGGTTTTCAAAATGTTAGAAGTCCACAGAATTGACTTTACAAACATTTCTGTATTAATGTTCATTTTGATTAGAGACCTGTCTGCTTCTGACAGCTTCCTGTCTTGGATTCTAAGAAGAAATTGAGCATCTTTGGAGTTACTCCAGTTGTGGTGAGACAGCCACTGGGCAAGAATTGCCTCTTCCCATCTACAAACAAATTACTGTCCAGAAAAGGACGCACTTGCAGAATAGTCGACTGATTATATCTGCCTAGACAGAGTAATCAGCCCTTAATAATCCTGCATCACTATGGTCTGTCAGAAGATCCTGGGCCAGAAGGCTGAAGACCAGATGCTCCAACGTTCTGAAGTATAGGGACTGTCCAGGTGTTCAGCAGTCTCTATAAATTGGCTAAGTTTTAGAAGCTATGCTTTGTGCTTCCCATAATTTCAGTTAACTCAGTCATTCTAAATTTCTGACTGGGTTGAAAACTTATAGGCTCATAGCCAATCCTGGCTATTTACTTTGAGAGAAAAGATTTGAGTGGAGGATTTTCAGCTGACATTCATTCTAAAACCAAGAAAAAATCCAGGTTCAGAACTAAGTGTTTTAGTTAGGAGAGATGACAGAAGTTCTGGTTAGTCAACAAAATGATGGACTGGTTATTAGGACTAACTTGTACTTCACTGGTACAAATTGGCACAATTATGCACTAATTGTAGTTTAAGAGAAAAGTTTTATTTTAACAGGAAGGGTGATATGTAGGAGGAGCTAAGGTGGGAGGAGTATGGAGAGGAAGAGAAGGAGTAAGGAGAGAAGGAGAAGAAGGACAGGAGAAGCTAGGTGATGAGAGAGAGAAAGAGAGAGAAAGAGGAGAGGGGACATGGAGGCAGATGTTCACGTGTCTCCACCAGTCAAAGATAGTTGATATATCTAGGTTGAGTATTGGGTTACACTTCTGACTGAGCATTATCAAACTTATAAAGCCTTTGACTAACATTTTAAAAAATTGTATAAAAGCAAAAAGGAAAAGGGGGCATGGGATAGGGGTTTTGTAGGGAGGGGAAATGGGGAAAGGGGGTGACATCTGAAATGTAAATAAAATATCCAATAAAAAAAGAAAAATAAATAAATAAAAGTAACAATAGACAAAAAACCATCTGAAATGTAAATAAATAAAACATTGAATAAAAAAGAAATTTAGGTTCATAAAGAAAATAAAAGTTGTTAGTTGAAGCTAAAAGTTTAAAGAGAATGAACAGCTATTTTCCTCAATGTATTGTTTAAGTAAATTGAATATAAGTTTTGTGTATGCAAATGTGTGTACATTTATGTATGGCTGTATGTGCTCACATGTAGACATACCAGATGACTGATCTGAGGCTTACCAATGTTGCCCAGATTGACTAGCCTCAGGGTTTCCCTTGTATCTGCATGGGGTTACAAGCCGACATGCCTGATGATTAAACTCAAACCCTCATCCTCTCATGAAAAGCAATTTGCCTACTGAGCCACCTCCTTAGCCCTAAACTCAATGTCTAAAATCTATTCTCAAATAGTATTTCTTCTTTTTCCCATAAAGTTCCTTTCAAGGAACATTTAAAAACAAAACAAAACAAAACAAAACAATAACAACAACAACAACAACAACAACAACAACAAAAACCAAGTCACACCAGCATAGCACCCTCTAGGTGTGGTAGAGGGGTCTTCCAGGGCCCCCTGAGTGAGAAGCGAGAGGATCACAAATGGCACACATCCACCAAGGCACAAGCATAGGACAGAGCTCCATGGGATTTCCCTTCTGTCCTCCTACCTGCCCTCCCTATCTCCCTCTATTTCTCTTTCCTTTTTAAAGTTGGCTCTCACTATGATGCTCAGGCTAGTCTCCAATTCCTGAGTACATGCAACCCTCCTACCTCAGCTTCCTAAGTAGCTAGGATTAGAAGCACATACTAAGATACCTTGCAGTCTATAGAAATGTTTCATTTCACATCTTTTAATTATAATATGCAAAACAGTAAAAAAAAATGGTTCCTAGCAGACAAGATAGGGGTATTGTATCAAGTCCCCCTTCTGATTTCTGAGGGTTCTGCATTCACATTCACATACACACACTGGTGGGGGTCCAATTGCCTCACAACCACACGAACACCGATTTTATTCAGACAGAGATGTTTACTGAGCATAGGCTCCAGGACTAGTCAACCAGGGTCATGATTCAGATTTGGGAACTGAACCATGACACTGAGTTAAGATCTGTGCCAAGTTATTGCACCAGTCAGGATTTAGGGATGGGGGATTTCCTTAGGAACATGTCTCTGTTGTACACTTACCCTGTTTCCATTGGTTGGGTTATCCAACTGTGGCAGGGGGACTTGCCTTGTCTAACATTCATGTCTTAACTTGTCTACCAGGATGGGACTTCTCTAACATTCTTGTCTTAACTTGCCAGTCAGAATGTCAGTTACCTGTGTACATGTCTCTTTTTGCCAAGTAGGATGTCAGTACCCAGGGAGGTCTTGGGAACTTAAACTTTACTGGACCACTATTCAAAATGGAAGTCTTATTTCAAATAGTTTCTTATATTGGTACAGGTGTCTCTCTTAAGTTGGGGTCCATCCCAAAGGCAGCTTATAAAGGCAAATAACCAGAAAAGCTTATACACAGGTGAAGGAAGTGCTGTTGGGTGGTTGGTTTGGATCCGAGCTTATTGTGGCCAATTCTACAAAAGCAGTTCTACTGACTTTTATTGTGACTGGTTTTCAAGGGCACAGAACATAACAGAATATGTAGTCAACTTAAGCATGAGAAAGTTTCCTAGCAACATCAGAAGTGGCCCAGTGACAGAATAAAATGGAAGGCTTAGACTGGTAACAGTTACCTAGGCCCTAACACACACTCTAAAAAACCCTGCAATTTTGTTTTTAAAGACAAAAACATACAATACAATGAATACTACCTAGTATCTTATAGCTGTCAACTTATCATTGTTGTCTGTCTGTCTGTCTCTCTTTCTTTCTCTCTCTCTTCTCAAAGATTCAGAAGAGGACATTGGATCCCATTACAGATGATTGTGAGCCACCATGTGGTTGCTAGGAATTGAACTCAGGAATTTGGAAGAGATTAATAGTGCTCTTAATCACTGAGCCATCTCTGCAGCCCAACACTCTGGGTTTTTCAAGATAAGGTTTTCTCCTTTTAACAGCCCTGGCTGTCCTGAAACTTTCTCTGTAGACCAGGTTGGCCTTGAACTCACAAAGATCCATCTACCTCTACCTCCTGAGTGCTGGGATTAAAGGTGTGTGCCATCACTACCAGCTTCCCTTTATTTCTCTTTAGCTAGACCTTTATTTCCCTTTATTTTTCTTTAACACTATCTCCCTCCCTCATTTTCTCATGTTCCTCCTTTCTTAGTACTTCAGGGTAATGTATATATGTTTCCAAACGCTTCCATATGTAAATCTCCTGAAGCACATAGCCAAAATATTATATTACAACATTAGCTATTTCTTGACATTATTTATGTCGGAATCCACACTCTAGTGCATCCGGATGATAGGCTTTTGTCCTTCTGAGCTTAGTTTATGTAATTTGCATTGTGCTTTTAGATATAAGGGCCATCTTTCTTGGCAGCTTGGTATTATAGAAACCACAATGCAGAGACTTTAACCCATCAAAATGCTGAAAATCAGTAGGTGGCGAATGCTTAGCTCCAAACAGAGCATCTACATTTTCCTCTTATCTGAGACCCAGGAATCATCATGTAAAGGGGGTGGAGGGATTTTAAGAGCTAGAGAATGGAAAGGCACACTGAAAGATGCTGCTTAGGCCCAGCAGGTATGGTTACCTGTACTGGATCAAGCCAACAAAATCAGCTAACATTCCAGCAGGCAGCTAAATGAACCCTGTGAACTGTATTAACAAGGAACAGTGGGCAACCATGTAGAAGGGTTATGGGGGCCGGGGGGGGGGTAGTTGGAGGTGGAATGATCAAGATACATTGCATACATGTATGAAATTGACAAAGAACAAATAAAAGTTATTCTTCTAAAAGGGGGGAGCTGGAGAGATGATTTAGCAGTTAAGAGTAATTACTGCTCTTTCTGGGGAACTTGAAGTTGAATCCCAGCACCCATACTGGTGGCTCACAACTGTCTGAAACTCCAGCTCCAGGGGATTCAATATCTCTGGCCCTTCAGGCACCTGCATTTTATGTGTACATATCCACACACAAACATGATACACATGATTTAAAAGAACAAAAATGAAGACATAAAGCTTTCCTAAAAAGGAAAAGGTAACCCTAGTGGGCTTGGTAGGATAGCTGTATCCAAGACTGCCCTGTACAGGGAAACGTCTTTGGAGAATGCTAGCTTCCACTTCTCTCTCTCTTTCTTCATAGCCAGGGTGTGGGATTGCCGGCCTGGGCCATTTATCTTCAGACATGGCACAAGTATTGGAGGCCACCCTCTTGTATTAGAGGAGGGAGGATCACATGGTCAAAGCCATCTAGGAGCAGGGGGCAGGTGGTAGGGGTGGGGAATGGGGAATGGGGGATGGGGAATGGGGGGGCACCACAGTGCAGTTTGCTTTCCTGATAGTGTTCTATATTATACCCAATGCTTGGGAGTTTGTTGAGCACTTTATGCATTGCTATTTTCTCTAGGCTTTGCCTATATAGATATAATTCTTTTCCTTGGCTTTTTTGTTTGGAGAAATGATGTCACTGTGTAGACTTTTAACTCATAGCAATCCCCTGGCCTCAGCCACCTAAATACTGGGTCATTATGTCATAACTGGCCAAACAATGTTTTTAAAAACTGCATTCCAAGTCAGGATCATGCACTTAATGCCTTTTTAATTCATGCCTTGTCCTGCTGCTGTGATAAAATACCTGGACAAAAGCACTTAATGGGAGAAATGGTTTGTTTACACTCATGATTCAAGGTACCTCCATCACTTCCAGAAAGGATGAAGCAGGAGTGTGGAGCCTCTGGTTACATGGTAGCCACAGGCAGGAAGCAGAGAGTAATGAATGCTGATACTTGGCTATCTTAATCCTTTTTTTTATTTATTACTTTTTAATTTTATATGTACGGGTGTTTTGCCTGCATGTGTGTCTGTGCACCACATGCATGCAGTACCTGAGGAGGCCAGAAGAGGGTGGTGAATCCTCCAGAACTGAAGCTACAGATGGTTGTGAGCCCCTAGCTGTGGAGGTAAGGACATTGTGAACCAAAGCCAGGTTCCCAACAAGAGCAGCAAGTGCTCTCAAACACTATCTCTTTACTCCCAGAATTCCCATTTTTAATTCAGGACCCAGGCCTAGTCACTGTTGCTGCCCACAATTGGAAGTTTGTCTTCTTACCTCAGTTAACCTGATCTAGATAGTCCCTGGACAATATGCTCAGATAGTCCCTGGACCACATGCTCAGAGGGGATTCTAGATCCTGCCAAACCTACCATCAGCATTAACTGTTACACTTCCTAACATTTTATTCAAGAACAGCTCTTTACCTTTATAATTGTTTTCATAAAGTCCATGCTTCTAGGGCCGGACTGGTAGTCTTGAGGAAGAGTCCAAACTCTAAATTTGCTTGTTTTCCTTCAATATATCATTTTAACCAGTTTTCTTGTTAACTAAGCGTTGGGTACAGTAAATTATTTATGTTAAGGGTAAATATGTTTAGTAAAACAAAAACAAACAAAACCCACTTCCTATGTGGATTGAATGCTGCATTGCCTCACGAGACACAAATTGCCCTGTTCCAAAGGTGAGACACTTGGTACGTGTCCAGAACACAGCATATGAGAATAATAAGTCCCATTTCATCGATGAAGGAGTGGAGAAACCCACATTTTCACATGACTTCTTCAGCTAGCTTGGTCTGTGAGGCACAGAAGAGGCACTAAACCCAGACCCTTTGGTTGAGCACCCAGTCTCCTGTCTCTTCATTATCCCAAACTGTACCTGCTTAAATCATTCAATCACATATGAATTCAGTCAGCAAACCTTCAAGGAAAGTTCCCTGCAGGAGGCAAGAAAGAAGGCGAGCCATGGAGAACTCTGAGAGGAAAAGGTGCTAAGCAAAGGAAACATCCAACCTGTCAGTTCTGAGGCAGGAACATGCCAGCATATCGGAGGCACTTTGAGGAGCAGTCCCTACAGACCCCAGTTGTAAGCCTAACAGAGACAGATATGCAGCACAGTGAAATCACAAGCAGATATGTACATATGTGAACACACTTCTTTGCTTCATTGAGACTTCATGTGTGGGTCTCCACTTTCATGGTCAGAGGCACATGCATGAGCTAACCTGTCCAAAAGGACTGCTCAAGGCCAGATTACAGAATATGGGCAGAAAAAACAATGCAAAACAAAACAAAAACCTCCTAGAGCTAGATTTTTGATCAAAGAGTAAATGAAGGAAATTGAAGTGGTTGAGCCAAGAAAATGCATAGAGATGTATAGTTGGGTCAGCTGTACACACAGGATCTGGGCCATCCCTGTGAAGTGCCTGCCCTGGGCAACAGCGTCATGTGCTCTGATTTAGTCTGCAGCTTCTTGTCATCAGAAGTTCTTAGTACATGGCCTGAGGTAGTGGGAGAAAGAAGAGGAGGAGGAAGGAGGTGGGAAGGAAGGGAGAATAAAGGAGGGAGAGAGAGAGAAAGGGTGAGAGGGAGAGAGAGATGGGGAAGAAAAGCAAGTGGAGAAAAGATGCCCACCAGAAGCAGAAATATAAACTTCCTAGGATGTTGCCAGTGAGTGGGCCCTTGCTGAGGGCGGAGTAATGCATGCAGCAACAAGGTCTGGTGTTCCAAAGCTGAGGAGGTTTGGGCTTTCCTGCCTTGTAGACTCACAACGCACAGGAGACTGACAGGTAGGATGGGCATGTTGAAATTGTTCTGCAATACCTTCCAGTAGAGCAGGGAGCTTGCAGGACACACCCAGGAATCCTCCTGTCATGATTGTGGGCACCACAGTCTTGATTTCCACCTAAATCAAATGAATGAAGAACATGGGAACACCCCCTTAGAGTCTCACGAATCAATCTGACATCATGCATCAGGCATGCTGCCCTGACATCATGCCGACTACATACAGACAACCATTAAATGCAAATGAGAATCAGCAACAAAGATGTCTCTGGTTTGAACTTGGTGCTTCACAGCAGTTGGTTGAAAAGGGTCTCATGCCCCATTGTGAGCAGGAAGAGCTCTCACAGCCAGGGCATTACCCTACCATGCTCCCCACCCTGACAGTCCATTTCATACCTGGCTTTTTTGCTACAAGAATGATTTCCATCTTAGACCTATACATCTCACTGTACCTGTCTCTCTGATGTATACATGGATGTATTTTAAACTTGTCTTGATTTGTGGCTTTCTTTCTTCTGTAAAACTACAAAAACTTTATGAAACTGCTTCCACATTGGAACAGGAAATTTGGAGTAGCCGAGATCCTGTGTTCTCACACCATGGTTACTCAATGGCTCCAGAATAAAGTACCTCTTACATCTCCACAAAGAAAAGCATGCTTTCTAGTGGGTTGTGCCTCAGCGCTGTGGTAGAAGCTTCCACAGGACTAGGGAGGCCTGAAATCAGTCTCCTACACTGCAAAGCAAAAAAGAACAAAGTATTTCCCATGATCTAAAATGGGTTTTGCTCATTGTAGCTAGTAGGGGAAAGGGGGTCTTTAAAGGGTAGTTCAAGTTAAATACTAAAGGAACTTTCTTCCCCCAGTTAAGAGCTTTTCTGTCAGATGTTTCAGACCAAGAGGGAAAGCATGACAGAATCCCAGATTGCACAGAGGAAACCATGGTTAGAAATGGGAGAAGTCAAGGCGGTTTCTGGAATGTTCAGTTAGGCTAGCCCAGCTGCATACCTCAGGGTCTCCGTGTGTTCAGAGATGGAGGGTCAGCTGGGAAGGGGAGGGCTATCACCTTGGTGTACCCTGACAGCTTGGTGTGGTGAAAGAGGCTGGCCTTGCTAATTCCATGTCTCTCACTCTGTGTCCCTGACTCTTTAATAGCTTTCGTCAAAGTCTTGCCTGGACAGAAATGCACCATTACACAAAGACTTACTCTTTTGATTTGAAGACTGGCTCAGGCAAACAACAGAGATGAGAGTCCTTATGTAGTTCAAATAGAGATGGTTCATAGAGACCTCCAAGGAGCTTGAGAACGCAAGAGGCTTAATGCCATGTCCACAGGGAGCTGAAATACAGCAGACCCAAGATGGTACCAGCCAGCTGTGCTGAGTGAGTTCTGGCTTCAGTTAATCACAATCATTTCTTATAATGACTCTGTGGAGCAGTCATCATTATTATAAGTCAGCTACACACGAGAAACCAAGCCAGTGACCTTGACTGCTGCAACCCAAGGTCCCAGCTTAATGGTTTCAAAGTTCTCACTCTCAGTTACTCCACCGTATAACGCACCTTCAGTCTGAGCAAGGTACCACTGACTTTGACACAGGATGGTGGCCACATCTGGAGGGAGAGCAGGACCCTGGCAAGCAACCCCATATCCCGGGTAGGAAGGGCAAGGCAAAGAGAAGCTTGGATTTTCTAAAGACATTTCTCTGTATAGTACAAGGCCATCAAACCAAAATCTGCCTGGGACTCAACTCAGTGTCTAAGAAGAAGCTAAGTCATTAGGGAAATGCAAATCAAAACCAGAGTGAGCCGCCTATGGGCCCTAGGGGTTTAGCACAGTGCCAGGAGTGCTAGAGTTCTCCAGAGGGCTAGGACCCATAAGAAAGTAATCGTAGAGAGCCTTGTAGCTGCTCCGCCCAGCAAGCTGCAGCTTCAGAATAAAGGCAACAATGATGCAATCAGTCAGAAGCTGAAGGCCCTTGGGGGCTGCCCCAAGTCCTGCTGGTGTTGGTGTGCTGGGAAAGGCTGGGGAAGCTGGAGTACAGGAGGCAGCTGCAGCTTCCGGTTCTCCCACGTGGAAAGAGCAGTTTCACACTCTGGCCGCTCTTCTCCTCTACTCTGCCTGGGACCCCAGCCTATTGGATGTTGCTGCCCACATTCAAGGTGGGTATCTCATCCTTGGGTACTGACCTACCTGTCTGCCATCTCTGGAAACTCCCTCACAGATACACCCAGAGGTAGACTTTACTCCGGACACCTCTCAATTCAGTCAGTTTGACTGTCACAGCTATAGTAAAATCCAAACCAATAGAAACTCTAGAAATAAATATCATCAGAGTGTGGAGAGACAGGAAACTCTCCATATTGTTCGTAGGAATGCAAAAAGCTGCAGCTTCCTTTGAGAGTAGGCTGTCAAGTTATCACAGAACCCAGAAATTCCTCCACATACCCCAAAGAATCTGAGGAGTGACACTATTCAGAGTAGCCTTTCTTTGTCTGAATTGTTCTCAGGGTTTCAGGTACCCTCTGTCAATCTCAATGGGAAACACTGAAAGAAAATGTCCAGAAGCAAACAATTGAGAAGTTTTTCACCTTTATCCTGCTCTGTCTGGCCAGGAACACGAATCTTCCCTTGACCCAGCACACACAAACCATGCGTACTCCCCTCCCATCAGATCAGCTCTCAAGGCACAGGGTGCCCGTGATCAATAGCCCTTATGTAGCAGCCTCACACTCGGCAGTGATACTGAAGTCATTTGGCCCATCTCACCCAAGCATGTGTTTTACCTTTCCTCTGCTTTGGAAGGGGAGTGGGTAAACCAGTGCAAAAAGTTATTTCAAGGAAGAAAGAAAGAAGACACTCGTGTAGCTTTTGTTACTATTTTTTCCTAGTTTACTTCTCTGATCCTATGACTGATCACAAAGCAGTTTGGGGGAGGAGAGGATTTATTTCATTTATGTCATCAAGAGGAGCCAAGATAGAATCTCAAAGCAGGAGTACAGAGGAAGGAACTGAAGCAGAGTCATGGAGGATGCTGCTCACTGGCTTTGTCTCAGGCTCATGTGCAGTTACATTTTCTATGCAGCCCAGGCCTACTAGGGATGGTACCGCCCACAGTGGACTAGCTCTTCCTGCTTCAATTAGCAGGTAAGAAAATGGCCCACAGACAAACCCATAGGCAAATTTGACAGAGGCAAACCCTCAATGTTAAGAGTCCCTCTTCCTAGATGTGTCAACTAAACTGCTCTATTTTATCATTAATTATTATTGTTAATCTCACGGTACCTAACTTACTAGTTGAACTTTAGCATAGATGTGCATGTAGGAGAAAAAGCAAGACAATGCAAACAGAGTTCATGGAGTGTCTCCTCTGCAGCTAAGGGGAAAGGCACGATTAATCTTTGTAGCAGTACTACTGATGATCATCAAAAGTAGCAGCAACCCAAATGCCTAACCAATGAATGAATAAATGGATTATCTATAGAAGGTATGAAATCATTGGAATACTATTTAGCCAGAAAAAAATGAAGTACCTCCCATTGGTACAGTGTACTGCAAAACATGCCAAGTGAGTCAGGTGTGATGCACACACCTATAATCTCAGCAATGGAGAGATGGAGGCAAAGGGATCGGCCTCAACCTTCAGCTACACAGGATACCTGAGGCCAGCCCGGGTAGCATGAGACCTCATCTCCAAAAGTAAAACAAATGAAAGCAAGAGAGAGTCAGTCACAGACTGTCACACTCCATACAAGTCCATTGTGTGAAACATCAGAACAGGTCAGTTCACAGAGAGAGAAAATGGAGGAGTGTTTTTCCAGGGAGTGGTGGGAAAGGAACATGCATAGTATCCCCTTCTCCTGGGGCCCACCTGTGCTGCATGCACCCAGCATTTCCAGTAGAGTATCAAGAAAACAGGAGATGCCCAGAGGATACAGGGTCTGGAGGATGTTAGGATGCTAGTTTGCTGCCTGGTTCCGCCTGGTGCTGTCGTGATTGACAGACCTTCCTACCAATGACGAAAATGGAGGCACAGACAGCTTTCTGAGTGTCTTAGGGAATCCAGAAAGAGACCTGGAATTGGGTCTCAGACAGTTCCGGGCTGGAGCTGAGGTTTCTTTCCCCAGGACACTGCCTACATCTGGCTGTCCAGACATCCTTCTTATCTTCCTCCTTTGCCACACCAAGTCTTCAAACGTTTATTTTTGTTTGCCTAAGCCCATCGCCTGTGGCCTGTCCTGGGGCTCCCTGGTATCCATTGCTTCCTTCTCCACACCCAGTGCCTCTGACGTCTATATTCTCTTACTCACTAACCGAGAATGCAAGTGTGACCTAATGGACCCCACCCTCGGGGAGCAGACAGATGAGTAGCAGGTGCTATGCAATGAGTAAGTCCCTGGGAAAGGATTATTCCAAGAAGTGATAGACATCTAGATAACTTCAGGAAGTCAGGAAAGGAAGGCTTCCTGGAGGAGGTGAGGCCTGGACCAAGACCCAATAGACAGAAGAGATATTGGGTCTTAGTTGTCCACATAATTACCTTATGGAATGGAAAGGACCATTTGGTCTCAGACTTGAAAGTTCCAGTGTGGTGGTGTGCACCTTTAATGCAGTGTTTAGGAGGCAGAACCAGGGAGAACTCTGTGAGTTTGAGGCCAATGGGATAGGCATTGCACATTCCAGGCAAACCAGGGTTCTACAGTGTAAGACTTTGTCTCAAATATATGTATATTGATATAAAAATGAAAAACTTCCACAAATAAGCTATCTTCGTTATAATTAAAGTAACATTATATATGTAGAAGGAGAAACCCAAACTCTCTAGCAGTCAAAAGTGAAAAGGTGATAGAGCTGGAGACATGGCTCAGCAGGTTAGAGCACTTGCTGCTCTTGCAGAGGCCCTGGTTTCAGTTCCCAGCACCTCCTCCCTCCACTCCCGGCTACCTGTAATTCCAGATCCAGGGGGAATCAGAGGCCCTCTTCTGGTCTCCATTCATACTGCACCCATGTGTATCGACCCACACATAGACACAGCATATAAACACAAATGCCTAATTTTAAAACGTAAATAAATAAAAAGAAAAACACAAAAGCTAGAACAAAATAAATACCTCAAGAGTGGTAACGACAAAAAATAATATATGTGGGGTAAGAGAGATGGTGCCACCATTAAGATCACTGGCTGTTCTTCCAGAGGACCTGGGTTCAATTCTCAGCTCCACATGGCAGCTCACAAACATTGTAACTCCAGTTCCAAGGAAATTCAATATCCTTTTCTGGAATCCGTGAGTATATAGCATGCACATGGTACACAGACATACATGCAGGCAAAACATCTATACATAAAGTAAAAATTAAAACTTAATGTGTATATACATTGACACTTTTTTATTCCTTGATTTTAAAGACAGGGCTTCTCCATGTAACCCTGGCTGTCCTGGAACTCACCTTGTAGACCAAGCTGGCCTCAAACTGAGGAATTCACCTGTCTCATAAATGCTGGGATTAAAGTTGTGTACCACCACACTGGGGCTTCATTGAGACTCTGTCTGTTGCCTGGAGGATGTAGGCCCAATATGATAGCATCCACAGCCTTCAGCTCTGTGCTTTTACTTCAAGGAAAATCTTTTTAGGGACTATCAAACAAATGTGATCACATACAAAAGCATTCGTTACAGTATTGCCTGTAATAACTGCAGATGATAGCTAGCAACTCAGTGTGCCCAAAGTAAATAGGATGCTATTGAAGAAATGATGGCAAATCCATACACCAGAATATTATGTAGCTATAAAAAAATACCTCTGCATGTACCAGATGGTGATCCTGATGTGGAAAAGTGTGTGTGGGGTCGTGGGGGACAGAGGATCAGATTATAAAATGGTGCCTCTCTGTATTTGCTATAGTCTGAATATTCATCTCCCTCATCCTCAAGTGCATATGCTGTACCTCTTAACCCTTGATGGGTGAGATAAGGCTTCTGGGAGGTTAGTAAGAGTGGCACCCTCATGGCCTAACTGTATAGTTTGGCTCTTGGATGTCTCTCAAAGACTCATGTGTCAAACTCTCAGTTCCTGGGCTGTGACACTATTGAGAGATGGAAGAATTTTTAGAAGGTGAGGTCTGTGGAGTGAAGTTGATCTTTACATCACGTCTTGAAGAAAATGTTGCAGGCTCAGCCCTCCCCTTTGTTTCTGTTTCCTAGCTACCCTGAGGTGAACCTTACTTGCATTACACAGTCTCCCAGTGCCCTGTGCCACACAGTTACAAAGGAAAAGGAGCTAACTGACCATGGTTTGAACTGCACCCACCCTGAGCTAAGGCAAACCTCCTCTTTATAGGTTGTTTCTCTTGAGCATTTTGTTACAGTGACGGAAAGCTGGTTAACACACCATCTATGAGAAAGTGGGCCTTACAGACACAGAATCCGCTTGTGGTTTGCTATTGGAAAAGCATTTTGGTTGGTCACAAACCATTCAGTCTATGATCTTTTTTGTTACAGTAGCCCAAATAAGCTTAAATGGATATAGCTATAGGCACTGAGAATTTCATGCTTCTTTTATGTTTCTGCAGCAAAATAAAATGCATATTGCATTCTGTGTAGGTTGTAACTGATCTGGCTCCTGGTGAGTCAGGTGGCTGCTTCACTCTGTGGCACCTTGCTGCCCTGCCCATGACCTTAGATGCTGCATCTGGGATGTGAGTCTAAAGTCTGCAGCAAAAAAAGTCGTTCCATCCCAGAGCAGGTCAGACAAGGCAGTGGACACTTTCTTCCCTTCCGTGACAGCAGAACAGCATGAAGCTGCTCCACAGAGGAGAGAGCTGTCCTCAGCAGCAGATCTCTGGAGTTAAGAGTCCCACACTCATAATGACCCTGGCAGCATAGGTGCAGGATTCCCCCAACTCCCTGAGGAGGATAGTCTAGCAAGCATCAGTGTTTATAATGTCTGATCCCCAGTGCAGACACAAGAAACACGGTGTCCCCTGACTTCACCCTCCATGGAGCAGGGTCACAGAGCAGCGCTTTAGGCATCAGGCAGGACACCCGGGCTAGGGAGCTGAAAGCTGTCTGGATGATAGGGAGGAAAGACAGGAGAATCCCTGAGGACAGTTTCACTTCTGCTTTAAAGTTGAATTTTTTTTTTTTTTACTTATTCACTTTACATTCTACTCACTGCCCCCTCCGTGTCACCCCCTCCCATAACCCTTTCTCCATTCCCCCTCCCCTTCTCCTCTGAGCAGGTGGTACCCCCTGGGTATTTCCCCAACCCTTACACTTCAAGTCTCTGAGAGGCTAGGCACTTCGTCTCCCACTAAGGCCAGTCAAGGTAGCCCAGCTACAAGAACACATCCCACATACAGGCAACAGCTTTTGGGATAGTCCCACTCCAGTAGTTCAGGACCCACATGAAGACTGAGCTGCACATCTGCTACATATGTGTAGGGAGGCCCAGCCTGCATGTGTTATTTTGTTGGTGGTTCAGACTCCGAGGGCCCCAAGAGTCCAGGTTAGTTGATTCTGTTGGCCTTCCTGTGGAGTTCCTATCCACTCAGAGGCCACAATCCTTCCTCTTATTCTTCCATAAGAGTCCCCAAGCACCTTCTACTGTTTGGCTGTGGGTGTCTGTATCTGTCTGAGTCAGCTGCTGGATGGAGCTTTTCAGAGGGCAACTTGCTCCTGTCTGTAAGCACAGTATCATTAATAGTGTTAGGGATTGGTGATTGCCCATGGGATGGGTCTCAAGTTGGGTTGTTAATTGACCAGCCATTCCTAGTCTTGGCTCCATCCACTGTGCCCGCATTACCTTGTAGGCAGGATAAACTTTTGGTTTGAAAGTTTTGTGGGTGGGTTGGTGTTTTTATCACTCCACTGGGCTTTCTGTCTGCACATGAGGTGGCCTCTTTAGGTTCCAAATCCCTAATGTAGTGAGTCACAGCTAAGGTCACCCCCACTGATTCTTGGGTGCCTCCCTTATCCGAGGTCTCTGTCTCATTCTGGTTTGGATTTAAATACTTAGATAGTGTCCAGAGCTCTAGTGTTGAAGGCATGGTCTCTAACTTGTGGCCCTATGGGAAAGCCACGGAATCCTGTGGACTGAAGCTGGTCACTGTTAGGAGTCCAGTCCCTCCTTCCAGGTCCTCACAGACCTGACCACACCACTGTCCCCTCTCTTCCTCCCTTCTGAGTGCTGCTGGGAAGAGCTGACAGGCCACTCACTGTTGTCATAGGCATCCAGGCCTCCAAAGTAGCTTGACTGTGGTGGCACATTAATTAACTCCTTTCCTCTCTCTAGGGTCTCTGTGACTTCTGTCACGTAGAACAGATCACATATTAACTATGTCTGCTGCCTTGTGGCATTAGGCTTCTTTCCTCTCTTAGACACCTTTAAGGACAGACTCCTTGCTTTGCCTGTGTGACTGAAGCTGCTTTTTTCAGGACTCCACCCAACACACACACACACACACACACACACACACACACACACACACACACACACACACTACTCCTGTAGTGTTGATAAGTCCTTTAATAAAGCTTGAAGAACCATGCATACTTTGTCTCTCCCTCCCTGCAAACTTATCCATCATTGAGCCATGCCCTTGAGAGGGACATTGGGTCCCCAACCCCTTCCTCTGCTTTGAGTTTCTGTCATGATTGTCTACATGGCCCAAAGCAATATGGTCAACCAGTCATTGTAGTGTGATCCCTGAAACCATGAGTCAAAGCAAACCGCCCCCCACACCCTTAAGGTGCGTGTTCCAGGTATCTTGTCAGAGACAGAAATCTCACTTACACACCCTCTGTGCATACCGCAACTTTTCCTCTGTTGCTGATTCGGCTAATAGTTCCTTTTCCATGTTGGAAGTATGGTCTTTCCATTGATGCTGAAGCCTCTCATGTCATGCACCTTATTAGGCTGACAATACCTACTAAGAAGAGGACCAACCTCACCCGTCTCCTTATCCCAACTCTTCACTGCCAATCCTGTTTCCCTCAGTCCACAGTGGTGGAGACCCTACTGTGTGCCATGCACAGTCATGGGCTCTGGGGAATCTGGCATAAACAGAGGTCACTAAACACATTCCAGGAGATAAACACAGGCATTCATTATACAAGCAAACAAGAAATCGTGGTGCTCCTCGGGTTTATATGGTTTCGATGGCCTGCTCAGTGATGTAAGAGAAAGGAGATAAAGAGAAGCAAGCAGGACCCCTGTCCCACTATTCAGTGAGAGCTCATTGCAGGCAGATGGGTGGACTGGTTCAGCTGTTCTCTCCTGAACATCTCACTGTGCTCAGCAAGAGTTTGGTGATTCTCGAAAAGTATTTCCCAGTAAGACCAATGTGTTCAACCAACGTGTTCAACCAACATGTCACAACCCAGAAAAACATGATTCTGCCTTCTGCCTTGATGGTGGTCACTTGGTTTTTTTTTTTTTTTGCTTTTTTTTCCAGACAGGGTTTCTTTGTGTAGCCCTGGCTGTCCTGGAACTCACTCTGTAGACCAGGCTAGCCTCGAACTCAGAAATCTGCCTGCCTCTGCTTCCCAAGTGCTGGGATTAAAGGTATGTATTACCACTGCCCGGCGGTCACTTGGTTTTTAAAGTGGATTTCCTGGGGGAAGTTTCACGGTTTGTGCTGACTGTATGAGACCTCCATTGTTCATGATAACTTTAGCAACTTGAAACCCATTGTGTGTTACACTGTCTCAGTCTATGGTGTTCACTAATCCAACACCATGTGTAAGGATGTCCCTACCATGTGCAGGGAGATACTCGGTGGCCTGTGACACGGAGAGCCAGGCAGCTCTGCTCTCAAAGACAGGCTCTTCTATCCCTACAACTGTGAATACCTGGAAAGGAGTTTTTGGTGCTGTCTAGCCATTTTGTGTGTATGAGAGAAAGAGATGGGGTGGGGGTAGTTATTTGCTATTTTAACTTGGGGTTCTACAACAAAATATCACACATTTGTTTCTGAATTTTGGAGACTGAGAAATCCAAGATGAAGTGTGCTGGGTAGTTTTATGTCACCTTGACACAAACTAGGGTCATTTGGGGAGAAGGACTCTCTTATATTTTTGGTTGTGAGCCTAGCTTTTAACAGCTGAGCCATCTCTCCAGCCCAGAAAAGGAACACTCAATTGAGAAAATGCCTTCATAAGATCTGGCTGTAGGCAAGACTGTAGAGCATTTTTTGATTAATGATTGATCCAGGAAAGCTCAGCCCTTTGTTGGTGGCACCACCGCTAGGCTAGGCTGGTATTTCTCCATGAAAGTAAAAAGCAGCCTGAGTAAGTCATGAGTGAGGAGATCCACTAAGCAGTAAGCAGCCCTTCTCCATAGGTTCTGTTTCAGTCCCTGCCTTAACTTCCTGCCTTGGCTTCCCCACTGATAGACTATGACCTGGACATGTGAGATGAAATAAACCTTTTCCTTCCCGAGTTGCTTTCAGTCAGGGTGTTTTATCAAGTGGTAAAAACTCTAGCTAAGACATGCAGGTACTGGAGGGTGTGATTCTCGGAGAATCCTTGTTTTCCCGGCAGGTAAACACTTTTTACTGCCACACAGTGTGTATGAAACAGGTCCATCTTCCTTTTTTATTTCTTGAGGAATGCTCTCAGAGAAATGAATGAAGCTGCCCACTGCAGCAGAGAGAGCAGCAGTCCCAGCATTACTTCAGACTGTAGCCTCCACCGTGACTCTAAAAAGAAGTCTCTGCTCTGGTGTATGAGTGCCCTGCACTTTTCCACAGCCCATAACTGCACATGCCATAGCTGTGCTCCCAACCTCCTGTGACTCACAGTCACATCAGAGTATAAGCAAAACACTCCTGAGGAAGCCGTGGTCCTTCCAGATCTGGTATCTGCCAGCTTCATCTAGGTTGTTTGTGCTCCTATGTCACTCCTCGTCTGGCTCACATGGGGCTTCCTTGGCTGAGAGCCCTTGTTTACCCACCTGAGAGGCCAGATACAATATTTCTCTCCATCCAACCAGGAAGCTTCCTCCTCCAGCTCCAAGCACAGCTGTGATTCATGCTTTCTGAAAAGGCCTTCCTCCAATATACTGCCGACCACCACCAGTCTCACTCTAATGCTCACTCTCTTCTCTCCTTAATAGAGACTCCTGGGGACAAGGCCAGCTACTTCATCATCTCTCGAACTCCCTTCCCATGCTGTACACAACCTAGGCACTCCGTCTGCCTCAGAGGAGATGTCCGGAGAAGACAGTTGGTGTGGGAATCCAGAGTTCCTATTTCTGTCATAACCATTGTGGAGTTGGAAATGCTTTGAAGCCAGCAAGAGCTGAACGTGTAAATCTGAAATCCCTCTTCAATTAATGCTGAACCATTAGTCTTTCCTGAAGCTGCCAGGATCTATTAAGCCATTTAACGCAACCTCCCGCATTTCAGGATTGCTCCCAGGGGCCTTTTTCTCAGGCCTGGACCATCAGAGCATAAATGGCTTAAGTGGTGAGATTTCTTCCCCACCCCCATAGGAAGCCATCCCATAGAAGCAGACCTTAATGGATCTGAGGCACAGCTAGAATGAGCTCCAGCTCCAGTCACTATCACCCCCAGACACTCTGGTGTTAGGCTGTTAACCAGGATTGGCTTTGTGGGTAACTGAACCAGGAAACCACCCTCTGTGGACTGATTAGACTGGTCTCAGAAAAGTCTACAGGCTTAAAAGATGTCCCTCAGCACTCCACAACACTGCCTTACAAAAATAAAAAATAAAAAACCCTCAAAAAACCAAAACAAACAACAACAAAAAACCCAAACCAACCAACCAAACAAACAAAAAACCAAAACAAACCACCCTCCATTCTTTGCTTAATAAATATTTATTAAATGCCTATCTGGTAACAGCACTTGGGAATTACTACAGGTTTGTGACTTGGGTTTATACTGAGCTTAAAACCAAATTTACTAGCTGGGCATAGTGGCACATGCCTGTAATTTCAGCACCTGGCAGGCTGAAGCATCCTGAGAACACCCTGGACTACATACAAAGACACACACACACACACTGAAACTAAACAAACATCAACCGAAATAAAAGCAAATATTCCTCTGAAGGGAAACCACAGCACTCTCTACCCATCATTCATAGCTGCTTCCCAAGGAAGAGGGAGGCTGCACAGCTGTCGTGAAGGGACTGAGTAGGATGTAGTGCGCCTTGTAATCCCAGCATTGGAGAGGCTGAGGCAGGAGGCTGTGAATTCAAGACAAGCCCAGGCAGTATAGTAAGACTCTGTCAAAATGAAACAAAGAGGAAAGGCAGGGGCAGGAAAGGACGAGAAAGAAGAGCCTGGGCTTGCAGTAGGAGGGTGTGCAGGTCTAAGCTTCTGTTTGGACATAGACCTTGACCCTTATGGCAAAGCTCACTTAACCAGGGAGAGGTCAGTGCTTCAACAGCAGCAGTGAGACAACACCCACAGCTGTCGTTCATCAAGTACTCACCAGGTGCGAGCATTGTGCCATATGCTGTATGGGATCATTTTTTCACAGTAATATTAAAGGCCCGATTTTTAAGGCACCGGGGCTTAGAGGGCTATTTGCTCAAGGCCACACAATTGGTCAACAGATGCAGTGGATTAAATGAAATCCTAGTACATGTATCTCCAGGACCTGTGTTCCATACAGCGAGGCTTTGCGCTCCCTGGACGCATTCTGTCCCTTCTCTCTACTTGACGAGGTAACTGAAGTCTTCCATCTGCCACAGTTTGAGTGTTTATGTCACCCCCAAATCCCATAGAAACTTAATTTCCAATGACACAGTAAGTCCAGGGCAGGACCTTTGTGAGAGTCTTCTAAAAGAGACTTCTACAGCATGCCAGAGGCTGAGGCAAAAGGACTGCAAGTTCCAAGACAGCTGGGGCTACATAGCAAGACCCCATCTCAAACACACACACATGAGTACATACACATGAGCACACACACACACATGTAGACATACATGTACACACATATACAAACATATATACATACATGCACACACATGCATATGCACATGCACACACATATGCACATGTAAAAATACACACACACATATACTCATACACACATGCACACATGTGCACATTTATATACATACCACATATACACATACACACAGGCACACATGCACACACATGCACACGCTCTTTTGCTTTTCCCCTTTTACATCGGGAAGACACAGAGACAAAGGAAGCAGAGAGCATCCTTCATCTAACAACAGAACAGTCAAGTGCCTTGATCTTGGACTTTCCAGCATCCAGGACTGGGAGTAACAAGCCTCTATTGTGAATTAGCCAGTCTGTGGTGTTTTGTTACAGCAGCACAAATGCACTAATACACTATCAGAACTTGAGCAGTAGACTGATCTGTAAAAGCATCAAGGAGTTTCTTTACAGAAACAGTCTCAATCACAATCTGACTGAAGGTGGAGTGAGAAAGAGGTTCAGCGAGGACACCCCGGAGGCAAAGTGGAGGTTTGGCCTTCTCTTCTACTACAGAGCAAGTCATGTCCAGCTCACAGGGCCATTTTCCCACAACATGGCTCAGGGGCTATGCTGTTTACTTACCTGACCCTTGATAACTAGCTCTACATCAGTTAACAACTAGAATTGAACTTATGCCCTTGCGAGCTGAGGATCTGCCTTCTAGACACATCATGGACAGTCTATCGCCTGGGCCAAGGCACCCACACGAGCGGCAGCCTGTGGGGTGATCTGGTCTGGCTCACCCCAGGCTCCTTCCAGACCTTCCCTAGATGACCTCGGGCTTTGCCAATCTTCATCCCATTCTAGGAATCCAGGACTTTTGAGCTGCTTCTGGGGTAGCCTGCACTCTTTATGATACCAAAGGCTTGACTTATATCACCACAAGGCCGGAGGCCAGAATCGGTGGGGCTTTTCTTCTCCTTCCTTTCCACATCTTTTTTTTTTTTTTTTTTTTTGGATAGGGTCACCATAATCAAGGGTATCCTAGAACTATCTCACTCTCAAACTTACAGCTATCCTCCTGCCCTTAACCCCTGAAGTGCTGGGATTTCAGGTGTAAGCCAATGCTCTCAGCTCTGGGTGTTGACGGCTTAGAACTGGATCCGTTTGGTGTCCTTTCTCCAGAACACTGTTACTGTAGACTCCAAAAGCATTTAAAGCAAATACCTGTGAGTGCACCTTCTGTACGTTAGGGTTCTCCAGAGGAATAAAACAAACAAGATATGTGTGTGCACGTGCGTACATGTGTGCGTTCTAGAGTGAGTGAGTGTGTGTTCCATGAATACAGCTTATGTTAAATAGTAACATGTTGTCTTTCTCACACCTGAAGCTGAGAACCAGGTAGCTGCTCAATCCACAAGCCCTGCTACCTCAGCAGCTCCAATTTAGCTCCAAAACCCTGAACAGGTCCTGGACAGCTGCTGGTTCTGATAGCTACAGCAGAAGCCACAGGACAAATTAACTCGGTGTCCAGATCAAAGGCTGGGCAGCAAGAGGGAAGGAAAGTCGAGTGGGCAGAAGTAAAGAGTGATCATCCTTCTTCATTACCTCTTTTATCTGGGCTTCCAACAAGAAGGTGCTTGCCCACGGGTGGGGTGCAGTGTTCTGTGCCAATTAAAGCAGTCAGGAAAATTCTTTAGTTGGGGAACCCCTACCCCAGTGACTCTAATGTGTGGAAAGTTGACGTGAAAGTCAACCATCACACAATTCTAACGGATAAACGTGTGTGTGTGTGTGTGTGTGTGTGTGTGTGTGCTTGTGAATGCTAGGCAACTATTTTATCACCAAACCACATTGTAGCTTCAGAGAAGGACTTTTTTAAAAGTCTATAATATAACTATTATATATATATTTGTATATATATATATGATAACTATAATGTCATTATTACCGCCAACAAAATAAGCAATAAATTCTTAATACGATCTAATAGCCAGTCCCAGTAGTCAGACTTTCCGGACTGTTCCAGAGGTCTCTTTGTGTAACTGGTTGCCGAGGAAGCAAACAAAGGTCATGTGTTGTGTGCACCTGGCTGCTCCATCTATTTCAGTCTAAATGGGGCTTGGTGAGCTCCAGTCACTTGCATCTCCTTTGCCCCAGACATTCCTATGCGGCACCAGGAATTTCCATGTACAGAACAGATGTACAATTCAAGCATTTACTGATTAAAAAG